>OY728164.1:892679868-893909437 GCA_963277665.1 Viscum album
AAATTTATTACGATATATAGTGGGTGTATATTCCCCTACATGAGGACACCCTGATCTTCCTTAGAAAACAAAATGATGGACTGACATTCCTCTTTGTCATCCTCCTCTATATATTAGGACTTAGTGTAATATACATCTACTTCAAACTAGAAGGGGATTTTTAAAGCTTTTGTAAGGGCCTCATACATTTATTTTAATAAGACGAGAGCCTCATGGATCAAAATAATCATAGGTATACCAGTGAAGTGCTTCAACACATCATACAACTATGCCAGGGGAAGATTCTTGCTAGTGGATAGTCGTTCCCTGGTATGGGGTGTAGTGGGTTTTCCTGGATGAACCACAGGTGTCTAGATAGTTCTAGAAACATTTTAATACTAACTAGACAACTTAATATGAACAATTTTGGGATTACAATCAACTGGCTAATGTTTGGATATAACTGGACGTGGCTGATCACAACACAACTTTGATTGAGCTTCTCAGTTAACTAACACTGTAGGATATGAAGGCATACATGAAAAAGAGGACTTGAAGGATAGTGATTTCTGATCAGTATGAAAAACCCAAGGTCTGGTATCAGTAGCTTGAATGACATGGTTTCAGACATTGCCATGATAATTTTGGCAGCTTGCATGTCCTTAAACTTTCTTTTAATGACATTGGTTAGAGGAACATGAGGGGTTTACATGGTATCCCTCATTATCTAGAATTGGGAAATAGTCTTCAAGATAAAAGGCATTCAATCAAGTGTATTCCTACTCCCCATTATTGAGGTAGCCTTGTTCTTGGTGGACCTTGGGAACGTCTCCTAAATCTAGAGGCATAAAATCACTGAGAGTGCAGAACGTGTTTAGAACCAATAGGGGACTATTATTACCCTTGTTCTATTAGTACCCATTCTAATAAGACATGGAAGGATATTTTTGAGAAGTAAAGGTAGTGGTTGAAGGCGGAGAAAAAACCACAAGAGGTTCAAGCTTTCTCAAATGAGCATGGATGACACTACGAGTGCACGTGATTACCTAGAAATCCAACCTATCATCATACTTATATATCCCATGACAATTGTTATTCAACCACTCACCAGAGCCTTCAATATCACTATCAAGGTAAATGGATATAGGTGTGACCTGATCTATAACATCACCCCATTTGATTAAACCATGGTCCACTTGGTCCAATAGCCAATATATGAACACAAAGAATTCCATGATGGTGTGTTTATGGATCCTGTGGTAAAGACAATAGTTGGAAAGACTAGTGAACCTGGAATCCTAAGGTCACTTATTGTAACATCGTAAGGTTTTGAAAATAAATATTGAATGAAATCTATCCATTAAACAAAACTTTTCCTCTTCTATGTTTGGAATTTCAATAAATGGTCATCTAGAGTTTTGTTCAGTAAGTCATTTGGAGTCTCATAGAACAAACATTATTTTTGGTGAATAGTAACATACCCTTATGAATAGTAATTTTAATAGTTATATGAATAGTAATATGACCCTAATGAATAGTAAATAATAATATTATTTTATTTTCTTAAGGCAATATGATAATGGGATCTTAATTAATTTTTCGATGTCACATAAAACTAATTGCACTTCAAGATTGTTATTTTTAGAATTAACGATGACCTTATTTAAAAATTAAATTAATAATATTTAGAAAATTATTTTTGAGAAATGGATTTCACTTTTGAATTATACATGTCAAAAAATGGAAGGGGTGAATTTTTGGGATTTTTCTAAAATACATGAATTTTTCATGAATAGTAAAAATACAGTTTTAAGTTTTTGGTAGTTTAATGACATCATAATGATGTAATAGTTAAATATAAAAGTATGGTCTACTTGTGTATAGAAACTGATGACATGAGGTGTCCCAAGTGTCTTAAACCATGGGAAAATACCATGGTCAAGATCATGGTTCGGCAAAAACCACTAATGATGTGTCCCTTTGAAATTATTAAAAAATTACCTCTCTTTTTCTATAAATACCCACTCATACATTCGTTTTCTTTCATTCCAAATCCCTCATACTCAAATCTATGGTGGTTTTACCTCTCTAGGAGGCCTCCCAAGGTGTCCCTAAGCCCCGAAGGTCCCATCATTCTAGATCTTGGAGTTATTCTACAAGGTAAGGGAATCCTTCATTCTCTTCTTTAAGTCGACACTTCTTTATGTTATCTATTTGAAATTACTTTATATTATGTTGGGGTTTGATTTAATTCATTATTATTACTTTATTTTTTATTTATATATGATTAGATACCATCTTTTTCTCAGCATTTGATTTTATGAAATTTTAAGTGACACCGTTAGGCTGCCGAATTTTCATAAGGGTTCTCTTAACTTTTCTTTTATTTTCAAGTTCATATCTATTATTTTTATCTCCACACATCCTCTATCCAAATGATCATGATAACTCCAGTAGAATATATATACTGGATTTATATCACATGAATGGAAGAACCATCATAAATTTTCTTACTCCCTCCATTTAATTTTTTTATAAACGAAATCGACGTCCATGAGGTTCCAATTTATAACCTTCGAGGATGAAAAAGATTATTTCTTAAATTTATTCTTCATTACTAGTCATGAAATCATATTCATGGTTGAAACAGACTATAATATATGCTTTATAACCTAATTAATATTCAGTAACCAGAATATGTACATATTAATAAGTTATATGACAAAACTAGTTCACAATATTCCAAATACCGCTAAATAATCGTTCTGGTTGTCATCTAATGACTCATCTCATTCCATGTAACCAAATGATAAAAATGACCATTAAAAATTATTTATGTTCACTAATAATATATAATTTAAATTCTGGAGATTTATAACCAATCCACATGAACTTCATTACTTATGAACAAGTGAACCGAATATGAAAACAAAGGAAACAGACACTCCAGAACGACGAAATTCAATACAGTAACTTACCAATAAAGACATAAATGATCTAAAAATAATTATGTTAAACTAAATACATGTCTAATAGGTTCTGAAATAAGTTATTAACACATATAATTTCATATTCATGGAGCTTAAGTACAAGAGCGGAACACGTTTGGAGTTAAGGTAAGATTTTTTCTGCCAGAACTTCCATTTTCATTCAGGATACTTTCATTGTCTAATGACCACAATAAAATTGTTATGGATTGTTATGTAAAAATAATATATTCTGTGTGAGTATCATATATATGTTTAAAAACCACAATAATTCTTTATTTTATGTATAGTTACACGTTTTATAAGGAACTTTCAAAATTGTTTCAAAAATACAAGCCCGATTCAAGGGAATCTCTCCAATTCATATCTGTTTACGAGGGAACTCCATAATCCATTTTTGGAAACCATTATCTTTATAAAAATACTAATTTTATTATGAAAAAACTATCTTACTTCACTTCTAGTTTTATACAAAGATTTTCCAAAAGAACTCTTCTTTTCAAAAGAAAAGAGTATTTATCTCAAAATTGCTTAATGATTTTATAAGAGAGTTTTCTTGTAAATCAACACTCTTGTTGATTCCACGGTATTATTGGGTTTCATAATTTATGAAGTCATATACCATATTTTATTTAATGGTTTATGAAGAACTCTACTGTGGATGATCAAGCCTAAAACCATTCACCATATTATTTCCAATGGTTAATGTTTTATGTTTAATGATTGGGGAAAGATTGTTACATTTCATATGATAGTTTCAATATGAATGTATTTGTTGTTTATATTGATCCCCACTAATATGAGTAATGAATTGGACTTATTATGTGATGGGTGGGGCCGGCTACAACCCCTCGATGAATTGGTAGGTCTCATGAGAAAAACTATGGTCTTGGCATGAGGCCTTGACAAAATGATTATTTTATGGTCCAAGCATGAGGCTTGGACGGTATAGTTATGATGTTCGGCATATGCACTTCCCTCATTATGAAGATAGTAATTGAAATTTCATGTGGTTATTAGACTATTAGAATATGCATTGTTATGTTTTATTATGACATTATCTACTCAGCTCATATGCCTTCCATAATATGTTCAAGTTTATTATTAAAGGCATGTGTTTTCAATTATTCACCATGTCTAATGTTTATATTATCTTCCACTGTATTGCTTACTCTTACTAAGCATTTGAGCTCAACCCTTTCTTATGTTTCATTTTATCTGGACATGAAGAAGTAATTTATGAATGACTTTGAAGCATAATCTATGAGACGTGATGTTTCTAGTGGAATAAAATAGTGTTTTGATTCCCTTCATGTTGTAATGATAAACTTATGTATGTAAATTGTATAAAATAATACTAAACTACTCAGTCCTTTGGGAATCAGATTCCTTATATGTATTCCAACATAATAAAATAAGGAACCGACTCTGGGAAACTGGGGTTGGGTCCTCACAGTTTGTATTAGAGGAAGTTTAGTAGAATACATGGAAACTAGATTTAGAAAACGTAGAATTAGGGAAGAGTCCCTAAGTTAGAATTTGAGGATATACATACAATAACATCCTGGTATTTTGGTAAGGAATAGATTTTGTGGATCTTTAAAGTAATACACCCCTGTCTGGATACGAGAAGGTAGAGGCGGATCTGGCCCAGATGTATCTAGGGGTAAAACTAGAAAACACCACTTTGAGATAGACTTGAACGGGAACTGGTGCATGAAAACAGGCCTTGCTGCACTCTTGGATACGATACTCCCAGGGGATAAGCTTAGGATAATTCAAATTGTCTTTACAAGACCTTATGAAAGAGTTTAATCTAAATATTCCTCAAAGAAACCTTTTTTGTGAATTTGGGATTAGCCATGCATAGGATCTCAATTTTTCTGAGTATTTTTATGTTAAGATTTTATATTATGATTCATAACCTAATATAGTGTATGTCATTATCTAGATATGCCGCCTAGTGGATAGAATGGAAATCACACGAATGCATGTGTCCCCTATAGGGATTTTCCTCCGACGCAAGATAATGATGTTGGATCTGGTGTTGTGACTGGTGCTGAGCAAGTCATAACTATACTGGGAATACTTACTCAGGTTATGAATAATAACCTTACCCATATGGAGCATCTAGATCCACCACATGGAGAAGCCATGCTTGATCGCTTTATGCGACAACGACCTCCATCATTCAATGGGACTACAAACCCATTTGTAGTAGAGTAGTGGATATGTTACCTTGAGAAGATATTTATCGGTTTGGGATGTAATGAAAGAGAGAAGTTTTTCATGGCAGTATATCGTCTATCGGGAGATGCAGATCAGTGGTGGTCTTTAATCTAAAATACAAAGGAGGAGGAAGAGATAGAAGAGATGGAATGGAGGGATTTTAAGGAAATCTTCTTATAAAAATATTTCCCTCGTGAGTAGCGAGTAGTTATGGAGAGAAAATTCTTGAATCTGAGGTAGAAGGAAGATGAGAATGTTTCAAGGTACGAAGCTAACTTCAAAAGATTAGCAATACATGCTGTAGACTACATATGAAATCCAAGGAGAAGAATTGATCGATTCTTTGATGGCCTAAATCCATTCCTCTGGTGGGCACTGGTCTCTCAAAGTTTTTAATCATATGGGGATATAGTTTCATGTGGCATCAAGGAAGAAAAAGAATTCACTAAGTCTTATTACATTAAGGGAAAGCACGAAAAGAAGAGGGCTGCTGAAAACCCTTGGAAAGGAAATAATTAAATGGGGAAGAAGGTAAGAGTTGAATTTCCACCATGTGATAAATGTGGATAGAAACACCCTGGTGTATGCTTAAAAGGAAAAGGAGTATGCAACAAATCTGGTCAGAAAGGCTATCTTGTCGGTGATTTAAAAGGGAAGAAGGAAGCCAATAATTTTCAATGCTATAGTTGTCGGGAGATGGCACACTATGCTAGTGATTGTCCGAAATGTTAAGGAAATATGAAACAGAGAAGGCCAATGGATCCGGGAAAAGCTTATAAAATCACAACTGCAGAGGTTGAAGTTCCTAATGACATGGTGGCAGGAACTTTAATTGTTTCCTCAAGTTTAGACAATGATTTATTTGATTCTGGATCATCGCATTGTTTCATATCTTCCCAGTTTTCTAAGAAAATAAGATATTTACTACTTGATTTAACAAGGGAGTTGTTAGTCAAAACTACTAAGGGAAGTATCATTGCAACAAATTTCTATGAATCAGTTCCCATTATGGCATATAAATGTTCTTTATCTACTGATATCATCATCATACCCATGATTGAATTTGATATAATCCTCGGAATGGATTGGATTTCGGACCATGATGCAAAAATTTGTCGTAAGAAGAAGAAGGTTACGATTTTTGATGACGATGATAAAGAACACCTTATATTTAGAGTAGAATCATCACCACCTAATTCTTATATAGATCCACCCCCAGTAGCTCAACTAAAATCAATTATTAGGGTGGAAGAGAATGAAATAACTGTGGGTGAGGAAAGGAATGTTCAAATATAGGATGTACCTTTTGTGTGAGAATATGTTGATGTGTTTCTAGAAGATTTACCTGGACATCCTCCAGAACAAGAAATTGAGTTTTTTATTGATTTAATTCCTGGTTCAAGGCCCCTATCAAAGTCCCCTTATAGAATGGCCACTGTGGAATTAGTGTAACTAATGAATCAACTAGAGGAATTAAGTAATAAGGTATTTATTCGCCCTAGTGTTTCTCCATGGGGAGCCCCTGTCCTTTTTGTAACGAAGAAAGAGGGATCTATGAGATTATGTATCGACTAAAGGGAGATCAATGCTATAAAAATAAAGAACAAGTATCCCCTATCTCGCATTGATGATTTATTTGACATACTGCATGGAGGTCAATACTTTCCAAAGATTTACCTTTGATCTGGATATCATCAGTTGAGTGTGATGAAGGAAGACATTATGAAAACAAAATTTCAAACCAGGTATGGGCATTACGAGTTTACAGTAATGCCTTTTGTATTGACTAATGCACCCTCTGTCTACAAGGATCTAATGAAAAATGTTTTCAAGGAATATCTAGATGATTCTGTAGTGGTATTTATTGACGATATCTTGGTATAATTGAAAATCTACAAAGATCATGAAAATCACTAGCACATTATCCTGATGACTCATAGAAGACATGAATTATATGGGAAGTTTAGTAAGTGTGAATTCTGGCTTCCAGAGATTTCTTTTCTTAGCCATATTGTCTCTAAGGATGGAATCCTAGTTGATCCCGTGAAGATAAAGGAAATCCAAGATTGGCCCACACCAACAAATATAGCAGAGGTACAAATTTTTATTGGCATAGAAGGTTATTATCAGCATTTCATTCAGAATTGTGCTCGATTGGCTAACCCGCTAACAAAGCTCACACGTAAAGGGTTTAAATTTGTTTAGAAAAAATATTGTGAAGAATGTTTCGAAGAACTGGAGACAAGATTAGTCAATGCTCCTATATTGACTCTACCATCAGGGAATGAAAGGTTTGTTATTTATAGTGATGTTTTAAAGAAAGGACATGGTTGTGTCCTTATTCAAAATGATAAGGTTTTTGCTTTTGCATCACGAAAACTAAAAATTTATGAGAAAAACTATCCTACTCATGATCTTGAGTTAGCTGCTGTAATATTTTCTTTGAAGATATGGAGACATTATCTCTATGGTGAAAAATGTGAGATTTATACTGATCACAAGAGATTGAAGTATATTTTCTCACAGAATGAACTGAACATGAGGCAATAGAGATGGCTTGAACTACTCAAGGATTATTATTGCACGATACACTACCATCCAGGGATAGAAAATTAGGTGGATGATGCCTTGATCAGAAAGGATCCTGGAGTTTTGAACAAGATGAGATTTGAATGGGATCCTATTTTCATGGATCTAGTAAAGATGGATATGGGAATAACCATGAAAGGTGAAACATCAACTGTTTTTCAAATTTTTTCCAAACCATATTTAATAGAAAGGATAAAAAGTTCTCAGGCTGATGATGAGTAGTTTCAAAAGAAGATTAAACCTGTGAATGATGGGAGATTGAGTGACATCGTATATAAAGCTGGAATTTTGAAATTTGGGAAGAGACTTTGTGTTCTCAATATACCTGATCTAAAAAGGGAATTGTTGGATGAATGTCATAGTTCCAATTTATCTATACACCATGGTAGCACTAAGATGAATAGAGATTTGATGGAACATTTTTGGTGGGAAAACATGAAGAGAGAGATTGCTGATTTTGTGTTAAGATGCATGGTTTGTCAACAAGTGAAAATCGGAAAATATCACGATGGAATTTGTCATGGGACTACCAAAGACTCCTAGAAGGAACAATGAAATATGGGTAATTATTGATTATCTTACCAAGTCAACACATTTTATTGCTATAAGAGAAGATCTACCACTTGAACGTCTAGGAAGACTTTCTATTAATGAAGTCATGAGACTTCATGGAGTACCCCAATCGATTTTTTTTTATCATGATCCACGTTTTATATCATGATTTTGGAAAAGTCTTCAGAAGGCCCTAGATACTGATCTTCGTTTGACCACTGCCTACCACCCAAAAACAGATGGACAATCAGAATAGAATATTCAAACATTGGAAGTCATGTTGAGGTCCTGTTCACTTGATTTTCAAGGCATGTGGGATCATTATTTACCTATCATAGAATTTTCTTATAATAATAGATTCCATTAAAGTATACAGATGGAACCCTATGAAGCATTATATGAGAGGAAATGTCGCACACCAACTTGTTGGGATGATGTTGTAAAAATAAAGCTCTTGGGCCTAGAACTTGTTGAAGAAACAATGGAAAAAGTTGAAGATTATCCAGAACGATATCAAAATAGCTCAAAGTAGGCAAAAGAGCTATGCTGATAACCGAAGGAAGGATTTGGAATTTCAAAAAGGTGATCACATTTTCTTAATGTTTTATCCATGGAAGGGTATTATAAGATTTGGTAAGAAGGGAAAATTAAGTCCCAGGTACATCGGACCTTTCAAAATTCTAGACCGAATTGGAGCTGTAGCTTACCGTTTGGCAATGCCAGCAAGTCTCGCCAAGGATCACAATGTGTTCCACATTTCAATGTTAAGAAAGTACATGCCAGACCCAACACATGTACTCACTTATGAAGAAGTGGAACTTGACTTCGATCTATCTTACTGTGAAGATCGTATCAAGATTCTTGATACTAGAGAACAAGTATTGAGAAATCGGACAACTCGTCTGGTGAAGGTTCTATGGAGGAACCATAAGATGGAGGAAGCAACCTGGGAGCCTGAGCAGCTTTTGTTAAACACATGCTTGAATCTTTTTAGGTAATATTCTGGGAATTTCGAGGATGATTTTTTTGTAAGGAGGGGAGAATGTAACACCCCAAGGTTTTGAAAATAAATATTAAATGCAATCTATCCATTAAACACAACTTTGCCTCTTCAAAGATTTGAATTTCAAGAAATGGTCATCTAGAGTTGTGTTCAGTAAGTCATTTTGAGTCTGATAGAACAAAGTTGATTTTTGGTGAATAGTAACATACCCTTATGAATAGTAATATGAATATTAATATGACCCTTATGAATTGTAAAAAATAATTTTTTTTATTTTCTTTAGGCAATATGATAATTGGATCTTAATTAATTTTTCAATGCCACATAAAACTAATTGCACTTCAAGATTGTTATTTTTTGAATTAACTATGACCTTATTTAAAAATTAAATTAATTATATTTGTAAAATTATATTGGAAAAATGGATTTCAATTTTGAATTCTACACATCTAAAAATGGTAGTGGGGACTTTTTTGGATTTTTCTAAAATACATGAAATTTTCATGAATAGTAAAAATTCAATTTTATGTTTTCGGTAGTTTAATGACATCATAATGATGTAATAATTATATATAAAAGTATGGTATACTTTTTTATAGTATCTTATGACATGAGGTGTCCCAATTGGAATAAAACATGGTAAAATACCATGGGAAAGCCCATGGTTTGGCAAAAACCACTAATGAGGTGTCCCTTTGAAATTATTAAAAAATCACCTTTCTTTTTCCATAAATACCCACTCATCCATTCATTTTCCATCATTCAAAATCCCTAATCCTATAAGATCTGGTGGTTTTACCTTTCTATGAGTCCTCCCAAGGTTTCCCTAATCCCCCAAGGTCCCATCATTCAAGATCTAGGTGTTATTCTATAAGGTAAGGGAATCCTTCTTTCCCTTCTTTAAGCCGACACTTCTTTTATGTTATCTATTTGAAATTAATTTCTCCTATGTTGGGGTTTGATTTTATTCATTCTTTTTATGTTCATTTTGATTTCAGTAAGGTGAGATACCCTTTTGTTCTCATCATTTTATTTTATTAAATTTTATGTGACACCGTTAGGTTGCCGAATTTTCATAAGGGATCTCTTAACTTTTCTTTTATTTTGATGTTCATCTATTTTATTTTTCTCTCCTCACATCCTCTGTCTAAATGATCATGATAAGTCCATTAAAATCTATATACTATATTTATATCATGTGAATGTAATAACCATCATAAATATTCTTACTCCCTCCCTTTAATGTTTTATAAATGAAATCGACGTCCATGAGGTTTTGATTTATAACCTTCAAGGATGAAAAAGTTTCTTTCTTAAATTTATTCTTTATTACTAGAAATGAAACAATATTAATTGTTGAACCAGACTATAATATATGTTTTTTGACCTAATTAATATCTAGGAACCATAATATTTACATATAATTTAGTTATATGACAAAACTAGGTCATAATATTCCAAATACCGCCGAATAGTCGTAGTGGTTGTCATCTGATGACTCATCCTCATTCCATGTAAACAAGCAATATAAATGATTGTCACAAATTATTTATGTTCATTAATAATATATAATTTCAATTCTGTATATTTATAACCATTCCACATGAACTTCATAACTTAAAAACAAGTGAACCGAATATGAAAATAAAGGAAACGAACACTCCAAAACGATGAAATTCAATACAATAACTTATCAATAGAGACATAAATGAACTAACCAGAATTATTATAAAATAAATAAATGTCTAATAAGTTCTGAAATAATTTATTAACAAGTATAATTTCATATTCCAAGACCTTAATCACAAGAGCAGAACACGTTTGGAGTTAAGGTAAGAGTTTTTCCACCCGAACTACCATTTTCATTCGGGATATTTTCATTGTCTAATTACAATGATGAAATTATTATGGGTTTTTATGTACTCATCATATATTATACGTGAGTATCATATATATGTTTACAAACCATAATCCTTCCTTATTTTATGGATAGTTACACGTTTTAAAAGGAACTTTCAAAATTGTTTCCAAAATACAAGCCTGATTCAAGGGAATTTCTCCAATTCATATATGTTTACAAGGGCACTCTATAATCTGTTTTTGGAAACCATTATCTTTATAAAAATACTCATTTTATTATGAAAATACTATCTTACTTTCCATCTGGTTTTATACAATGATTTTCCAAAAGAAGTCTTCTTTTCAAAAGAAAAGAGTATTTATCTCAAAGTTGCTTAATGATTTTATAAGAGTGTGTTCATCTAATTGAAAACTCTTGTTGATTCCAGGTTATTATTGGGTTCAATCATTTATGAAGACATATACTTTATTTTATTTAATGGTTTATGATTAACACTATTGTGGATGATCAATCCTAAAACCATTCACCATATTATTCCGAATGGTTATTGTTTTATGTTTAATGTTTGGGGAAAGATAGTAACATTTCAAATGATAGTTTCAATATGAATGTATTTGTGGTTTATGATGATACCTGCTCATATGAGAAATGAAATTGACTTATTATGTGATGGGTGGGGCGCGCTACAGCCCATATATGCATCAGAAGGTCTCATGAGACAAACTATGGTCTTGGCACGAGGCCTTGACAAAATGATTATTTTATGGTCCAAGCACGAGGTTTGGACGGTATGGTTATGATGTCTGGCATATGAACTTCCCTCATTATGAAGATAGTAATTGAAATTTCATGTGGTTATTTGACTGGTAGAATACCCATTATTTTGTTTTATTATGGCATTATTTACTCAGCTCATATTCCTACCATAATGTGTTCAAGTTTATTATTAAAGGCATGTGTTTTCAATTATTCACTATGTATAATCTTTATATTATCTTCCACTGTATTGCTCACTCTTACTGAGTATTTGAGATCACCCCTTTCTTATGTTTCATTTTCTCAGGACATGAAGAAGTAATTTATGAATGACTTACAAGCATAATCTACGAGACACGATGTTTCTAGTGGAATAAAATAGCGTTTTGATTCCCTTAATGTTGTAATGATAAACTTATATATGTAACTTGTTTCCAATAATGCTAAACTACTCGGTCCTTCAGGATTCATATTCCTTATATGTATGCCAACGTAATCAAATAAGGCACTGACTCCGGGAAACTGGGGTTGGGACCTTACACTTATACTCTAGAATCATTAGAATTACCTTATAAGGATTTGGATAAAATATATTATGACCTATTAATACCTTAATGAATAGGTCATATTTCTTATTTTTTGTAAAGGCACATTTGGAGCCTATCCTTGACGTGGGGATGGAGCCACATTTTCTCATTGAGGTGATTGGGCTTTATTGGGCTATTCCGGGTGAGGTTATTCTAGATGAGTCTATGTTGGGTGAGTCTATAAAAAATAATATTGTGATTGGATTGGATATTTTAGTAAAAGGGTTTGTACATTTACCAACTTAGAAATATGGAATCTCTTCTTTTTATTACATAACTTTTCATTACATTTTACAAATAGAGGATCTTTAATGTCAAGTGTGTTGGAAATAAGGAGCACAAAAAATGAAAACATAAAATAAAATTTTAAATCCCCATAAAAATAATTGTGAAAAGTTCATCATATGTAAAATTATTACATCTCATAACCTAGAGACATACATAAAAAAAGGGTGAGAAGAAGGCCCAGTAAGGAAAGCAAGGGAATTATTTTACATGTGATATCAATAAGAACTTGATGAAAAACATAAAGACATGATAAATGGAAGAATAGAAATATATTAATAAAAATAACATAAATCATAACTTGAATATTTTGATAAAAAATTTAATGTATTCATTCATGAACATATTACTATGGTTCATCCTCAAGGTGTCATAAAAATTACCAGGGTTATTCACCAAGGTATCGTGAAACTTGTCATACCTAGAGATTAAATTCTTTACCCAATGAATTGGAGAGATATCAAAGAAGACCATTAATATTTATTTATTTTTATGTGATACAGATAGATCATAATCAAAAAAATTTAATAAATAACCAAAATAGAATAAATGAAATGGGTTTCATGTCAAAATCGTGACGTTTAAAAAGTGCTTAAAAATTAGATAATTATGTCTTTTATAACCCATGGAAAGAGGGTGAGGGTTATATGTATGTAAATTACAGAATAAAATATGTCAATATTATTTATTTATGATTACCCTAGAAATAAAATTGGTTTTGGTATTCACATAAATTAAATAAGATAATTTCTTTAGAAAAAGAGAGCGATTTTGAGATGAAAATTCTGCAGCATAAAAGCTGTACAACATGGTTTTTCAAAAATGTTAAAAAGAGAGGGGATAATGTTAAAAACTAATAAATATCTCATAATAAAGTATAGATACATAATACAATGTAAATAAGATCATGATATGTATGTTTGAATAACATACCACATGAAAAAGAAACTTGAAAGAAAAGAGAAGATGAGATTTCTTTTACGAAAAGTTGGTATCCTAACAACGTCACTTAAAAATTAATAAAATCATTTTATGAGAGAGGAAAGTGTCTCATATAATTTGGACACAAAATTTAATTAATTAATGATATATAATAACATACCCCAACATAATAACATAGAAACTAGAAGACATAACATAAACAAGTCCTAACTAAAAGTGGAGGGTGAAAGGTTCCCTTACCTTGATGAGTAAATTCGATAATTTCAAGGTTGAGACCTTTGGAGGCATTATGGAACCTTGGGAGGATTCATTGGGAGGTAAAAATAATATAGTTTTAGGAGGAGAAATTTGTAATGAAATGAATGAAGGAATGGGTTGGTATTTATAACAAAAGTGAGGTAACATTTCATTAATTTCCAAGGGACACGTCATTAGTGGTATTTGAAAACCTATGGGATTACATATGGTATTTTTGCATGGTATTGGACAATTTGAACACCTCATATCATTTCTTACTGTACACAGGTCGACGAGAATTATTACATCATTTTTAATTCATTAATGATGTCCTTAAACACACCAAAACTTTAAACTGCATTTCTACTATTAACTGAAAAACAAAACATTTTATAAAGATATCAAAAATTCACCCCAACCTAATATCAATGATCAGAATTACAAAATGAACCCCATTTTATGAATATAATTTTCTAATTATGAGATATTTAATTCTCAAATGAAAACACTATTTACCAGAAAAAATACTAATACTTGACTAGTAATTTTTGAAACAGTTACTTACAAATGTTATTATATCACATTACGTAATCATGATTCCTAAATTATAATTATAATTTATTAAGTGAGGTTACTATTTTATTGGTCACATTACTATTCATAAGGGTAATTTACTATTCATAATTTACTATTTAAAAAAAATTAAGCTGATCTTGTTAGACACTAAATTTAATACCGATCCTAACTGTAGAAGACCATTTTTTGAAAATCTCTTCAAATTAGAAATTATTTAATGTATACAAAAATATTTTAAAATAAACTTTTTCCAAAATTCACCAATAATAGAGAAATTCTATAAATTTATCCAATTTTTATCTTGAAATTTGAAATTCAAAAATTTCAGCATAAAAAGAAATAACAATTTTATTTTGACAAGGGGATTACACAAAGTAACTAAGGCCTTGTTAAATAGCCCCTTATAACACCTGCATAGGACCTAAGTGTAAGGTGTGCTCTGCCGATAGAATCTTGAGGCGGCTCAGACAACATTTCCCAAGTGGCGATTTCTATCAACTTGAAATTATCCTGTAAGAGATTCCATTAAAGCATAATGTGTTGGAGTTAAACTTGGGCTTGGTTCCGAGAAAAGCCCAGTGATACTACCTCTTTCCCAAGCTTCGAAATATAAGCTTCGTATGACCCAAGTCTTCTGGATGAGGCCATAAACTTTTAATTATATACTAATTAACCAGTATCATTTTTATTTATAAACAATAATCATTAAGTTTAGAGTATAGTTTTCAATGGTCCTCTTGAACAATGGTCATATAACAGTAAAACCCAATGATCTTATTTTAATTATACTCACTTCATTAATTAAAAGGATATAGTTTGGTTTAATGTAAAATAAAACAACACCTAATTCCTAGAAACAAATATTAATCCAAATTCTGGGTCATTATATTCTTTATCCCTTAAAAAATATCCTCCCCAAAATTTCAACTCGTATGAAATGAAGAGAAAAGGTGTGGGTACTTTTTCCACATACAATCCTATGGTTACACTAAGACTTTTTTACATTTTTTGTTTCTCTACATCATCTTAACAATGTGGGTAGTCTTTTTGTGTAGAACCTTATCTCAACAATACAAGATCTCCACCGGATGCTCCTCGTAAGAGAGGTCATGTTACAGTTGTACCACCTCTGGATTTAGTACATGTGAAGGGTTAGGTATGTACTTACTCAAAGAGGGATACATGGAAGAAATCATGGACCTGTTCAAGATTTGGAAGAAGTGAAAGTCGATAAGCCAATACTCTTATGCGATCAAGGATTTCATAGGGGCCAATGTACCAATGGATGATCTTCCCTTTCTTCTCAAACCCCATGGATGTCTTCCAAGTTTAAAATTGAAGAAATAATTTTTCACCAACACCAATCTCCAAGTCCCTTCGACAATTTTCGGAATAGACTTTTCAGCGAATTTGAGAAGCCTTAATGTGTTGCAGGATGGCATGGATTTTTTCTGTCATCACTTTCACAAGATCAGCCCCAAGAAACTTTCTCTCACCAACTTCATTATAAAAAGTAGTATTTATACATCTCTTCCCATATAAAGATTCATAGTGTTACATTTGAATGATTGAGGGGAAGCCATTATTGTAATAGAAATCAACTAATGGGAGATGTTGATCCCATCCACCTTTAAATTCTGTTGAGAATGCTCTCAGCATGTCCTCGAGTGTTTAAATAGTCTTTTCTAACTGGCCATCAGTTTGGGGGTGATAGGCCTTACTTAAATTCAATTAAATGCTCAGATCATATTGAATAATTCTCTATAATTTTGATGTGAACCTTGTATCATGATTAGATATGATAGAAAGTGGAACTTCATGCAGCCTTGCTACTTCCTTCGTGTAAATCCCTGAAATATGATGAAGATAAAAATCTTCCCAAATAGAGATAAAATGGGTAGTCTTGGTGAGACGGTCCACTATAACCAGTATCACATTGTTTCAATTGGATGTTCTTAGTATACCAGTGACAAAGTCCATATTGATATTCTCCCACTTCCACGCTGGTTTGGGTAGTGGTTGTAATACACCTTTTGGAAGTTTTCGCTCCACCTTCACTTGATAAAAAATCAAGTACCTTGTAGTGAAGTCTACAATCTCCCTCTTCATATTATCCCACCAATAACGTTCATGACGGTCTCTATACATTTTTTCTGCTTCCCAGATATATAGGGAAAGTAGAGCAATAAGCTTTATCAATTATCTCCTTCTTTATTTATAGAATAGATAGAACACATAGTTTTTATGAAATTTTATTACAACTTATTGATCAATATTGAACTCTAGAAGCTTCCCATCATTCACAACCTCGAACTTCTTCTGTAAAAAATGATATACTTTCTGATCATTCTTGATCTTCTCAAGTAATGACGATTGAGAAATCATTTGGGTTAGGGTTTAGGATGTAATTTCCCTTATAATTACCATTTCCATATTTAATAGGCCATTGATCCAAGGATCTCTTTGAATCCTCATCATAGAGATAACAATTGGTTCTTTCATACTTAATTCATCAGCGACTTTGTTTGCTCTTCTAGGATGATAATGAATTGAAAAATCTTAGTATTTAAGAAGTTCTAACCATCTCCTCTGTCTCATTTTCAATTCCTTTGGTGTGAAAATATTCTAAAAATTTTGGTGGTCTATGTATATATCAAATTCCTCCCCATAAAGATAGTGCCTCTATATTCTTAGAGAGAAAAAACTGTAGACAACTCAAGATCATGTGTATTATAGCTCTTCTCATTAATCCTCAACTGTCGAGATACACAAGTAATGAGTTTTTCATTTTTCATGAGGACGCACCCAATCCCTTTCAGAGATGCATCACTAAAAATACTAAACCCTTCTCCACTTGAGGGCCGAGTAAGAACTGGTGTAGTAACCAATATCTTCTTCAACTCTTGGAAACTTTTCTCACACCCCTTCTTCCATTTGAACTTGACACCTTTTTTGAGTTAAATTGTTTAACATAATAGAAATTCATGAAACGTTTTTCAAAAACCTCCTATAATATCCTGATAATCCAAGGAAACTTCAAATCTAAGATATTTTCGTAGGATGAGGCCACTCCCCTACAACCTTTGTCTTTGCATGGTTAACTATGATTCCTTTATTGGTTACAATGTGAACCAGTAAAGAAACTTATTGTAACCAAAATTCACATTTTCTGAACATTCCAAAAAGCCTCCCCTTCTATAGAGTTTTCAAAACAACCCTAAGATGATCCTCATGCCCCTCTCTAATTTGGGAATATATTAGAATATCATCAATAAAAACTACCAAAAAGTTATCAAGGTAGTCCTTAAAGGCTCTATTCATCAAGTCTAAAAAAATAGCTGGGGCATTAGTCAATCTGAAGGGCATAACAACAAACTCACCATGCCCATATCTTGATTAGAAGGCATTTTTTAGAATATCTTCTTTGTTCACCCTCAATTGGTGATAACCCGATTGAAGATCAATCTTTGAGAAGAATTGATCCCCACAAAGATGGTCAAATAAATCATAATGTCTTAGAAGATGGTATTTGTTTTTCATTTTGGTCCTATTCAATTCTCTATAATCAATGTATAACAACATTGATCCGTCCTTCTTCATTACAAATACAACATGTTCTCCCCAAGGAGACTCACTTGGATGGATAAACCCCTTCTCCAAAAGATCATTGAGTTATTTCTTTAATTCCTCAAGCTCCAAATTTTCCATCCTATACAGTGTTATTGATATCAGATGGGATCTAGGTACGAGTTCAATGGAGAATACTACCTCTCTTTATTGGGGAGTTCCGGGTAACTCCTCAGGAAATACATTAATTTATTCCTAGACGATGGGGACGTTTTCTATCATTATATTATCATTTACATATTTTTCTTCACTGATTAAATCAATAAAGAAGGATATAGGAGGTTCTTCTTAACAAAGTTCAGGTTGAGATATATTTCCTTGGAAGATAACTGTAGGTTTTCCATTCAAGACTATTTAAATTTTCTTTCTTCTGAATTTGATCATAGAATTATACTTTGAGATCCAATCCATCCCAATTATAATGTCGAATTCGAGCATGTGAATGACTACAAGATTTACGATAAGACTATTATCACTAAAGAAAATACTAGTGTTTCTAAACAATAAAATGGCTTGGATAATCCAACCAAGAGTCTTGAATGATAACTCTACTTTTAGCAAATTAGGGGTTGATTCTATTTTTTTTTCATACTTGGAGGAAATAAAGGAATGCATAGAACTAGAATCCAATAAAGTACTTGCTAGCATAGAGAGAAAAATAAGAGTACCTTCCACCACATCATGCTTCATCTTTAGCCATAGTGATTTCAAAATTATGACCTTGATTCCTTGGAATTTGCTGAGGCTAAAGGTAATTCCCCTCCACTACCCTCAGATTTGGACAGTAATTGTAAAAGTGACCAAGTTGTCCACACTTATAACATTTGACATCAGGTAGGGCCTGCACCATCATCCCGTTTTCATTAGTGTTGGGAAGTTGAGTCTTAACCACACTACAAAAATTCTGTGAAATATGGACATCTCTTCCACACCTGTAGCACTTCCAACCCTGAGCAGGCAGTTCCCTAAATTCTTCTTCCCAAATTTATTACACATGGAAAGTTGTAATTTCTTTCCCCCTATTCCCTAATCTATGATACTCCCTAATCATGGATCCATTTATATAATCATCTCATTCAATTTATAAGACAACTGCATCTCACTGAACTCCAATTTGACTTCTATCACACTCTGCATGATCTCCTCATAGTTATCATAGTCCTAGTTGGTTATATTCTTCTGCCGATGAGGTATTAGTCCACCCAAGAATCTATCAACCTTCCCATTAGAATCCTTGACAAATTTTGAGCTGTAATTTGAATGTTTTGTGAAGTTCATCTTTTAGATTCCAACAGATTCATTCTCTATCTGCTTCAGCTTGTGAAAATCCTTCTCCACTCTCGTTCTCATGGAATGAGGGAAATACTTACTGAAGAAGATCCAAATGAACTCTTCCCACTCCATAGCATCAACCTACACTCTTGGCCTCATGATTTTAACTAGTTTCCTCAACTGATCAGCTTATCCCTCTAAACAATAAAAATATAGTGTGACCTTCTCTTATTTCGAACAATAGGGCATAGAAAATATCTTCTCGATAGATCTATTCCACCATTCCGCAATGAATGGGTCGGTAGATCCACTGAAAGGTGGTGGCCATTGATGCATAAGGGACTCAATATAATGTGGTTCCCTTCATGTTGAGATTAGTCTTTTAGCCTGATTCAATGTTATTTCCCAAAACTTGAGTTATTCGGTTCATCATTCTAATGAAAGATTCCATTTCGTCTTCCATTGGAGGGCCATAATCGCATGATCCATTACGGTCACCATTTTCATGATTCCTCCTATTTCTGCCATTTTTTCAGAGAAAAAAAACATGGTGAGAAACTTATTTCATTTATTAATCATTTAACTATAAAATATTTTTATGTCGAAAAACTTTATGATTAAATAAAATATTCTTTATCAACAATTACATTTCTCTATAAATCCTTCATAATGATTTTTAAAAAGCTTATGATTAACCAATATATCCCCAGGTAATGTCAAACCAGGAGTGCAGCAAGGCCCATTGTCATATACCAGGATAACCTAGGTCAATACTAAAACTCCTTGTCGGAGTTTTCACTCCTAGGTACATCTATGCCACAGCCACATCCACTTGTTCATATCCAGACATAGATTTATTTTTTTGAAAACCACTTACTTAATTTTTTACCAAAATACCAAAATGTTTTCCTATATTTAAACTTTTTTAAAGGGTTATTCCTAATGTTTTCATATCCTAATTACCACAAATAACTAAACTATACTTTGATACCAACTGTGGAATTTCGTATTTTTATTACATATCTTTTCATTACATTTTACAAATAGAAGAACTTTAAAGTCTAGTGACCATGAAATCAGGAACATAAAACCTAAGAACATAAAACACACTCTATAAATACCCTTGAAACCCTTATTGAAAATTTCATCCTATGTACAATTAACGCATCTCATAACCTTGAGACATACATCAAAGGAAAGGGTGAGGGGAAGGTCCAGCAAGGAAAGAAAGGGAATTAGTTTACTTGTGATATCAATAAGAACTTGATGAAAAACATAAATACATGAGAAATGGAAGAATATGCATATCAAAATTAAAATAACATGTATTATGACATGAATATGTGGATAAAACATTTTATTTTTTCATTCATGAACATATGACCATGGTTTATCCCCAAGGTGTCATTAAAATTACCAGGGTTATTCACTAAGGTATTGTGAAACTTGTCATATCTAGATATTTAATTCATTACCCAATACATTGGATCAATATCAGGAAGAATCATTAATATGTATATATTTTCATATGATACACATATATCATAATCAAAACATTTAATAAATAACCCAAAGACAAAAAAATAAATGGGTTTCATGTCAAAATCGTGATGTTTAAAAGGTTCTTAAAAATAGGATCATTATGTCATTTATAACCCATAGAAAGAGAGTGAGGGTTATATATATGTTAATTATAGAATAAAATATGTTAATATTATGTATTTATGAATACTCATAGAAATTAAATTGGTTTTGGTATTCACATAAATAAAATAAGATATTTTTTTGAGAAAAAGAGAGAGATTTTGAGACGAAAATTCTGCAGCATGACGACTATACAATATGGTATTTCAAAAACATTAAAAAGATAGTGGAAAAAGGATACCAACTAATAAATATCTCATAATAATGTATAGGGACATAATAAAATGTAAATAAGATCACAATATAGATGTTTTAATGACACACCACATGAAACGAAAACTTGAAAAAAAAGAGAAGATGCGATTTGATTTGCAAAAACTCTGCAGCCTAACAGGGTCACATAAAAATTCATAATATCATTTGATAAGAGAGGAAAGGGAGTCTCATAATTTTTAAATAAAATTAAAATAAATATGGATATATAAGAACATACCCCCACATAATATTATAGAAACTAGAAGACATAACATAAAGGAAGTCATGACTAAAAGAGGAGGGTGAAATGTTCTCTAACCATGAAGAGTAACATCATAAAATCAAAGGTTGGGACCTTGGGAGGCATTAGGGAACCTTTAGGGGACTAATTGGGAGTTAAAAAGACTAGATATTCATTGAGGAGTACTTTTTAACGAAATTAATGATGAAATGGGTCGGTATTTATTACAAAAGTGAGGTAATATTTTATTAATTTCCATGGGACACCACATTAGTGGAATTGGAAAAACCATGGGATAGCCCATGGTATTTTCCAATGTTATAGGCCACCTGGGACACCTAATAACATATATTACTATACAAAAGTCAATCAGAATTTTTAAATCATTATTACTTCATTAATGACGTCATTGAACACACTGAAACTTAAAACTGTATTTTTATTATTCACTAAAAAACAAAACATTTTATAAAAAAATAATTTATTCACCCTAACCTAATATCAATGATCTGAATTAAAAAATGAACTCCATTTTATGAAAATAATTTTCTAATTATGAGATATTTAAATTTCAAGTAAAAACACTATTTAACCAAAAAATACTAATTCTTAACCAATAATTTCTGAAATAGTTATTTACTTATGCTATTATATCACATTACCTAATAAAGATGCCTAAATTATATTTATACTTTCTTAACTAATGTTACAATTCCATTGGTCAGAATACTATTCATAAGGGTATTGTTACAATTCACAATTTACTATTCACTAAAAAATTAAGTTGATCTTATTAGACTCCAAATTTATTACTAATAACAACTGTTGAAGACCATTTTATGATAATATCTTCACATAATAAATTCTTTAAAGTATATTTTTTTTAAAACACCATTTTTCCAAAATTCACTAATAATATTGAACTTTGATAAATTTATCCTATTTTTTATCTTGAAAATTGATATTCACTAATTTACCATAAGAAGAAATAAATATTTATTTATTCAAGAGGATTACACAATGTAACTAAGGCCTTGTTACATAGCCCCTTATAACACCTGAAAATGACCTAAGTGAAAGGTGTGCTATGCTGATTGAATCTTGGGGTGGCTCAGACAACATTGCCTGAGTGGTTATTTCTATCAGCTTGAACTTCTCCCATAAATGATTCTGTTCGAGCTTAACATGTTGGAGTTCGGATTTGGATTGGTTCAAAGCAAAGCCCTGTGATGCTACCTCCTTCCCAAGCTCTGAAAGATGGTCCTTGTTTGTCCCAAGTCTACTGGATGAGGCCATCGACTCTTCCTTCTGTATTAATTAACCATGATCATTTGTATTTATAAACAACAATCCTAATGTTAAGAGTATAGTTTCTAATGGTCATATTGACCAAAAATCATATAAAAGTCAAAAACCAACATTCAAATTTCAATTATACTCACCTCATTAATTAAAGGATATAGTTTTATTGACTATAAAATAAAATAACCCACAATTATAGGAAACAAATACTATTTAAATGTTTAGGTCAGTACATAATTACCCCCATAGGAAATTTCGCCCCTAAAATTTCAACTCAAACCCTCAAAAGAGAAAATTTGTGGGTAATTTTTCCTCATACACTCCTTTGGTTCCACATGGCTTCTTTACATTTTTCATTTCTCCACAACACCTTAACAAGGAATTTAGTATTGTTGCGTAGAAACTTGTCTCTATGATCGAATATCTCTACTGGCTAATTCTCATAAGAGAGGTCATGTTCCAGTTGTACCTGTAATGCCCCGACCCCAGTTACCCAATGTCGGTGCATTATTATGTATCATTTTCATGATCACAAAAGATCATGTCTCGAAAGACCGATTAGTTGAGTAACCCTGGAAACACTAGACACATTCATAAATGTTACATTAAATCATAAAGTGAAAAATCACAATGACATAGTCTCCATAGTTCACACTCATATCCCCTTTAGACAATCCCTATAGGTCAGTCATAAAATATTTTTCACATCCTGGGAAAATAAAACATAAAAGGGGTGAGCTCAGATGCTCAGTTAGGATAACAATATAGCAGAAACTTTCATAAATAAACATAAACATTTAAGGAAATGTATAACTAAACAAAAGCCTTTTAAACTTGAACTTCAGCATAATATGGAAAAAATGAAATGAGGTAATGCCATTTACTTATTCGCATGGATATTCTACTATTCAAATAATCACATTTAATATCAATAACCACTTTTATAATGATGGAATGCATAATTCCAGACTATCATAACCACATTGTCAAGGCCTTGTGCCAAGACTACATAAAATTTACACATTTAAATCACAAGATATCAATACAAAACATTGAAATAATAAAACCATTTTCAATACCAAAATAAAATATAAGTAAAACTTGGTATATATTTTTCATTTAAAAAAAGTTACGGCTTGTAGAGGAAGCCGAAACTCAAATAATGGTCACGGTAGCAAAGAAGTCGTAGTAGCCGCATACGTATGACAAAAAAACATTCCCTTTTGTCATTTAGTAAAATGATTCATATAAAAAAGATTCATTTTCAATAAACCTAAAAGTCAAAGGTGTTTATAAACCATATAAAAGAAAGTTGTGTATAAAACAAAATATGCCTCAATGAAAGGAGATTGAGACGAAGTCCCTTAACTCATGTCCGACCTGACTCGATCATTCTTTAATCTCTTGAATAATAAACTAGAGTTCATTTATAATTGCTTAATAATATTTTCAAGTTCATTATTCCTTTTATATCACTTATTACCAGGACATGAACATTATGTAATTATTTAAGTTAATAACGGTCGTTTTGTCGATCTTTGGAACTTGAGTCAAAAATAAACTTCTTTTTAATTAGAAGTTGTTCATGTGGTAAAATATACATTATATACATAATTATATTCATGATATGGATATCATATATGTTCTGTATATCCAGTATATAAATGAATTTATAATATTACATAACATTTTGAGGTAAGAAATGAAATGCACCGTTCATGGAGACGGTAAGCCGTACGTACGCTTGAATGATACTTTCATTTATATTTCATATTTAATGAAATAAAATCATAATGATATAAAGGTATATTATAATTACATTATAATATCAAATATAATATCATTTACTCCATATTTTATACATCCCACATATGGCATTAACGATTCAAATCACTTTAAGGTGGCGGTAGTCCGCACTTCCTAAAATGAACTTATCGCGTTTACCCATAATGTAAATCATAAAGGTATGCCATAATTGAAAAATATAGAAGAATAAGGAAAAAAAATATAATATATATCATATATAAATATAGTTACATCTTAATGACCAACATGAGAGGTGTTAAAAGAAGATTTAACAATCATCGTTTCGTGAGGCAGTAATTCGCCACCCATAGAAATATTATGTTCTTTAACCTTTAGACGAAGGTGTGTGTAAGTGTAAATCAAATAATTATCATAAAATAAATCATAGTATATTTAATATACTGTTTTTGTTACCAAATAATGGAATAAAAAGAGTTTAAGGGGTTGGATAAGCAAAATAAAACAAAAGAACATAAGAGAATACATTACCTTAAAATCATGTAACTCTTTTAGATTTGAGCCAAAGGCATCCTTGGGAAGACTTCTACCCAAAGTGAGTCTTTTAGGAGTAATATAGGGAAGTTGAGAGAGTATTTGGGCAGAGTTTGGACAAGAAAAAAGGCCTTTAAGGTGTGAATAAGGTGGTAGAGGTGGGGGCCTTTTATAAGAGGAGAGGATCGGGACTCTTGAAATGTCCTGAAATGTTACATTATTATGAAATGTTTTTTGGATTTTAAATGACCCACAATGATATATTTCTAGGATAAGGTGATAATGGTTTGAAATAAACCCATCCAATAGGCTTTAGACAAGTTTATGTCTTAGATTTTACCTTATATTTTCATTTTATTTAAATCGTTCATTAATGAGGTAATCACTGCATCATCACGACGTCATAAATAAATTTTTTTATTTAAAGTAAAAAAATTATAAAACATTTACCATGATTTAGGAAATATTTTTATCTTTACAATGAATATTTATAGTTGAAATGTTAACTTATATAACCCCATTTAATAATTGCTTTAGTAAAACAACACATGTTTGTGACAATTTTATTTTTACTTTAAATAAAAAGTTATTAATGTCATTTTCTTACCCAAGTGGCTCCATGGGGTCTCCAAGTTGACCCATGGATTGTCTTGTTTGTAAATGACTCATCCAATAAGGGTAGGACAAGTGTAAAGGAAATTTAATATTATTATAACATTATATTTACCTTAAATTACACTAATTACCTTTAATCGCGATTAATAAAACATAAAAGTTACTATTCACCAAAAATTATTTTCATCCCATTGAACCACATTTTACTTACTAATGACAACCATGTATGTCGGATTTTTGAAATTCAATTTATAGAAGTGGTAATGTTTCATTTAAACGAAAAATTAGTTTTTAACTACCACTTAGTGGTTTCACTATTCATCAAAAATTGAAGTTTTTCAGAAAAATACAAAAAATTAACCCTAAGCTATATTTGATATTCCTAATTCAAAAATGATGTTTATTTTACAAAATTCAAAACATATAAGTTGAATTAATTAATTTAATAATTAATTTAATAATTAATTCCCGCTGTCACAACAAATAGCGTGTTTTAAGAAACAATATATATCAAAAGATTGATAATTGTTTATATCCAATTTCAAAGTGAAATTATTTATAATTACCACCATTGGATAAAACGGTTAAAATATATTCTAATTATAATTTAAAACCACTCAATCATATAATCTATCATTATAAATTATTTTGATTAAAAAAGTTGTTTTTATGTATTTTTCACTATTCATCGAAAATTGGAAGTTCTCAGAAAAATACCAAAAATTCAACACAGGATAATTTCGATATTACGAATCAAAAAATGAAGTCCATTTTGAAATATAAAATTTATATAATTTCAAAAAGTGGGTATTACTATTCATAACGGCTATTTTGATTCGTCTCGGTGTGTTAGAATCTCGAACTTGCATACAATGCAAGCTATTGCATTATTGAAAGAGAAGCATATCGTGGAAACTTGGGGTGTTACATTATCCCCTACTTCAAAAAATTTACTCCTCGCAATTTGAAATTTTTCTTCTAAAATAAAAGGATCAAGTAGAAAATACATTTGTGGAGAACCCATATCAGAAATTGGGTTAATAAAAATATAACTTTAAAAGAAGGAAATAAAAGTAAATAATGTCACTCGAGATAGCCCATACTAGGATTCTATGAAAACATGGATATGGTGGAGAAGAAAACCATAAAGGTCTGATGGAGAGTTGTAGAAAACAGAATTAGGAGAAAGTTAACTACAAGAAAATCACAAAGTTGTGATTGGTTAAAAGATCATTGATTCCCCAGTAGGAAAAGTTAACCAACAATGTTTTTGTTTTAAGTTACATTTCATAAAGTTGAAGAATTTATTTAGGAGATTTACTAAGAATTTAAGGAAATATACATACTTTTCATGTAGACTTTTCATTCATTAATAAATTTTTACCAAAAATCCATCTTTCACTCAAAAAGATAATAGAAATAAAAAATATTATATTTATCCTAATCGTACAAGGTTCTAAATATTAACACATACCATTTAGATTAGGAAGAATATTTTGTAATAACCAGGGACTTCCTGAAAAATAGTGGTAGGTAATAAAGGACTGTCGCACTATGGTTGTGGGTTCAATTCCTACAGCTTTGTCCGACGCGACAAGTGATCCCCCAACCTACAGGTTGTCCTTTTCCTAAAACTAAATTATTATAATATTCCAAAAATAATCTTCAGAAATGTTTTTACCTTAAACAATACTATCCAAAGTTAAAATTAATCCATTCCAACCTTTATAGTTATCCAAAATACCTCTGTCCATACATTCCCTAAAAGGTCTCTAAATTACAAAATCAATTGTAACATCAGATTCCCCAAACAAAGTAAAGTTTCTCTTATTGTCACATACTAAAAATATGATTACCTTCATCATATTAAAAACTTAATGAAAATAACAAGTACTTCAGTACAATCCTTATATATATCACATTATTCTTATAACCATAATATAGTTCTTGAGTCCAAAAACACAAATACAATAATTATTTAACTTCATCTATAGTAACAGAATAAGCTTGGCCTTGATACCTTGGCCTTTTCCAAGGTAAGTTTCCTTGACGCTTAGGACATTCATTTGCATAATTCCCCATTTCCCTACAATTGTAGCATTGAACATTGACAACCTCTTTCTCTCCCTTCCAATCACGATCCTGGTGACCTTTTTCTCCACATTTATAACAAAATCCCATTCCTTTTAGGAAAGTACCGGGGTGATTCTTCCCAAAATTATCACATAATAGAAAATCCTTCTTTTCATTTTTCCCTTTATCTGTCTCTTGTTCCACTGTTCTCTTCTTCTCTTGCTTTGCTTTAAAGTCACAAGACTTATAGAATTCCTTTTCTGTCTTAATAGTACTTGAGTCAATGTCTTAGTATAACGAGAAGGATTGTGAGACCAATGCTCTATGGAGAAATGGTTTCAACCCATCAAAGAAATGATCAAAATTACTTCTTGGGTCACGTATATAATCTGTAGCATACCTCACTAACCTCATAATGTTTGCCTCATAATTTGTGACATTCTCATCCTCCTTTTGTCTCAGACTCAGAAATTGCCTTTCCATATCTGCTCGATGGTAATGAGGAAAGTATTTTTCTAAGATACTCCCTTTTAACTCCCTCCATTACATATTTGATGCTTCATCATCTTCCTTTGTGTTTTGAATCAACAACCACCATTTATGAGCATCTTCAGTGAGGCGGTAAACTGCCATGAAAATCTCTTCCCTTTCACTACTCCCAAAGTCCTGGAATATTTTCTCTAAGGAATTTATCCACTGCTCAGCTACTAAGGGATTTGTACTCCCATTGAATATTACTGGTTGTTGCCTCATGAATCAGTCTAACATTTATCCTCCACGTTGCGGATCAGGGTGCTCTATATGAGTAAGGTTATTATTCATAGCCTAAGTGAGTTTTACCAGTATGGTGATAAGCTGATCAGCATCAGTTGTATCCCCATCTCAATTATAATTATCTTGAGAAAGAGGGAAATCCGTACATGGAGTGCATGCATCGATACAGTTTCCATTCCTTCCACTAGGCACCATCTCTAAACAATGGCATAAACTATATCTGTTTATGAATGAAAATACATAATTACATACTTGTAAAACACTTAACATAAATTTAACAGTTTATGGATATAATCCATAATCATAAAAATGTTTTCTTTAAGGAAGTATATACTCATAAACCCTTCATAATGGTTTATAAAGAAAATGAGAATCATCCTAAGCATATCCCCCGGGAGTGTCGTAACCAAGAGTGCAGTGAGGCCCATTGTCGTGCACCAGTTCACGTTCAAGTCTAGCTCAAAGCGGTGTTTTCAGGTTTTACCCCTAGGCACATCTGTGCCAGATCCGCCTCTACCTGCTCGGATCCGGACAGGGATGTATTACTCAGAAAAATCACAAAATCTCTATAATACCAAAATTCTAGGAAGTTCTTCTATACTAGTCCCCAAAGTCTATCTTAGGGCTATGTGCTTTAATCAGAGTTTTTCTAAATCTATCTTCCAAGTTTAGTACTAAACTAACTCTGATACCAACTATAACACCCCAACCCCAGTTACCCAGAGTCAGTGCATTATTACGTAACATTGGCATGATCACAAAAGATCAAGTCTCGAAATACCGATTAGTTTAGTAGCCTTGGAAACACTAGATACATTCATAAATGTTATATTACATCATAAAGTGAAAAATCAAAATAACATAGTCTCCATAGTCCACACTCATATCCCCTTCAGACTATCCCTGTAGGTCAGTCATAAAATATTTCTTCACATCCGGGGAAAATAAAACATAGAAAGGGGTGAGCTCAGATGCTCAGTAAGGATAACAATATAGCGGAAACTTTCATATATAAACATAAACATTTAAGGCAATGTATAACTAAACAAAATCCTTTTAAACATGAACTTCATCATAATATGGAAAAAATAAAATGAAGTAATGCCATTTACTTATTCACATGGATATTCTACTAGTCGAATAATCACATGTAATATCAATAACCACTTTCATAATGATGGAATGCATAATACTAGACTATCATAACCACATAGTCAAGGACTTGTGCCAAGACTACAAATAAGATTTTGTCAAGGCCTTGTACCAAGAAACTAGTTTGTCTCATGATACCTACCGATGCATCGATGAGCCATAGCGGGCTCCACCCATCACTTATTAAGTCCAATGCATTCCTTATATGAAAAGGTTTAAACATATAATAAACCATAACATTATTGTATCATATAAAACATGCATAAAGGAAACATAACATTTCCACATTTTAATCAGAAGATATAAATACAACACATTGATATAATAAGACCATTTTCAATACCAAAATAATAGAAAAGTAAAACTTGGAATTTATTTTTTATTTAAAAAATGTTTTGTCTTGTAGAGGAAGCCAAAACTCAAATAATGTTCATGGCGGCGGAGAAGTCGTAGTCGCCGCATATGTATGACTAAAAAACATTCCCTTTTGTCGTTTAGTCCAAAAATTTGTATAAAAAATATTCTTTTTGAATAAATGTAAAAGTCAAAGGGGATTATACACCGTATAAAATAAAGTTGTGTATAAAACAAAATATGCCTCAATGAAAGGAGATTGAGACGAAGTCCTTTACCTCATGTCCGACTTGACTCAATCATTTTTAATCTCCTGAATAATAAAGAAGAGTTAATTTCTACTTGATTAAGAACATTTTTCATGTTCATTATTCCTTTTATATCACTAATTACCATGTTATGAAAATTATTTATTTATTTAAGTTAATAATGGTCGTTTTGTCGATCTTTGGTACTTGAGTAAAAAATAAACTTCTTATAATTATGAGTTGTTCATGTGGTAAAATATCCATTATATCTAGAATCAAATTCATGATTTAGATATCATATATATCCTATATATACAGTATATAAATGCATTTATAATATTACATAAAATTTAGAGTTAAGAAATGAAATGCACCGTTCATGGAGACGGTAAACCGTACGTAGGCTTGAATGACACTTTCATTTATATTTCGTATTTAATAGAATAAAATCATAATTATATAAATGGATATTATAATTACAGTATAATATCAAATATAATATCATTTACTCCATCCTTTATACATCCCACGTATGGCATTAATGATTCAAATCACTTTAAGGGGGCGGTAGTCCGCACTTCCTAAAATGAACTTATCACGTTTACCCATAATGGAAATCATAAAGGTATGGCATAAATGAAAAATACAGAAGAATAAAGAAAACATAAATATAATATATATCATATATAAATATAGTTACATCTTAATGTCCAATATGAGAGGTATTAAAAGAAGATTGAACAATCATCGTTTCATGAGGCAGTAATTCGCCACCCACAGAAATAGTATGTTCTTTAACCTTTAGACGAAGTTGTGTGTAAGGTTAAATAAAATACTTCTCATACAAAAATACTAGTATATCTAATATACTATTGTTTTTACCAATTAAAGTAATAAAAATAGTTTAATGGGTTGGAGAAGAAAAATAAAACAAAAGAACATAAGAGAAGACATTACCTTAAAATCGGGTAACTCTTTTTGATTTGAGCCAAATACATCCTTAAGAAGACTTCTAACCAAAGTGTGTCTTCTAGGAGTAATATAGGAAGGTTGAGAGAGTATTTGGGCAGAGGTTGACCAAGCCAAAAATCTTTTAAGGTGTGAATAAGGTGGTAGAGTTGGGGGCCTTTTATAAGAGGAGAGGATGGGCACTCTTGGAATGTTCTGAAATGTTACATTATTATGAAATGATTTTTGGATTTTAAATGACCCACAATGATATATTTCGAGGATAAGGTGATAAGGGTTCGAAATACACCCATCCAATAGGCTTTATTCAAGTATAAGTCTTATATTTTACCTTATATTTTCATTTTATTTAAATCGTTCATTAGTGAGGTAATTGCTGCATCATCATGGTGTCATAAATAAATTTATTTATTTAATGTCTAAAAATTAGAATAAATTACCATGATGTAGGAAATATTTTTCTATTTCCAATTAATATTTATAGTCCAAATTTTATCTTAAATAACCCCATTTAATAATTGTTTTAGTAAAACAACACATGTTTGTGACAATTTTATTTTTACTTTAAATAAAAAGTTATTAATGTCATTTTCATACCCATGTGGCTCCATGGGGTGCCCAAGTTGACCCATGGATTTTCTTGGTCGGAAATGACTCATCCAATAAGGGTAGGACAAGTGTAAAGGTAATTTCATATTATTATAACATTATATTTACCTTAAATTACACTAATTACCTTTAATCGCGATTAATAAAACCTAAAAGCTACTATTCACCAAAAAATTATTTTCATCCCATTGAACCACATTTTACATACTAATGAAAACCATGTATGTAATATTTTTGAAGATCAATTCATAGAATAGGTAAAGTTTCATTTAAACGAAAAATTAGTTTTTTAACTACCACTTAGTGGTTTCACTATTCATCAAAAATTGATGTTTTTCAGAAAAATACAAAAAATTAACCCTATGATATATTTGATATTTATAATTAAAAAATTATGTCTATTTTAATAAATTAAAAACATACATGTTGAATTAATTAATTTAATAATTAATTCCCGCTGTCACAACAAATAGCGTGTTTTTAAGAAACAATATATATCAAAAGATTGACAATTGTTTATGCCCAATTTCAACGTCAAATTAATTCTAATGAACACCATTTGATAAAACGGTTAAAATATATTCTAATTATACTTTAAAACCACTCAATAGTATAATTTATCACTATAATTTTTTTTTGATTAAAATGGTTGTTTTTAAGTATTTTTCACTATTCATCGAAAATATGAAGTTCTCAGAAAAATACCAAAAATTCAACATAGCCTAATTTCGATATTCCAAATCCAAAATTGAAGTCCATTTTGAAATATAAAATTTATATAATTTCAAAAAGTTAGTATTACTATTCTAACGGCTATTTGGAATGGTCGTTGTGTGTTAGATTCTCAAACTTGCGTACAATGCAAGATATTGCATTATTGAAAGAGATACGTATCGTGGAAGCTTGGGGTGTTAAAGTACCACCTCTAGATTTAGTACATGTGAAGGGGCATTTATTTACTTCTTCAAGAGGGATATGTGAAAGACATCATGAAATTGTGCTAGATTTGGTGGGAGTTCAAGCCGATAGGCCACTACTCCTACGCGATCAAGGATTTCATATGGACCAATATTCCAAGGGATGATCTTTTATTTCTTCCAAAAACTCATGAATCTATTCCATGGTGAAATTCTAAGAAAGAATTTGTAAACAATAAAAAAATCAATGTCCCTTCGATGGTTTTCAGCATAGCTCTTTGGAAAAATTTAATCAGCCTTAAAGTGTTGTTGGATGGCATGGAATTTTTCTGTCAACTATTTAACAAGATCAGGCCCAAGAAGATTTCTCTCCCCAGCTTCATCCTAAAAAGTTGGATTTCTACATCACTTTCCATATAGAGCTTTATTTGGTTCAATTTGAATGCTCAAGTAGAAGGTGTTGTTGTAAGAGAACTCAACTGGTGGGAGATGTTGATCACATCCACCTTTAAATTCTATTGAGCATGTTCTCAGCATGTTCTCCTGTGTTTGAATAGTCCTTTCCAATTGGCCATCAGTTTGTGGGTGATATGCCATTCTGAAATTCAATTCGGTGCTCAGATCATGTTGAATATTTCTCTAGAATTTTTATGTGACCCTTGGATCACGATCATATACAATAGAAAGTAGAACTCCATACAGGCTTACCACTTTTTTAACATAAATCTTGGAAAGTTGATCAAGAGATAAATCTTCCCAAATAGAGATAAAATGGGAAGTCTTGGTGAGACGGTCCAGTATAACCCATATCACGTTGTTTCCCTTGGAAGTTCTTGGGAGACTAGTGAAAAAGTCCATAATGATATTTTCCCACTACCATACTGGTATGAGTAGTGGTCGTAATACCCCTATAAGAAGTTTTCACTCTGGCTTCACTTGCTGAAAGACCGGACACCTTATAGTGAGGTCCGCAATCTCCCTCTTGATATTATCCCATCGGTAATGATCACAAAGATCTCTATACATTTTTCTGATTCCCAGATGTATAGAAAAAGTAGAGCTATGAACTTCATCGATGAGTTCTTTATATATTTCTAGAATAGATGGAACACATAGTTTGGTATGAAATTTCAGTAAACCTTTTTGATCTATATTGAACTCAGTAAACTTCTCATTCTTTACAGCATTAAACTTATTCTATAATAAAGGAAATTATTTCTGAGCTTTCTGGATCTTCTCTAGTAATGACGATTGAGAATTATTTTGGGTTTGGGTTGATGATATACCTTCCCATATAATTCCCATTTCCATTTTTACTAGGTCATTATCAAAGGATCTATTTGAATCCTTATCATGGACCGAACACCTAGTTCTTTCATACTTAATGCATCAATGACTTTGTTTTCTCTTCCAAGATAATAATGAATTGAAAAGTCACAATCTTTAAGAAGTTCCAACCATCTCCTCCATCTCATCTTCAATTCATTTTGTGTGAAAATATACTTCAAACTTTTATGGTATGTGTATATATCACATTTATCCCCATAAAGACAGTGCCGCTATATCTGTAGAGCAAAAACAATAGAATCCAGCTCATGATCTAGCGTAGGATAGTTCTTCTCATGAGTTTTCAACTATCGAGATGCATATGTAACAACTATGTCATTTAGAAAGAGGACACACCCAAGTCCTTTCAGAGATGCATCTATAAAAATAATGAATCCTTCTCCAATTGAGGTAAGAGTTAGCACAGGTGTAGTAACCAATCTATTCTTCAGCTCTTGGAAAGTTTCCTAACACTATTTTTTCTAGATGAAATTGACCACTTTTTGAGTTATGATGTTTAATGGATTATAAATTCTTGAAAAGTTTTTCAAAAACCTCCTATAATATCCGACTAATCCAAGGAAACTTTGAATATTAGTTATTATTGTAGGCCGAGGGCACTCCTCTACAACCTTTTTCTTTGTAAGGTCAACTGTGACTCCTTCATTGGTTACAATGTACCCACATAATGCAACTTTTTCTATCCCAAATTCACATTCATTGAACTTTCCAAAAGCCTCTCCTTCAATAGACTTTCAAAAACAACCCTTAGATGATCCTCATGCTCCTTGAACCTTTTGGAATATATCTGAATATCATAAAAAACAACCACAATGTTTTCAAGGTAGTACTTAAAGACTCTATTCATCAAATCCATAAAAATATCTGGAGCATTAGTCAATACGAAGGGAATAACAACAAACTCCTAATGGCAATATCTTGATCGGAAGGCGGTTTTTGAAATAACTTCTTTCTTCACCCTCATTTGATGATAACCAGATTGAAGATTAATCTTAGAGAAAAATTGAGCCCCACAAAGTTGGTCAAATAAGTCATCAATTCTAGGAAGAGGGTATTTTTTATTCGTTGTTATACCATTTAGTTATCAATAATCAATGCACAAACACAACAATATATCGTTCTTCTTTACAAATAGAACATATTCTCCCCAAGTAGAACACTTGGACGGATAGAACCCCTCTCCAAAAGAACATAGAGTTGTTTCTTTAATTCCTCCAACTCCAAAATTTCCATCCTATATAGTTCTTTGATATCAGATGGTATCCAAGTATGAATTCAATGGAGAACTCCACCTCTCTTTTTGGGGGAGGTCTGGGTAACTCCTTAGGAAATACATCAATGTATTCCAAGAGGATGGGGACATTTTCTATCATTATATTATTATTTATTTCTTTTTATTCTCCAATCAACTCTATAAAGAAGGATACAGGAGATTATTCTAGACAAAAATTAGGTTGAGATATCTCTCCTTGGAAAATAACTATAGGTTTTCCATTCAAGACTTTTGATATTTCCTTGCTTCTGTATTTGATCTTAGCCTTGTACATTGAGATCCATTTCATACCTAGTATAATGTTGAATTCCATCATGAGAAGGACTACTAAATTTTCAATTAGATTGTGCTCAATAAAGTAAATACTAGAGTTTCTAAACACTGACAATTCTTGGATAATCCCACTACGAGTCTTGACTGATAACTCTACTTTCAGTAAATCGGGGGTTGATTCTAAATTCTTTGCAATCTTGGATGAAATAAAGGAATGTGTAGAACCATAATAAAAAAAAGTACTTGATAGCTTTGAGAAAACAACAAGATTACATTCCAACACATCATTTGGCGATTCAACTTCATTCGTAGTGATAGAAAAAGTACAGCCTTATTCCCTTGGCCTTTCTGAGGCTGATGATGAATCCCCTCTAATACCATTAGATTTTGATAGTGATGGGGAAATTTCCCAAGTTGTCCACAATTATAACATTGGACATTAGGTAGGCCGTGCACCATCTTCCCCTTGTCGTTAGTGTTAGGAAGTTGTTTCTTCACCTCACTATGATAATTCTGTGCAATATGGCCATCTCTTCCACACTTGTAGCACTTGACACTTCAGAGCCGGTAGTTCTGCAAATGCTTCTTTCCAAATTTATTACACATGAGACTTTGAAATTGATTTCATCATCTTCCCTGATCAAATATAATCCCTAAGATGGGCTTCATTTATCTCTTATTGTCATTATATTTATGAGACCACTGCATCTCACCGAACTCCAGTTCGACTTTCATCGCACTCTGCACTATTTATTCATAGCTATCATAGTCTCGATTGGCTATGTTCTGCCGAAGATGAGGTGTTAGTCCACCAATGTATCTATCAACCATCCTATTAGGATCCATGACAATGATTTAGGTGTTATGGGAAAGTCTTGTGAAGTTCATCTCGTAGCTTCCAATAGATTCATTCCCCTTCTATTTCAACTTGAGAAAATCATTCTCCATTCTTGTTCTCATAGAACGAGTGAAATACTTATTGAAAAAGATCCCTATGAACTTTTTCCACTCCATATCTTCATCCTCCTATCTTGGCCTTGTGGTTCTAATCAATTACCACCACTGATCAACATCTCCCTCTAAACGGTAAACATCAAGGGTGACCTTCTATTATTTTGAAAAGTGGATCATAGAAAAGATCTTCTTGATAAAGCTGATCCAAAACTCAACAATGAATGAGTCGGTAGATCCAATGAATGTTGGTGGTCATTGATTCATTAAGGACTCAACATAATGTTTTTACCTTCTTGGTGAGATCGGTCTCTCAGCTTGATTCAAGTTATTTCCCATAACTTGAGTCAATTGGTTCATCATTCTCATGAATGTTTCCATTCTGTCTTCCATCAGATGGCCATTAGCACATGGTGCATTTCACTCACCATTTTCACAGTTCCTCCTACTGCCTTCTGTTTTCTAAAAGAATAAAAACATAGTGAGAAACGTATTTCATTTATGAATCTTATAACTATAATGGATTTTTATGTCTTAAAACATTATGCTTAAATATATTATTATTTAACAATAATTACATTTCTCTATAAATCCTTCATATTGATTTATAAAAATCTTATGATTAACTAAAAATGTCACCCGGGTGTATCAAAACAGGTCTACATCAAGGCTCATTTCCATATAACAGGATACTCCGGGTCAAGCTCAAAACTCCTTATCAGAGTTTTCACTCTTAGGTACATTCGTGCCCGAGCCACATCCACTTGTTCATATCCAAACAATTATTTATTTGTTCGGAAATCACTTACATAATATTTTACCAAAACAACAGGGAGTTTTCCTATATTTAGACTTTTCTATAGGGTTCTTCTTAATGTTTTTATATCCTAATTTCCAAAAATAACTAAACTATCCATTGATACAGACTATGGAATCCTGCATTTTTATTACATAACTTTTCATTACATTTTACCAACATAGGATCTTTAAATTATAGTTTTATAGAAATCATAAACATAAAAAATGAAAACATAATACACTATTTTAAATACCATTTTATTGATTCTTGAAAATTTCATCCTATGTCAAATTACTACATCTCATAACGTAGAGACATACATCAATGGAAAGGGTGAGAAGAAGGCCCAGTAAGGAAAGTAAGGGAATCAATTTACTTGTGATATCAATAAGAACTTGATGAAAAACATAACGACATGAAAAATGGAAGAAGATGAAAATAATAATAAAAAGAACATGAACCATAACTTGAATAAGAGGATACAAAATTTAATTTATACTTTCATGAACATATCACCAAGGTTCATCCCCAAGGTGTCATTAAAATTACTAGGGTTATTCAATAAGGTATCATGAAACTTGTCATCTGTAGAGATTAAATTCTTTACACAATACATTGAAGTGATATCAGGGTGAACCCTTAATATGTATTTATTTTCATGTGATCCATATATATCATAATCAAAAAATTTCATAATAACCCAAATAGAATAAAATAAATGGGGTTCATTTCAAAATCATGATGTTTAAAAAGTGATTAAAAATAAGATCATTATGTTATTTATAACCCCTGGAAAGTGAGTGAGGATTGCATATATGTCAATTACAGAATAAAATATATAAATATTATGTATTTATGAATACCCATAGAAATTAAATTGGTTTGGGTATTCACATAAATAAAATAAGATAATTTCTTGAGAAAAAGAGAGAGATGTTGAGATGAAAATTCTGTAGGATAACGACTTTACAACATAGTTTTTAAAAAAAAAAATTAAAAATAGAGGGGAAAATAGTTAACCACTAATAAATATCTCATAATAAAGTATAGGGACAAAATAAAATGCAAATATTATCATGGTATGGATGTTTAAATGATATACCACATGAAAAGGAAACTAGAAAGAAAAGAGAAGATGTGGTTTCTTTTATGAAAATCTGGCACTCTAACAACATCATTTAAAAAATTCAGAAAATTATTTGGTGGTAGAGGAAAGGGTCTCTCATAATTTGGAAATTAATGGAAACAATATGGATATATAAGAACATACTCCCACAAAATAATTTGAAAACTAGAAGAAAAAACATAAATGATGTCATTACTAAAATAGGAGTGTGAAAGGTTCCCTTACCTTGAAGAGTAACTTCAAAAAATCAATATTTGGGACCTTGGGAAGAATTAGGAAACCTTGAGTGGAATCCTTGGGAGGTAAAAATACCAGATATTCATTGAGGAGGAATTTGAATTGAAATTAATGAAGTATTGGGTTGGTATTTATTACAAAAGTGAGGTAATATATTATTAATTTTCAAGGGACACCTCATTAGTGGTATTTGAAAAACCATGGGCTTGGACATTGTATTGGCCACTTGGGACACATCATAAAATATATTACTATACACAAGTTGACCAGAATTATTACATCATTATTACTTCATCAATGATGTCATTAAACACACTAAAACATAAAACTGTATTTTTACTATTATCTGAAAAACAAAACATTTTATAAAAATATCATTTATTCACCCTAACCTAATATTGATTCTTGGAATTAAAAACTGAACTCATTTTTATTAAAATAATTTTATAATTATGATATATTTTATCTTTATGTAAAAACACAATTTTCTTAAAAAATTATAATACTGAAAAAGTAATTTCTGAAACAGTTATTTAGTTATCCTATTATATCATATTATCTAATCAAGATGCCTAAATTATGTTTATAATTTCTTAAGTGAGGTTACTATTCCATTGTTCAGGTTACTATTCACAAGTTTAATATTACTATGCATAATTTACTATTCACTAAAAAATTAATTTGATCTTATTAGAATCTAAATTTATTACTGATCACAACTGTAGAAGACCATTTTTTGAAAATATCTTCACATAATTATTTATTTAAAGTATAGAAAAATATTTTAAAAGACCATTTTTTCAAAACTCACCATTAATATAGAAATTCTATACATTCATTCAATTTTGTCTTGAAATTTGAAATTCACAAATTTTTTCATAAGAAGAAATAACAATTTTATTTGTACAAGAGGATTACACAAAGTAACTAAGGCCCTGTTACTTATTCCCTTATAACAACTACATAGAACCTAAGTGTAAGGTGTGCTATGGTGATAGAATCTTGGGGAAACTCAGAAAAAATTTCCCAAGTGGTGATTTCTATCATCTTGAACTTCTTTCGTACGCGATTCCGTTCAAGCTTTATGTGTTTGAGTTCAGATTGGGATTGGTCTAGAGCAAAGCCCAATGATGCTACATAATTCCCAAGATCTTATAGATGGGTTTTGTAAGACCCAAGTCTACTAGATGAGGCCATCAACTATTCACTCTGTATTAATTATCCATGATCATTTTTTATAAACAATAATCATAATGTGAAGAGTATAGTTTCCAACCATCATATTGACCAACGGTCATATAATAGTTGAATCGCAATGATCAAATTTTAATTATACTCACTTCATTAGTTAAAGGATAATGTATTGTTGAGTATAAAATAAAATAGCACACAATTTTATGAAAAAATATTAATCAAAATTTAGGGTTGTTACAAGGAACCCCTGCAGGCATAGTGGTTGCATTCTATGCTTTTGTAGGTCTTCTCATAGGAGTTTGAAGGAGAAGTGGGCATGACTGTTGTTTAGTTTTCTACAAATATTACTCAGGGTGCTAATATTTTCTAGAGAACACAAAGAATCAACCTGGGTAGTTCAAGGTGATTAGGGTAGTGACCAAATCACTCGTAACATCCCCCAGACAACGTCAACGTCTTCTCATGGGACAATAACATGTAAAGATAGTATGTGAGGATTTTCCACTAGGAAAAGAAGTTTTTAACTCAATCATCATACTTCGTTTTCACTTTTATTGGTATTTGATACTCTTCTTGTGCATTGTGTAGTTGAATAGATAGAGTAACTGTCATCATAGATCCTCCCAACTAGTGATGGACCCATTGGGTTGCTGGATGTACCAGATAAACACAAGACGTTCCATGGTGTAGAAAAAAATTGAATCTTGGTGGAAGCCTACAATTTTGGTGATCCATACATAGGTTAGCACCTCAAATTAAAGTGTACCATGTGTTATTGAAGGTCACCAATACCATTTAATGGGGTGAAACTAGGATTTCCTATTTTTGAGGGTGCTTAAACATTATCCACCCATGTCAAGTATGGATTTTTCTCAGGTAGGATTTTTAACTTTCATGTGTCTTGGGATTCAAGGAGAGGAGTGGGAAAAGCTATCGAGTTATTTTGGTTAGGTTTTCTGGCCCCCAATATGCTGAAAGGATCCTTGAATCTGGGATAAACATAACCTTAATCCCATAGGGGGTTATCATGCTAATTGAGTGGGGATGGAAACTCATATCTTGGTCTCTATCCATATCTCGAAACTTCTACTCTAACTAGACATGTGGGAAAAATAATTTCAAATTATGAAATCTGGTAGAGGGGTACAAGATTCCCCACTAGTGGAGATACGAGGTCCCTTAAAAAATTCCATTATCCTAGACCTTCTAAACAATGAGGTTCTCAATGATCCATTTATACTCCTCAATTTTATGGATAATGAAGGAAAATGTGTGTTCTAAATCTATATTTTTGTGAAAACAAGGATGGGTTAGGGTCTTTATATATCCCTTTCCTGTATAGATGTGGGAATGGATGGGAAATAATATCTCATTGGGAAGATGTTTGGGGAAAAGTTCCTACCTTTTCTAAAAAGTCAGGACACATTTCATAGGGCCTTCTCAGTACTATTTTGACCATAGAAGTAGGTCTTAAATATTCTTTTAATCCCTTAGTGGGTAGGGGATGACCATATTTACATCGATGGTATTTAGAGGAGAATATTCATTATCAACGGATAGGCAAGACTACTGCATGATATGGTTGGAATAGAGAGCATAATTATATCACCATCCTCTGAACTATATGTGTGGACATGCTTCTTCCATGACTCAGTGAAGAACATGAAGAACACAACACAAGTTTTTTGAAGTGTATATCTATAATGGTATGTCTTAGGGAAATGGGATATTGGGAGAACCACAATCTCAACCATTTTCATTTATAGTCGATGGAATTGATATGCTCATGGAGTTCCAAGTTGGGAAACTATTTATTGTTGAGGTGGTGAAATGTCATCTATGTGATTAGGTGAAAAAATTTCCCATTCCTCTATAAGGGTCTCTCAGATATCAAATTCTAGTGATTCAAGTGGATAGAAAACTACTAATACAAGGTTGGTATCCAAAATGTCCAACATTGTCTCTTACTCTAAGAAAGTGTTTTATACTTAGTTAGCCTAGTCTTGGATTAGGTAGGGATGATATTGGGGAGGAATCACTGAAACAGACTAGTTCTGCCACTAATTTATCAGGAGAAGAGTCACTACACAAGTCAAATGTCTGTTGCATGATGGAACACCTCTCAGGGGTAGTTCGAATTTCATAATCCCATCCATGTATGATGGGATGTTCACCACTACATCTTTTTAGATGGAGGAAATTTCCATTTTTGGATCAATGGATTGGTTTCCATCATTTAATGGAATTATATTAGACCCTAAAATCTCACCAAATTCATTTCAGGAGGTATGGGGGAGGTAAACTAAAAACGACAAAGGTGGCTACACTGCAAGCCCCTGGAAGGTGTCTTGAACATCCTTCACCACAAGGTACCTACAGAAGGATATGGGGATCTTGTAATCACTGGCTTCTAAAATTGTATGAATCTATTTCTAAAATTCCTCCCAAGGTTCTATATATTGGGGTGAAGGATCCACCATTAATTTATCTATCAAAATGAACTTTTAGGGGTTCATGATGGCATGGTGCTTCCCAAGATTCTTCCTATGATGACATGTGTTCTTCCTCCTACCCCAAGGTGGTTCTTTGATGAAGGATATATCATAAACATGGGGAGGACCTCTAGGTTGGTTGGTTTTAGAGAAAGGATGACCTTTTATTTGGATGATGGGATCATGGGTAAGAAATTTGTGTTGGTTGTTGATGATGTGGGGAGGGACTTTGCTTTGGTTTATGGAAACATGAGGATGACCTCCATGTTGAGTGTTGGTAGTAGCACATGGAGGACCTCTACGTAGATTGGTTGGAGAATGTTGAGGACCTTTATGCTTGTTGATGATGGTATGGGGAGGGCTTCCAAAATGATTTATATAACTACTATATTTCCTATGATGGTTATCGGTGATGCTGATGATAGAATGAGTCAACCTGGCCTGAATTTGAGGCGGCTGGTGTCTTGATCCCCAGAAGGAAAAGATAGATCCCTTTTAACTTAAATTAATGATTTGATGGGATACACTCATGAGGACAGGGGCCGCAAGATTCGTATAATATGACACTTGTCAGGAAGTTTCCTAAGATTACATCTGATGTTGGCGCTGAGTGTGCTTAACTATGTGTGGAGAAGTGGGGGTGTAGTTCACCCACTCTTCAGTATGTTAGATCAGTTAGTTCTGGTATTTTCTTGGTTGGGTGGGAGTCCCCATAGGCAACACTTGAGAAAAATCCATAATGGGTGAGGCTTGAAAGTCCTCTAACTCCTCAGCCTAGGGGAGCGATTCATCAGAGCACTTTAAGGAGAGGCTCCCAAAGTAGTTCATTGTTAGGATGGTGTGTCGTTTCCCACTACACAACTTTTAGGGGCATAGGTTTTGACAAGTCACTGATGCCTCTAGGGCCTGGTGGGCCATATCCCTGGTGAGAATGACCCCATCCTTCTCATACTGGTTCACGAGGGTCTTGATCACCCTCCTCTAGTTGATCATAGAGGGTGATATGGGGCATGGGTACTAGATAGATGAAGGTGAGGTGGAATCCATGTCTTAGGAATAATTATGAGGGATTAATACATTGAGGTTTCTCCTGCCTCGACGCCTATGAGTTTCAAGTTTCTATATTCCTATAACTTGAGTCCTCTAAGGTATGTTCTAAAGAACCAAACATACTTATACATCTACTTAAAAATACTAATTTTTTACAATGGATCCAAGAGGATGAACACATTTGACAATCAAAGCAGAGTTGGATCCATTAGATGATGGATTATAGTACATGATACTATTGGAACTAAACTTGAAGAACTCAAAATCAGACCATTGTAGTTTTTTATGTTTAAATATATAAAATAAATATGAATATTTGTGGAATTCAAGAGAGTTAGTACTATTATTTTACTAATATAAGTATTATTGTGCATAATGTCATTTTATATTGAATGCTTCCATTTTTGGAGTTTTTCAATGAATGATAATAGATATTTTTTTGTGAGGTATGCAATGTAATGATATTAGTCATTAACTTATAATTTTTCCTTTTCCGATCCCTTTTGATCAATGATTTTTAAGCTGTGGAATATGGATTATCTGATTAGTATGATCAAAATATTTGAAGAATTAGATGATTAAACCCTTATAATAATGTTATTGTCAATATAGTTCAGAGTGCTTGAGAATTTCTATGTATGGACACTGTGATCGAGGGATTTCAAAGATAGAAATACTGATACTATCTAGAATTTTTTACATCCTAGGATCCTATGATCATACATGGAATATGTTTTGTGATACACTTAACCAAAAAACCCTAAAGGTTGGGATACTAGATAAATATAGTAGAGTTTATCCATATGATGGATTGAGAAAGGAATTATTCTACCAACTATCTGAGAGTCATATATGATATGATTAGAATATTTTCCTTCCTAAAAAAAGATTAGGTGAGAGGAATGCTAATATATAATCATTACTTAGTGAAATATTGAAGAACCCAATGGATTGTGATTATTTCATATTGTCCTTATGTATGTAAATATATAATGGGTGATAAGGAAGATCTCAATTAATGAAGAGACTGAAGAACCCCATAATGATGAAGAGTATCATAGAAAGGGGGAGTGTGAATATTGAGATACTAACCATAAATACAGGAATGGGTTTCTACATCTGATTTGATTACATAGATAAAAATATTCAAGGAAGATTCCTTTATATATAATGATTGTAGGTATGATCTTAATGAGTATCAAATAATAGTGACGATATTTTATGGAAGTGCTATAAAAAATAGGTTATTGGTGAATATAAGGATGTAGTTATGGAAAATCTTGAGAAGTTTTTACTAAATAATTAAAAATGATATCAAGAGGAGTGAGAATCATTCTATGAATTATCAAGAATAAAGGATAATTTTTTACTTAAAAACTACCTTGTATGATGATTTATGGAAGATAATGAGTGGATAAGTTATATAATCATATATAGAAAATATGACACAATTTCTTACATTTATAATATTCCCTCATGGATGATGAACCACGAATGAAGATTATGAGTATCTTGAAGATGTGTAATCAGATGACAGATATATTGAATTAGTTTAGTAGTCTATAAGTTATTTTTCAGAAGTTACATGTGGGAGTATAATGTGTGTATCTAGAAGGAGAAACTTATAGAATGTTTATAAAGCCTAAAAGAATATTTTAAGAAGTATGGTTTCATAAATAATACATTTGTCAACCACAAAACCAAAATATTAGAAATATTTTGGACCACACTATAATGAATAATATTTTCTTATGGTGATATGTAAAAATAACTACGTTTTTGGGTTTATTGGAATGAGAAGAAGGAAATAATATTACGTCGGTACATAAGATATTTTTTATATAAAATATAATTAAAATAAAATATGGAAAAGGAATGGGATAAATTTTTATAAGTAATATTTGTTGAGAATACATAACATATTCATCATAATTTATACAAGAACCTGACCTAAGGAAAAAACTTATGCAATAAATATGGATCTTAAAAATATTACATAAGGGTTGTAAAGGATTTGAATATTTGAAATCTAACAAGGTAAAAAAACTTACATGATACAAAAGGGAATTCAAAAAATACTTATGTAAGGATAACCAGTTAAAAAATGTAGCAAAGGGAAGACCTTCACTATGATACATAAGCGTAATATTTCTTACATAAATCCTAATCAAATGATATGTAAGGTTCTATTAATCAGCATTACTTGATAATTTTATGTTTCAAAAGATAAGTTAAATGATGTTGAAGCTATTAATTGATTGATAAAACAACATAATGAACCAAAATTGATTGTAATTAAAGATGAGTATTGATAAGATGGTATTCAAAACATCAAGAAGAAGGTCATTCCATAGAGCATGAAATGATAATTCAATACCTGTCGAAGTTGTTTTTAGGAATTGATACGTGACCACACAATGTGGATAACGCCAAATAATAGTGATATATTGAATAAGAATTATGAATTATTATCAGGTCATAATAAGATATTACATATAAGAACCATCTTAATCAAGATTAAAGTGGGAATTCATTCAGATTGTGAAGAATGGGTTTCATCATGAAGTTCTCTATATTTGATTATACAAAAGTGAAAATTAAAATGAGTTTGGATTTCATGGATGTTTTGAAGAAGGAAAATCCCAAGTAAAATGTGAGATTAAATGGTTATGTATTTTACAGAGGATTGAATAAGAATTATAGAAGAATATTATGTTTCTCTAAATCAATAGAGACTTATATATTCAAATATGGAAAAATATTCACATGATTTTGAGTATAAAAATATAGCATAAGAAATATATAATAATATGTGACGAAAATAAGATACAAAATTCTTTAAGAGAACTCGATGTATCAAAGTGAGAGTTGTAGATAACAATTTTAAGGGAAGATCATGTAAATTGAGGAATAAGGAAGAATAATAATCCTATGATATATTTATATCATTGAAGATGGATGAGAAGAAAGAAAGAAAATAATAAGAAGAAGGATGAAATTTTTAATGCTGTGTCAATGAAATTAAATAAGTGATATGCAAGAAAAATGTATTTCCCAATGATATAAGTATATTATAATGAAAATAAGGTAGAATAAGGATAATGTTATTTCAATACTATAGATCATTTAGTGATAGTGGAATTCCTGGAAGATAGAGTTTGAGTGGAGATGCAAAGACTGAGATTATTGTTATTGTAATGGATTATTTAATGGATGTCAAATAATCTTATTATTAAGGAAGATCCTATAATTGATGTAGAACAATACTAAATTAAATGGAATGTAATGAACCAAAATTTTATAAATGGTAAATTTCTAATGAATAAATTTTAGTGTCATATTTAGGAAAATATTATAATATAAAGCACATGAAAAACATATTGATTTTTTCATTAATTGAGAAAATTATTTTTATAGAATAAATATACTCATGAAAGCTGAAAATATTATAATGGGAAAAATAAAAATATTAAAATAAAAATACAAGAATTTCAAAATTTGGATCATTTTGTTCCCCTAGAATTATCACACTAAAAAAGTCACTGTAAAAATATGATATAAAAATATTAATACAATCTAAACTTTATAAATTAAGAATATATAACCATGAAATGAATTTATTTTAATGATGAATTAATTAACTAAGATGTTTTTAAAGGTAATATGATCATTATGAATAGTAACTTGTCAGTTAGAAATATTTACCTAACCACTAGAATATTAAATTGACCGAAAAATAGTAAAATATAATATAAATAATATTTACCATGAATAATTTAAGAAAATATGAATATTAAAATTCTATATATTAATTATCACAATTTAAAAATCTCAAATAATGTGTAAGTGTAATTTTGATGAAGTGTATATCATAAAAACAATGATTTTAATGTTAATATTAATAATTTATTTAGGAATAAAATTATCTTGATAAAATTAATGATATTTTTGGAATTATTATATCAAAATTTTTTATGGGTGAATTTTTAATTATTTTATGAGAAGATTTAATTTTTAGGGGAATAATAAAAATATATTTCTTTAAATATCACATGTTTTATGACATAGTAATGATGTAAATATGACATAATAAATCCTGAATATTATATTTTGAACCAATTTTTTTTTAATGTGATAAATAATTAATTTTAAAAAATAAAATTAATTTACAAACCTAAAAATTTGTTTCTAAAGTATAATATTATTAAGTATTTCATTAAAAAATATTTTTTTAGATTTTCCCCCTTTTATTTGGAATAAATTTACCAATTAGATGGTGGAATGGATTAAATGTCCTAAATTATTTTTATTTAATTAATATATGATTCATAATGGAAAAAAATCATTATTAAAAGGTTTAAATTGGAAAAAATAATTTATTCAATATTTTTACCAAATAAGAACCCTCTCTTTAACTATAAATACCTCTAGGAAAACCACTGACCTTCCACTTATCAAAGATAAAAATATGCTCGAATTCAATCTCTTAAATCCACTATAACACTTATGGATGTTATAAAGTCATAAAACTCCATGCATCCAAGGGGTTAAGGATCATAGTGAAGGTACACCACTAAGAAGGTGGTAAGACAACTTTTGTTTTTCCATTTATTTTTCTCTCCACTTATATAGCGCTTATACTATTTTATAACAAGAACCTATTAAAAATAATTAAATGAAATATTATAATTTTATTTATTTTATTAACCTACAATATGTATTTTATATATTTCATACATCACTCATCTCTTCTATTAACAATGTCTCGTTAATGACTGTTAACCACCTATGGGGATGTTGTTAATTCTCTATTTATCACTGCCTTTATAGATTATTATAGTAAAATTACTATAATATTTAAATTTATAAATATAAGAATATTTAATCTAATGGATTCAATTTTATAAATATATAAATAGAAAAAGAACAAAATCATGAAATTGAAATAAGGTGATATATTTTAAAGAAAACAATTTATCCAAACATTTCACCTTTAATAAAGAAAATTAACAAAGAAAATCAAATGATTATAAATGATTAATTAAAAAAATGAATATAAGTAACTACTATATTAATGATTAATATACATAATTTTACCATATAGGAGGCATAAATCAGATGAAATAAATATGTATATAAGGTAAGGGAAATCTTTATGCCTACTATTTTATTTTAAGCTAATCACCTTTTTTCATCAAGATTATCTCAAATACATTTTAAAGACCTCTTAAAACTGTGTCACTTTGTTCTTATAGGGATAAAATTATTATCAATTTATTGAGATAATTCCTAAGCGGCCTTCCTAACTGCGAATAAAGTGCTTATTCTTAATGTATATTCTTGATTCTTCTGATGTTTATTCTATTATTTTCAAATAACCATGATCATAACCTTATCAATAAATCAATTAATTACCTTAAATGATATTATACCTTATCATATTGGGTAACCTTCTTGTGATATTAAATTTTATAGTTCATTTAAATCTATTGTGAAACCCATTCAATGCTCATGGGTTTATTTGATGTATATTATTGATAAATGTTTACTTCCTATCCGAAATTCATGATTATGCTATTTTTTTGATGTGATGGGTTGGGATGAGATTATATATCCTTCTAATGCATTATGTATTGTGATATATCTGATTATATTATGTGTATAATGTGTGGACATGATGCTATAATTTTTCACATTTTATGAAGTGATGATTGGTACACATATGTTATGCATGAACGTGATTCTAGATTTTTTCCCAAATTATGTGTGGTATTTGAAAACCATGTTATGATGTTTCATATAATCAACATTATATTTTATATGAATCTTTAAAATGATTCATTTATTCTTATAATGATTAATATTTTCCTATGTTATTATGACGATGATTAGGCTTACTCATGTTCTATATTTATTTATGTCTCATGTTCCTTCTCTTTTATTATTATAGTTAATGGGATGTTAGTTCAAAAATTTATTAACCTATGTCACTAGGTGGTGACATGTATTAAGAATAAATTGAGATATTTTTGAGTACAATGAAAAAGGATTTAAATAATGTTTTATTTTTATTATGTGCAATGTGATGTATGAACCTATTTTATCCATGATACTAATAATTTTTATTTTTGATTATAATATTATTATGTGATTTATTTTAAAAATGATTTAGCAATATTGTTTGAAAAGTGATGGTCACTATAGTTTGTAAAATATCATGTTTTACTTATGTTGGGAATTTTGAATACAAAAAATTAGTATAAACCCTTGGAATAAATCATGATTTTGGGGTAAACATCCTAAAAATTTGGAAACGTATAGAGTGTGTGTATTTCAATACATAAAATCTCTATATGGATACAAACAAGTTGATGAAGTCTTCGAACCAGATATACCTATGAGTAACAAACCTAAAAAATGATGGTTGGGTATTAACTTGATCTTTACTCAGTTCACAACAATCACGCCTAACTACACACCTAGTTTCACCCTCTTAATGGAAATTCATTGGTTGATCACATTATCTATAATTTTTTTTGAATGATATATAACCAATATAATAATTTCTTTAAAAGTGAAAAAATATTGATGTGTATAATCCTAAAAGATTTATTTTGGGAAGTAAGTTAGTAATAGATAACCTAGGATATGCTTAGGGGTCCCAAAGATATGTATTTAAAATTGATTGTTATATTAGAATGAATTATTTTTTCATTATTTATTGACATACATTTTATTATAACATTTTCCATTTTAGAAAAATGTGGAAACCGGGAGAAAACAAACCAACAACCCGTATAAGTTATAATGAAACTATTTACCTAATTTTATTCTCAATTCAATGGGATATGGAGTTAAAATATTTATGGTTGTACTTACCCAGCCATATCAAGATATGACCAATAACATAAACCATGTGTAATTTTTTGTTCCACCCAATTAGATATCATACACGTCATACACCAATGACCACTGATATTTAGTGAATCTTCCAATCCACTTGTCGTTGTATTGAGGCTCAAATCTGTGGAAAATATTTTCTTAGTTTCTTATTGTTTTTAAAATGGGAAATTTACCATGTCCATATATAGTTTAGATAGATATTTTGAATGATTATTGGCTTGTCCCAATAATATAAATTCAATATTTGAAAAGAAATAATTGGAGTGAAAATAATTTAAGAATATACATCTTAATTTTTTTTCCTATGAACTCTATGAACAAATATGGGGAGATAATTTCTAATTATTAAGGAAAATGAGAGTAAATTTTTCATATATTATAGGGAAACTTTAACTTGGATTGAAAGGTATGCCTTGGGTTTTGTTATCAATGATGATACAAAATAGATAGATTCATTAGTGATTTGAAATTCGGCCTCCAAAAATCTATAGCTATATGAGACTTTGGTAGTTATGAAGAAATGGTTTGGTGTGATCTCAAAGTAAACATGTATTTCAAATAATAGTACCAAAGAAATGAGGATATGAAATGAAGGATGGAGCTTCAAGATGGAGGATAAAATGATAAAGGAGTAAAGAATATCCAACCACCCACATGTCAAATATGTTGAAAGAAACATCATGGAAATTACCTCAAAGTATTGATAAAATTCTTTAAGTGTGGTAGGGAAGTGCATAAATCTCATTACTATAGAATATATATAAGGAATATGGATTATATAATGGAGGAAAAATAGGAACTACCCAATGCACCCCCCATAGTTCAATACTTAAATTATAAGAAGCAAGGAAACTGTACATTCTAGTTCACCAAACTAGGGGTCTTCAAGGGTATTCAACATTATTAACCACCCAAGCTGATAGAGTGAATGAATTTTTACTCCACCACTATTTCAAGGGCGAAGCATGAAAATAAATCTATACAATGTATACATCCTTCAATCAAAAATGGTGAATGTTTTATTTTATTTTGGTTAAATAAATTTCTTGATATTCTTATATTTTTTTAGAAATATTATGGGTTATCAATACTTATTAATGGTGGATATTCATTCTGGATATCATTATCCAATGTTAAAGAGAGAATATATTCAAAATATAGTTGTCCATATGAGATACAGACCTTTTGAGTTCACAGTGATTCCATTAAAACTTACTAATTCCCCTAAAATATTTAATGATATAATGAATAGAGTCTTAAGATATCACCTAATTTTTTTTGGTAATATTTATTTATGAAATTATTATCTACTCCAAAAGAATGGAATAATATGATGTGTATTTATGCCTTGTAGTAGAAACATTAAGAAAATATAATATGTAGGCTATGTTCTGAATGTGTGGATTTTGGAGGCACCCATTCACATTCTTAGGGAGTGTGATAACATGTAAGGGAATTATTTTAGATCCATCAAAGACAAATGCAATTGAGGATTAACCTTGACCCTCAATTGAAACCATGATATATGGTTTCCTGGGATTATCTGGGTAATATAGATGGTTTAGAGAAACCTCTCATGATTTTCTAACCTAGTAACTATATTAACACAAAAGGGGTAATGTATATCTTAATTGAATAATTTGAGGAATGATTTAAGGAGATTAATAAAAGTATAACCACTACATCTTTATTCACAGTACACTATAGTAGAGAAGGGTTTTTGATATATAGTGATGATTTAAATAAAGGATTGAGTTGTGTACTCATGAATAAATGATAAAATAATAGACAATTCCTCGTGAAAGTTGATGATCCGTGAGTTTAACTACCTGAAATAAGAAGTGGAGTTGGTTTAAATAATTTTTTAATAAATATTTCTAGGAATTATCTCCATGGAGAGAAGTGTAACATACATATAAATCATAAGAGTCTAAAGTATATATTCATAGTGAAAGAACTAGAAATGTGTCAACTAAGATGGTTAGATTTAATTGAGGAATATGATTTCTCAATTCACAACCATCATAGGAAATGAGAGTAATTTTTTTAGGTTTTTATAAAAAACAACCAACTACTTAATATATGATGAATATTTAGATAGACTATATCTTCATTGATATTTAACGGATGGATATGGAAAATAGCAATGAAGTTATCCTACCTTCCCCAAATTATTTCTTAAACATTAATCTAAAATAAGAATAATGATACACAAAGGGAAGATTTTGAGCTCCAAATTAAGGGATCTATAACAAAGGAAGATAAGTTTCATAAATTAAACATCAAAAAATATTTATTAATTTATTTTGGAACTAGACTATGTGTGGCATTATCACCTAAGATAAAGAAATATATACTGGATAATGCACATAGCTCATATTTTTCCAGCCATATTGGATGTACTAAGATGTATTTGGATATTTGTGAGCACTTCTAGTGGGAAAACATGAATATGGAAATTAATGAGTACACATAAAATTTCATATTATGTTAGCAAGTTAAAGAAGAGTGAAAAAATAATAAGGGGATGATATAACCATTACCGGTAACAATATTTAAGAAGTATTACATCACCATTGAATTTTTCATGGGTCTCCCAATTAAATCAAAAGGAATAAATGTGATATGGTCTATGGGGGATCTACTCACTAAGATTAACCACTTCATCACTATTCATGATGAATTATAACATGACTAACCAGCCAAGATATACAAAACGGAATTGGTATGGCTATATGGTGAAGCACTTTCAATTGTATCTAATCATGATCCAAGGTACAACTATAAATTAGGTATAATTCATTATCATACTATGAATACTTACTTGAAATATCTTATGGACTATCACTCCAAAATTAATTTATAGTTTTAAATAATTATTTAGAAAATTGAGTACATGATGAGTGCTTTCTCAATGGAATTTAATGGAGGATAAGATAATAATATTATTGGATTTGGTGCCCTACAACCAACTTATATGTACTCTATTATAGAATTTTTTCATTATTTTTAATATAAATAATATACTTATCACATCATGATTTTTCTTTTTCATGACATTGTATGTGATAATTTACAAAGAGTAATTATTGCACTAAATGGTCAAATCAGTTCCCAGCTATGATGAAAACCGAAAAGTGAAATAACACTATTATTGAGAAATGTTATATAGAAGGATGATATCATTTTAGGGAGAAATGATACTGGATATCAGGGGTGGATACTCATAGGGCATTGAGGCACCTTCTCTCAGTGTAAACCCTTAGTAATATCCCATATGATTTTATTAGAACGAGACCTACTAGTAGAAAATCCACATTTCTATTTGTCATTGTATATTCTTATCAACAGATTTATGTATTGATCCTAAAAATTTAATATTATTATTAATGACTATTATGAGTTTCATACTTAGATGTATTAATGAAAACCATGACGACAAATGTGCGCTGCGAGGTAGTATATATTGGGTGTGTTACGATTAAAATTGCATTATTGAATAATGAGAGAAATGATTTATCCATTTTTTCTTTAATAGAAGTTGATATATGAATCCTAATTTTGGAAATGATAGATCCTAAATAAATACATTTCCATGGTGTTTGATAGTCATGTTCATTTTCAGGAAATCGAAGAAAGAGACATCGAGGACTTTGGTTGATGGCACTGGCATGCAACTAGCTATATTAGAGATATCAAGATAAAGGGATTATATTACGCAGTAAGAATTAGAATGAGGTAACACGTCATTGCAGAATTAGATTTTGCCTCTATGGGTGCCTTGGGGTGTTTCTAGATGTTATCCTTAGGCTTTAGACTACTTTTCCTAATTCCAATAAGAAAGAGGCCTAGATGGTCACATAGTAAGTGTATCTAGAATCTCAGTTAAATAATATATTATTATTTATTATTTATCATGTTGAATAAATATTAATCTCACACATAGTTTATTAATTATTCATGTATGCTTGATTTCATATAAATATTTATTTTCTATTTATTAAATATAATATTTATTTATTTATTGGTGAATAATTTAGTGATATTTTTCTAATAAAAAATAGACATTATTCAAGGTCTGATAAATATTATGGTGTAATGATGGACCATGTTCTTAGGTCTGATAAGAAAATAATAAATATTGAATATTATTTGACTAAATAATATTTAATTTTAATTCACAAGTTAAGAGCATGTATAGAAATTATATTAATATTTTTATTATTTGACATGGGATTTTCTCTAGGATTATATAATTAATTAAGGGAAGTTTTCAATTATTTTATTTCAACCCTAGTGATATATAAACCCACTTATGTTATTTTCTTAATAGAACAATTAATTTTTTGGTCTGTGCCAAATAGAATCGGAGAAATCTCTCAATCCTTAGAGATCTCCAAGAATCATCCCAAGAATAGAGAGAAACCCCCCTCCACTAGATCTGGGAGAATTCTTTTGAAGAGTTTCTCATAGAGATCAATTTCAGAAGATGCATGTGTAAGGATATTCAATGCTAGCACCTGAAGATTCCTTCAATGATTTTTTGAGATTCGTGGAACATGTATGGATCACCGCTAGAGGGAATATAAACTTGATTTCTACAATGAAATGATGGTGCATCAAAATTCTCTTACTATATCTATCAATGAAAAAATATTTACAAAAAATGTAATTTTATATTTAATTAAATTAATTATAAATAAAATGTGGTGCTCCTCCCTCTGATTCTGGCATGATTACCCTTTTCTAATTTCATTGATCCAATTTCATAGATCACAGTGTTTATCTTTGTGTAGTGACAAGACACTATTTTATAGACTATTTTATTGATAATAAATGATATAATTTCCTCACACTATGTTAAATATGTTTATTTATAAAATATTTGGGATTTGATCATTCATTTGAAAATTTGGTGAAAATTGCAGTTTTACCTTTTATAATGCACTGTAGTATTTCGAAGATAAATATTTTTATATTTATTATTTGAATTTTAAATTTTGTAACACTTTTCCTAACGTACGTTTATACAACTTGTATTAAGGACACCTGATAAAAAGAACGCATATGGATGGAGTAATTGGGCCATAAAGTCAAAGGTGGGCTGGACACGCCAAAATAAAGATGCTTCTGTATTTCGGCCATAACTCCATCATATGGGCTTGTATTGAGCCCAAATATTTATAGAAGATAGAGGAGACATATCCACATATATGATAATTCTGGAAGGTCGGCCAATTCCCGTGTTTTGGTGGTCAAATGGGCGGTGAAAGTTGGTATAAAATATTTGGCTGAGATTCCCCATTCACACTAGAAACCACTTTGAACATTTCCTACCCACCACTCTATAAATAAGTGTTTTTATAATTTTTTGGGGTTGGGACGTGCCTTAGAGGATTGGGAGAAGAGGTGAAGTGGTTAATTTCCATTTCAATTCACCATTGGAGTAGGTAAGCTTTCAAGCTAGGATCTCCTCCAAATTGCTCTTCTCTTCCTCCTCTTTATTGTAATGTTTTTGCTATTTCAATAAAATTCTTAGTTCCTATTTAATTTCTTCTGTTTCATCTGTTTTGTTCATTTTTATTATTCATTAATCTTCCGATTTGGTTTGGAACTCAAGAGTATAAGCGTGATTGGGTTATACCCATTCTAAACCGTTGCAAATGCAAATCACTTCTATGATGACTACACCGCCCATAGAAGAGTAGTTATTTTTAGTAATCGATCTACCTCTCACATTCTTCATTCATTTATTTTGAATACATTATCTAATTTAATTCACTAAACATGATCCATTAATTGAGTTTTTAAATTATAAGAATCTAAGTGAGCAATTGAAAAATTAACACAAAACGCGCAAGGTCGGGATTTGTGTGAATTGTGAGAGCGCGATCTTAATCGGTAAGGCAAGACCACACGAGATCAATTTGTAGAGTTCAAATACAATACCTAAAATCAATTATTCCTCATTGAAAGAGTTTTGATGTGCCTTAATTTACCACTGACCATATGCTAGCCTTAGAACATCAATCAAATCAGGGTGCTACGATAGCATGTTCCGAAGTTAGCCTAGGGTTTAATTAATTTCATCTTTACGGTAAAGTTAATTTTCATGGGGCTCGGGATTTAAAAAATTAAGGGATCATAATTAAGTGAATGTTAATGTAAAAGATAATGATTAATAATAGAGTGAAGAGGTAGAGTTAGATCGATTATGCCTTTTAAAAGATTTTCTAAAAAAACATATTCTTGTTGTGTATTTTTAATCAAACTTCATTTCATAATTAAAAAGAAAAAAAATGCAATCTTTTTCCTGAAAACTTCTTCTAGATTCATAAACACTAACCAACCCCCATCCATTCAATTAGTGGTTTTATTCTCTTTAAATTTATTTTTAGAATACCTTTAAAAAGTTATTTTAAATCTACTTCCTCCTTTGAGAGGCGACCTAGGTTAGCCACTCTACTGCACCTAAGTACCCCAAAATTACATTAATCATTTGAGGGATCCCACGACAGTGCCTTTTCAAATTGGCGCAGTTTCCGGGGAGGCCAGTAATTTATTCAACCATTTAGAGGTATTTCTTTTATTTTTCATTTTATTATATTCTTCACCTCTCTCTTTCATCTTTCCCCTTTCTCAAGTTTTCATTTTTTTTCATCCTCTTCTTTTCTTTTTGGAATATCAACTCAAACTTCTAATTTTTATTCAACTATGGTACACTTTCTTTCTTTTAATTATTATTTGATTTATGACACAAACTAATCCCTAAGATCTATTAGATCTTGACCTTGATATTGAACATATCCTTAGGGCTTGAATCAGACATTCTCAGTCTATGGGAAGTTTCAATATTAAACCATTTGGTGAATTCCTCTCTTCTGGAAACATTGAAATTGGATGCAATTCAAATTCAAACATAAAAGCGGAACCAATGACTGGAAATAATGGAAATGAACTTAATAGAACCATTCAAGAATCGGTTTCACCTGATATTAACTATCAACCAAATTGTATTGCATACCCGAATCTCGAATCAGACTATGAGTTAAAATCTAGGTTAATTCACCTTCTTCCAAAATTTCATGGCTTATCTGGTGATGATCCAAACAAACACCTTAAAGAATTTAATGTGGTTTGCTCAACCCTTAAACAAAGAAGTGTTTCTGAAGATCAAATTAAATTATGAGCATTCCCATTCTCACTTGATGGAGCTGCAAAAGATTGGAAGTATTATTTGAAACATGAAGATGTAACATGTTGGAATGATTTGAAACATCTTTTCTTGAAAAAATTTCTTCCAGCATCAAGGACCACATCCATTCGAAAGGAGATATCAAGGATCAAGCAAGCACAAGGGGAGTCAATGTATGAGTATGGGGAGAGATTCAAGAAGTTGTGTGCAAGATATCTACATCACCAAATCCGTGAGCAACTCCTCATTCAGTACTTCTATGAAGGACTCACACCTATGGAGAGGATCATGGTGGATGCCACAGTAAGAGGGGCATTTGTGGACAAGACACCAGTAGCTGCATGTCCATTGATCGACAAGATGGCACAAAACTCCCAACAATTTGGCGATCAAGGTACAACACATGTCAGGGGAGTACATCAGGTAAGTCCTTATTCTATTGAAAGTAATTTGATTGATACAAAGTTGGAATAATTGACCACTATGGTGAGGCAGATTGCTTTGGATCAAAAGACATCCCAACCCACATCTTCAAGGCCTTGTGGCATTTTCTCTGAGACAATCCATCCAACTGACGGTTGCCCACAACTACAAGAGACAAAGGATTGTGAAACAGTATTCCCTGGGAGACCATTTCAGCAGCAACAAAAACCATATCCCCAAAAGAAGTTTGATTCATTTTCTCCAACATACAACCAAGGGTGGAAGGATCAATCAGACATGAGGTGCGGATCTGGAAAACAATGAAGGACCCCTTTTTAACCAATCTTCCAGCAGCCTTCGCCATACCAGCAGGGTTTCCAACAACCCCAAAGGAGATTTGATGCTCAAACATCAACAAGCCAACAACAAGGGAATCCCCCACAAAAGGTAAATTCTAACACTGATGATCTTTTGAAGAAAATTGTTCTTAATCAACAGAATGAACTGAAGAGTCATGGTTCGGAGTTGAAAGAGTTGAAGACTCAAATGAGCAAGATTGCCACCACCCTCCATGAACTTGTGAGTAAGAATTCTGGAAATCTACCTTCCCAACCCACTCCAAATAAAAAGGGGAATGTCGGTGCCATCACATTGAGAAGTGGGAAGCAAATGAACGATACATCTGTACCTACCATTCCACCGGGATTCACCTCAACTCCGAAGAAGCCTCATTCCATTCCAACTGATGAGAAATCCAAGGAGAAAGATAAAGGTAAGAAAAAGATTGATGATGTTCCTCCTAAACCCCTTTATTTTCCAAAAAGGGTTGCTCAAACCAAGAAGATGGCTAAAGAAGCTATGAAAAAGGAGGTTTTGGACACATTCAAGCGTGTGGAGATCAAAATTCCTCTACTTGATGCCATTGTGAAAATTCCAAGGTATGCCAAATTATTAAAAGAAATCTGCACCAATCGAAGAGGGCTTAAGGGAAATGAGAGGGTCAACCTTGGAAGGAATGTCTCATCACTCATTACACCAACTCTAGCAATGCCAACAAAGTGCAAAGATCCTGAGATATTCACCATCACATGTACCATATGGGATTTGCACTTCTCGAATTCTCTTTGTGATTTAGGAGCATCAATAAATGTGATGCCTCATTATGTATTCTCTTCTTTACAGGTTGGTGAGTTGAAGCCAACGAGACTAGTGGTGCAATTGGCGAATAGAGCTATGGAATATCCAGCAGGAGTCCTTGAGGATGTACTTGTCTGGGTAAGAGACATGATATTTCCAGCACATTTCTATGTGCTTAACATGGAGGATGATTAGGTAAGTTCTCGTGCCCCATTATCTTAGGTAGGCCCTTCCTCAAAACAGGAAAAGGTATCATAAATGTCAATGAGGGTAAACATTCCATGGAATTTGGTGATGAAGTTGTGATATTTAATGTTATTGATTCCATGAAGTCCCCCTCAGAGGATCATTCTGCATTTGTTATCTCCAATTTTGAACCACCAAATTAAAACCTCATGGAATTTGATTGACCTATGCTTAGGGAGATTATGAGTATTGGTTCTATTTTTATGTCTAAGAGTACTTCCAAACCTATTTCAAAGGAACAAGACTCTATTAGATTTTATTTTGAAATGGAATCATACTCTGATTTTGATCATGTGAACTCTGATTATGGCATGGCTGTTGAGTATGCTGATGGATTTGATGCTTTATTCTCTGATTTTGATGATGTATATTCTAATACTGATGCTCTTTGTGCACATATTTCAGTTCCTTCTATGTCTCCATCCATACACCACCCCCCTACACTAGAACTCAAGCCATTGCCACTAAATCTCAAATACTCATACATGTTGAGTGGTGAGAAATTACCTATTATCATTGCTAACAATCTCCCTTTTGAACATGAAGAAAAACTTTGGAGTCTTTTGAGGGAGAACATTAGGGCAATTGGGTGGACCTTGTCTAACATATTAGGTATTATCCCCTCCATTTTCATGCGTAGGATTCATTTAGAAGATGGGGCTAAAACAGTGAGGCAACCACAAAGGAGACTCAATCCAATACTTTTGGAGGTTGTTAAAAAAGAAGTTGAAAAATTGATCGAGGCAGGTATAATCTATCCCATTTTAGATTCTCAGTGGGTAAGTCCTATTCAAGTTGTGCCTAAGAAGAGTGGTGTTACTGTTGTGAAAAATGAGAAAGATGAGTTAGTTCCAATGAGGGTGTAAAATAGTTGGCATGTGTGTATTGATTATAGGAAACTAAATCAGTCTGCTCGCAAGGACCATTTCACCCTCCCATTTATTGATCAAATGCTTGAGAGACAAGCTGGGAAAACACACTATTGTTTCTTGGATGGATTTTCTGGATATTTTCAGGTTTCTATATCTCCAAAGGATAAAGAGAAGACTAAATTCACCTGTCCCTTTGGCACATTTTCCAACCGGAGGATGCCATTCGGACTTTTCAACGCCCCATGTACCTTCCAGAGATGCATGGTGAGTAATTTTTTTGATTTTATTGAGACCTGCATGGAGGTATTTATGGACGATTTTATAGTGTATGGGTATTCATTTGATGAATGTCTAATTAGTTTGGGAAAGGTGTTGAATCATTGTATTGAGAAGAATCTGGTCCTAAACTTTGAAAAGTGTCATTTCTTGGTAGAGCAGGGCATTGTCTAAGAGCATGTAGTGTTAAAACATGGGATAGAGGTTAATAGATCAAAGGTAGATATTATTTCATCCTTACCATATCCTTCATGTGTGTTGATGTTAGATCTTTCCTAGGGCATGCAGGATTTTATCGGCGCTTCATCAAAGATTTTACTAAGATTGCTCTTCCTATGTCAAGATTAATTCAAAAGAATTCTGATTTTGGGTTTGATGTTTCTTGTAGGAATTCACTTGATGAGATAAAACAACGTATGACCACTCCACCGATCATATAGCCCCCACAGTGGGACCTTCCATTTGAGCTTATATGTGATGCATCCAACTTTGCGGTTGGAGCTGTCTTATCTCAGAGGGCGGAGGGACGTTCACATGTGATTTTGTATGCATCGAGGACATTGGATTCTGCCCAATCAAACTACACCACAACAAAAAAGGAGTTTCTTGCTGTTATATTTTCTTTAGATAAATTTTGTTAATATTTATTGGGATCTAAAGTAGTTGTTTTTTCTGACCATGCAGCATTGAGGTATCTCCTAAATAAGCCACATGTGAAGCCACGACTTATCCATTGGATGCTCATTCTTCAAGAGTTTGACATCGAGATAAAGGACAAGAAGGGTTTAGAGAATTTGGTGGCAGACCACATGAGTAGGCTTACTCACACACTAGAGGATGAAACCTTGGACCAGGTACCACTTCGAGACACGGTCCCCGATGAGCATATTTATTCCATCCTAGGTACACATCCTTGGTATGCAGATTTAGTTAACTACCTTGTTGCCTCTGAAATCCCTGCAAATTTAAAGAATCATCAAGTCCAAAAATAAAAGAGTGAGTCAAGATTTTGTGTTTGGGATGATCCATAATTATGGAGCATGTGTAGTGACCAAGTTATTAGGAGGTGTGTTCCTGATCATGAGTTTGAGTCTGTTTTGCAATTCTGTCATACACATTCATGTGGTGGACACTTTGGACCCCAACGGACAGCTAGGAATGTTTTGGACTCTGGATTATATTTTCTTAGCTTATTCCATGATTCCCATGTGTTTTGTAAATCATGATCTCGTTTCCAACACACTGGAAACATTTCAAGAAGTCACGGGATGCCCCAACAACCCATTTTATTCTCTGAGATTTTTGACGTTTGGGGAATTGATTTTATTGGACCTTTTCCTAGTTCATTTGTTTTCTTGTATATCCTTGTTGCTGTCGATTATGTGAGTAAATGGGTGGAGGCCAAGGCCACCAGGACTGATGATTCACATGTTGTTGTGGATTTTGTCAAGGCTCAAATTTTCTGTAGGTTTGGAGTACCAAAGGACATCATCATTGACCATGGGACACACATTTTCAATCGTAATCTTTCTTCCCTTCTACGGAAGTATGGGGTGACACACAAAACATCAAAACCATACCACCCCCAAACAAATGGCCAAGCTGAGGTTTCAAATCATGAGTTGAAACAAATATTGGAGAAAACCATGCCGCCAAATCGGAAGGATTGGAGCAAGTGCTTGGATGATGCATTGTGGGCTTATAGGACAGCATACAAGACACCCATTGGTATGTCCCCATTTCAGATTGTTTTTGGGAAAGCATGTCATCTCCCCTTGGAAGTCGAGCATCGGGAATATTGGGCTATAAAGAAATGCAACATGGAATTGGCCCATGATGGAATTCAATGGAAGCTGCAAATTCAAGAGCTTGAGGAGATTAGATTGTCTTCATATGAGAACTCAAGTCTCTAAATAGAAAGATCAAAATCATCTCATGATATAATGATCCAACAAAGGGAGTTTCATGTTGTAGTGAAAGTGCTTCTCTATAGTTCATGACTGGAGCTGATGCCTGGTAAGTTGCGTTCCAGATGGTTAGGTCCTTATATTGTATCTAATGTTTTTCCTTATGGTATATTGGAGATCACACAAGAGGACACTAGAAGGAGCTTTACAGTCAATGGACAACGTTTGAAGAGATACATTGAGGGACTTCCTACTAATGCAGTGGATTTTATCACACTACATGACCCCATCATCACTTCAGCACATCAGGCCGTTCCTAACCCTTTCACTTTTATATTATTTGTCCTATTTAAAAATTCTTTATTTCATGTGCATATATCATCACATGTGTTCACATTGAGGATAATTCAATATTTTAAGTGTGGGGGTGGGAACCATTTAGTTTAGTAATTTCAATTGTTTTCCTGTTTAAAAAAAACAAACCAAAAATATTGTGTGTTTTACAAATTTTGTGTGTTTTTGAAATTTTTGAGCTGAAATTATTCTCATCACAATTTTGAAATGCATATAAATAAGTGAAAAACTTTACCCCTTGAAAATAAGCTTAAATGAATGCTAAAATGACTTTGTTTCAAGTTCAAATATTTAGTAATTTCATGAAAAGTACACTGAATTTTGAATCCCATGCCACATCTCACTGTCTTTATGTTTGAAATTACTTTCCTGTGAGGTTTTTGAACCATTATTTTCATATTATTTACATTCAACTCAATTATTGAGAGAACCAAACCATGCTTGATTTAACCATAATTTGATCTATTCCTATCAAAACTTGAGGGTTTGAGGTACCTATGTTTAAATGATTGAGGCATTTGTTTGGTATTAAAGCCCCTATTTCAAAGAATCCATTTTTATAATGGCCTACCTTGAATATTTAATCCTTTTAGCCCTTATAAGCCATGCACAACCTATTAGGTTATCCACATTACAAGCCAATTTTACCTATCCAACCAACTCTTGAAGTGAAATTGCATAATCTAGTTGAGCTTAAGTGTGGGGGAATCTATCTTGTGTTGTGCCACCACATTCTGTGATACTTTGGGTGGAAAATTAAATTCTGATGATATGTGTTTCCTACTGAAGAATGTCATTATATTGAAAGATGTGCCTTTTCTGGTGCTTTCATGAAAAGTGAAGCTGTGCCTTTCTAGAGCTTCTAATTGAGGTAGAAAGTTGTGCCTATCTGGAGCTTCCAAGAAAAACATGTTTGAGAAGATTGACATTTTTGTTGCTGAATTGATGAATGGTGAAAACCTTCCATGAATTTTCATGATGATGGAGATGAATTGATACTATGGGGATTAATGAGGAGACCATATTTAAGTTAAAATTAGATTAATGCAATTTTTCTTCAAAAAGATTCAAGCCCTCCTTATTCAGCCTCAGAATTTTTCACATATAAATCCTAACAACCGAAAGCCACAGAACAACCCTGAATAGTCCTCATGATAAAAAAACGTCCTTGACTCACATCGGGTGGAGATGTATGAATTTATCAAGCCTATGGTGACCCTTGAATGAGTTTTGATGAGAAATACATTGCTAAAAAAATTGACATTTATATGGTGAGTGAAAATGAATATAAGGTAAGTGTTTTTTGTGAATGGGAGGATAAATGAAGTGGAAATATATTGAATGATATAAATGGAGGACATGAAATAATGATTTTTATGAGGCATGATATCTTTCATTTCTTGGTGTGTAATTGTTGGATCTCAAGGATATGTGTTTTAAAATTTGTTTTGATTTGATATTGATGTTTACTTGACATGAGGTTTTTCCCAGGAGTGCAAAAGGGTAAGTGTGGGGGAGTTGATAAAACACTATTTTATTGAATATTTTATTGATAATAAATGATACAATTTCCTCACATTGTTTTAAATATGTTTATTTATAAAATATTTGGGATTTGATCATTCATTTGAAAATTTGGTGAAAATTCCAGTTTTACCCTTTATAGTACACTGTAGTATTTCGAAGATAAATATTTTTATATTTATTATTTGAATTTGAAATTGCGTAACAGTATTCCTAAATTAATTTTCTATAACTTTTATTCATGACACCTGATAAAAAGAATGCAAATGGATTGAGTAATTGGGCCATAAAGTCAAAGGTGGGATGGACACGCCAGAATGGAAAAGCTTATGTATTTTGGCCATAACTCCTTCATATAGTATTGGATTGAGCCCAAAATTTTATAGGTGATAGTGGACCCATATACACACATATGATCATTCTGGAAGGTCAGCCAATTCCTGCGTTTCTGTGGTCAAATTGGCAGTTCAATTTGGAGTAAAATATTTGTCCGAGATTCCCCATTCACACTAGAAACCACTTTGAACCTTGCATCCCCACCACTAAATTAATTGAAGTTTTTATCATTTGGTGGGGTTGGGACGTGACTTAGAGGATTGGGAGAATAGGAGAAGTGGTTCCTTTCTATTTCAATTCACCATTGGAGGGGGGAAGCTTTCAAGCTAGGATCTCCACCAAATTGCTCTTCTCTTCCTCCTCTTTGTTGTAATGTTTTTTCTCTTTCAATAAACATTTTAGTTCCTCTTTAATTTCTTATGTTTTCCTCTGTTTTGTTCATTTTTATTATTTATTAATCTTTCTATTTGGGCTGGAACTCAAGAGTAGAAGCGTGATTGGGTTATACCCATTCTAAATCGTTGCACATGCAAAACTCTTCTACGATGACTACATCGCCCATGGAAGAGTAGTTATTTTTAGTAATCGATCTACCTATGAACTAGTTCATTCATTTATTTTGAATCAATGATATAATTTAATTCACAAAAAATGATCCATTAATTGAGTTTTTAAATTATGAGAAACTATGTGAGAAATTGAACAATTAACACAAAACGCGTGAGGTCGGGATTTGTGTGAATTGTGAGAGCGCGATCTTAATCGGTAATACAAGACCACACGAAATCAATTTATAGAGTTCAAATAAAATACCTAAACTCAATTAATCCTCATTTCAAGAGTGGTGATGTGCCTTAATTTACTACTGACCATAACATAGCCTTAGAACATAAATCAAAACAGGGTGCTATGATAACATGTTCCGAAGCTATCCTAGGGTTTAATTAATTTCATCTTTGTGGTAAAGTTAATTCTCATAGGGTTAGGGATTTAAGAAATTAAGGGATCATAATTAAGTGAATGTTAATTTAAATTATAATTATTAATAATATAATGATGGTGTAGAGTTATATCAATTACACCTTTTAAAATATTATCTTAAAAAACATATTCTTGTTGTATCTTTTTAATCAAACTTCATTTCAGAATTAAAAAAAATGCAATATTCATCCAGAAAACTTCTTCTAGATTCATAAACTATAACCATCCCCCACCCATTCAAGTAACGTTTTTATTCTCTTTTATTTTATTTTTATAATACCTTTAAAAGGTTGATTTAAATCAACTTCCTCCTTTGAGAGATGACCTTGGTCTGCCACTCTGCTGCACCTAAGTACCCCAAAATCACATTAATCATTTGAGGGCGCCCATAATAGCGCTCTTTCATGTAGATCTCCGATTATTCATCAGTTTTAACAGAAATAAATGTTGGGAACCACCCATCACACACATTTGTTACACTTGGAACCTATAATTGGTATTATAGCATTCACATAATTATTTATATTTATCGAAATATTATTAGTGATTTATGCATTTGTAATAGAGTTTTTCACTTCAAGTTTAATATTTATTTTTACCCAAATTGTGATATAATCTTCTCACCCTTCATTTCTCATAGATCCAATCAATTATATTAATTTTAATAATATTCTAAAATCAAAGATATCATCCAAAGTTTCCAATGATTCTAGCATAATACCGTTGCAATACACATTGTGAAACTAGAGTTACACGTTGTGTTGTTTTGTTCAATGCATCAAGAAATAATTTGGAATTAATTCATTCCAATGAATTTATGAAACAAAATGTTGTTATTACCTCACCCCATGTGTTGACTAGGACAGACGGGCACACAGTCATCTAGAGTACATGTTCTGTAGCCCATGTACACGACATGTGGTTCCTCTGAGTCAAAGATAGGCCATGCATTTCAATAAAAGACCTACCTAACTGGTGACTATGTAATTTGGAGATCACTTGGTATATATCCCACTGGACATTCCATGTACTCAAATTTTTGAGGTACGGTTTACAATTCGAGTCCCTAGGCATGTACCTTGGATATATTATGTGAGGTCTACAAATTGTGTGCTCAGTTGTACACACCATGTACTTATACAAAGTCACGTAGATTTAAAATTTATTTATATTGTGTAAACCTTGAGACATGTACTTGCACGTGGTCATAAATATAAGAGACTTCATGTGATAGATTTTAATATATATAAATATATTAATGTTTAATTACTATATGTGTAATGTTCAAATATGTATATCATGTATAAGTCATACTAAAAGTTGTTACTCTACATGCATTGAAGTATAAGTAATGAAAAAAATGCAATTTTTGTAATCATCCTTGACTTACACATTGTGAAAGTATTTGATAAGTCAGAAATTCAATTTTTCGTAATATTAAAATAGTATATGAGTATAAGACATTTTGGGTAGAATCGGATGGGTATTCACCATGTTGCAACCAAGGTAAATTTATTTACACAGTTAATTTTAAATGAATTTGTTAGATTTATTTAAAATTTTTATGGATGAGAATATAAAGTAAATTTGGATAAGAATTAAGATAGAATAATTTATTAATTAAATAAAATAATTAATTAATTCGGGCTCAATTTATCTTAAATAATAATGAATAAAAATTGAGTTCTAGTTTTATTAAATGTGTAATTGTTTCTTGTATGTGGATGATCATGTGAATATAATAGGAGTTTGTATGTGACAGGTTTCATTTAATTTAATTTAGTATTAAATTAAATAGTTTTTCTCCATTCCTTGTCTCTTTTTATTATGGAAGGGCCTACATGCCCATGGTTTCATTTATTTAAATACCTTTTCCCCTTACCTATGTATGAGTAATAAATCATATGTAAAGGTTTGATCTCCCAATCTAGTGGATGTGGTTCATGTTTATATCCTAGGAAAAAACCAATCCAAGGAGATACATAGGTGGATAGGTGGAATTTGGTAACATGAACTTTAATCGGTCCAAGGATTTTCCCCAGGTTAACTGTTAGTTTATTAACTTCTAGATGAACTGACCATTAGTAAATCTAATAATAATATCTCTTTATTATTTTATTTATGTAAATTTTCATGGTTGTTTCATTATGGATGTATTTTTTCGATCACACAATTTAATGAATTAACAATCATGTAAGATAGAAATAAAATAAATTGTCTTATGCGTAAATATTATCTATATAATAGTCAATCACTTAAATAAATCCAATGAATATTAACAATAATGTGATAAAAGTATTAATTGTAAATTTATTCATAAGAGAATAAAATCCCACAATAAAATATTATGTCGGTATATCTTTTCATTTCTTTGGTTAAGATCGAACCACATTTCAAAGTGATTAACTGACCAAAGTTGGGATGCTTTAAATTATAGAGGAATTATAAATTGAAGTTTTGGATTGAAATAACTTTGTTTATATCAAGGGTTTATTTCCAAAGTTGGACTTGGTGTAACTGAGAGGAAATGGTTTATGAAATCCAATTAATGATTTTAGGATTGGGTAGTCCACTTTGAATATCAAGCAACTGTGTGTTATTGTTGTTTTAATTTGGAATGCCTACCTAAAACCATTCTTGTTTCTTGACCAACCAATGTTGGGGTATGGAGAAGGGTAATATGGATCTTTCAACTTTATTATCAAAAAAAAAAAGATATTTGGAAGCCAATGGTGAGGGATATTGGGTTTTGATAAAATAGTGGGAGACTAATAAATATAATATTTATTTTTTAGTCTAAATTTCAAAAGATAAAGTACTAAAATTATGTTTATATTATTTTTTAGAAGCAATATGAAAATTGTATAAAACATATCATTTTGAACCATACTTGAGAAGGAAAACTATCCCACCAGAACAAATTTAGGGAGAATGAAAAATACTCATACGTCAAATCCTTCACCGTGAAAGGAAATTATATGTGCAGGAAGAACCTTTTCCTTAAGCTCCTAGAAATAATGATTGTCATGAAGAGTTCAATCTCTCTAAGAAACCTTTGAATGATTATATTGATGTTCAATATTCCATACTGTCATCCATGTACAATGTGGTTTAGATGAAAATGAGTATATGGTTGAGTATAGCAAGATGTCTCAGCTTCAAGATCTCTATCAAGAGAAGAGAACCCAAGAGAGGTACACGATCTCTATTTCTTTGTTCACAACAAATATTGGAGAGTCAGCACTATCTGGGCCTCCTTTAGTCAAGATTATTGGCTACATTGAATGCCTACACATCTTAGGGGTTAAATTCCTTGATGATTTGTATACGGATATCATAATTTCATTACTACTTAAGACCATTACTATGTTATTATTAATTACAATATGACCAATAATGAGAAGATTATTTCAGACCATATTATTTTAATTCCCCACGTGGATAAGTCCATGGGGCATGATAAACCCATAGTACTTATGGTGAATAAAAAAAGGAATAACATGAAAAAGGGTACCATGACCTATAAATAGTCTAAATCTCCTAATAACCATCCTTCTAGGAAGTGGAAGATCCAAAGACCAGTAAAGGAAATAGAGGTAGTATGTTTTTCATGTGGAAAGTTAGGCCACTAAAAAAGGAACTCCACCCAAAATCTAGGGGGCGCTAATTGTTCATTTATTATCAAGTGTAATCCATCCATATCAACACATTTGGTATTATATACAACTTGTGGTGCTCAAAACTATATCAAAATGTAGAAACCAAGTAGAATCTGAATGATTTTCCGAGGAGAGGTGGATCTAAGAGCTCCTATTGGTGAAAAACTGGATGCTCTTCCCATTGGTGAAATCCACCTTTCATTACCAATGGGAATGATTTTAGTTTTAAAATACTGTTATTATGTTCCTATGGTAACCAAGAACATAATTTCAATCTCATTCTTAGATGTTGATGGGGTTACTTTCAAATTTATTAATAAACGCTATTTCTTTTATAAGGAAAACATATGTTATGGTATAACACATTTAAATAACAGTCTATTCATTAAATTATGAAAACCAAGTGTCACAAATTAACAACTAATCATGTTCAAATGACTAATATAACACCCAGCTTTGGCATAACTTTCTTGGTCATGTAAATGATAAATGTTTGAAAAATATCAATAAAGATGGTTATTTAGACTCATATGAGCTAAAATCACTTGATATATATCATGTTTGTTTACATGAAAAAATGAACAAACCACCATTTGGTGGGCAGGTTTAAAGGGCCATAGAGCTTATAGGATTGGTACATATTGATTTGTATGGATCATTTATAATAGAATACATATGTTGATATAATTACATCATAACCTTTACTGATAACTTGAGTATATATGGTTATATCTACTTAATGAGGTATAAGTCTCAGTTTTTTGATAAATTCATGTATTTCCAGAATTAATTAGATAATAAACTTGTTAAGTAGATAAATACTGTTTGATTGGATCAAGGTGGTGAATATCTTAACCACGAGTAGATCAAAATTCTATGGGAGTTTGGTATTATATATCAACTCACACCACTATACACACAATTTTGGAATGATGTATCTGAAAGGAGGAATCAAAACTTTTTAGACATGGTAAGCTAAATGATGAGTCACGTAGATCATCCATTATATTTTTGGGGATATGCATTACAAAAAAGGACAAACTCAATGAACTGAGTACCAACTAAAATAAAAAATGGAATTAACTTCCCGATATGGAGTGGAAATAAACCAATTTTTTCACACAGACATCTATGGGGTTGTGAGGCATTTGTTAAGGCCTTCTTGAGAATTAAGTAGCACCCCATGGCATAAAGTGTATCATTATAGGGTATCCCAGGGAAACAAAGGGATACTACCTATAAAACCCATTAGATAAGAATGTTTCTGTTGATAGAAAAGCCATATTTCTTGAGATGGATCACTTCCTCAAAAAGGATAGAGGGAAAAAGTTTAATTTTTTTGAAGTTGATGCTCAAGATACAAAATAGTTAGTACATGAATAGATTATATAGGTCACTATAGAAGAAGAAGTTATTAAAAAACATTCACCATGTAGAAGCATAAGATGTGTAAGAGAAACCGAGAGATATGTTTTTCTATTCACTGAACATGGTGACCCATTATAGGTCAATAATGATGAACCTCTCTCCTACAATGAGTCATTAAATATCTCAAAATCTATAATATGGAATGAAGCCATGAATTCTGAAATCCAATACATGTATCATAACCAAGTTTGGATTATTATTGATATGCTTGTTGATGTAAAGGCCATTAGATGAAAATGGGTTTTCAATAGGAAACAATACATAGAAGGTAATGTAAATACCTTTAAAAAAGTCTAGTGACTAAATGGTTTAAATAACATCATGGAATTGACTAAAATGAAACATTTTTACCAATTTCTATTTTAAAATCCATTAGAATTATTATTGCAATAGTAGCTTACCATGACTATGAGATTTTGAAGATAGATTTCAAAACAACATTCCTCAATGAGAACATTTAGGAATATGTATATATAACACCACCATAATGGTTTGTGACTCTATATGATGCCAAAATAATTTTCAAGTTATAGAGATACTTTTATAGAATGAAGAAACAATCATAGTCATGGAACATTAGATTCTATGAATCAATAAAAGAATTTGGATTCATTATGAACCAATCTGAGAAATGTGTTTACAAGAGGTTTAGTGGGAATTTGGTCATTATCCTAGTACTATATGTTGATGAGATATTTCTTATTGGAAATGAAATACCATTATTACTGTCTATTAAGGATTGGTTGAACAAGTCTTTCTCCATGAATGAATTAGGCGGACCAACCTATATTCTATAGATCAATATCATTTGTGATAGGTACAAGAGGCCACTTAGACTAAGTTAAATTACATATGTTGACTAGATACTAAAGATATTTAGTATGGAAAAATCAAATATGGGATTGGTTTTAGTGTCACATGGTTTAAAAATTTCTAAGAAAATGAGTATTTATACAAAATAAAAGAAAGGGATAATGAGTAATATACCATACGCTTCAGTGATATAATCAATCATCTATTCTATTTTATGTTCTAGACTAGATATTTACAATGCATTGATAATGGTTTATATATATATATCATATCCCAAAGAACAACATTGGAATATTATTAAGGCTATCCTTTAGTATCTCAGAAGAACTAAGGACATGTTGATGATGTATGGATGAGACTTGGAGCTGGTCATCAGAGGTTATATAGATGTTGTTATTCAGAATGATCAGAATTACTTGATGTCAGAATCAAGATATTTTTTCTAACTTAATGGAGGATTTTTGAGCTGGAAGAGTTCAAATAATCCAGTTTTCACTAATTATACACTAGATTCCAAGTATATAATGGTTTTTGTTGTAGAAAGTGAAGTAGTTAAGATTTTGAAAATTTTCCAAGAGCCTAATGTGGTACCCAGTAGTAAAGATACCAAAACATTATATTGTGATAATACTGTAGTGGTGGCTCTCTCAAATAAGCCCATGCCATACCAAAAGACAAAGCATATACTATAGAATTATCACCTCTTGGGGGATTTATTTTAGATTGGTAGAGTTTTAGTATGAAGAGTACCCATTGAATAGAAAGTGGTGGACCTATCGACTAAGGTCTTATGTTAGAAAAAGTATGAGTATATTGTGGGAGCTAGCAGACTGAAGGTTGTTATCAGTTGGTTCCAGTTAAAGTGGGAGTCTATTGCAGTTGGTTCCCAAGAAACAAATTATTTGTACCTTAATATAACATTTATTCATTATTTTGAATGTTAATAAATTACTTATCACATCATGATTGTTATTATGTGTGACATAGTATGTGATAATGTCCCAAGAGTAGCTGTCACACTAAAAGTTCATAGTAGTTCCCCGCTATGATGAGATCCCATATGTTCTACAACACTTTTCTTGAATATATGTTATATAGATGGATGATATCATATGAGACACACAAATGATACAGGATATCAGGGTTGGATACTTATAGGACTTTGATTCACCATTTAATGGTGTACACCCTTGGTAATATGCAATAGAATATTTTGAGAACGCGACCTTCCAATAGGAAATCCACATTCATATATGTCATTGGATATTCCTATTTTTTATGTGTGTAGTTATCCATAGAGTTTATGATTATTTTAAATTATTATTATGAGTAGCGTACATAGATGTATTGAGGAAAATCATGATGATAAATGTTCTTGGTGAGGTAGGAAATTTTGGGTATGTCACAAATAATTCTGAAATAATGAATTATGAAGGAAAGGATTTTCCCCTTCTGTTATTTAATGAAAGTTGATATCTAGGCCCTTTTATTTAAATGAAATAGCCTAAATAAATCCATTCCCATGGTGTTTGATAGGAAGGTTCCTTTTTATGAAATCAAAGAAAGAGATGTAGATCACTTTGGTTGATTTCACCTGAATGAAACCGACTTGTTTTGAGATTTCATGATAAAGGGATTATATTACATTATTAGTGTTTGTATGATATAACATATCATTACAACATTAATTTCTTTCTCTATGGGATCCTTTGTATGTTTTTTAGATGTTAACCTTGGACTTTAGGATTCTTCTCTTAATTCTTGAGAGAAAGTGGCCAAGAGGGTCACACACTAAGTGTATTCTGAATCTCAGTTAAATATTATTTTATTATTTACTATTTAAAAAGTAGAATAAATATTAATACCACACGTGATTAAATAATTATTCATTTAATATTGTTCACATGTCAATATTTATTTTTTATTTAGTAAATACAATATTTATTTATTGATTAGAAAATAATGCAGTGATATATATAATAAATAAATAGACATTATTCATGTTTTGATAAAAATTATGGAGGAATGACAGACCAGGTTTTTAGAACTGGTTGGAAAATGTAAAATAATAAATAATATCTTATTAAAAAATAAGTAATTTTATTTTTTAATTTATGCACATGTTGAGAATTATTATTATTATTATTATTATTATTATTATTATTATTTTTCATGGGGATTTCTCTAGGATTAAAAAAAAATTAAGGGCACTTGTGATATTATTTTATTTTAACCCAAGCGATATATAAACCAAGTTATGTTATTTTCTCAAGAGAAAAATTCTTTTTTTCGGGTTGTGAACAAAGGAATTGGAGTATTATCTCAAGCTGTAGAGAGGTCCCTTCTCCATGAATGCTCCCAAGACTAGAGAGAAACCTTTCTCCACCAGATCAAAGAGAATCCTTTGGAGGTTGTTATCATAGTGAGAAAAATGCATATGATGCATGTGCAACGATCTGCCATGCTAGCACCTAGATACTTCTTTGATGACATATGATGATTCATGGAACAAATGTGGATTACCTCAAGAGGAAATCTATAATTGATTTCAACAATGCAATGGTGATCTATCAATGATATGTTACTATATCTATCAATGAAGAAGGAATTCCAACGAAGATAATTATTTATTTAATTAAATTAATTATAAATAATATATGATGATCCTATATCTAGTTCCATTATGATGACCCGTGTCTAATTTAATTTATAAAATTCCACAGATCACAAATTTTATAATCATGTAGATCTCAGATTGGTCATCAATTATAATAAAAAAGAAATATTGGGAACCTCTAATCGCATGCTTCTGTTGTGCATGAAACCTAAAAATATCCCATTGGTTGAGTTCTAATACAAAAATAAATTAAAATAAATTATTCCATTGTGCCCATAGGAAGATTTATATAGGTAGTTATGTTTAACATCCATATTTTGGGATAAATTTAGTGAATATAAGTTTCTTAGTCCAGGTATTGTACAAGATATGATAGATAAGGTTCAACACAATTAAAAACACTTTAAAGCAACTCATAGTATTCACAAGAGCTGTAGAGACCCAAGCTTGATGTACATAAACATTAAATTAATTTTGCGGAATAATTAATACATAACAAGAACCAACACTCAAGGACCGTAATAGTTTAGTGTCTTTATAAACTCGGAACATAATCTTGTAATCATGGTGAAAGATCTTCAACATATCCGATAAAGATCTTCCCCTTTTGGTTTTATTACCTAAAACCATTATCTAAATCCAAGGGAAAAGAAAACAAATAAAGGGTGAGGTCAAATTATATTTAAGGGTAAGCGTAGAGAAAATAAAACAAATCATATAAATTTGAAATAAAAAAACATGAACAGAAAGTTTAAACATCCAAATCTTGAGAAATAAATCTTGGCAGTACATAAGGAATAGATTATAAAGAAACATTAATCATGATAAAATAGAATGGGAATAAACAATATAATTTTGGAAAACCATTGATCACATGATATAATTTCCATAGTAGGCAGGGCATTGTTGCCCAGACCATCTTAGTGGACAAAGTCCCTTACTGAATCGAGTTCACTCCTCATTCCCGTCCTGTATCACGGAACCAGATTAACTTATCATTCCAGCCATTTCTATCTTATGAGATATAAATATTTACCCAATTAATTAGAGGGAGATATAGGTCCCACCCATCTCATAATGAAATCAATCTTACTTGTTCCACAAAATAAACATAAATCATTCATCATAACCCACATAATAAAATGGGTTTCATAAATATCATCCCATTATAACGTAATCCATATAAAAAAATGGATATCATTTCATCATAAAAAGAATCAAACCATTTAAATAATAGAGAAATTATACTTGAAATATAATCATACTAAATAATGTCATCTGATATGGAAAATAGTTTTGATAAAACACATGAAATGAATTCTTGAGGGAAATATCATTTCTTTATCAGAACCATTTTCTTTTCAAAAAATACCATTCAATTTTAATAGAAATAGATTTTGTTGAAAATTATAATCCCATATTGTAGAGGAAGCTTCAAGAAAATTAGGCGTTATGAAACTGTAAAAACCTATCCATGCCGTATAAGTTAGAAAAAAACATTCTCTTTGTACTTTTGCAGGAAAAGTCAAAAAGATTCTCATATGGTAAACAAAAGAAAGATTACTTCCACAACACAATGTTAAAGTCAAATAAGGGTAAAAATGACTTTAAACATACATGGAAGAAAATTAAACACTTTATTAAAATTATTTTTATGGTAATGAATGAAAAATCTAACCACAGTAAATACTAACGTATAAGCAATCTCAGATAAAAATGCGATTTGCAAAATTATCCCTTAACATAGGTAAAATTTCATCCATACGTGTCCGAAACTCCTGTATATTGGGTTTAAAAATATTATTAACTTGTAACAGAACCATAATAATATTTATGACATCATATATGATTCACTTATGACTTTATCTTACCCGTTCTTTTGTTAATTCAATGTTAAAGCAACATTTTTGATAAAATCGTTTCATTTAACGTATGTGTTTCGACTTGTTGTTCTTGATATTATTATTAATTATATCATGATTTTCTTACTTCCCGAATTTGAAAAATGATTTAGATATCATATATATTCATTATATATATAAATATAATAGATACATAAATTAAATGAAACACACCATTCATGGAGACGGTATGTCGTACGAACGCATGAACACTGTTTTCCTTTCCTTATTGACTTGAATCGAAGTAAGTAGTTGACATATATATATATAGAGAGATAAATATAGTATAATTATTATGTTATATATACCATTATTATTCATTATATATACTTTATAATGATTCTTGAATGGTTAACATGGAGAATGAATCTCATCGCGTCGTAGAGACGGTAATCCGTACGTACGCACGAGCGATGATATCATTCCATAATTATTGAATGGAATTGGAGTGGATGATATAATATCTCAGAATCAGTATTATGTTATAATAACCATATAGAGTTATTCTTTACACCATTATACCCATCCAAGTAAGGTGGTGTTAGAAAAACAGATTACACTACGGCGTGGAGACGATATTCTGTACTTACGCACGTGCGGTGATTTCATTTTCCATAGGATGGATAGAAGGTGAAATGGGGTTGTTTCAAATTTATAATTACATATAAGTAAATTAGTGATACTGGTGTTATTACTTTATAATGAAAAAACTAAAGAAGAAGAAGTTTAAGAAGAAAAAAACTTGAAAGAATCGGTAGAAGAGATTACCTCTTCTTCGACTCACCTCTTTTAAGCTTCCTCTTAAGGCACTAGAGTTGGTCTTTTGGGAATACCAGAACCTATATAATATATATATATAGGTGTATAATAGAAATTTTCATGTTTTGGACGAGATTTAAGGCTCAAAATTGAGTGAAGATGAAAGGGAAGGGGGGGCCCTTATATTGGAGAGGAGAGGGGCACTTTTGTAAACCTTAAAAATATTAATTAATAATAAAATGGAACCCCACTAAAATACCTCAACAAGTGACTAAATTCGAATATAAGATGAGATAGGGTTTTAATCTCATCAACAAATAAAATTTAGACATGTTTTATGTTTATTTTAATCCTTATCGACATGATTTATCATTATTTAATCTATTTAATTTTATTTGTGGTAATAAAATTCTAAATTTTAAATTGTAATAAATAAATACTTAAATGTTGCAAATTTTCCATAATTGGTTACTTTGTAACCTTTTAGACCATATAATTTTCAATTTATAGTTTTTAAATATTTTTTTTATTTTTAAATAATATAATAATATGTTATTTATATAAAAGATCAATAGTGTCCATTTTGACATTATTCATTATTTGAATTTAAATAAAGACCAGACAGAAGATATGTTTGAAAAAAAATATATAATAGATTTATAACATTTTATATTACTCAAAAATATTCATGGGGCACATTAATTTGTTCATATATTGTTTATTTTAATATTTTAATACCATTTACTTGGTATATCTCTTAATAAAATAACTACTACAACATTTTTGAATAATTATTTAATATACTTATTTGATGCCTAAAAATTAAAAATAAAATCCTAAGGTTAATATAAATATAATAAGTTTCATAATAATATTTTCACTAGAATTTATCATCTTAAAATCACAACATTTAAATTGTTATATTTAATAAATTATGATGGTGACATCTTTTACATCAATTAAAATAAAATATTATAAATGTCCAAATCAGTTTTATAAGTCTCCAAATGGTCCACAAACCAACACGTGGATGATTATAGTATAGATATACTCGACAAATAATGTTTGGTCAAGTTTCTGGTCCTTTTGATAGGTATTGTTATTTTAATAAAAACTATATTATTGATTTTTCACTAAATAAATAATTTTTACATCATTAATGTATAAGCTATTAAGGTAACTAAATATTTCTTAAAAATTTCAAATAAATTAACATGATAAAAAAGCAATTTATCTTTAAAATGATTATTTATAATCGAATTTATATTCTGAATAACTTTATATTAAAAATAAATTAATTATTAATGTTTGAGTGAGATATATTTCACTTTCCTTTAAATAAAATAAAAAAAATCTTAATAAAATAGAAGTGGGTTCTATTAGATTTTATTTTGACCCAAGTACGATTTCGGGAAAAATATAATCATCCAATTATATTAAGAAAAGTGTTAGATTAATTTTATAATATTATATTTATACTTAATTACCTGATTTACCTTTAACTATGGTAAATAAAATTTACCGTAGTTCCTATTCATAATGCCTAAAAATAAAAAGTAGCTTATTAAATATTTTGGGCCTAATTATTTCAAATATGGAATATAATTTTACAACTTCGAAACAAAAATGTTGCAATATTTAATTTAAAATTAATCCCTCTATTGAGAAAATGAGTTTTAAATATTAAAACGTTGCAAAAGATTGAAATGTTTTTACTTATTAATTCAGTGTAAAATTAATGCTAATGACATAAATTATATTAAATGGTAATATTATATTATATTTATACTTTAAAACCATTAAATATTATTATTTTACCATATAAATTATCTCGATGTAAAAAGTTGTTTTTAATTAAAATTTAGAAATTTTTTACTATTCATCAAAACAAGAAACTTATCAGAAAAATATCCAAAATTTATAACAATTATATTTTTATATCCATATTCAAATAAAGAATTTTATTTTGTCTAATTGAACTTATAAACATGTCAAAAACTAAATTTAATGTGGGTGCACCATCAAAAGGCGGCAAAACTGCATTTTTTGAAAAATAATTATTTTACCCGACAAATTTATTTTGTTATAATACCAAGTTCTATAAAATAATTATGATGAATTATAATGTCATAAAATTCAAAATTTAGTTACTACTATTCATAAAGGCAAGTTCATAATAATATTATAACAATATATCATTGTTTAGTGAAACATAGTATTGCGTACAACACACGCTATTGAGGAAGGTTTTCTCTTGCGTGCAACACAAGCTAAGAATAGTGTTTGCGTATACTATAAGATAATACGGTGTTGCGTATAGCACAAGATAATTTTGGTGTAGCATACAACACAAGACATCAATGAAATTAAAAGAATATTTTTTATAAAATCTCAGGGTGTTACATTCTACCCCCTTAAAATGAATTTCTCCCTCAAAATTCATCGGGGTTATAAATCATTTACTACTTGATAGTTTATTTCATTGAAACCCACATCGTAAAAAGGAATACTAAAACATAATTTTAAGAAGTGAAGTAAGAAACTTAGTGGTTACCCAAATTAACTCATCACTGGGTTTCCACATAGGAGAGCATATGTGAAAATATGTATATGGAAGAGAAATATAACCATCAACTTCTGATGAAAAGTGGTAGAGGACATGGCTATGAAAAAGCCAATAGTCACAAAGCCATAAATTTTTGATGATATAAGGTACCATCTGATTCATCAGATATTAGGGCAATATGACAAAAATTTTGGTTTTCATGATCATTTCCCTAAAGTGGAAAAACATGGAATTAGAAGAAATACTTTCTTGATTTTGGTACAATCTCACCTTTGGTCATTCCTTGAACAATTTCCACTTCATCTCTTAAAGAAATTAAGTTGAAGTTTTCATTCATTAAGTGTTAGTAGATCATTCGATAGAATGATAGGTCATTAAATCTGTCTCAAACAAAAAGTTAGCAAAAGTTTTTAAATATACATAAGTCCATCTATAGTGATATTAATCATATATGGTTCCTAAAATGGACTTATACTTCATATATCAGACCACTTAATAAATTAGAACTAATTTATAATAACCAGGGATTTCCTGTAGTCCAGTTGTATGCAATAAAGGCCTCTCGCACTTCAGTTGTGGGTTTGATCCCACAGCTTTTTCCGACAAGATAGGTTGTCGCTCTTTCTATGGGTTATCCTTTTTCTAAAACTATACTATTATAACATTCCAGAAATAATATCGAAAAACATGTTTTATCCTTAGATAATAATATCTAATGTCCATCATAATTCATTCCAATCTTTAGGCTTATCCAAAATATGTCTGTCCAATCTCTTAGTATAAAGAAATTGATTACTTGAAAGGTCACATGACAAGCATGTGAATACCATCATTTATCCCCCATATATCCTCAGAGATATCTTGTTGATCACATTTAAAACATGTGAATACCTTATTAAATTATTCTCTTGAAACATGTATAAACATATAATTTTTGTGAAAAGACGACTGATCCTAGAATTTCTATATACTCAATCAATGATATCACTTTGTCGTTAGATCATTAATATTATCAAACATTTTATTATCTCCTTATCCCTTCATTATGCACATATCATCTGCTTTCCAAAAATATATGAATAACCTTTCATGGTTACCAGTACCATTTAACATATATTTTTATAAAACATAAGTAAAAATAATAGTGTAACAATCCTTAGTTGTTTATTTATTCTAGAGTACCATGAAATTACTTATACAATATTACTCTTGATAAACATGCAATCATTCCACTACCTTCTTAAACCATTGACCGAGCTTCATCATTATATTCCTCAACCCTTGTTTCATCTCATATACCATTTGTAGTCTCTTCTTCATCATCATCATCATAAATACTACCCATACGACCATGCTGATTCTATTCATGATATTTTTCCTTAGGGAATTGGTTTGTATAATGCCCATAAATTCCACATTTAAAACATTTAACCGTTGTTGATGTCTTAGAAATACCATTATCCTTGTCCATGGTGTTAACTGAACTTTTTCCTTTATAATTACTGGCTTTGTCCTTGTTTTCCACACCCAAATCATCTTCTAGTTCATTTGAAAAATTCTCCATGATGCCTCTTCCCACATGATTTACATGAGGGAAATTGAACTTTCTTTCCTCTATGATCATCATGAAACTCCATATTTCTCCTATTAGTTTAGTCGAGAAACTTACCAAAGTTGAGATTATTGATCTTATTATGAGATTTATAATTAGGAATAATAAAGATATGTGGACTTCCAGATCCAATTTCATTTTTTTTCTCATGAAAAATATCATTCCATTGTCCATCATATCCTCCATTATCATGAATCTTCCAGTTTCCATCCATTTTCTAAAACCCAAAAAGAATAGTGTGAGAGAAAAAAATCATAATCAAGGTGGAGTACCTTCAATATCTAACATCTTAGGTTAAATTATAAGACTGTTACCATAATAATAGAACTATAACCTATACTTATACATAACCTTAGAGACATCCCTCAACATACCTTAGAAATATCTTCTAGGTATCTCACTAAAGTTTTCACATCCAAGTTTTCAAAGGGTAACAAATCATTTCCTATGATACCAACGGTAGAGACCAATGTTAAACGTACATGGAAATTACATTACTTTTATGGAATAATTAATATATAACAAGAAGCAACACTCAAGGAATTTAATAGTTTAGGGTCTTTGGAAACTCGAAACATAATCTTGTAATCATGGTGAAAGATGTTTAACATCTCCCACAAAGATATTCCCCATTTTGTTTTCTTACCTAAAACCATTCTTTAAATCATGGAGAAAAGAAAACATATAAAGGGTGAGCTCAAATTCTCAATAAGGGTATGGATGGTGAAAATAAAACAAATCATATATATTTGAACTTAAAAAAACATGAACATAAGGTTTAAACATCAAAATCTTGTAAAATAAATCTTGGAAGTACATAAAGCATAGATCATAAAGGAACATTAATCATGATAAAATATCATGGGAATAAAACATGTAACTGTGGAAAACCATTAATCACATGATATGATTTCCATAGTATCCAAGGCATTACTTCTAAGACCATCTTAGTGGACAAACTCCCTTACTGAATCGAGTTCACTCCTCGTTCCAGTCCTGTATCACTGAACCGGATTAACTTACCATTCCAGCCATGTCTATCTCATGAGATATAAATCTTTAACCAATGAATTGGAGGGATATATAGGTCCCAACCATCTTATAATGAAATCATTCTTACTTGTTGTAACAGCCCAAGATTTTATAAAAAAATATTCTTTTTAATTTTATTAATGTCTTGTGTTGTATGCTACACCAAAAGGAGCTTGCACAACACACATCCTTGACTTGCCTTGCATTACACGCAATCGCGACCTTCCTCGATAGCGTGTGTAATACGCAATACCGAGTTTCACTAAACAACGATATGCTATTAAAATATTATTAAAACTAGCCGTTATGAATAGTAATAACCAATTTTTGAAATTCTGTAGATCTTATTTTTCAAAATGAACTTCATTTTTGGATTCGGAGTATCGAATTTAGCCTAAGGTGAAATTTTGGTACTTTTCGGATAACTTTTATTTTATGATGAATAGTGAAAATTACTAAATTATAATTAAAAACAACTTTTTTAATCGAAATAATTAATAGTGATAAATCATTAATTTGAGTGGTTTTAAAGTATATTTAGAATATATTTTTACAATTTAATACAATATTGGTCATTGGATGTAATTTCACATTTAAACCAGACATAATCATGTGTCAATCTTTTGATAGATATTGTTTCTAAAAAACACGCTATTGGTTTTAACAGCGGGATTTAATTATAAAATTAATTAATGCAACTTTTATGTTATGAATTTGGTAAAATAGACTTCATTTTTGAATTCAGAATATGAAATATAGCTTAGGATGAAATTTTGGCATTGTTCTGAAAAACATCAATTTTTGATGAATAGTGAAACTACTAAGTGGAAGTTAAAAAACTGAATTTTTCATAAAACTTAATTTTACCGCTTCTGTGAATGGAATTTCGAAAATCTGACAGACACGGTTGATATCAGTAAGTAAAATGTGGTTCAATGAGATAAAAATAATTTTTTGGTGAATAGTAACTTTTTACTTTTTTTACCGCGGTTAATAGTAAATAGGGTAACTAAGGGTAAATATGATATTAATATTACCCTAACACATGTCCTAATTTTATTGGACAAGTGTAATTCGACCAAAAACAAACTTAGGAATAAAATATGACCATTTAGGCCCACTTGGATTAGATTAGGACATTTATTATTAATTTATTTAAAGAAGAGTTAAAAGAGTTAAAATCAAAGTTAATTTACTAAAACATTTTTACTATAGGGTTATACATAAGATAAATTCGATTGTAAATATTCATTAGAAATCTAAAAATATTTCCTACATGATGGTATTTTATTTGTAATTTTTAGACATCAAATAATTTAATTTATTTATGACACAACGATGATGCAGTAATTATCTTATTAATGAAATATTGACATAATTGATGTTATAAGCACCAAAATAAATGTAATTTGAGCTTTTTTATGAATTCCACTAATTTTCTAGGTTACTATGATATATTAATGTTGATTTAATCAACTTGGTTCGAACATATAATTCTGTTATGACTTTCACAAAAATCATATATCAAATAGTGTCAAAATTGACACAAAATAGTTTTTAAATCAAATATTATATTATTAATTGTTATTTTATTTCTAAAAATCGATGGTTCGGCCAAATGACTTAGATAAGGATATGTATATTAATAATAAACAATTTGGGGTTCGATTGGCATGTTATAGTAAGTGTATTAACCATATAGTGAAAGAAAACAAAAAGACACGGTAAAAGTTAAATTATTTAACTTAGAGTTAAATCTAATTGATAAGGTTTAAAATAATATCCAAACATGTCTAAATTTTATTGGTTGATGGGATTACAACCCTATATCATCTAATATTCGAATATGAGTCATTTTTGGAGGTTTTTAAGTGGGGTTAGATTTATTATAAATTAATATTTTTAAGAATTCCTAAGGTGCCCCTCTCCTCCCCTATAAAAGGACACCTCCTCCCCCTCCTCCTCACACCAATTTGAGCACTCAAGCTCGGCCAACCCCTGACAAAATCTCTTCTCCACTTCCCTAGCAACATCCTAGAGATTCTGGTCTTCCTCAAAGACCAATTTTAGTGCCCTAAGAGGAGGTCTCAAAGAGGCGCTTCAAAGAAGAGGTAAATACTGTTACCAATTCTTTCATCTTTATTTCTTCTTCCACTTCTTCTTCTTAGGTTGTTTCATTATGAAGTAATAACATCAGTATCACTCATATACTGATATGTTATTATAAGTATGAAACAACCCTATTTCACCATCTATCCATCCTACGGAAAAAGAAATCACCGCGCGTGCGTACGTACGGAATACCGTCTCCACGCCGTGGTGTAATCTATTTTCCACCACCACCTTACATGGATGGGTATAATGGTGTAAAGAATAACTATACATAGTTAATACAACATCATATTGATTCTGATATATTGTATAATCCACTCCAATTCAATTCAATATTTATAGAAATGATATCATCGCTCGTGCGTACGTACGGACTACCGTCTCCACGACGCGATGAGATTCATTCTCCATGTTAACCATTTAAGAATGATTATAAAGTATATATAAGAAATAATAATGAAATAAATGACATAATAATTATACTGTATTTATGTATATTTATATGTATGTCATCTACTTAATTCCATTCAATTCAATACGGAAACGAAAACAGCGTTCATGCGTACGTACGGACTACCGTCTCCATGAACGGTGTATTTCTTTCCATTTACTGATTTATTATATATATGTATATTCTGAATATATATATATAAATCATGTTTTATATTCTGTAAGTGAGTAAATCATGATATAAGTAATAATGATGTCAAGAACAACAAGTCAAAACACCTACGATAAATGAAACGATTTTACCCTAAACGCTTCTTTAACATGGAATTTACAAAAGAACGGGTAATATAATGTCATAAGTGAACCATATATGATATCATAACAATGAATATGATTCTGTAATAAGTCAATAACATGATTTAAATCATTATACAGGAGGTTCGGACACTTACAAAGCAAGTCGGACCTAAGGTAAGGGATAAATTTTCAATCTCATTTTTATCCGAGATTGTTTATTCCTAAGTATTTACTGGGGTGTATTTTATCATCCACATCCATGTTTCATCAATATGTAATATTATTTCCATCCTTCTACAATATTTTTTATCCAATTTTACCCTTTGGTAAGTTTTTTTTAAAAGATATGAAAGGAATCTTTTGTCGTTTTTCGTACGAGGTACTTTTTGACTTTTCCGACAAAAGTACGAAGAATGTTTTTTTTAACTTATACGGCATGAATGGATTTTTAAAACATTATTTCCAAGAAGCTTCCTTTACAAGTTTTCAATTTTATTTTTAATCAACTTCTTTTAGATTATAATTGTATGACATGTTAAGAAAAGAAAAGTGTTTTTTGAAGAAGAAAGGATATTTTCCTCAAGAATGGAGTTCAAGTGTTTTATCAAAATTATTTTCCATCTAAGATAATAAAGGGTTCTGTTTTTATCCCTATTATTACATTGATTTGATCATGTTGTGATGGAATTATTTTTATGAATTCCTTTATCATATATGAATTTATTTATGATGTCATGATGTTTCAAGAATCCCATTTTTGTTACATGTGTTATGGGATGATGTATGTTTTATGATTATGTGGCACACATAAGAAAGGATTCATTATAAGATGGGTGGGACCTATATCTCCCTCAAATGCATTGGGTAAAGATTTTATATCTCATGAGATAGACAGGGCTGGAACGGTAGGTTATACCGGTTCAGTGAAACAGGACTGAAACGAGGGTTACTCGATTCAGAAAGGGATTTTGTCAACTAAGATGGTCTTGGGAATGGGTCATGACTAACAAGAAATGATTTTCCATGATTATGTGTGCATGCCACAAAGTTTCAAGTTTCATTTTATGATTATGGGGATCTCATTTTCACTTCTATGATTTATCCCATGTTATGATATTATGAGCTCTTTTGCAGGTTAAAATTTCCAAAAGCTATGTTTTTATGTATATGATGTGATTGATATTTCTTTTGTTTACCCTTGCTGAGCGTTTGAGCTCACCCTTTTATGTTTTCTTTTCCCCAGGATATAAAGAAAGGTTTTAGGTAAAAAAATGGAAGATCTTTATGGGAGATATTGAAGAACTTTCACCACGATTAGAAGATTACGTTCCGTGTTTCCAAAGACACTAAACTATTACGATCCTTTAGTGTGTGTTTTTGTTATGTACTAAGTATTCCGAAAAAGTAATGTAATGTCCATGTACGTCAGGCTTCGGGTCTCTACACTTGTGCCACAAAATAAACATAAATTATTCATCATAACCCAAAAAATAAAATGGGTTTCATAAACATCATCCCATCATAACGTAATCCATATAAAACAAATGGATATAATTTCATCATAAAAAGAATCTAACCATTTAAAGAATAGAGACATTATACTTGAAACACAATCATTCTAAATAATGTCATCCTAGATGGAAAATATTTTTGACAAAACACTTGAAATGAATTCTTGAGAAAATTATCCTTTCTTCTTCAAAATTATTTTCATTTCACAAAATTCTATTCAAGTTTAAAAGAAAGGGATTTTGTTGAAAATAATCATGAAATATTTTAGATGAAGCTTCATGAAAATTAGGCTTTATGAAATTGTAAAAATCTTTTCATGCCGTATAACTTAGAAAAAAACATTCTCCTTGTACTTTTTCCAGAAAAGTCAAAAAGATCCTCATATGGTAAACAAAAGAAAGATTCCAACAATAACACAATGTAAAAGTAAAATATGGGTAAAAATTTCATTAAACAAACATTTAATAATATTAAACACTTTATGAAAATCATATTTATTGTCATGAATGAAAAATATAACCCTAGTAAATATTTACGTATAAGCAATCTCAGATAAAAATGAGAATTGAAAAATCATCCCTTAACTTAGGTCCAATTTATTCCGTACTAGTCCAAAAGTCCTCTATATCGGGTTTAAACAAATTATTAACTTGTAACATAACTATAATAATTTTTATGATATCATATATGATTCACTTATGACATTATATTACCCGTTATTTTGTCAACTCCATGTTAATGTTGCGTTTTCGGTAAAATCATTTCATTTATCGTACGTGTTTGGACTTGTTGTTCTTGATATTATTATTACTTATATCATAATTTAATTACTTCTAGAATTTAAAACATGATTTATATATCATATATATTCAATATATATATATATATATAAATATATATATTAGATATATAAATGAAATGAAACACACCATTCATGGAGACGGTAGGCCGTACGTATGCATGAATGCTATTTTCTTTTCCTTATTGGCCTGAATCAAAGAAAGTAGATGAAATATACATATATGAATAAATAAATTAGAATTATTATGTTATATATACCATTATTATTAATTATATATACTTTATAATCATTCTTGAATGGTTAACATGGAGAATGAATCTCATCGCGTCATGGAGACGACAATCCGTATGTACGCACGAGTGATGATATTGTTCCCATAATTATTGAATGGAATTGGAGTGGATGATATAATATATTAGAATAATTATTATGTTATAATAATGATATATATATTTATTCTTTACACCAATATACCCATCCAAGTAAGGTGGTGGTGGAAAAACATACTACACCACGACGTGGAGACGGTATTCCCTACATACACAAGCGTGATGATTTCATTTTCCGTAGGATGGATAGAAGGTGAGGGGCACTTTTGGAAACCTCAAAAATATTAATTAATAATAAAATGAAAATCCACTTAAAAACCTCCAAGAATGACTCAATTAGAAGAAGAGATGATATAGGGTTGTAATATCATAAAAAAATAAAATTTATACATGTTTTAAGTTTATTTTAAACAATATCTACTTGATTAATCATTATTTAATCTATTTAATTTTATTTTAGGTAATAAGATTCTAAATTTTAAATTGTAATAAATAAGTACTTAAATGCTGTCAATTTCCCATAATTGGATACTTTATAACATTTTAGACAATATAATTTTCAGTTTGTAGTTTTTAAATATTTTTGTGATTTTTAAATAATTTAATAATATGTTATTTTTATAAAATATCAATAGTGTCAATTTTGACACTATTCATTATTTGAATTTAAATAAAAACCACACTGAAGATATGTTCGACCAAAAATATTTAATAGATTAAAAACATGTCATATGAATCAAAAATATTCATGGGGCACATTAATTTTTTCATATATTATTTATTTTAATATTTTTAAAACCATTTATTTGGTATATCTCTTAATAAAATAATTACTACCACATTTTTGTATAATTATTTAATATACTTATTTGTTGTATAAAAATTAAAAATAAAATCCAAAGAATAAGATAAATATAATAATTTTAATAATAATTTCTTTAGTCGAATTTATCATCTTAAAATGAAAACATTTAAGTTGTTATATTTATTAAATTATGAAGGTGACATCTTTGACATCATTTAAAATAAAATAATATAAATGTCCTAATCAATTTTATAAGGCTCCAAATGGTCCACAAATCGACCTTTAGATGATTAGGGTATAGATATACTAGAAAAATAATGTTCGGTGACGTTATCGGTTCTTTTTATTGGTATTGTTATTTTGATAAAAACTATATTGTTGATTTTTCACTAAATAAATAATTTCTATATCATTAACATATAAGCTATTAAGGTAATTAAATATTTCTTAAAAATTAAAAATAAATTACAAATAAATTAACATGATAAAGAAAAATATTTTAGATTTCAAATGATTATTTATAATCTAATATATATTATGTATAAACTTATATTAAAAATAATATAATTATTAATGTTTGAGTGAGATATATTACACTTTCCTTTAAAAAAATAAATAAAAGGTCTTAATCAAATAAAAGTGGGATACATTAGATTTAATTTTGACCCAAGTATGATTTAGGAAAAAATATAATCATCCAATTATATATTGACAAGTGTTTGGATAATTTTATAATATTATATTTACCCTTAATTACCAGATGTACCTTTAACTATGGTAAATAAAATTTACCGTAGTTACTATTCATAATGCCTAAAAATAAAAAGTAGCTTATTTACTTAATTTGGAAATACTGATTCCAAATATGGAATCCATTTTTCCAAATTCAAAACACAAAATTTGCATTATTTAATTTAAAATTATTCTCGCTATTGAGAAAACGAGTTTTAAAAGTTAAAACATTACAAAAGAATGAAATGTTTTTACTTATGAATTTAGTATAAAATTAATGATAATGACTTAAATTATATTAAATGGTAAAAATATATTCTATTTATACTTTAAAACCATTCAATATTATTATTTAACCATATAAATTATCTCGATGAAAAAAGATGTTTTTAAATAAAATTTAGCATATTTTTACTATTCATCAAAATAAGAAACTTATCAGAAAAATATCAAAAATTTATCCAAAGTAAATTTTTATATCTTGTTTCAAAAGAAGAAATTTATTTTTTCAAATTGAACATATAAACATGTCAAAAAATAAATTTTATGTTGGTGCACCATCAAAAGGCGGCAAAACTACATTTTTTGAAAAATACATATTTTACCCGAAATATTTATTTTGTTCTCATACCATATTCTATAAAATGTGTAACATGAATTATAATGTCATAAAATTCAAAATTGTGTTACTAATTTTCATAACATCTAGTTCATAATAATATTATAACAATATATCATTGTTTAATGAAACTCAGTATTGCGTATAACACATGCTATTGAGGAAGGTTTCTTTTGCATCAACACAAGCCATGAATAGTGTTTTCATATAATATAAGCTAATATGGTGTTGCATATATCAGAATCTAATTTTGGTGTAGCGTATAACACAAGACATCAATGAAATAAAATAATATTTTTCATAAAATCTTGGGGTGTTACAAAAGCTATACTAAAAATCATCAAAGGGAATTAGATTTTGAAGTTAAAGAAAAAATATTCCTTTAAATAACACCTTAAAAGAGATTCATGTAGTTTAGAAAGAAGGGATATATAGCCTTAGATTCATTGGACCCTTTTGAGATCCTTGATCGCATTATTGTTTCTATCTATTAGTTAAAACTTCAACTTATATTAGCCGAAGTTTATGATATGTTTCATATATCTATCTTAAGTAAGTAAATACCTAATACCTCACATATACTGAATTTTAATGTGGAACAACTGGAACTTGAAATCGCTTATTAAGATCATCCAATGATTTTTTTGGACCATAGAGATAATTTTATACACAATAAGACAAATCCCATCATTAATGTGCTTAGCTGAATCACAAGTACGAGGAAGGAATGTGGGAACTTGAGGATGAAATGAAATTGAATTATCCTCATATATTCTCAACCAAGGATATATGATAACATTTTAAGGATGAAATTTCTAAAGGGGAAAGAATGTAATGAAATAGGTATTTATAAATGAAAAGTTTATTCTATGTAAACATGTGGGTCATATTTAAGAATATTATATAGTATAAACCACAAGAAACACATAATGATTTATGTCATTAATTGAGAATATTACATTTATAGAATAATTATATGCATTCAAATTCATAAAATAATAATGGGAAAATAAATAAAATGAAATATAATTACAAGAATTGAATTTTTTTTATCATTTTGGTCGCCTTAAATTATAACACTAGAAAAAAAATCTGTAAAAATGTGACAAAAGAAAAATTGTCCAATCAATATTTTCGAAATGAAAAATATCTATCATTGAGAGGAATTGAGGTGAATGATGAATTTAGGGATTAAGAAGTATTTATAAGAGGTAATATGACTTTTATAAACAGTAACAGGAGCTTTTATAATAGTAACTGAGCTATTAGGAATAGTAAATAGACCAATAGAATAGTAAACTATACTAAAAATAGTAAAATATTATATAAATTTTATTTAATACAAATAATTTATGAAAATATAAATATTTCAAATTTATAAAATAAATAACGTGATTAACAAACCAAAAGAAGGTGTATATGTAATTTCTAAAGCGTGTTTTGTATAAACCATATTATTTATTAATAAATATATTCCCTAAAATATAAAATTATCTATAAAAAATCAATGATGTGCTTTAATAAAAACATATAAATTATATAATGGAAAATTTTTGTTAGTTTTTTAATAAAATATAATTTTTTGGTGAAAATTAATAATTTGATTTTCAAATATTTCATGTTTCATGACATATTGTTGATGTAATAATGACCTGATAAATAATAATTTGATTGAATCAAATAAAAATGAATTTTATTTAAAAAAGGATACATTTGAAAACAATAAAATTATTATCCAAACCTAATAATATGTTTCCAAAGTCAAATAATAAAAATTATTCCATTGAAAAAACAATTTTTGATTTTTCATGTTTCTTTTTAAATAATTTAATCAATATTTGGTGCAGTGGATTAAAATTGAAAAAATAATGTTACTTTATTAATATATGATTCATAATGTTATAAATATCACACTTACATGGTATATATTGAATATAATATTTTATTCAGTATTTTAACAAAAAATACCCCTATCATCAAGTATAATTACCCCTACCATCCCCTTGGAAAGCTAAAAATTTTACACTTAACAAAGAAAAAAATATGCCCAAATTATAGCTATTAATCCTCATATAATCCTTAGAGATGTTTTGGATGCATATAACACTAATAATTCATCGATTTAAGGGTTTTATAAATGAAGCAACACCAAGAAGGGGGTATGAATCATTCATATTTTCCTTTCATTTTACCCTTATATTCATAAAACCTTATATTATTTTCTAATCCATGCATCTTAAAATTAATGAAATTGAATATTAATATTATTTTAATTTTATTAATTAATATTAAGGATTTTATATATTTTATACACACCCACTTCCTGATGAAGTGACTTCCATGTAGATCCTATAAAACATTATTTTAATCCAAGTTTAATGCAGTGATAGTGGGAGATAGGTTGAATACGAAGAGGGGGGGGGGGGTATTATGTTTATGTTTTGACTTTAGGATGTGGTTTCAAAGTCTTCTAAAATATGAACTATCATGAACCATACTGGGTCACCATCCAACCCAGCACCTGACCTAGTCCATGAAAAGTTCGGAAGGGAATTCTCGATCCCCACGGGTCAGCATAAGTTCCCAAGTATCAAAAATAACAAATTTTAATGAATTACTCGAAAAAATAAAAAAACCTCTAATAAGATAAATAAACTAAAACTGGAAACAAACAACCAAAAATTCCCTTAAACTATGATCAAATTTAATGTCAACAACTCAACTAAAAATCCATAGGTAACTAAAACAAAGAAAGAATAATAAAACTCCAATAAAAACCTCCAAGTAACACGAGATGCCACATTCCCAAGATACCAACCCCAACCTTCATGCGAAGACTGTCAACAAACCAAACAACCATTCCTAAGAACGACACCTCTATCTGGGATATAGAAAAAACAAGTTCTAAACACACCCAAATGTGTTTGTGGGGTTTGACCCAAGAGCCCAGTATGAATCCACCTAATAAAAAGGTTCCATGAAATAATGTCGAAGAGATAATTTAACTCGCTTATTTAAATTCACGCTTTTAAAACAGTTTTACAGAAAAAATTTATAAGATAAAAGTTAATGAGGAACACTTTATGAAAAAGAAATTCACAAACACTACCTTAAAGTTGAAGAGAAAATTCATAATGAAAACACACAACAAATTGGTCCTCTATATGCTGATGGTTGGCACCATTCCGTGAATAGTAGGGCACTGTGGGTAATCCCCTAATGTTCATCAATATTGAGTGGGACCCTATAACATTGTATATCAATGTAAATATAGAATAGGAACAACAACGTTCTAAATTCTGAAGAATGATACACTAGTATGGAACACACCCATAACCTAGTGGTCTCCAATCATCACAAATTTTTAGTTTGGGTTGTAGCGTCAATCCTTCTAGATGAAAATGGGATGAACCACTTAGGTATCATATATCATACTAGTCCTAGTCGTCGCACCCAGATACCTGGTGTTTCCCTTGTGCTAGAGTTAAATTTCACCTTAAAACACACCACATATTTTAAAATAATGGAAAACACTTCAAATTAACCATACCTCATTAGAAAACAACTCATTTACCATCATACACAAAGCATGGAAAAGCCCCTTTCGAATAATTTTTTCAACTACTTAAAAATAATTTTCAAATCCCACTTTTATAAAATAAAATAGACACACACAATAAAGAACATCCAATACCAAGGCCAATCCCCCTCATTAACCCATTCATACTTGAAAAACCATTTCCAAAACTGGCTTATCATCATTTAAACATTTTACAATTTTCTCTACAAAAAATGCCAAACAAGGCCAAAATGCCCCAAAATAATCAATTTTCATAAAAAATACATATTTTAAACTCTACTCCCTCCCAATATTCCTTGAAAATAAATTTAAAATCCTTCAAACAACCCCTATAACACATTTTAGAATCATTATATCAAAAAACACACCAAAACATATCCAACCCCTATATTTAAAATCCAATCCCAAACATTAAATGCAAAAACCACATTAAAACACCAAAAACACCACATAATGAAACCAAAGAATTCATTAATAAATATAAATAAATATATCAAATTAATCAAATGGTACTAGGGTAGAAAACCACCTTCCATTGTGTAGAAGTATCTAAATTTCAATGAAAAATTCCAAATGCTTGTCAATCACACCACAACAAACTCAAAATAGACCCTAAATCAAGAATTCAAACAAAAAACAGTGAGAATAAATCCCCAAACAAAATAAACCCTAACCGAGAACCATAAAGAGGAGGAAAGAAGGTTACTCAGTTGGTTGACACTTGCAGTGAAGGATGAGGAGCGAGAAGGGGGTTACGGGAGGCTACTAAGTGAGGAGGGGGTTGTTGGAAAGGAGTTGCACCAGAACAAGGTCACACTGATAGAGGGTTTAGTTCCGGTTGAGGCTTCACCAGAAGGGATAGGGTAGAGAGTAGGGTTGGGTGGTTGGAAGAGTAGGGTACTACCCATGGGGTTTCTATGGGGGAGGCGTGCTGAAAAAAGGGTGTTGTGTTGGATTGAGTTTTTCGAAATGGGGGAGGGCCAGTTAGCAATGATGTGCACACGGAGGAGAGAAGATTGACCTAGAATGTGCCTTGTGGGGGGGGGGGGAGATAGGATAGGTTGGGGGAGAATGGTGGGTTGGGTTTTCTTCTTCTATTTTTAAACCTTAATTTACTCATAACATTAACATAATTAAAGATGATGATGATAATAATAATATTATTAATAGTAATATTAATAATAAATCTATACTTAAATTAAAACATTAATGATAATAATAATAATAGTAATTATAGTAGTAATAATAATAATAATAATAATAATAATAATTCATGGAAATAATAGCAATCACAATAATTTTTATAATAATGATAATATTAATAATGACAACTAAATAAAATTATTATCCGTAACATTAATAATAATAATAATAATAATAATAATAATAATAATATCCTCAAATAATAATAATAATAATATTACCATTAAAAAAATTAACTACATTTTATTAATTTTTCTTATTTTCACTTTATTGCACTTTTAATTTCATTTCATTATTGATCATTTTATTTAATGAATTAATTAATTATTCATGGACTAGGCAGGCTGTAAGTTGACTTAGTGATGCTGCGTGGCTTCAACTGTGTCATGCCTGTGCGTCAGGCACTAAAAATACTAAAACCGTTATTTATTAGCGAAAACAATAGATTTCAATTAGACTCGAACTGAAACTTAACAAAATATCTCAAGGAAAAATAAAATAATTAAAATAAAATAATCTCAAAAGTCAGGGTGTTATAATTCTCCCCATATTATGATTTTCCCCCAGAAATCCACTACAATACATAGACCTTACAAAACTGAAAATCCCTTAAGATTTAAGGAGGATACCTATGGAAAATAAGAAAAAAGAGGCAAACACACCTTGTGAAAAGAAAGTGACTTAAATGAAATCCCCAAGAAACCTATAAAAATGATTTCTGATAAGTGTCACCCACCCCAAAGTGCTAGATCACCTACATTTGATTAATCGAGGATTGGAATTATTTCACCCAGGTAATCTAATCTCTCAAACCAAAACATGCTAGACAATGCTAAATGAAAACCACAACAATTTTCCAAATAAAACAAGAAGAACTAAAGAATTTATGGGAAAAAATGAAGGATATACTTGGGGAGGCTTGAATGAACTCCCCACCATTAGAAACCATTCAACCTCAAGATAATAACCAATTGAACGACACAAGGAGACAAAAAATGACTCCCTAAATTTATGACTAAGTCTAACAATAATTCATTTATAGACATTTGTGAGATACCAATCGTGGGTCTCCCACCATTAGAACTGCAGGAAGATAAAGAAACTTTGAGTTTTCCATGTAGTGACCAAACACCTCCACCAAAAGGGGTGGCGAGGGAAGGACCCAACTAACGGAGCATCAAAACATTGTATAATGAAAAACCATCCACTTCACATCTGTAGATGACCCCAAAAACAAAGTTATGACTAATTTACCCCAAAATTCCCCATAAGGGCTGTTAACTAGAGGCATGCTCCTAGTGAGACACAACCTGCAAGGTATGAGGAAGCAGAAAGGCTAATCCTTCACATACCCAAGAGATAACCCCTATGATCAAATCAGTAACATATGGAAATGAGGTCCTCCCACCACCTTCCACTGAAAGGGAACATTCTAAATATGTTAATGAAGCTTAAGGTTTAAACTATCCCCATATTCTACCCTGAGAATAAAAATTAGGCCCAATCCTTTTAGGAACCTTGGTTTTCCTGGACTATAGGCCAACTTCACTCCAGAATATATGGCAGGAGCTCAGATGATGGAAGCATCTCCTGCCTCACATTAAGGATGTAGAAACACCCATAAAAAAATCCTTCTTCTAGTGCCATAAGCAACCATACCATAATCAAGGCGACACCATCTGACACAACACACCCCGACATCCACATAATTCAAAACAGAATATCACCAACACGAATGCTATGATGGTGCATATGCATCACCCCTTGTTATTCCGAATGAGAAACATCAAGAAGAACGCCACATAATATAAAAATTCTTATAAAATGGAAAATTTTGAAATTTCCCTAAGGAAAATAAACTTCAATGAAGACATCAACCCTTGGAAAGTTTCATAACCTTTTCCTTATAATAGAAAAAGAGTACAACACTACCAAACTTCACCGAACAAGGCCATTACTGATAAATAAACATTACAAAAAAGGTATTTAAAACATAGTCTTAAACAGCATGAGATTATTTCAAGTAGCCAAAACAGCCTCCTACGACCAGTTTTGCACACTAGTGGCCTAACAAAACCTCTTCCTTAGACATAACCAATGAATGAACCAATGTTTATTTAAAACAATATCCTGCACTGAAAACCCCATGCCGCTTCTGAACAAGACTACAAACTTAATAAAGTCAAAATTTACCATTTGACCATCAAATTAATTAAGAAAACCAAAACATGATTCACCCTCTCTCATCCACTCCCCCACTACGAGATGATTTACTTAACCTTGAAGAAAAAAGAGATAAACACGACACTATCACTAAAAAGTAAAGTCCTTTATTTGATCAAATAGAGGGCCAACCAATTACCTATCACTGTAGCTGCATCTCAAAAGAGTATTAGCTCCTGATGGATTCATACAATAACTATGTAGAAGAATTACAAACTGAAACAAAATGGTTTTTTGGACAAGAATACCATGAGAAAACCACTACAGATACCTCCCGAAACACTTCTAAAAGAAGACTACTAACCAATACCTTAAATAAACTTATCGATGATACACAACATGGAACATAATCCAAAAAAAAATAGTTTTACCAATCTCAAAACACCCCACTACAAATTCCAAAAACACAAAATACACACCAAACTGCTATGGACCATCGAACTCCCACTCATTTCTTAAAAAAAAAATTCAAAAATAACGCTAGGAGGGGGGTTTTCCCATTCACTAATTAAACCCCATGGGATTTACACATGAAAGCTCTCATGCCAACTGGGAACCAAATAATCTTACATATATATCCCATGCCTATGGTCACCCATGAAAATGCCAAAGGTTAGAAAAAAATTCTTTTAATTCTCCAATACAAGAATTGGCCCACACCCCCACTTTTCAAAACAAAAAGTCACAAGGTTGAACCCAATTCATATATTAAAATAATTTTTGAAAAAACACCAACCATTCATGTCAAAACTCACTTTCAAGTCTTTCAAATTAATCTCAAAACATTTAAAACCATTTCAAAATTCATCTAATTTCAAGAAAAACCTCTTTCTATCAAACACCATTTTAGTAAGACCTCAAATCTTCTCTTTTTAAAACACGGTTACAAAGATTCATAAAATTTTCCAAATGCTCACTAGTTACCAAATCAAAAGTAATTTCAAACACCACACATAACTACAAAACATTCCATCCCTTTCAAAACACCTTCAATAGTTTAAAAAATTCCCCAGATAATAAAATTCAAAGACCAACTTTAAAATCATCCAAGTTATCCAAACCATCATGTTTATAAATCCCAAAATTTCAATCATTAAAATCCAATCTCATTTTATACAAAGACCATTTCATGAAAATACCGCTTTATAAATCCTCATTAAAAACAATTTTGAAAACCCATGTTACACCCCTTTAAAAACCAAACCATCTGTACTTAAAAATATAGATTTTTTTAAATTTTAACAAAATGTTTTTAAATATTATTTCCACAACCCAAAAGGAAAAAAGAAAATTTAAGATAAAATTAGTGTAAATGGGTAACTTGGATACATGGTTTGTGGCCATATTCTAATCACTCCACTATCATAGAGAGCATACTATGGTAATGTCCCCAGCTCTACAAGGATTTCTTAGCCTTACAAGATTGATGAAACCATTGACTCCACCCCCTTTTCATCCCCCCCAAAATGAATAACCACAAGGGATAATTGACTCAAATAAAACCTTAATTCCACTTGAAACTAGAGTCCCGCCATGATGTGTGATGGATAAGAACCTTAATCATTGCCAGAACATTGAGTTCTAACATCCTTAACTCCAGTATACCCTGACTCTTCCTTAAAAAACATAATACAAAAGAGATAACATGCTCTGTTACCATTTTTTTGATGAACCAAGCTAGTTCACCATATGAACTGACGCCCGACCCAGTCCATGATAAGGCCCGAAGGGAATTCCTGATCCCCATAGGTTGGAACACATTCTGGGGTATAGAAAACAATACATGGGAAAAATTTACTAGAAAAAATAAACACAAATCCACTAACAAGATAAATAAACTATAACTAGAAATATTCAAAAAAACACGCCCTTAATCTATGATCAGATTTAAAGTCAACTACTCAACTGAAAACCCAAAATGAACTAAAACAAAGGAATAAAAATAAAACTCCAATACAAACATCCACGAAACATGAGATGCCACATCCCCAAGCTACCAACATAGAATTACACATGAAGACCACCAAAAAACCAAACCACCATCACTAAGGATGATGCCTTAACCTAGGATACCAAAAAAATGCCAAAATACACCCAAGATGTTTTTAGGGTGTTATCCAAGATCCCAGTAGGGTACCTTCCAATAAAAAAACTCCATGATATAATTTCAAAGAGTTAATTTAATATGATTGTTTAAATTCATGCTTTTAAAACAATTTCCGGGATAAAATGTTCAAGCTAAAAGTTAAAAAGGAACACTTGATGAAAAACCATTTTAGAAACACTACAATCATGTGGGAGATAAAATTCATAAATAATACAAATGGAAACTCAAGTGGTCCTCCATATGCCAATGGAAGGAAACACATCATCAATTGTTGGGAATTATGGGTAATCCCCTAAGGTTCATCTTGCTCGAGTGGGACCTTAGAACATCATATCTCATTATAAAAATGGCATAAAAACAACAAAAATATACATTCTCATGCATGAGCCAATAGTAGGGAAGAAACCCACAACCTAGTGGTCTCTAATCATCACAAATTATTAGTCAGTGTTGTAGCATCAATCCTACTACATGAAAAAGGGAGGAATTTCTTACGTATCATCTAGCATATTAGTCCTAGTCCACCCACCTAGATACCAAGGGTTTCCCTTCCGCTCGAGTTAAATTTCACATGCCCACACACCATATATTTCACAACAAGGAGAAACATTTAAAATTAATCTTCCCTATTTTAAAAAATCAATTACCATTTTACACACACAATGGAAAATCCCATTTCAAATACTTTATTACTGCTAAAAATAATTTTCAAATCCCCCTTTTATTTCATAAATGAAACACACACAATAAATATCCACTAGGTACAAGGGCCAATACACCTCAGGAACCCATTAATACTTGAGAAAACCATTTCAAAATCTATCTCATCATCATTTAAACATTTTACAAATTTCTCTACTCAAAATGCCAAAAAGGCCAACATGCCCCAAAATAACCCATTTTTCATCAAAAACCATTATTTGAACATGTAATCCCCCAAGTGACATTGGAAATTCATTTTTCACCATTCAATCAACCCCTTGAACACATTTTAAAAACATTACATCAAAAAAGACAAAAAAATAGCCAATACCTATATTAAAAATCTAATCCCATCCTTTAAACACACAAAACACTTCAAAAAAACCAAAAAAAACACATAATCGAACCATAGAATACATTAATAAACATAAAAAAATATTAAATTAATCTAATGATGCTGGGGCATGGAACAACCTACCTCAATGTAGAAATTCCCAAATTTCAAAGAGAAACTCCAAATTCATGCCAATCCCACCACAACAAACTCATAATTGACCCTAAATTAAGAATTGAAACAAAAACAATGAGAATCGAACCCCAAACAAAATAAACACTAATCAAGAACCCCAAGAGGAGAATGGAAGGTTACACGGTTGGTTCACACTTACGATGAAGGATGAGAAATGACAGGGTGGTCTGGGAGGCTACCATATAAGGAGGGGGCCGCTGGAAAGGAGATGTGATATAAAAAGGTCATGCGGACATGGGGTTTCATGCCTGCTGAGGCTTTGTTTGATGGAAGGGGGCGACACATAGGGTTGTATAGTTGGAGGAGGAGGGCGCCGACGCTGGGGTTATCTTTTGGGAGGTGCGCCAAAAAAATGGGTGTTGGGACAGACTGAGTTCACCAGATGGGGGAGGGCCCTCCTGTGTCGACGTGCGTAGGGAGGTGGGGATATTGACTGGGAATTCACTTAGGGAGGGGGGGATGTAGCATTGCGATGATGGTTATATGGGGGGAAAGGAAGACACACCAGGTTGGGGGAGAATGGTGGATTGGTTTTATTTTTTTTCTATTTTTTAAACCCTAATTTACTCATAATATTAACATAATTAATGATGATGATAATAATAATAATATTAATAAATATATTCAGAAATTATAACATTAAAGATAAAAATAGTAATATCAATTAATTAATGGCAATAAAAATAATCATTATAATTTTTATAATAATCCTAATAATAACAATAATAATTACAATAACCTAATAAAATTCATATCCTTATATGTAATAATAATAATAATATCCACAAATAATTTTATTTTTATTACTATTAAAAAATCATTAAATTTCATTACATTTGTCTTAATTTCTTTTATTTTGACTTTATCATTATTTTAATTTTATTTCGTTAATTTGTCATTTAATTTTATTACTTAATTAATTAATTGTGCAACGGGCATGCTGTAAGGTGATTTAGTGAAGATGAGCAGCTTCAACCATGGAATGCCCAAACATCGGGCACTAACAAGCCTAACACCTTTATTTATCTGCAAAAAAATGAAAGATTTCTATTGGGCTCGGCCCACAACTTGATAAAATATCTCAAAGAAAAATAAAATAATAAAAAATAAATTATCTCAAAAGTCTGGATGTGACATGGACATATTTTTTAGATAAGTCAATTTTGTGTTTTTAATATTAGTTTTTAATGTTTTTTATCTGACATCAGATATTCCCCACACTCTTATATTAAATCATTTTTCAAATTAATTCCTTTGTGTTATCATTCAAATCAAATAAAACATCATTCATCATCCTCACCTAATTATTTCAATTTGAATAAGATAATATAATGATCATTATAACCCACAATATTTCCTAACCTTGTGATCATATGTCTCCAATCACCCTTGGATTATATCACCTCTCACCAACACATGCTGTAGAGACTCTCCAAGTGGCCACTTCATACACAATAGTGAAGAAGGGAATAATACTATTACATAAAAAGGTTAAGTCCCTAAGAGGGGGAGGTGTGAATCCTGGCATGAATGGTTAAAAAATGATCCATTATAAATCTTGATTAATCATTGAACAAAACCCTCTTCTCTCTCCTTTTATAGGACATAATAAATGAATATTAGAATTTAAACAAGACACATCAATTTTACATGGTTCAATGTCACTAGGATATATCAAAAGATCCTAAAATTGTAATAATTCAATCTAATAAATCCACAAAAGTGCACTAAAATTATATGGTTCGTAGTGGAATCACGGTCCCTCCTAGTTTACATCCAATCAAAATTTGAAAACTCATTGCACTCTCAACTAAAGTTTGAACACTGATCCTTTCGAATATTCTTCCATTAATGTGAAATAGATTAGAATATTTTGACACTTGACTGTTTCGTAAAGCTCCATTTTCACCAATAGTTGAAATACACTTCATTGTTCTGTGATTTTCTTATGAAGACCCCCTTTGAAAAATGTTTCTGTTTTCCTAAAAACTATGTTAAGCCCTTTGTGATATCATATGAATCACATGACATGGGTGACTCATGAACTAAATTTCCTTCATGTACAAATGATACCTTGCACACCACCATTATTTTGGGATAAATAAACCCCCCAAAAAAATCCTCCTCCATAAAATATACTTAATTTAAAGATTTTTTCTTTTACGAATTGAATTTATTCATGAACTAATTCTTCTTCCACTGATGATTCTCTCTATTCAATTTCACAACTGTTAATAAAGTTATATTGGTTCCTTTATATAGTTAAAGAAACATGAAACTGCTTATCACAATTAATATTTACTTTTTTATGAGATATACTTCACTATAAAGTGTACTCACTTTGCAGTTAGAATAGCTCATAATTCCCCTTGCGGTGACCATTAACTCACTTGGAAATTACAACACCTTGTACACACAATTCTATATATGAATTCTTGAGTTTCTTTAACTCCATTGGAAAAGTTTTTTGAATAGAACTAGTCATCTATCATGATGTAACTCTAAAACTGATCGTGTTAACCTCCTTTTTCAAAAAACATAATCAACCAAAAAACACTACAAAGTTACTCGAAGGGATTTATCAAAACTGTATCTTCTTTTTGGTTTTTTGAATGCTTTTCATCTTTTGATACCACATTATATATTTTTTTAATATATTAATATCATTTACTTCACTTCCATCATCTATAAAAAATCACTTATTGTGTTTCTAGATAGTGATCAATGATTTACTCAACACGAACTCTATTCCCACATGATCCATGCTCAGCCTGAGAAATTAGAATAGAAAGAAAATTTTATTAATAAATTACTTCATTATGGTAATATGAAACTAGTTTCATTATAAAACCATAATTTCATGATATTTTAACTTTGGTCAAATGTGTTCAACGTCAGTAGATTTAAAACTCCCCCTACTTCACTACTCCCCTATCATATTTTCCCCCGATCTTGATCAAGTCATGTTAACCCCCTTTTCAATGAACCAAAATGTTTCCCCTTTATGGCTAAAACATGGTAAATAATACACATCGTTAAATAGTAAAAAAACACCATAACTTGGGAAGAGGGGGTTCCACTTCCATACATTTTCAAGTTCAGGTAGTTGACTGAACTCCAAGATCCAGTTAATGCTACACAAATGCATCTTTAGGTAAGGAATTCATTAGAATGTCTGCAACCTATATTTTTATAGGAACATACTCCAACATAATAATTCCATGATCCACATTCTCATTGATAAAATGATACATGATTTTGATTTTACCCATATATGAGTGATGGACTTCATTTTGACTAATATTTATATCACCTGAATTATCACAATGGATTCCAATAAGATACTTCACTTTAGCTCCCATATCATCCAGCTCCATCTTCACCCCTAATAATTATGTTAAATCTTGATTAGACACAATATATTTAGTTTCTTCAGTTCTCAATGAAATGAAATCTTGTTCATTATTATCCTAGAAAAATACAATCCACAAAGATAAAATGTACAACATGATGTTGATTTTCAATCATATATTGAACGGGTCCAATATGAACCTATATAACCCAATAAATGTTACTAATATCTATCGTTATAAATTAAACTAAAATACACCATTACTTTCATATTATATCCTATTTTATTACTATAATTTTGTGTCTTTATTTGTAATTATTTCGATTCTGTATTGCTTGGAATGTGGAAAAAATAATATCTGGTTGTGTCACTTTTAATTACAAAAGACTTCCAATGATTTTACTATATTTGTTTCATCCTAGTATCCACCATATTTTTCATTTACATGGAACTATAAATTAAAAATCTTCTCAAAACCTAATTGTGTTATTTCGATTGATAAATGAATGTTCTGTTTCTTCCTTTCATCTCATGTAAAACAATGTAAGATATTAGTTCCCCAATCATTGACGTTTCAAACACACTTTTCAGAAATTAAGTGAAATTATTGCACTTCGATTCATCCAATCCACCAAATATTATGTCATCAATATATGACAGATCCATCATACATTGATTACTCTCATCATTGAAATAGATATCGTAATCAACCCCAAAATAATGAAAACCAAGCTTCTTCAAATATTTATCAAATCTTAAATACCATTCCCTCAGTTCCTTTTTCAACCCATATATCTCCTTCTTCATCAGACAACCTTTTTATCATTTTCATGGACAAGAAAACCATATTTTTTCTCAATGTAAAATTCTTCTTCTAGAACCCCATTCAGAATCACCGAGTTGATATTCATCTAGAAAACATTGAAATTTCATTGGGACATTATGTCTATGAATAGGTGAATAGTCTCAATTCATGCAACATATAAAAATTTCTTGAAAATATTGATTCCCTCGATCTAGGAGTATCCCTTGAACACTATACATGCTTGTTTTGAATTTACAATCTATCATTATTGAATTTGTTTAAAAAAACACATTTATCCCTGATGAATTTCTAATCTGTTGGTCTCAAAGAAATATCCCATGTCTGATTCTTCTCAAATGATGAAGATATTAATTTATAACCTGAGCTTAGCCTTCCTCTCCAGATACCTATTTTAAACATTCTAGATAGACATATGATAAGAAGGATGCCTAATGTAAGTAATTCATTCTCCATGTTTGAACATTCATTTCATAATAACCAATGATGCTTTTTCTATCAATTTCATCTTAAATATATGTTTTTCATATAGATATAGATTTAACTTCTTCCTACTCATCATTAATATATCCTTCTTAATCATCATTTTCAATTTTATTCCTTTATATTTTCTTAACAAATCATCACTTTCATTAGTTAATTGATCAAAATGTTGTTGATGATTATGTTCATTTTATACTACAATGAAATATTTGATTTAAAGCAATTTTCCCAGCCTCTTATTGAATAATTTATATAATTTTATTTTTTTCCCATGGTATCTATAGAATATCAGCTCATCTCCATGTGATTCAATCCTTTTCTGTTTTAACTTATTGATAAGAAAACACTAACATAAAAATATTTCAAAGTATTACAATGTTGGATTCCTTCCATACCATAGCTCGTATGAAGACTTTTCTTATTTAAGAAACAAAAAATTATTATTATATTTTTAGGATTATTTCGAGACCACTTCCTTTATGAATTTATTTGGTTTTCATTTTAAATAATAATTTTTCTTTCCATGTGGAATATGATCTAATTTCTCCTATAAACCTCTATATTTGTTTAAGGATTTATCATTTCAGAAACATGGTGCCCTATATCATGTTTCTCAAGATAATCCTCAACTTGGTGGTTTGTGAATTCCATACCATTATGAATTCAAAACATAAAAATTTTCTTTCCAATAATTCTTTTATCTTCCCTCATATATTATATTATGAAACTGAACTCCTCATACATGGGAGAAATAAAAAATACCTTTTCCATTCCATGGAAGTAATCAATGAAAAGTGTATACTACATTTTCCCATCAATGTATCTTGGTGATATATTTCTACAGACATCTTCATGCACCAATTCAAGCACTTTGGTTGACTTTTGTTCTTTTTCCATGTACATATTTCTAATAATATTTCTTTGTTGATAAGAATCACACATGTGAGTATAATCACATGATATATTTGGAAGATATCAAGATATTTCACATTTAAACATATCTTCTAGGGAAGGTTGGCATATATGGATAATCTATTCATGCAAAAACTTGTTTTCTTCCTATTTTAGATTGAAGGTACATATCCTATTCTCCACTCACAAGGTAGATATTCCCCTTCACGTTCTTACCCTAAAAAAGAACTATACCAAATTATCCATTGATGAAAAAAAAACATCTTGGTAAAACATCTATAATTCTTCAAGTCATAAAACTTAAAAACAATTAGCAAGTTGTCAATGAGACCATTGACAATAAAGACATAGATAGGTCTCACATAATTTCTCCCAAAATTGGATTTCCCTAAGCTAATATTCTTGAGGACTTCATCGTTACTAAACTTGAAAACACCATTTTTTCAAATTTTATACCTATTACAAGATCCTTATATCCCATCATATGGGATGGGCATCAATGGTAATGGTTCTATACACCAGAATGGTCCAATTCTTTAAGGGAAATCTCTACAACCACTACCTACCCTGTTTTTTTTAATTTTGATCAATTTAATTAACATTAATCCTATTTTGGATTGATATTATTAATCTTCCTTAAATTTTGATTGACCAACATCTTATTACAGAGCTAAAAATAGATTTTATGTATTTATCTCAATCAATGATTATTTGAGCTGTTTCTTTTGACCACTTTGGGTCTACTTTGGCACATTACTTTTCATTGTTGATGATAAATATCTTTCCATGCATCCAAATCCTCTAAATTATAACTATTATCAGTCAAAACCATTCTTCAAATATTGAACACTATATGTCCTCCTTTTTTACTCTCATTCCCTTTGGTACCTTTTGTCTACAAAACATGTATTTTGGGAATGTTCCATATTTCCACTACAATAACACCTAATACAACGTGAAGTCCAATGATTCATTATTATAGGACTATTTATTCCTTTTATTCTAGGAACATAGTGTTCTTTATTTATAACCAAAAAAATTTCAATCTCGAATATCATGCTTGCGGTCTAACATAAATCATCATGTCTTTATGTTTAAGATCATGGCTTATACCAGCCTTTTCATTTGAATTTGACTATTGATTTTTTTGGACCTCTATCCTAAAATTACATCTATTTTTCCCTTGAGTGACTTATTTCTCTGATATCATGCTAGGAGGAAAGTGTCTTTCATGATCTTCTAATGTTCTTCGCAGGTCGACAACTTCCACATCAAGTTACTCGATACATTTTATTTTATCTTTTCTATGCTTGTTAAACCATAGATCACTCTTTTCTATTATTTAATTTTGATATAGTAATCAAATACCTCTTTTAACTTATCTACTATTAAAATATCAATCATTTAAATTTATCCTTAAACTCAAACTTCTCTTCTTAGTTTTTCTACAAATTGAGTTTGGCATCATGAACCACTCTGTTAGATTTCTCTACTTTGGATACTCAAACATCTATCTCCTCAATATCATCTTGTAATTAATCTTGGAGATTAACCCTTCCTTTTAATTTTCATTTTTTCATGGTGAAAAGTCACTCATTGGTATAATCCTCTTGATTTTTTGGATCTTTGGTTTCTTCTATTGTTGGTTTATCTAGGTTCCTTCATAAGTATTTTGTTTTTTTCATCCAAACATTGTGGTGGAGGTTTCCTGGTGTTGATTCGTGTTTCTCTAAAATTATTAGTGGTGATGATATTCCTGGTATTTGTTTTTCAATTCAAAGTTGAAATTGTGATATTCCTATGGTAAGGTTGACGGTGTTTCCAATGATTGTGGTTTGAAGATACGGTGAGTCGACCCCCCTTCAATTTCAACGGTTCTTTAGTTTTCAACAATGGTTATGAAGTTAAGTTCTACTTGATTCTGAATACCATTGATGTTATGATTATGAAGGGTTTATTTTGGATCTGGGAGTATGGATCGAGGTGTATCACAACTACTCTACGTTATTTTTTGGATTATGGGATATGTTTTATGATTTTGAAATTCCAATTTGAATTTTAATGTTCTGAGATAGATTTTGAACACTATAAGATGTTTACGTTTGTGGTGTTTGAAATTTGGTATATAGTTTTTCAGGTTCCCAATAACTCATAAAGTTTTTTATTCAAGTAATTAAAAATAGTATTTGAGGAATTTTTCATTTTTTCTTTCTTCCCTTGTCTGGGAGTTACCTACAATATCCACCATAACTTTTTATCAATGATCATTTCAGACTTACGTCTCTCCTATCTGATATTATTTATAACCGTCGTTCTCTAATAAAAGTAGTATATTATTGTGGAATAAATTTCACTTTATATTTTTATCACCTTTTCATTAGGATGAAGACTTATTCAAGGGATTTTCTACTTCATCTTCATCATCATCTAATAATTTCATGGAGCACCTTACTAGAAGATGTCCAACATTTCCACATAGAATTAATTATAGAGAAAGTTTCCCCTTAAATATTCATTTTACACACATATATTTGAATAATGGAATGAAATTACTACATATATCTCTTATTCTTCTTCCTATCCATATTTTTAATTGATCGCCTTCATGGACTTTAAATCCACCTCTTTGGGCATCCCTTTTCCCTCAAACTCATTATCATCATTTCTCATATTGTATGTGACTAAAGTTCTATGAAAACATTATAATGTCATATACTTAAATTTTTTATCTTTTATTATATATAATTTTAGATCAAATCAAAGTGGAATTATTCCCAATACACAGTTAATGATCTTTATGTCTTAAAGAATTTTTGCAAGGCCTTGCATGTCTTCCACAACAACATTCTCCCAGTCAAAGAGTGCATCTATAAAGTCTTTGGGGGTGCATTCGTAGGTCCTAATATTTGTTACACCAAACCTATATTTTTTTATTCTATTACTTTTTAATTACCATCATAGATATTTAATATCTTTTCCCACATGGAATGTGTTTACTTACATGACACCACCTTTGGGTATATTGTGTTAGATAAAGCTCCTACCAGGGCATTGATTCCTTTGGAATTGAATTCCAATTATCTTAATTGTTCCTTTAAAAGAACAAAACTATCCATTCTAGTATAAATAAAATACATCATAGCTAGAATTAAATGTATAACTAATGATCATAAGTAGTACAAAAACTGATTTTTCTGCAATTGAAATTGTTTTCCACTGAAGAATAGAACCCCTTAGTGATTAGTAACATCAATTGAATCCACTAAGATAAAAAAATTAATCTCAACCATTCGATATGATACCAATTATTATTCAAAATAGGATAAATTCTCAGAGGGGTATGTGAATCGAGGTATGACAAATCAATAATTTTTTTGGGATCTTGTTTTATCATTGAACAAAACTTTCTTCTCTCTCTTTCCTGTAACACATAATAAATTCCTATTAGAACATGCATAGTGAACATAAATTTTACATGGTTCATCCCTAATCATATATATCTAAGGATCATACAACAGAGATGTCCAAATCTACCAAATCCACTAAAGAACACAACTATATATGGTCTGCAATGGACTAACTATCCCTCCCACTTTTCTACAAATCACTATTTGAAATTTCACCACTCTCTCAACTGAAGTCTACTCTCTACTCCTTCTAAATTTTAGTTTGTTGATCTAAAATGGCATAGAATATTTTTACCCATGATTGTTTCATAATGATCCATTTTCACCCAATTGGTTAAATACACTTCATCATGTAGAAATTACCTTATAGAGATCACTTTTTCAAATGTTTTTTGTCCAGAAATGACAATAAACCCTTGGATATATCTTGTAAAATGTATAACATGGTTTCTCCACAAACTAAATTCACTTAATGGACTAACAAAGACCCATTAACCAACTATAATTTTTGAGAAATAGTGCCTCTAAGACAATCCTCCTCTGCAAACAAAAGTTACTTCCCATATTTCCTCCATTGGGACCTAAACTACTTCACAAACTAATTTTAAACTTAGCTGAATCCTTCGATTGATGAATCTCTCTAATCATTGGTTCTCTTGTTAATAATGTGATTTGGATTCCTTATATAGGTAAAGATACTAAAAGAACCTTTTAATCATAATTAATATTAACTACTTTGTGAGATATCCTTCACTACGAACTTCAGGCTCTTTACAGTTAACATAACACCAAATTACCATTATGATGTCCTTTATGTCACTATATTTCACTGAATATGACAAGACCCCATTGAAACTTCCTCTAACCCACAAATTCTTCAAAAAATTATGTAATCAATCATGGAATCTATTTATAGTCTAAATTATATGGATGATTTTACCTTGGAGGTTCACATGCATGCTATATTGTTTCAATAGAAAATCACCTTTATGATTATATTTCTTTTATTGAAAAACAACCATGAAATAATTTAGGTTATATACAATCCACTAATTTTTCTATGTGGTGATCCTTACTTTCACATAATAAAAATATTGATTTTCAATCAAAAAAAATGAAAAACACTGATAAATTTCCCCTCCTTTTTTACAAAAATTTCTATACAACTATGAGAACTTCCACACCTATGTCTGGAAGATTTGTAAACATTCTTGGTCAAAAATTACACAAAAACATCCTAACTAACATTATCAACCTACTTATTAAATAAAAAAAATCAACCCATAAATACCACAATGTTACCTTGGGGTATTTTTTTCTAACATAGACTTTGAATAAAAAGATAATGAAAAACTATTACTATATAAAATAGTCAAAATAAATCCTGAGAAATAAAGTAAAAATGTAATTATCATATATGAATATAATTCATCTAAGTGTAATTGAGATATTCTCCTTGGATAAACCACTAATATACTAGTGTTCTATAATTAGGGACATTATAATAAGTAAGATAAGCAGATTCAATAAAATCAACATCTCCATCTTGATCAAGTGATTCATGAAGAGTCACCCTTTCCTTGAGTGAATAAACCTCATTTAATAGAAATAAATAAAACCATTGAGGGAATCATTTCGCACTTTATTAGCTTCCCCATGTGAGTAGAACATCCTCTAATTCTTCTTCTCTTGACTCTAGTACCTTCAAAATATTCATTAAATTCTATTCCCATATCCATATTCTTCAATCACAATCACTTGTATTGGTCAAGGGACTAGATTCTTCTGCCAAGAACACTCTAAAACACTCCATTTTGATTGGTACACTTCTAAAAATCTCCACTATATTCATAAATTTGATATATACCATTTAGATGTCAAGTGTTGTATTTCTATAGTTGGGAAGTCAAAATAAATTAAGTTTGATTAAAATCTAATCCCTACTTATTTTAGAAAATCTTATTATCTTTAAATACTAGTTTTGGTTTAGTGGATACCTTTATGTTTCTTTAAAATTCTCATATTACCCTCACAAAACTCAATAATACCTTGAAGAAACATTAGTTGAATTTGATGTATGATTATGATGACCTTTGCATTGTCTCTTGATTTGCAGGACTGAACATTATATAGTATGTGGGGATTATATTTTACCTTAAAACAACATATTTGACATGATTTATACCCTTTAACAAGAATATGATTACCTTAAAATATCTTCCTTGTGACCAACAATACCTTTATAAAGGTCTGAATTACCTTAATGTAACCTTTGTAATATATGGAGGTTTCATTATGGGTTGCACTCTTAAAGAGGCTACCTTGATGAAACATGCAAATTCACTCTTCTAAATTATTAATATAAAGAATATTCTCAACACAATGCTCATATAACCTTTACATAACCTTAATTACCCTTACATAGATCTCTGAATGTTCCCTCAACCTTTACGTATCCCCGGTAGGACATTTACTTAGCCTCTAGTCCTTATGACGACCTTTACATGGATTTTTGGAAATAAGGACACCTTTATGTCATGTATTCAACGAAGAATAATGATTAATTTAAATTATTGATCATATACCTGATGTTTTATAGTATAAGTTAGAGTTATACACTCCACTAATTTCAGAGAATGAAGTCATCTTCACTCAGGAAGTCATATAATCAATCCACTGAAGTCATATGATCCCAAATAAAGTTGTATCATAGGACTTTGAATACATACAATTCCTTGAATTTCTTTAGTCTTGGCAGAAGACTTACAATCTGGATGTATTGAAGTTTGATGGTGAAGTCATATGATGTTGTTTTATGCTTGGTAGTGAAGTCATATTAAATGATTAAGGAAGTCGTATATTATACTGCACCTCATGCATTTCCATTATTTTTCAGATAGGGGAAGTCATTCAATCATGCCACTGAAGTCTTATAATCATATCATGACTTTTTAAGTTTTCTTGAGCTTACCTATAAACATGAAAAATCACACTATCAATGTAGGACATGTTTATATTAATTACAAATAATAATAAAAACTATTAAAATTCTTGAAAATTAGCATGTTATCACATTCATATCATTGTTCAACATAATGTTTTTAATTCAATTAATTATAATAATTGAATAAAAAAAATTTAAAACTCAGGTTTTAAGTCATTAAAAAAATTAATTTATATATTTTCAAATGTAACAAAAGGGGGAGAATTACAAATGTTTTAAATTAATTGTGGTGTTAATTTACAATGAAAAAAAGTTCCAATTTTCAAAATATTGGCTCCCATTACTCTCCCACACTTATAATATTACAATCATAGAAAATACAATGAATTAAATTTAATTTTAAAAAATGTCCCACCAATACATAAATACACAATCCTAACAAGAAGAAAAATCATATATTCCTTCATCATTATAAAATATCGCACCTCAACATTCAAAGTAACCCTCTTCCTCACTTTAATTTAGGTAATCATCTATATTCCATGTTTTTTAGTAGAATAAATTTGAGTTGAATGAATATTTAATTAAGTGAATCCTTCTATCCTGACCCCTCCCCATAAGGTGTAACCATCATGGACCAACAATTAGAGAAGAAAAATAGTGACTCCTCAAGTCTTGCCTCTAGTAAGACCCAAGTTTGTGACTAGAACCAGGGTTGAAATAAACATACATATGGGAGGCATTACTATCTAAGAGAAACCCATGTTGAAGAGAGAGATAAGACAAACACCAACCAACTCATGTTAGGACTATAGTATAAAAGAAAACCCAAGTACACAGATGCAATGTCTTGAATGAACGACTAAAACTGAAATGGAAAAAAACATGTACCAATAGAATGTAAAGATGACAGTGACCTCAAAGCTTGAACAACTCCTGAAAAACCCATAATCAAGTAGTAACTAGAATGAACTCTAATCTGTTCCAACTATCCTGAAAAAAACTTATATATACATTTGGTGAGTATTAAAGTATACTTAGTAGGATCCCCCAAGAGCATCTAATGAAAAAGGTAATGAAAGAATGCTAAAGCACAATGGACTACAAGTAAAACTAACTCATCACCTAAACATGTATATTAAGTTCCCAGACTCACCATGGATACTCTCACCAAGTACCGCAAAAAAGAGCATATAATATAATAAAGAATATAAAGGGTACCCACTACTACTTCCCCACGGGTTTTATACTCTACCCCAATGTCACAACTCTTGATCATCTCTCTCAAAAAAGGATGGACCGAAGACACCTAGGCGAAGCACCACAACATACAACATTTTCAACACACCACCACATCCATATAAACAAAAGTAATTATATAGTTTCTGAGAGAAACCATAGGTCAAATAATGTTCCTTATATGTCAAGTATTATTTCTCAGGCAATCACATCCCATACAATGAGTAAGGATCCTCAATCCATAACAACCTATATAAGTTATACCTTTAGTAATCCTTAAGAAACTATATCCATAATATATGTGTGTGAAATAACCAAAATACAATATAACCCTATATAAAAATATATTGGGAAAACTAACATCCATGCATACTAGCACATGTTACTACCAAGAGAAGAGAGTGGGGCTAAAGTGGGTAGTCATCCATCCATCCTCCCACTGGCATGTTGGGGAAAACACCTCAAGGGCTAAGGAACCCTATGGTGTCAATTTACCTATCAGACAAGGTGAACTAACATAAAGAAATTAAAAAATTACATGATATAATATAGCTCACAACCACACTAAGTGAATAAACTAGTCTCAAAAATAATTACAGCTAACGTCTCTCAGACTCCTGACTACCATTGCCAAGAATATATATCACAAAGTACACAACCATTTAAAGATATACATTTAGTTATATCATTAATTTTTTTTATCAGTTACACTTTTACATTAATTAATTATTAACCATTAATTAACCTATATCATTTCAAAATTATATCAAATTACCATTTCAAAAAATATCCATGTCCTCTGGGCATAAGAAAACTGACTCCAAAACTTCTCATAATTTCAGCCTCATTATTTCTTCACATCATGATCCCACCCCATGAGTTAAAAAATAATTTATTTATTTGGAAAACATCCTTTCCATATCACCATGTTCTAACTGAAAACATTCTATGATCCCCAAACACAAGTGGCTCAACACGGTACGTAGATGAACTATCCATTGAGTCTTTTCCACCTTTATCAGGAGAGTAAACTTGTCCACCCAAAAAGAGATAATCCTATAAAACATGTGGCATACCCCATGTGTCTTCAACTCCCATATAAAGAGAGTTACCAAACACACCACTCTACCTCAATTATTGTGTAAAGTAATGTAGATAAAAAACCTAGCTACTATCTAGACAGTAGATTTAATAAGAATCCCATTTTCATAGCATCCAGTAATCCCAAATTTAACCCATCACATTCCCTCTGGTTCTACCCTCGACATCCTCATGCATAAACCGATGAATCTCTCCACTCTATGCATTAAATTCTACTAAGAAAATTGGGCCTTTCTACCCCATGAACAACAACAAAACTTTAGACTCACCCATCCTAGGCTCAAGTCAAATTCGGGCCTCACTTCCCCACATACCACAACATCCCTCTAGGCCCATCCATCCAAGGCTCATGTCACATTACAAGCAATAGGAAGAAAACATAGCAATGGGATCTTGGCCCTAAAGAAAGGAATCCTAACATCAAACACAAAATGAGCTCTCATGGTCTAAATCACAAAGAAATCATCCTTTATAGAAAAGTAGGAAAATTAGGCCCCAAAAGGCATTATATTTTATCAAAATACCATTTCTTATTACATCTTGAATTAACCGATTCATTATTTAAAGGCTCTAAATATAGAAAACCTAAGGAGAAATTTATCACTACAATGAAATATTAATTATATAATTAATTTTAAATTCCTTTATTTATTTTATCAATAAGAATCATCATGATGTTGGTTCATTAACCAATTCACTTAAACATGCATACATGCATCAATTTGTTTAACTTAAAATTATTTCGACAACCATATTCATTAAATTTCACTATTTATCTTTTATCCAAATATTTATCAATTAATTCCAGATTTACGTTCTTTTCCAATTCCTATCAAGGAAAAAATGATAAACCAATAAAGTGATAGATATCAGACTATCTAGGAAATCAAGAGGTAAACCATTATCATAGTAAAAAGAAACAACATCGCTATGTGATCAATACCAATAATCTAATACCGTTTAATATTTAATTATCAAAATTACATTGTGATCCAAGAGGATAAATAATGATAGATCTATGATTGTAAATAAATGAATAGATATTCACAGAATCCCCTACCTTAAAAGGTTGCCGAAATTCATCGCATGAGAAGGGACCACACAACAGATCTCTGATCATTTATTCTGTAAGAACTGCATCCAACCGAGGATATCGTGGAACCGTCACACCAAAAAAACTGAGAGAAACCCAATTAGAACAACTTTTAAGAAACTTCTATAGGCCTATGTAAATAACAAGTGGAAAAGGGATCAAACTGGAAGAAACCTCTAGAAAATGGAAGACAAACACACCTTGCATCAAGACAGGTGACCACTGATCGAAGATGGTCACCCAAGGATCGATCCCCATCAAAGGGAACTCCAAATTGATGATGAGGGGAATATCTATAAGCCTAGGATAAGATAGAGGGAAATAGAATCCATAGGTTTTGACAACATGAGTGGCTAAAATATTTTAAAACATTACAACATATGGGGATTACATGACGTGTAATTCCATTTCACATCCTGTAATTCCTCAAGACCATTTTACACTACAAAAAACAACTCCTTTGTATTTTATTTTAATTTAAAAACCCTAAAATATTACATGTCTTGAATCCCACTTTCACACTATGAAATTCTTCCACATGGTGTGAATCCCACTTTCACGTCCTGAAAGTTACATGCTCCCAGTTCTCAACACCCGAGTCCCTTTGGACTTCCTCCAAGCCTCAAATGAGCTCTATAAGACTTGGGATCTCACAAAGGGTTGATCCACATATATATATTCCCTTACATCAGATAACTCTAAAAACATTATCATCCATGAGAATACAAAACCAACCCCAATTGGAAATAGAAGGGGTCCTTCTAAATAACCACCCCGTGAGATACCTCTAAATGATCTTATCACCACGAGAGCTCAACCATAACACTAGGGTAAAAATGAAAAACCCTACAACAGCAACAACCAGTGCCAAAACTCTTTTCTATGGGAGATACCTCTCAACAGAGATCCAACTATAGAAAGCAATAAGAGAAATTCATCTCACAACTAGAAAGTTCTACAACCACCAAACAAAAAAACATTACTAGATAAGATCTAAACATCAAACATATCAGGGTAATGATAGAATATCTATGAATCATGTTCCTAGGTACTCTTCTTCATGCCACTATGCCACCACAAGACACAAACCAAGGGGATATCATGACCTCACAACACCTTCTCATGGCTATCCTAGATCTCTACATGTCACTCCTAGAAGGTCACATCATCATCAAAATTGATATCACCCCAATTGATGATGTGAAAGTCATCAAGAAGATAACTATAGAGATAAAAAACATGAAAAAAATCATGTATCTAGAACATCTATGGGGATGCACTATCCAATACACCATAAATCCAAAACAATCCAACACCTTAAAAGTCCCAACAAACCGGGAGAAATATTACTCTCACAACCAAACCTTCACTGCCTGGAGAGTCACCTTTAAAAATGCATTATCCCAGAAATCAAACCTGAGAGGTAAAATCCTATCATCAATATAGGATTTATGATAATCTTATGATGCTTTCAACCTCTCACGAATCACCTGTACCATCTATGTCATATTCTGTACTAGATCTAGACCAATAATCACTGATTCTATGACCCCAATAAAACACAATGATGAATTGAAAGGTTAGTTATACAAGGATTAAAATTGCATAACAAAAATGGTGGAGTGAAAAATATTATTGTAAGAGAACTCTTCCAAGGAGAAGTGCCTCATACATGAACATCCAAAATCTAGGACACTTAAAAAAACATGTCTTCAATAGTCTAGATGGTCCGCTCTGTCTAACCATCTGTCTGCAGATGAAAATTAGTGATAATGCATACCTGAGAACCAAAATCCTATTGGAGACCTCTCCACACCATGGAGGTTTAACATGGATCTAGATTAAAATTTATCATCCTTGGGACCCAAGGAGTATCTCCACCTCCTCTAGATACTTCCTCAATTAAACCTCTACTAAGATTGATTTATTGATCTATATAATGTGATATAATTTTGTCAAACGATCTGCTACCACACATATAAGGTCATAGCCTCCCGAATATTAATGTACTCTGGAAAAACAAATTCCATCTATATGTCCTCCCACTTCCTATAATGAACATCTAACGACTGAATAAAACCACCCGGAACATGGTGCTCTACCTTCAAATTATGTTAGACCAAACATCGAGACCCAAACTCTACAACTACATGCTTCAACCATGGCCACAAAAACTAAATCCTCAAAGCTCAATACATCATTATCATTTGAAGATGTACCACTATGGGTGAACTATAGGACTCTCTATGAACCATCTCACACATCCCCAAAGAAACTAAAATCCTTCCTCGAAACAACACTCATTTTTGTTCATCTTTAGACTAACTATCTGGGGCCTCGCTATATACAAATCAGTATTTGTAGACCTCCACCTCATGATCCGCCAACTTTGGACTCTACCACCTGTAGCACTAGAGATGATTGCACCATCATCTAAAAAATTAAATCGCTTCCCCCTACTTCTTCTATATCTAGATGCAATGCTTAAAGTTATTCATTCACTATCCAGAAATCACTAGATTCACACACTGAATCATTACATGGCTTCCTTCGTAGCACCTCTTCTACAATATTTCCCTTTCTAGGGGTATAAAAAATCTTGAAGTCATGATATTGAAATAAATTCATCCACCAACTAGGGAGTATGTTCAAATCTCATTGGGGAAAAGCATAACTCAGGATCCTAATATTGGGGAAGACCAAAAAAATGCTCATCGATGAGGTAATATCTCTAAAAAATTGAGGAGAAAACCATTACCTCCAACTTGAGATCGTGGGTGGAATAGTTATGCATATGGAGGCATAATTGCTAAGACCTATAAGAATCAACTAATCTCTACTGTATCAAAAGACATCCCTACCCAAGATGTGAAGCTTAACAAAAAAAATCAAACTGAACTAATTCTGTAGGCAGAAAAAGAACTGGAGCACTAACTAACTTCTCCTTTAGATGTTAACAAGATATATGAAACTAATATTTCCATAAGAACACATGATAATTTCTATTCAATACTATTATAGGAGTCAAAAACTGAGATACAATGGCTATGAAACTCTTGTAATATCATGAAAGACCAAGGAAACTTTACACCTATGCCACTATCTTTGGTGATATAAAGACACAAATGGTTATATATTTGATGAATCCATAGCTACTCCCAGCTGAAATATCACATGACCCAAGAAATGGACTTCTCGAGCCCAAAACTAACACTTTAGAATCTTCCCAAACAACTTCTCATAGTGAAGAACTCCCAAAATAGCATGCAGATGCTCTGCATGATCCTCTTAGAATGTAGATTACACAAGGATGTTGTTAATGAAAACCACCATGATCTTATCGAGGAACTCCTATAACATAGGGTTCATTAATCCCATGAATACATTAGCAAAATTCATCACACCAAATGAAATCACAACAAACTTGTAACCTCTATGATGAAACGGAAAATAAGTATTTGGAATATCCTCATCCTTCACTCACATCTGATGATATCCTGACTAAAAATTGTTCTTTGAGAACCAGCTATCACCCTTCAATTGATCAAATAAATGATCAATATGTGGAAGAGGATAATAGTTCTTCACAATCACTTGGTTCAACCGATGATAATAGATACACAACCATATAATTTCAACATCTATCTTTACAAAAAAAAAACAGTGCACCCATGGTGACACACTAGTCTATGAAAACCATACCATAATAGAACATCAAGCTGTATACATAGCTCTCACAACTCAGAATGTTCCATCATATATGGAGTCATCGAGATAGAAGACGCACCTAGTTGTAGTTCAATCCTGAACTAGATCTCTCAACGAGGGGGTAACACTACAACCTCATCTAGAAGGACATCAAGGAACTATTCTACGACTCTGGAAAACAATATCTATTGAACCTCCAACGAACTCAGTATTAGCCCATCCATCAAGGATGACATGGATGGAACATGTCTCTAACCCAACCAATGGTCCCAATATACAAAAAACACCAGTAGCTCTCCATTAGCATCTAAGAACAAAACCTTCCTCATAAATTAATCCATGATAGCCGGATCACCTGGTTTCTACATAATTCAGAAAAGTCAGACCGACCTCCAACTGTCGTAGTTAATGCCAAGAACACTAGAAGTCTCTCTACCTTAATTCATAAAGCATGATCTAGGGTTGATGATATGAATTAGTTGGTCTCTAATGGATCAAACAAAGAATTAAACCAGGTAGAAAATAAGAAAAGGGTACCTCAAATGATTGACGATACATCTATGACTACGATTTGCTCTTTGAGGTTGGGGAGTTTCCAAGGGATATAATATTCCTACCCCATATGATATCTAATGAACCCAAAATGGAGAAACGTGGTGATACTACCTCAGTTGGAACTACCACGATAGAGGAACCTGAAGCAGAACAACTGGTGCATACTGACTGCTCAGAAAGGCCAGACACTCTCACCACTGATGACCTCAGACCCGACAAGAAAAAATGCTTATGATCCCTTAGAATATGTATGAGAGCTTCCCCCAAAAGAAATTATACATTGAGGGTAGAGACCTACCTGTGGCTGATCAGAAGCTCTTATGTCCTGATAGCTAGGAACCTTAGAACACCACTCTTCTTCATGAGGAATCCTGACGACTCCCCTCTCATGTTGATCTGGTATTGGATAACATCCTATCAATTACCTATACTCCAGAAAAAACCACCAGATACATATTCAACACAAATGGAGTGACCTAGAATTAGATATTTGGATGAAAATATCCTTCTAAATGCCTCACCTTGGCCTACTCAGCTAGAAACTGGTCTGAACCATATCACAAAAGATTCTTGAAATTTATTCCAAACTCTCACACACTTGAGCTCCCCTGACGATGGGTAAGAAAGTCCTAGAAACAAGATTCTAATGAAGATAATATTATCATATATTTCATACTATAAATCACTATTTATAATCCCACTATAGTGTTATTTTATGTCTAATTATCACGTTTTTAGGTTTCAGTGGTATTTTGAGCTTAAATGAAAACAATTTCAATTCTAGAATTTTACCTGTTTTCAAACACTTTTGTATTTCGAGCATAAAATTTTCAATATTGTAAAAATTTAGTGGTTTTTTTAATGCCCACGTGTGGTGGATATATATGTGTAAACTGATACTAGTGTTGATTCAGATATTTGGGGGTCAAAATAAATCAGTCTTTGGAGGAAGTTGTTTTGTTTAGTAGAGTGGAACCAACCTATGTAATTGAGGCATACCACCATTTTAACATGTAAAAATTAATTTATTCTAGATGGAGATTAAAGCGGATTCAATGTGGTGCATCCTTGATCAGTTTCAATTCAAAATCTTGTAATTAATTCATTATTTATGTTGTTCAAATTTGTGTAAGATGAAATGTATCCTTAGGAAGAAATGGTTCAATTCAGTAATTAATTCATAAAATCTGAACCACACATCCCAAATGTCTCATATTTTGTGGAGGGATGAGAAATAAATATGGTAACAAATTTTATTAAGTATGGATCACCTTAATCGATTGGGTGTATGGTCATAATGGCATGAGATATTGTAGAATTGGAATTTGATAAGTCACATGTATAGATTAAATGTCTCGGAGTTAAATGGTTATAACTACAGATTTCTATAGTGAATGATGATGAAATTTTTATAGAGAAAGAATGAGATATTATGGAACAACATTGATGATGAAACGGGTTACAAATTCGTATATTTATTGGTACATCCATGTGGAATCATTTTGAGGAGACATTTGAAGGAATTTTTTCACCCCCACTTATTATAAATATGTTTCCTAACCCTTTTCAATGCATTAGAACTTCTATGTGGCCATTTTCTATTTATTTATTGTTTATTTTCCTCTGTAAAAGTATTACTAATTTTTAATAAATTTAATTATTCTTCTTCTTCCCAATATCATTTTTTATTGTTTGTTTTCCGACCCTGTTCTACTCATCTGTGATCTCTTATACATGTGATCATGTGTAACTTACTCAAGGAAGTTCCCAAGTGATCAATCCAGTGTTGAACCCATGTAATTATAAATTCATTTTTTATGTTTTTTATATTATTAGAGTTATGATGAGGGGGGATATTAGTGGCCAAGTCTATTTTTTGTCTCCACTTGCCACCCGAGTCTTAGCTTTCGCTTTTTCATTATTCTCCCCCAATTGAGGAGGTGAATTTTTAGTCTCTAAACAATCATTGGCTGCATCATATATTCACAACCATAGGGAGAATAGGATTTTATGCATATGAAAAAGAATTTTCAATAAGTATATTTGAATCTAATTAATTGATGATGAAGGTTTACTTTGGATAATCTCCCAGGAGGATCTCATTTATGTCTAGAATCATTTTGTATTTATTCATTATATCTTCATTATGCATTGCATATTTAATTTTTGTTATCTGGTCCATCTGCCACATTTAGTTCTAAATATTTTTGATGATTCATTTAAATTTTCATTCCCAAAAAAATATTTATAACTAAATACTACACATGGGCTGACCTAGGTCATTCTCTTGATGAGATTTTACGGTCAATCATTCTCTACTTACAACTAACTTTTGATTTTTTTACATTTATGAAATAAAGAAAAGGAATTGAGGTTTGAGAAATAAGGATGCAGGATAAAAAAATTAAATAGAAATGGCATAATGTGGATAGAATTAATGTAGACAAAATGATGCTAGAAAGAAAGAAGATCCTCCAAGGAGATTATCCAGAGTAAACCTTCATCGTCACTTAATTATATTAAAATATACATAATGAACAAGATCCATCATATCCATGAATATCCTATTATTACTGTGGTTGAGAATATAGGATGCCCTCAAAAATAATTGAGAGACCAAAAATCGACCTCCTTGATCAAGGGAGAATATTGTAGAAGCGAAAGATATGTCTCAAGTGGAAAGTGGGGACACAAAGTCACCTTTCCTACTAAGATCAGACTCAGACTAACTCTATGAAAATAAGAAACATAAAACATGAATGTAAAATGACTAGGGTAAAGCACCATATTGATCCCCCAGGAACATCATTGGGTTTGTTACTCATGATCACGAGTTCAAGAGATTTTAGTGGAGAAGAATGGGGTGAAAAAACAAAAGATAAAATAATTGACAATGAGATGAAGATGAAGAGTAAAATTTATTAAAAAGTAATAAAATTATTAAAGGGGAAAATATACTATAAATCAATATAACATTGACACATATAAGTGAAAATTATTTGATAAGGGGTTTTAATACATATTTATAGGGAGAGGGGGTGAAATAGTTCTCTCCAAAAGAATATAAGAAATGTTTCTGCATGGCTATCCAATTAGATGGTTGAATTTGTAACATGTTTCATCATTAAAGTTATAACATAATATATCCTAAATTTACCCTAGAAATTGTATCATCATTGACAACCAGAAGAAGATGAAATGGTTGTTTTACTTATACACATTTACTTTTCCCCTGTTACTCATCAAATTATAATTCTTCAATTACCATGAAATAATGTACTTTCACCCTATGGATTCATGAATTTCATCCTTAATAAAATTTGTTAGAAACTTCATTTCGTAGACTAATTTTTTCTGAGACATTTGGGACGCTTGATTCAGATGATATTAATTAATTATTTAATAGAACCTTTTCTCCTAAATGATACCTTTCATATTTCACAAGTTAGAACCATTAAAATATTTCCTTAATAAATGGATTTTGACTTAAAAATAATCAATGACACAACCCATTTTATCCTACTTAATATCAATCTATAATAAATGAATTTAGACATGTTAAAATTGTTTTATTCTACAATTACAAAGGTGTGATCCAATATTCTAGACAAAATTACATTCCCCCCAAGACTGATTTATTTAGGCCTTTGGATATCCAAATAAAGAATTGGCCTATTCTAAAAATATGTAGCTACCATACATTGGGGTGAAAAAATAATAATCACTTGATTTGGATCAATATTTAAAAATATATTTTTAAAATATAGAAGTGATGAAAAAAATATAAAATTCCAGAATTGACCATTTTTTTTCATTTAAGCTCAAAATACCACCGAGACCTATACATGTGAAAATTACCCAAAAAATAACACTATGGTGGGATTATAGAAAATTATTAAGAGTATATAACATATTAAAATAGGGACTTCATCACTCCCCAACACATAACCATTACAATCCTTGCAAATCATCTTATACAAAAATCAAAATCCACAAAACAATCAAAAATGAGGAAATATCAATGATCTTATCCAAAATAAAATTCCATCATGTCTCTTATATGAAAAAAAATTGGACATCATTTTCATTTCCCACATTTAAAATTTTTCAACATCATAAATCCATCCATGGCCCAATCACAACCTACCTAAAATTGAATTTTATGTCATTCTTCACTTAAGAGATATTGAATCTGGAGTTGTACTCATACTTGGAAATTGCTTGTATCAGTATTGGATTATAACCATTTTCATTTCTCCGTAGAGAGATACATGAAAATAAATTAAATCATGACGATTTTTTCAAGGTAAATTTTCTGGCTTACGGTTGGTGGGAAAATGATTTAAAAATTTCATGCCAGAAAGAGGTTGTACTCTTTAGTACAATGCATGAATAATTCAAGTGAAATCATTAGAAATTACTCTCTCAATACCCATTGATAATGTGAAACACAACACCACCTCATTTTTAGGACATGATACATGATATAATAAATTATTATAATGAATGGTATCATCTATGTTCACCACCTATTTTTGGGTAAATCTCCAGAAAGGCACAAATAGTTTTTATTTTTTATTTTTTATGGAGGATGAGAAGAAAATTGAATACAATGAAGGAATTAAAATTCATGCCCCTGATTTCAATGAGACACATGAGTCATAAAATAAAGTACAATGAAAAATTCAATCTTATCTCAATTTTATTTAAAATTTTAAATATTATATTTTTAATAAAGAACTAGATGAAACAAATAGAGTATAATGAAATGATGAATCATGCCGAATTATTTCATTATCCACTTACCAAAATTTCGACACACACCTCACAACACACAAAAAATAAACACATACTAAATACCACACACAAAATTCCCTTCTCACACACTCAAACTTGATATATACAAGAAATAATACTAAGAGAGCGGGTAGGTAAGGAAAAATTAGCTAATAATGTGGCTTATAACTATAAGGAAATTCACGGAATCTAAGGGAAAATGAATGATATATGTAATAATGGGTCTCAAGAAAAAATATGGCTATCAAAATTTATTCCTCAATCATTTAAAAAACATTTCATGAAATCCAATGGTTTTAAAGAGAAAAGTCACAAATTTTGGTTCTCACACAAAATATAAGTTTCCCTCAAGAAATTGTTGGTATTAGGAAGAATATGTTGAAGTGGTTAAGAATACCTAATGTTACTAGGAAAATATTTTGATTCATTGTTTCATGGGAATGGATTTCAAAAATTGGTCAAACAAATAAAAATTAATGAAAATCCAAATCAAGGAAATATTTTCTCACATCAACAATAATTAAAAATCCATTTTTTTAAAATCATCTCAATTTTAAAAAAATAAATTGATGTGGGAAAAGTGATAGTAATATTCTTTAAATATCTAGAACGTTAAAAATTGAAAAAAAGTAAAAAAATAAAACAATAACAACTAATAGGTTGACACCCCCACACCTATATTTCACTTCCCCTCATTTTAAAAAAAATATAACGGCATAAAAAATAAAGGGTATGAAATATAAAACCTGACATTAATTTTTCAGTGGTGACCTGGAGTTAAGATCCAAGATTCTACCACATTATAACTATATAAAAAGAAAGAAACGAAATAGATAGGGTAAAGGAAAGAGTAAGAGGTAATAAAAAGGGATAATGCTTGTTTTAGACCCCCTAATGTATGATACTTTTTAATGCCCCATGTCAATAAGTTGATGTGGATTATCCGCAATAAAAATGTGGGTGTGGTTTATTTGATATGAATCGTCACATGTGGCTTTTCCCAATGTCCATGAGTAAACAATAAAGGAATATAATTCCAAATATGATAAGAAAGTTCCCAAACACTAGTAATGTAAAAATAGATAATTTTAGGTTTAGAGTGGGAGGGAAAAAGAAATATGGTGCTCCCTATTGAATTCCATGGATTCCTCCTCCATAATGTATGAAATTGTATATTGAGGAGGTGGTTACACCAATACATTCTTTTCAAACACTTATTCTTTAAAAAACACCACTTTGGTAGTATCTTTTTTAAAATCCATGTTCTTCCCCATTTATGATATGTAATAAATTTTAGAGAAAGAGAAGTTAGAGAACAATTTATCTTAAATAAGACTAAAACATGAAGAATTAATAAATAAATATTCCCATTCATGTAAGTGATTCTGGTAATTGATCTCTTAATGAAGGAACATCACAAACTCTATATCAACAGGTGTATCTTCATCATTTTCTTCAAAAGTAATTGAGAGGTAGAAAAGTTATATTATTTCATTATCAAGAATAGGAATATCATGTTTCATGTTATCTTCAACAAATCTATTCTAGGATTCTTCCCAAAATTGCTAATCTCCCATAAGTGAATGAGCTTGAATGTTTACTTAATGGATCTCCTCAAACAATGGTTGAGTTTGGGATGATATGATTAATTACTTTATAATATCCTTCAATCTTTTTCAAGGTTATTTAATATAAAAAAATTATCTATGAAATGTCTTCCCCCACTCATTCTGGTTCAGGTTCCAGCTCAGGTTCAGATTTCTCCTAGGATGTGCATACATATTGATCAATATATTATTTTTTTCTCTCAAAATTTTAAAATTTTCTATAATGATACGAAACTAAACATAAATATCATGGTAAAAATTTTCTTGCACTTGAGATAGGTCTGTCCATGCATAATAATCACAATTTGAATACATCATTAACAAAGATGATTTTTTTATTTTTTGAAATCTATGATTGTTTTGTAATGAAAGAGACAAAAAATATTTAAAAAATGAGAATAAATTAGTGAATGAATACCACTTATCTCCCTCCAAATGGATTCAATTTGATGATGTGTTGTCGTGTGTGCTCTCAAATATTTTTATAACTAAATACAGCACATGGGAAACCCTAGGTCGTTATCTTGAGGCATTTTTGCAGTCAATCACTTACTACTCATAAATTAAATTTTTAATATTTTTCTATTTATGATAGATAAATAAAATGAATTTAGGTTTTATAAATGGGAATTCAAGAAAATTAAAGTAAATATGTAATGCATAATGCAGACAGAATGAATGAATACAAAATGATTCTAGGAAGAAAGGAGATCATCCCAAGAGATTATCCAAAGTAAACCTTCATGATCACTTAATTTGATTCAAATATACTTAATGAACATGCTCCATAATATCCATGAACAACCTATTATTCCTATTGTTGTGAATATATGATGCAATCAATGATCTCCGAGAGACTAGACATCCATATCCTCGATCGAAGGAGAATATTGCAGAAGTAAAAGCTATGCCTCAGGTGGAAAGTGGAGACACAAAGGTTCCTTTCCCACTAAAATCCCCTCAATAAAACTCTAATAAAATAAGAAACATAAAATATTAATGTACAATGAATTGGTTTTAACACTTTATTGATCCCTCAAGAACATCCCTTGGTTAGTTACTCATGATCACGAGTATAAGAGATCGTAGTGAAGAAGAACAAGGTGGGAAAATAAAAGATAAAAAAATATGATAATGAGATGAAGAAGAAGAGTAAATTTTCAAAAAATTAATATTACTATTATATTTTAAAATAAACTAAAAATAAATAGAAAATGGCAACATAGAAGTGCCAATTCTTTGATAAGGGGTCCGGATAAATTTTTATAGGGAGAGGGGGTGAAAGAATTATCTCCAAATGTCTCCTAAAAAGAATTCCACATGACGTTACCATTAATTGTCAGAATTAGAAACATGGTTCTTCATGAATTGTTTTTCCATATTATCTCCTCCTTTCATCCTATAAATTGAATAATCTTTTACCATGTTAAGAAGGAGTAATTCACATTTTACCCAAAGATATTTACTCTATCCATGGGATAAGTCAAATTATAATTCTTTAAATTCAAATTCCATTATAACATTTCATACTATAGATTAATGCATTTCATAATTCATAAATGTTTTTACCCACTTAGTTTATAATACCTCTACAAAATATGAGAAATTTGGGACATGTGCTTCAGATAGTATGAATTATTTACTAAATGGAACCATTCCTGCCTAATGATACCATTCATATTCCAGATGTTTTAACCATTTAAAGAACGCATTAATGAATGGATTTTGACATGGAACTAAACAAGGATGCACCCCATTGAATCCTATTTAATATCCATAGGTAATAAATGAATTTGGAAATGTTAAAATGGTGTTATAAATAAATTAATGAGGTGGGGTACAATCTTTTAGACATACCAACTTCCCCCATGATTGATTTATTTGTGCCTCCAGATATTTGAATCAAGACTTGGCCAAGTTTAACAATATGTATCCATTGTACATGGGTATCCTAAAAATAATAATCACTCAATTTGGGTAAATATTGAAAAATATATGATCAAAATACATAAGTGATTGAATATAGGTAAAATTATGAAAAAAATCTATATTTCATTTATGCTCAAAATACCACTAAAACCAAAAAACGTGACAAAAACCACAAAATAACACTATAGTAGGATTATAAAAACTGATTTAAAATATAAAATATTTAAAAATATGGGCTTCATCCTCATCCTTCATAGTCAAATAAATAAACTCAACTCTGAACTATTCTCGAAACTCATCCCACGAGACTACCGACTCCTTGTGATCCCCAAGGAATAAGAACCACCACTACCACACAACCCCACACAACCCCACACAACATCATCCAATCCAATGATACCCACTTATTCTTATGATCACGGATCAAATTAAAGTCTATCGCAACTTCCTCTAAATAGTACCCTGTGACTGTATTTGGAATAGAGAACTCATACCTCTTAAGACCCTGATGCTAAAACTCTCGAAGTGTCCTCCTCCAAGTGTCTTTATTGTTGACCTCTACTATGCATTGATCTACTGGAACAACCTACTTAACATATTCTTCGCAAACCTGATGAGGACGACCACTTGGATCCATACTTGAAAAATAATAAATATTTAGATATTTTAAACCTATAACATTGAACACTTTAACTTTAATTAATTGTTTTCTTTTATTCGTTTTTGGTTAACATAACCCAAGGTCTACCCATTCAATCACATGCAAAAAGAAGAATGATTCGTGATCCTTTCCTAGGTCTCTACCCTGTAACCAGTATCACCTCATTTAGTAGCCACTTTATGCTTAATGGTCTATGCATTAGATCACAGGGTGCCCAAAATACACAAATCTCAGCCAGTATTGCATGTCTACAATGCTTGTTAAACATAGCTAACACCGTTTCCCTACCATCCCATGTAACCTCACCCATTCCTAACTCCAAAATCCATCCTATACCCTATCATGACCTCTAATACCACTTTTTTATAACCCATCCCCACATTGTGTACCCCTATTGGGCCCTAAATTTGAGAATAGAGATATTGACCTGCCAAGTCCCACCTCAAGTAGGCCTTGGGTTGATGACTAATACTGAAGGTATAATAAATATGTAGATAGAGGAATTACCCTTTAAGAGAAATGAATGTGGAAGGGAGAGATTAGAAATAACCAAACTAACTCCTTCTCATACTACAATATAAAATAACAACCAAGTACATATCTGCAAACTCATTTAAGAACTACTACAACTAAAAGGGAAAACTACAAGTACCAAAATAAAGTAAAGATGACAGTTACCTCGAAGCCCAAACAACTCCTACAAAACCCCCATGATTGTAGTAAAAATCATGATATCCAACCTTCTATAGTGAACTGAAAATCAGTTTTCATATATGTAGGGTGAGTATAATAGTATAATCAGTAGGATCCTCCCCAGATCATCTCATGTAGAAGATAATGAAAGCATAATAACGAACAATGAAAAAAAAGCGAATCTAACTCGTTACCTAAATAGGTATACTATGTTTCCAACCATACCATGGATACTCTCACCAAGTATCACATAAAAGAGAATATAATCTAATAAATAATATAAAAGTAACCCCACTACTATTTGACCACTACTTTTCCTTTATTCCCCAAAGTCACACATCCTAAGCATCTCTCTCTAAAAGGATTGACCATAGAAAATTGTGTAATGTACTACAACATGCACGTCATGAAACAAACCACCATTTCCACATAACTAAAATTAAATATGTAGTTTTCTAGAGCCACCACAGCTCGCATAACATGCATCATATGTCAGGTATTATTCCTCAAGCAATCACAACCCATACAACGAGTATAGATCCTCAATCCATCAAAATCTATACACATTATACATATAGTAGTCCTTAGAAAACTATATCCCGAACATATGTGTGTGAAATAAACAGAATCCATTATATCCATCTACACATATATATTGGGAAAACTAACCATTTTGTATACTAGCACAAGTATTTACCATGAGAAGAGAGTGGGGCCAAATGGGGTAGTCAACCATCCATTCTCCCACCAAGATGTTAGAGAAAACACCCCAGGGCTCATAATTCTTGGGGTGTCAGTTTCCCTAACTGATAGGGTGAGGTAGTGAGTAGAAACACAGAAATTATTGGATATAATATATCTCAAAACCACACTAAGGGAATAACAGAGCCTAAAAAAAACTATATCTAACGTCTCTCTGACTCTGGGCTACCACTTCCAAGACAAGATATCCTATAACCACACAATGATTTAAATAGATACATTAAATTGTCTTATTCCTTTTTATCAGTTCCACTTTACATTAATTTATTCCTAACCATTAATTAACCATTATAATTTCCACATGACATCACATTACAATTTATACAAAGAACTATTCCCTCTAGGCATAAGAAAACTAAGTCCACGACTTCTCAGAATTTTAACAACAAAATTGCATCCCATAAAGCTCCAACCCCATGGGTTAAAAATTTATTTTTATGTTTAATAACATTACTTCTATATCACCATGTGCTCTAGGAAAGCATTATAAGCTCCCCAAACATAAAAGGCCCAACAGAGTGAGTAGATGAACTACCCTTCGAGCCTATTCCACCTATTGAAAGAGAGTAAAATTGTCTAACCATGAGTATTTAAAAACGGAAAGCATGGGACATATCCTATGCATCTTCGCCTCCCACAGAAACAGAGTAACCAAATACATCTTCCTGACTCAATAGTGGGGAAAGAAAAGAAGATAATAAAAACACCTATCTACCAACCAAACAATAGATTCACAATAATCCAAATTTCATAACATGGGTAATCAAATATTTAACATGTTCCATCACCTCTGGTTCCATCCCTAACACCATCATGCATAAATTGAAGCATCTTTCCACTCTAGGTGTCAGCTGCTACAACAAAAGCTAAAACTACCTTCTCTACATACCACAATATCACTCTAGGCTTAGCAATCCTAGTCTCACATCACATTCATACCTCCCTGCCCTATATATCACAACATCCCTCCAGGGTTATCCATCTCTGGCTCACTCACATCACAATATATAGGAAACGAACCTAGAAATGAGATCTTGAACCTAAAGTAAGGAATCCATCCTTCACACACAATGAGCCATCACAACTCTAAAGCACATTTCACTCAACCTTTACAAGCAAGAGGGAAACTCAGAGCTATAAGTGATTATGTTTTTTTAACTCAACCAATTCGTATTCCACCTAGAATTAACCGATTCATTATTCACAAGTACCAACTATAGGAAACTAATGATGTAAGCTATCAAAACTATCATAAATTAATAAATAAATTAATTGGACATTCCATTAATTATTTTATCAACAAGCATTATCATGATTAAGGTTCATTAGAAAATTCAATTAAACATGAATACCTACATCAATTCTATTAACATCAAATTAAAAAAACCAGATTCATTAAAAATGATGCTTTATCATTTAGCCTATTAACTAATAATTAATTATGAATACATGTTATTTACCAATTCCCATAAAAAAATGACAAACCAATAATGTCCTATATTTTACACTATCTATAAAATAAAATTGCAAACCTTTATCATGGTACAAATAAACAACATCGTTATAAAATCGATAACTATTCATTAATCCAGTTAAATATTTGATTAGGTCAATTTCATTTTGATACAAGGTTCTAAATCATGTTAGTTATACTATTTTCCATAAGTAAATAAGGAAGAAACAAATCCTCGACCCCAAAATGTGGTCAAAGTACATTGAATGAGAACATACCACACATAGGATCTCTGATTACCTCTCAAGAAAGAACTGCATACAACTGAAGAAACCGTTGAACCAAAGCACTAACAACAATTGAGAGAAACTCCATTAGAACCATGGGTAAGGAACTGCCATAGCATGGTGAGAGGAATGGGAGGAATAGAGATAAAACATGAAGAAACCACTAGAAAATAGAGGGAAAAACATTGGATCAAGTTGGGTCACCATAGATCAATGATGGAATCCAAAGGATCGATCCCTATCGACGGGATCTCCAAAATGCAGAAGAAGGGACTCTCAGGTCTTCTAGGATGAGAGGAAGGGAAGTACCAGCCATAGATTTTTATAACATGATAAAATGGAATGTTTTAAAACATTACAATATTTGAGTTTTATAGGATGTGTAATCCCATTTCACATCATGTAATGCCTCAAGTTCATTTTCTACAGAAAAACTATCACCTTTTGATTTAATTTTATTTTTCAAACCCAGAAATATTAAATGACTAGAAGACCACTTTCACTGAATGAAATTCTTTCACATGGTGTGAAACCAACTTTCATGTCATGAATGTTCTAGACTCCTTGTTCTCAACAACTAAGACCCTTCGGACTTACATCGAGAATACTTCGATATCACCAAGCCTCAAGAACATGCAATGGGTCTATCCACGTGGATATTTTCCTATAAAACATCCTAAGTATTTTTCCCCTCACATTCCCTTTACAAATTTATTTTACACACATTTTTGAAACTTCCAAAATATTAATTACATATATCATCTTCCACTTCTTCATTGAAGTTCCAAATTCCTTAACTATTTCCATAACCTCAATCAATTATCACTCATTTATGTTATCCTAGACGTATTTTTGTAATGAAATTATTAGGTGAGTGCTGCTAAATCTCCAAAATAGCCATACAAAGATAGTAGGTATCCCCCAGGACTAATTGTAATAGTCAAGGAATAAGAAACATTATTGAGAAGTCGACTCTCAGAATGCTCTAACAATTATTTATTGGATTACACACACACACACCCATATTCCTATATTGACTTAGGAATTCTTCTAGAATAGTTACCATATGCATATTTTACTATAGTTCATATGAGTTCTAAATGTAATTTATAGAGGATCAGAGAGGTGTGAATAAATCACAATGGATAGGTTACCTATTTTAAATTTCATTAGTCCAGTTTCCTTAATCTATTATTTTTATTCCTCCATTATTTTTTCATTGACAACCATTTTCCTATTTCTAAAGAAAATACCTTCTTGAAAATAGAGGTAAAATTAAATCAATAATTATCTAAATCTAGTAATTTTAAAACCCATAAATTCTCCCTCAAAATTAGCATGGTACTCCTTTATAGGAAAGATAACATCATAGAACTTGTTTTCAAATTCAAAAAACTCAAAAAAACTAAAAAAATGAAACAACACGTATACTTTTATTTATATATTTTGAATTTTTTTATTGAAATTGATTCATTTAATTTCATATAAATGTATACATAACTGGTGAAAAAAGACGGAAAAAATATCAATATCCTAAGATACGTTTTCCTGTCACCCACACTTATCTTATACACACTTCAATAAATTTCAGCATGGAATTTTTTTCTAGGTGTGAAAGTCACAAAAATATTTATCTAAGATAGGTGAAGAAAATATACAACATGGTGTTCCCTATTTTGTAGTATAATGAATAATTTTTAACTCCACAATTCATTCCTTCAATAAATATTATTTAAATTACATTAGCTACTTTATATTTACTTTAAATGGATGAAATGATTCACCTCATTTAAATTCAAACAAAAAAAATAAATATTTATTAGTCTCTATAAATGGTCCACTCCACCTAGATAATATATTACCGAGTATGACTTTCATCCATGAGGAAAATAATAACACTTTGTCTCTATCATGAATTTTTCTTTGCTTAGATAATTTTATCATGAAAAAATCTAGATATCCCTTTGTATAGAAGGGAGTTCTCATAATATTATCACTTAAGATCCTCTAGTTTTTTCAATTGAGGATTACTTTTCACTCCATCCATTATAAACTATATGTTCACTCTCTTTACTCCCCTCTAGGATTTTTGCTGCATCTCGATAGGATTGTGAAAATTATTTCAACACAAATTCTAGTAAGGGGCTATATGTTGGTTTGTGTTTAATATATTCATGTATCCCTAGATTTCATCCTCTAATTTTATGCTCCATCCCTTCTAGTTGGGCTTCACTATTATTTATAGGATCCTTTTTATTTATCAATAGAAAACATCATCCTACCAATTTTTTTGGGTGGTAGGTAGTATTTGCCTTTTGGTACACCCCACGTATCCTTAATAGGTATTCCATTATCTTTTTATAGAAATGTGTTTATTGATCATTGATTATCTCTAAATATATTTCAAACCCAACAATTTTTTATCTTAGAAAATCAATGAAAAGTTTTTAATCATAATTTTGGGTTTCTTTTTCTTCAATAAATCTATTGAAATAGTGGAAATCTAATAGGATATGGGGAAGACAAAAAGGCATAGGAAATGGTCCAATTAAATCTAATCCCCATACAATAATTGTTTTCATAAAAAACCAACGTATGTTAGAAATTTTCATAAAAAATAGATATTCCAAAAATAGATTGATAGTTTGGACCCTCCTTTAAAAAATCATGTGATAATTTAAAAAATTATTTGCAAAAATACCATCGTATAAAACTTTTTTGAATGATATGTTATGTCCAAACTAGCCAACATAAGAAATTTTTAGAGAAAATGAAATCATAGACTTAACCCCTTCTTGAGGGATAAATCTTTAAATCACATGGTCACTATATATTGTTCATAAATAGGTATCCTCTTTGATATAAAACTATGAATCTAATTTCATTTTAATAGTATTATTATTATTAAATAATTAGGGAAGTGTTTATTTGATTAAAATTTTACCATGTCAACATATTAGGGAACTTGAGTAACTCTGTATAACTATTCACCAGGGAAGAAGTCATCCAAGGTTGTGTAAGTTGGTTTTTCTACCTCAGTAGTGTGAGATTTCATGATTATCTGGCCTGAAAACAGATTTTCATAGCCCTTATTTCCCTTAATACTCAAACCCTATTCTTTTAAAAGAAAAATCAATATCACTAACCCTAGATTTTCTATAGTATTCTTGATTAAACACCTAAGTGCAGTATTATGAGAAAAAAGGTAACTTTATTTTATAGAGAATATGATTGAAATTTATGCAATCAAACTATAATTGAAAAAACAACTATATTTATATCTAGTTAATTTTGGATATGTATAAGGTTTAATAAGTACTATACATCACAAGTGAATGCTCATCATTCTTTTACAACAACACAACCCTCACAGATTTTTTGGAAGCATCACATATTATCCCAAAGGATTCACTCTAATCTAGCTGATATATTATAGGGTCTATTTTTAGGATATCCTTTATATTTTAAAATTATTTAATATATGAACCATAAAAAATTAGTTTTCTTTCTGAGTAGGTTGGATAGGGGAAAATAAACATTGCTCAAATCTATAACAAACCTCCTATACAATCTATAATGACCTAAAAATATTATAATATGTCTAACAGTTGTGGGGTAAGGTAGTGTGAAAATGCTTCTAAACATGGAATTATATACTTCAATTACATACTCAGAAATTATTTGGTCCAAAACATTCCTTATTTATACTAGGAAATAGAATTTTTCAAAGTTTGAAACTATGTATTTTTCAATGAATTTCTTTCATTTCTTTACAATATTTTAATGATATATTAAAAATAATGTTAAATCGAATTTCAAATCATTAATAAATACCTCAAAATAAATTTCAGTCAGATATGTAAAGATACTTATCATAGATATTTAAAAAGTACCTAGAGAATTTAATAACCCAAAGGGCATCATTTAATAAGAAAAAAATACTAATGGGACATGTAAATGTTGTTTTTCATGGTCTTATATTGCTTTAGAAACCTAAAAATTCCTAGTGAATCCATAAATAAAATAGTAATGTACTTTCCCAACATTCCTCACTAACATTTGGTCTATAAAAGGGAATTCAAAATGATCCTTTTTGGTCTCATTATTTAGTCTCATGTAGTCAATGAAAACCATAAAACTATTTGGAATCCTTGTTGTAAATAACTCATTATTTAAAATTTTTAGAATAGTGAATCCAATTTTCTTATATAAAATTTGAATGGGATTTACCCATTGTGAGTCTGATGTGGGTTATATAATTCCGTATTTTAAAATTTCCTCCACATATTTTTTAAGAACATATGTAAGGGTTGGGTTCCACCTTCTATGGAGATGTATCATAAGTTTGTAGTCACATTCTTGAAAAATATGGTTTAGGTGGTTTAGAATTATAATATGATGGATTAATTATAATGGAAAACCTAGGTCCCAATTATTTTTATATATAATATCTTGAAATTTATGCTCATTATAGAATGATTTTGTTTTATGAAATTATAACAAGTGGTTTTTATTTTGTTTCAAAAAACCAGATTTAATATTTGAGGGTTGAAACTTCAATTCCTGATCAATGGTGTTTTAAAAATAATTTAAAATTAGTATTATTAATATTTCAAACCTAAAAATGTATGGATAAAGTTTTATTGGTAGATATATGTAAATAAAAAAAATAATTTACATCTAGTCCCTCAAAACTATTCAACACATTAAATTATTTCCATATTTTAATAATTTTCAAAAAAATATTTATCAATTTTTTTTTTGAATCTAGGTCTCTCATAAATGAATTATATCATAAAACATTCCAATATATTCCTTAGAATAATATGTAATATAAAAATTATTTAGTGTAAAAAAATATTTCCCTATCATGGGAGTCTTTCCTTCAATCTAAAATGCTAATGTTTATTGTCACTTCTCTAAAATCCATGGAAATTTTACCTTCATTGACATATATTAGGGTTTTAGAAATTTTAAGGAATTTACTATATAAGATAACAGGGTAATAATATTTATCACTTTCTTCTTCCATTTTTAGAATATTAATGCCAACATGGAATAATAGTCTTTACACTTACTAAGATATCTTCTAAGTCTCTCACTAGGTGGTAGTGTTTTTTTTGGAAATTGAGTAACCACTGTAATTGAATTGAGTTATGCTATTTGAAGGAAATAAAAAAACAATTAAGGTGTGACATTAATTTATACTCCCAAATTACATACTTGATTAGTAAAAGTGATCTCTCAAATGGAGTAACAGATATTGAATGTACCTAAATATTGATCGTTATTAGGTAGTTGTGGGGTTTCTATAGTAGAGAACCTTCTACCTAAACTTACCATATCATTTTTATAGAGATTCATTTTCATAGGGGAAATCACTTTTTAAAATATTTCATACATTGGGATTTGGTGGATGGCCTCCAGCAAAGGGATATTGATCTCTGCTCTCTTGAATGTTTCTTGAACTTTTTTTATAAGGATTCTTCGATAGTTTGTTTGGGTAGTATATCCTTATTGGGAAGTGGAGTTGGGGTTAATTTAGGTTAAATATCTTATTTTTTTCCTTTTTATTCTTGAATGGGGGTGTCTCTATATGCACTACCTCTTCTAACTCCTTCTAAGGGCAATATTATTCAGGTATCTTGGGCTGTCCACTTCTAGATTCAACGTCCAATGGAGACTCTTCACTTATATTCACTTATTTTCCACTCATTAAAGAAATAAAACTAACATTACCTTTAGGGTTTGTAATTTATTAGGTAGACAGTTAACATAGTACAATACTTTTCAAATTACTGTGGATGGAAATGATTTGGTTAGAATTTTCTTTCATCACCTTCACCTCTGATCCAAGAGCATTAAGGGTATATTATTTATTGATTGGAGACTATATAAGATATTTTAGTAGGTCATACATTGATATTTTTTGATCTGATAATTTTTATATATAGTATAAGGATTACAAGTGTGTCTATAGAATAGTAGTTTTTTGAAAGTTTAGTAAACATCCTATTGGAAATGTCTCCTTTGAGGCTACTTTTTTCCATCTAAACATTGATTTTTTAAGCATTCATTGAATCATTGGAAGCTAGCTGGATGCTACTGGTACTTTCTATAGTACAAGGAACCACAAATCACATTTACTTGAGGTAATATATTAGTGTAATGATCTAAGGAATGTAAAAGTTTTGGAATGAAAGAAAACTAGAAATATCTTAAAATTTTCCAGGAATGAATCTACCATGAGGACTAAACCCATGACCAAAATGACCGGCTGTCAAGGTTAGACCACATGAAAAAATTAACAAATGATAAGGACTGAGAACTTGATCCAAATAATCGATAATGAGGAAGAAAATGCATCATTAAATTAACCAACCATAAAGGAAAAATCATATGATCAAAATGAAAAATCATGAAGAATAAAACACATGACCAAAATGACTAATCAGGAAGGATCTACTACATGACCAAAATGACCGGCTGTGAATGAATAAACACATGACCAAATTGATTGACCATGAATAACCAAACTCTTGACCAAAATGACTAACCATGAGGATAAACTAACAAAACCATAATGGAAAAGACTCAAGGAACCCTTTGGGAACCTCCAATACTTAAAAAAAGGAATGGTTTTTGAAAATTAGAACCTTACATCGGATACCTATTAAACAATTCTAGTCATAGAAAATTTTAAATATGTCATGGATGATAAATGATCCCAAACAACCACCCCATGAGATACACCTCATGTAAATTTCTATTTCAATAACATAAGAACCCCATCAATGGAAAAAATCACATAGACATGCAACAAAAAACCATCCTAAAATAATACTCCCAGGGGTTATACCTTTGAAAAAATGGAAAGACCATAAACAACCATAACATTAAGGAAGGGAATAAATATAATAAAATAGAATATGGTCAAACACATTAGATCAATAAAAAAAATAAATAAATCAAAAACAATTGAGGGTACTAAGAACACATCAACAACGCCCTCTCCGAGGTTCATTCATCATATTCTCCATGAAACCGCATGACACAAACCAATGGAATAACATACCTATGTCAAACATTTTCTAATAGTCCTAAATATCAAAGTGAAGGTCCTTTAAGGTTTTATTGTCTTCTATATCAAGCTCATTATATTTGATGACATGAAAATCATCATGATTTCAACAGTGAAGTTCTAATATATGGAATACATCTTGAATTCTTCTAATCAATGAGAATAATACTAACTGATATGCCAAACCTTCAATAAAACCCAACACCTTGAAAAGTCCAATAAAAAGTAGAAATTTTATCCGCATTATTTAACCATCAAAACCTATAATGAGGATTCACCTTTAAGAACACATGAACTCTGATTTCAAACTCTAGAGGCCTCCTCCTATGATCATCACATGGCTTCTAAAAATCATGTACTGCCTTTATTCCCTCACATATCACCTATACGTTTTCCATCATTATCTACACTAATTCCGATCCAAGAACAATTGACTCTCTATACACGGTCCTCCGCAATATAGATCTGTATGGTCATATATACAACAAATAAAATGGTTTCATACAAATAGTAGAGTTGATAAATATTGTTGAAAAAAACTTCACCGATGATATGTGTATCACCAATGGGCCTCCAAAATTTGGAATTCATGTACACACATAACCTATAAATTCTGGAAAGTCTTCTATATCTGACCATCCATATGTGGAAGAAATTGGTCTTGAGGCACATCTAGGATACAAAGGCATAGTGAAGTACTCTCTATATCTTAGAGGTAAAACAAGGATCATAATCCAAGATGATCATATTTTGAACACCATGAATCCTCAACATATCCTCCATATACTATCTCTAGAAATCCTCTACCAGGATCTACTCTTAATCACTAAAAAGATAGATGACTTCTTCAAGAGGTCCATGACTACACATTTATCATTATAAAAACCTGAATCAATATGTAAACTGTGGAATAAGTCCTTTGATATTAGTCACTTGATCGGTTCTTATGAGTGAGTTCAGATCCATGTATGTGCTATTTGAGGACTGTGTATTTGTCATATGTGAATATGTATGTTTCATTTAAAGAAAATTTATGGTTTAGTATGAGTTAATTTCCCCAACTTATGAATCACATCCAAGTCAAGTATTAGTTATCCTAAAGCCAACATAATGAATTTTGGTTGGATGAATATTCTAATTAATATAAAAATAAATATTTTGATAAATTCAGCGTAAATATGATGATATTAGTGTTGTTCTATTCAAGGATTTAAATATCATGAACACTCAAAAAAATCATGATCTAATCTACGATGATGAGTTAGACTGAAGATGGATCTAGATGGAGTATTGAGATGAGTTCCACACCAAAATCAAAAACACCATGCTACACTCAATGAGTTCATGAACATGAAGACTAAATTCAAAATAAGATAAATCCATGGATTCTACAGATTTATTATGAAAATAAATATAATGAGTCTTATAGGATATAACTTATGATACTAACCAAGAGTGAAATTATTTAAAATGAGGAAATAAATATGGAATTCCATTCACAGATTTTTAGAAAATGATGACTACACTACTAAGAGAAATATAAATTTAAATAAGTCATTATTGAAATAATATTCATGATTACACTATTAATATAAATGTGGATACAATAAAGAATATGTGTGTGAGAGAGAATCAAGAACACTGAGAACATGATATATTATAGTATTTTAGAGGGGAGAGTTGACTGAAGTTGAAAGGCATTTAAGGAGGAGGAGACTAGTGAACATGAGCATTTGAAATTATAAGAAGAATCATATCATTCAATATCTAATATTCTAATTAGATACTAGAAGATCTTATCAGAACTATAAACAATTGAAGTTATTGAAAATATTATATTGGAGTATACCAATTTATCCAAGGTGCTCATGGAGGAGATCAACACCTTGATGAGTTGATGTAACCCAAAGCATAAAGAGAACTTTCTTTTTTAATGATATATTTGTAGTGAGCAGAGAGAATTTTTATGTCACGAACTAGCCCGGGAACCCTGGTAATCCGATAACTGAGATGGTCCTAACAGAGCCCGAAGGGTGTTCTCGATTCCCAAGGGTCGACGACTAGCACCTGGCATCATACAACATACAAGTGAGAACAATTTTTGCCACAAGAATGTGGAATCAAGAGAAACAAGACAATATGCATAAAAAAAGAAACTCCACTGGGAGTGATGTACCAGAATACAACATTGTATAAAAATCCCAAAGTAGTACAACCCATGTACAGAAAAAGGGAAAATAGTCCCAAAGTCTCTAAGGACATAATTCACCAAAGAAAAGATCAACAACTGGATCCTCCTCTATGAGATTCCTTCCCTTTGCTCGAGCTTGAAAGAAGGAAATCTACAAACAACTGAAGGAAAAAGTAGGGTGTGAGCCTAATCCCAGTAGGATATCACCAAATATTCCAAAACATATGCCAAATATGGATTATCTAGATAAAATCTTTCCATTTTCAAATAAACTAGTTGGCATTTCAAAAGCATATTTTAACAAAACATGCTGTACATTTTCATATGATGGAAAATTCATCAAGCAACGCTTTACAATGATGGAATATTTCTAAAACAATGGCTTAAATAAAAACAGTTACATAAAATAGTTTATGTAAATTCAACAAGCATGTAAGCAGTTCAAAAGCATTGGCATACATTTATATCTCATATATAAATAAACAAGCGAGCTATATGGCCATCTGCCAAAAGGTACGATAGTATTAGCCAGTAACAGGATTACACAATCTCTATGTGAACTCAGAAAAATGTATATACACACGTCCCTATGACACTGGCCAAAGGAGACTCATCACCAACCCTTTGTGGATGTGACCCACCACAAGTATGTTTTAGAACATTTTTGTAGTGTAGAGTGTATCCAAAAAACTCACTAACTACCTATGTCTTGCATGCACTCTTACATGATGGGTGAACTATTTTAAGAATGATTAAATACTATCAATACCATTATTCCATTTAAAAAGTTCCAACTTCATTACATTGAAAACCATAAAAGGTTTTATTCAAAAACATGCCTCTTTTACAAGATAAAACCAATGGGTTTCTATCAAATAATTTTAATCCATTTTCATAAGTTTGTAATCAATTCAAAACCAATTCCATCATTATATAATTCATTTCCACAATTAAATTCAACAATTTAATTGAAATCATTTCCATCAAATCCACAATTTAAATCCAACAATTTAAATTGGCCATTTTCCATAAACATACCCAATTCAATGGAATTGGGGTTTCTTTCCAAATTTCCTTACCAAAACCATTTCAAATACCTCGATTCATTGGAATCGGGTTTTTATAAATTTAATTGAAAGAAAACATGAGAAATTGAATCTAAATCAACAATTGATATAAATCAATAAAATACAATGTTAATCAATTTGGAAAATTAGGATGGAACCACCTTCATCGATTTGTTGACAGGAGTTAGCCCAACGAGAGACCCAAAAACCGAGCAGCACAACGACATTGATAAAAACTGTATCCAAATCATTAAAATGAAAATCATGATCAAAGGAATCATGATCATGAAAAACTAGACTTAGATTCATAATCCTGGATCTATACCTCCAATCATAGGTTTAGATCCATGGAAACAAATGAAACTCACATTAAAAGATCAAGGAAAGATAAAGGAATAAAAGAGATACACAATGGGATGAAATCCACTTACCAGGAGGAGATAATATCTTCAATATTCACCTTAAATATCGATGAAATATGTTCGGATCGCCTTGGAATCTCTCTAGGAGGATTTGTAAAGACCTAAAATGAGTCAAGCCCGAGCCAAGGTAAAAAATATGGAGGTCCCGGGGGTTCGGTTGGTTTTAAAAAGATAAATTTAGAATTAAAAACCATGCACAAGATTTAACTAGGCAGAGACACATGGTTTGTCAAACTGTGTACACATCATGCGGACCTTAATATCCAGAGATACACGGTTCACACGGTTTGGTTGCACAGCTTGTCAAACCGTGCGCACACCATGCGTACCTCTCTATCCAGTGCCACTTGGTTGGCACGGTTTGGTGGCACGGTTTGTCTAACTGTGCGCAAACCATGAACAAGCCATTAACCTTTTGTTTTACTTAAATGTTCACCCAAATGAACCCTCGAGTAACTACTCCCAAACAGAGGTACTTGGAAACATCAAAAGTACCCGAAAACGTAACGTGATGTTTCAACCTCCCCTCCATAAGATCTTTCTGCCCCCATAAATCCCATGAAGAAACCTCTACGTCAAAAAGATGAGGCCACTTCTCTCTCATTAGTGCCTCCCATTCCCATGTCTCATGAGAATCAGAACCATGCTGCCATAGTACATGGACTAGAGGTATCATTCTTTCACGAAGTACCTTGCTCTAAGAATCGACAACCCTGACGGGTTGTTCAGTAACAGATAAATCCGTTTCAATCTCAAGATCACTCCAGATCACAAAATGAGATGGATTAGAGAGATAATTTCTTAGCTTCTATACATGGAATACATTATGTATTGAAATCAAGTGTGGTGGTAGAGATAGATGGTAAGAGACTTTCCCCACAAGACCAATCACCTCAAAAGGTCCCACAAAACGAGGAGCAAGCTTCCCTTGCCTCCGAAGCCATCGATGACCCAATCGGGGTGAAACTTTCAAGAACACCGGGTCACCAACTGATAACTCTAAAGGTTTACGACGACGATCTGCATAAGACTTGTACCGGCTCAGTGCTGTCAACTTTCTCCAATGAATCAAATAGATCATAGCTATCATCTATTGGACAAAACTCAGTCCTACCAAAGAGATTTCACCAATCTCCAACCAACACAAAGGATATTTACATGGACAACCATACAAAGCATCAAAAGGAGCCATTTTGATGGCAGACTGGTAAATATTGTTATAAGAAAACTCAACTATCCCCAAATGATCATCCCAACTCCCACCAATGTCGAGAACAAATGCGCGGAGAATATCCTCAAGGATGTGAATAGCTCTCTCTGTCTGGACATCTGACTGTGGATGGTAGGCCATGCTGAAACAGACCTGAAATCCCAGTGCCTCCTCAAGGCCTATCCAAAAGTGAGAAGTTAACCAAGGATCCCTATCAGAGACTATAGTAGATGTAACTCCCTGTAAACGAACAATCTCTTTCACATAGAAAATTCCAAACTCCTCAAATTTGGATGTATCTCGAATAGGTATAAAGTGATCCGACTTGGTCAGTCTTTCAATCACAACCCATATCACATTCTTATTTCTCTAGGTTTGAGTTAACCCAACCACAAAGTCCATAGAGATTTCATCCCACGTCCATGTAGGGAAGGAAAGTGTTTGAATTAAACCTAATGGTTTCGGGTGCTTGGCTTTCACCTGCTGGAATGTGTAGCAACGAGATACAAACCCAGCAATATATCATATCAAATCTGGACACCCGAACTATCACCGCATATCATAGAACATCTTCATGGTTCTTGGGTGCACATCCCACTGAGAGTTATGAAAACCCCCATCACATCCTTCCTTGCTGCTAACGGCACAACGTAACGATTTTGATTACACAAAACACCCTCTTTGGAGAACGACCACTAGGAATTGGCCTTCCCACCATTACGAGAGTCCATAATGTTATGGAATTCATCATCCAGTTGTTGTTCCTGAAGAATTAACTTGAGAAGAGCAGAAGTCAACTGAACACTGGCTAAAGAAACTTCCTTCCCCTTCCACTGAAATCCAATATGCAATTGAGAAAAAAGAGTCATCAAACTCCACTCTTCTGAAGATTCTTTCACAGCCTGTAATGGAAGTTTCCTACATAAAACATCTTCAACTACATTCCATTTACCCAGGGTATAGGCAATGTCAAAATCGAAAGATTGCAGGTACTCCACCCAACGCCTTTGGTGGAGGTTCAAATCTTTTTGAGAGAAGATATAACTCAAGCTCCTGTGGTCTGAATACACAGTAAAACTTTCTCCAAAAAAGCTAATGTCTCCAACACTTAAGTGTGTGCATTACAGCTTCAAGTTTACGTTCATGGGTAGGATAGTACTTCTCATGAGGATTAAGCTGACAAGAACCATAGGCGACAACATGATTACCCTACATGAGAACACATCCCAAACCTGAACCCGATGCCTCACAGAAGACCACATAACCTATTCCAGCCTCAGAAAGAGTTAACACCGGTGTAGTAGTCAAAAGATGCTTTATCTCAACAAAAGAACTCTAAAATTTATCATTCTAGGAAAACTTCACTCCCTTTCGAGTTAGAGAAGTCATTGGAGAATCTAACTTTGAGAATTATTTAACAAACCAGCGATAATATCCTGCTAAGCACAAGAAGCTCCGAATCTCGAAAACATTTTGTGGTTGTTCCCAAGTCATAACAGCCCTTAACTTCTTAGGATCAACTGATATTCCTTGTTATGACACCCCTTGTCCCAATAATTTTACTTCTTGAATCCAGAAATCGCACTTCGAAAGCTTGGCTTAATGTCGGTTATTCCTTAGAAGACTTAGAACTGATATCAAATGATGCCTATGTTTCTCATCAGACATGGAGTAAACAAGAATGTCATCAAAAAAGAACACCACAAAAGTATCTAGATACTCACAGAAAACCGTGTTCATCAAATCCATGAAAACTGCAGGAGCATTTGTTAGGCCGAAGGGCATAACAAGGTACTCATAATGGCCATACCTACTCCAAAAAGTGGTCTTAGGAATGTCAGATTCTTTTATCCTCAACTGATGGTAACTAGATCGAAGATCAATTTTTGAAAACCACTTTTTTCCTTTCAATCGATCAAATAAATCATCAATTCGTGGAAATGGATATTTGTTCTTTATCGTAACTCGATTGAGCTTTCGATAATCAACACATAAGTGAAGAGAACCATATGCCTTCTTGTGGAAGAGAACTAGAGCTTCCCAAGGGGACACACTTGGGCATATTGAACCTCTATCAAGAAGATCATCTAACTGAGAATTTAGTTCTTTTAGTTTTGATGGATCCATTCGGTAGGAGGGAATACAAACTGGATGAGTACTAGGTAACAATTCAATAAAAAAAAAACTCTCTTACTGGTGGAAAACTGGAGAAGTCAGAGGGAAACACGTCGGGAAACTTATTGATGACTGGAGGAAGATCACTACCCAATGAATCTCTCTCCAGATCAATAGCAAACGCTGATATATCTTTCCCCAACTGTGGATAAGAGTGTCCAGATCTGCTTGACCTTGGGTCCCATTCTCCTGAAAAAAAGGGGCACACCACTGGGCGTAGTAAGGTAGACCCATCGTATATAACAATCAATAAGAGATTTATTGACAACGAGCCAATCCATCCAAAAAATTATGTCAAGATATTTCATGTCGAGAACCAAGAAATTCCATGCAAGATCAACATCTGATAGAGAGAAGACACATGCAGGACTATGAAGACCCTTCTCTCTCATTGTACCAAGGGGTGTAGTAATATCAATCTCACAAGGTAAAAGTTCCATAGGTAGATTAAGAAGATTAACAATATGGGTTAAAATAAAAGTGTGAGATGCCCCTGTATCAAAAAGAGCAGTCACTAAAGATGAAGATATAGTAATGGTACCTCTCACATTTGCAGGACCTATATCAGCTACCTCAGGAGACTATTCCACTGCGTGAAGAAGCTTTGTTCTGGATGGCTATGGCTAGAACCCATTGGTACATGAAGCATTTGATTTCCCTGTAGTATTTGGAGGTGCTAACAATCCTGTTCCACTATGTGTAGTAGGGAAGTGATGGCAGAATCTCTGTAAGTGCCTTAAACATCTGCATGATCTACAGTTCTTGGGTGCCTCATTGCAAACCCTCTTAGAATGTCTTGGCTTCCCACATTGATAGAAAGTCAAAGAATCCCCTCCTGGTGGTACCAGAGGTCTGGGATGAATTTTTTATCGAGAACTACCATAAGAAATGTCTCAATTTGGTTTTCTTTTAAAGGAATCAACACTACCACTAGGAGGGAAAAGAACCTCCTTAAACCCTGACTTTCCTTCCAGGTCTATCTCAACCATCATGGCCCTATCCATCACATCAGCATAAGTGGGTTACTTTAGTAAGAAAACATGAGAACGAATATCTGATCGATGTCCCAACTTGAATAGTTGAGCCATCTTCCTCTCATTAGATATAATCTTAGGAGAAAACTATACCAACTTAGAAAAGTGATTTGAGTACTTAGTCACGGTTTTGTTATCCTGCTCAAGCATTAAAAACTCCACAGCCATAGCCAACACCATTGATTCTGGATAGAACAAGTTATTGAAAAGAACCCTAATGTCTTTATACTCCAAACCCTCATGTTTCCCATCTATCACCATAGTGTCCCGCCATCTCATACTTGGTCCCTCTAATAAGACTGTGGAACATTTCACCTTGATCACATCATGTGTCTCCAAGAACCCAAACAGACGTTAAATCTTACTCAACAATTCCTCATCATGTTGAGGGTCATTGGTGCCTTTGAAAACATGTGGCTTCTGGCGTAGGAACTATTGAGAACAATTTCGGAGAATATCACTATGAGGATCTATGGTTGTATTCTGAACATGAACTCGAGGTGGTGTATGTCCCAGAGCTTGGATAGTGTGAATAATCACCTCAACCAGACTCGGATCCACAATAGGACTCGCTTGTTGAGATTCATCATCAGCCTCTTTTTGGATCCTATTCTCACATATTCTTGGAGGCATGTTTCTACACAACACAAAAATACATTTGATTATCACTCAAATAGAGTAATAAGGAAAAATATTCTTAATAAAAGGGATTAACAAGATTTGGATTCCATGCTATCCAAATCAAAATAGGGAATATACTAGAACTAATCCACAAGTCATATTTCCTTAACCATCCTGGGTGACTTAGGGTTCATTATGGTGAGAGCTGGCCAGACACTTAATCATAACTACCCCCCAAGTCCCGAAAAGAAAACTCAAATGCATACTGTCATCAAGGCAAGATGCTCAACCTCCCTCTGATACCACTTTGTCATGAACTAGCCCGGGTACCCTGGTAACCCGATAACCAAGACGACCCTATCACAGCCCGAAGGGCGTTCCCGATCCCCATGAGTCATCGACTAGCACCTGGCATCTTACAACATACAAGTGGGAATGATTTTTTATATAGGATTGCGAAAAAAAGAGAAACAAGACAGTATACATAACAAAAAGCAACTCCACTTGGAGTGATGTACCAAAATTCAAATAGGCATAAAAATCCCAAATTACTACAACCCAAGTACAAAAAAGGGAAAATAGTTCCAATGTCCCAAAGGACACAATTCACCAATGATAAGATCAACAACTGGATCCTCCTCCATGAGATTCTGTAACGGCCCGAAATTTTGATTAAATCTTGTTTTTTAATTTGATGTGTTATTTTATTTTATACTCAACAAAAATGTTTTATTTGATAAACTTGATTATAATGAAAAAAGTGGGTTTTGACTGTTATATGACCATCGATCAATATGACCGCTGTAAACAAAATGTTTTGATTATTGTCTCTAAATATAAGTAATCTTGGTTAATTATTATAGAAAGAAGATTTGATGGCCTCACCTAGTGGTCTTGGACCGATCAAAGCCCACCTAACAGAGCTTGGGAAGGAGGTAGCACCATTGGGCTTTGCTCTGGACCAAATCCAAGCCGAACTTCATCATGTGAAGCTAGAACGGAATCGCCTTCGCGAGAAGTTCAAACTGATAGAAATTACTACTCGGGCAATGTTGACTGAGCCGCCCCAAAATTCTATCACCCTAGCACACCTTACTCTTAGGTCCTATGCTGGTATTATAAGGGGCTATGTAACGAGACCGTAACTGCCTTGTGTAATCCTTGTTTTGAATAAAAATTGGGATTTCTTATTATGATGAAGTTTATGAATTTTGAAATGACCGGGTAAATATAGTATGCATATTTTTGATTAATTTTAGAAAAAGGATATTTTAAAAATGATTGTGTAAACCTTAAATAATTAAAAATGTGTAATGATTTTCAAAAAATGATCTTCTACAATTATGTTCAGTACAAAATTTAGAGTCTAATAAGATCAACTTGATTTTTGATGAATAGTAAATTATGAATAGTGATTTTATGATTAGGATTAGTAATATGACCAAATGGATTAGTAATCTCACTTAAAGAAAGTTTTAAAATAATATAGGCACCTTGATTAAGTAATTTGATTCAATAAAATGGTTAAATAACGGTTTCATAAATTATTATTCAAGTATTAGTTTGTTTGGGTGAATAGTGTATTTATAAAAAAAAATAAATTAAAAATATTTAGAAAATTATTTTTATAAAATGGAGTTCATATTTGAAATCAGAGCATTGATATTTTATTAAGGTGAAATTTTGGGATCTTTCTGAGAAAGTTGAGTTTTCAGTGAATAGTGAAAATACAGTTTTAGGGTTTCAGTATGTTTAATGACATCATAACAGTGTCATGATGATGTCATGGGATCTTTTGAGGGTTTTCCGGACATGGGTGATGAATTATTGTTTTGGGGGCCCCATGTGGCCTAACTCCATGATAAATGCCAAGGGAGAGCACATGGGTTTGAGAAAAGCACATGTGAGGTGTCCCTTGGCCATTAATGCCTTGTCTCCTCACTTTCTCTATAAATACCAAGCCCTCCTCTCATCCATTCGACTCCCCACTCATACCCAACGAATTTCTGGTCTCATTACCTCCCAAGGAGTCCTCCCAAGGTTCCCCCAAGCCCTCAAGGTCCCAACCTTTGAGGTTTAAGAGTTACATTTTAAGGTAAGGGATCCGACCTTTCTCTTTCTTTTCGAGAAATCTCTTTTATGTAATTTCGTTTATGCTCCATGTTCTTATGTTAAAGGATGTTCTTTTATACTCCTATTACTGCCCTTTACATGTTCATATAAGGAGAGATCCCCTCTTACTCTCATTATTTAGTTTTTTTAAGTTTTAAGTGGCGCCGTTAGGCTGCCAAATTTTTTGTAACGGATCCTTTCTCCCTTCTCATTTTTCAAGATCTATTATCATGTAAAGTATTTCAAGTTCATTTTTATTATGTTGGGGTATGATCTCTAAATTTATCATACTGATCTTTTACGATCATATGATGAGAGACCCCATTTGATCTTTTCAATTCAGTATTTTGATGTTTTAAGTGGCGCCGTTAGGCTGCCGAATTTTTAAGTGGTTCTTCACCCTTCTCGTTTTGAAGTTATACTTTCATTTCAATTCCTTCAAGTTACTTTTTGTTATATTGGGGTATGATCTCTATATCTATCATACTGGAATCTTATGTTCATATGATGAGAGACCCAATTTGATCTCTTCAATTCAGTATTTTTATGTTTTAAGTGGCGCTGTTAGGCTGCCGAATTTTTAAGTGGTTCTTCACCCTTCTCGTTTTGAAGTTCTACTTTCATTTCAATTCCTTCAATTTCCTTTTTGTTATGTTGGGGTATTATCTCTATATCTATCATACTGGACTCTTATTTTCATATTATGAGAGACCCCATTTGAACTCTTCAATTCAGTATTTTGAAGTTTTAAGTGGCGCCGTTAGGCTGCCGAATTTTTAGGGGATTCTTTCACCCTTCTCATTATTTTCAAAGTTCTACTTTCATGTCAAGTATTTCAAGATCCTTTTTAATTATGTTGGGGCATTGTATATATATTTATCATTCTGAACTCTTATTTTCACATGATGAGAGACCCTATTTGATCTTTTCAAATCATTTTTGTTGAAGTTTAAGTAACGCCGTTGGGCTGCCGAACTTTCATAAGAGAAATCTAATTTTTGTCTTCCTTCCATGTTTTTCATTTCAAATGGTATGTCCTAGAAATTTAATTACCATGATCATGTATCCTTCTTATTCTGTCCATCTATTGTTTTATGGGTCATTTATGAATGTTTGACCCATTTTCCCTCTCTTTTTAATGTCTTCTAAAACCTCGTAACATAGCCGTTATGCTGCAGAATTTCTGTCTCAAAATGTCTCTCTCTTTTTCTAAAGTTCTTTTACATTATTGAGTGAATACTCAAAGCTCTTTCTTCAAAAGGGGTATTCACATATATACCAAAGTGTTCTATTTTAAATTCTGGGATTTACATACATGAGACCCACCTTCTTTTTCTGTGGGTTTTAAAGTGACGAAAAGATCATGTCTTTAAAGCAGTTTTTAAAACGTTGTGATTATGAAATGAAACCCGTTTATTTTATGCTATATGGGTTATTTATGAAATGTTTGATGATGATATATGTGGCTCACATGATAATAAAGGCAAATTTAAGGGTGCGCCCTGATAGCGCTCCAATGCATTGGGTAAAGACTTAATCTCTAGAGATGACCATTTTAACGACGCCTTGGTGAATAACCTTGGTAATTTTTAACGACACCTTGGGGATGGACCTTGGTGAAACAAAACGATTGTCAATATTAAATGTTGCAGCCACATCATCAAGTTATGAAAAAAGTTATTTTTATTATGATGTATCTCATGATTTCTTTCTCATGTCTTAAAGTTCTTTTCATGACCTTATTGAAGTATCTCAAGTTCACATGTAAAATGTTTCTCTTGTTTCCCTTACTGGGCCTTCTGCTCACCCTTTATTTTGATGTATGTCTCCAGGTTAGGAGATGCAGTAATGAACCTAGTATGAACATGAGGATAAGCCTTTCAAGTGTTTAAGAAGAATGTTTTATTTTTTCATGTTTTAAGTTCCTGGTTTCCAAGACACTAAACCTTAAATATCCCCAGTTTTGTGTAATGTAATGAAAGTTTATGTTATAAGAAGACGGGATGCTATAGTTGGTATCAAAGGATGGTTTAGTTATTTGTGGAAATTAGGATATGAAAACTTTAGGAAGAACCCTATAGAAAAGTTTAAATATAGGAAATCTTCCTGGTATTTTGGTGAGTATTGAGTTAGGGGTTTCCAAGCAAATACATCCCTGTCTGGATACGAGCAGGTTGAGGTGGCTCTGGCACAGATGTACATAGGGGTAAAACCCGAAAACACCGCTTTGAGCTAGACTCGAACGGGAACTGGTACACGACAACAGGCCTTGCTGAACTCTTGGTTATGACACTCCCGAGGGATATGCTTTGGTAGATTCATAAGCTTAGTATGAACCATTGTTAAAGGATCAAAGATAAAATAAAATAAAGGATCACATAATAATATATGATAATGGATAACCTAGATGGGAACCTAGGGGATCACAAGTTAGGGTATACTTTTCTTCTACAAGTTATCCCTATATGCTTTTAGTTTTTTTTCATGATTATTGGCTAAGTATTTAAGCCCCTAATTATAGATTCTTTTCTTAGTTAATGGCGGGAAATGGAAGAACATGTCCCAACGACCAATGTGATAGGAAATGCTACGATTGCCGTATTAATACGACAGAGATGATTAGGGGATTAAAAGATGATTATTATTTTGGAAGACGTTCACTATTTTTAGGTCCCTATTTGATCAAGGTAAATAGATTACTACGGTATTTTCATTGAGGAGTAAGGTTGACTTATATTTTGAAGAATCAATTAATTTAAGGTGGACTTAAAGTAATTTAGGTTACTTATGGAAATGATTAACTTATTATGGGTAAAATATGTTTAGGTTAGCTACTTTTGTTATAAGATTTTAGGAGTGGTTGATGTTGTTTGGAGATGAACAATGAAGTCTATTTTGGAAGACTATGTTATCAAATGTTTCTTGTATTTGGGTTTCAATCTTAGTTTGGTTTATTTTGAGGAATTTTAAGGACCGTTATTTATGGAATAGACTATGATGAACTTTGGGTAGTACCATGTAACCTTGAAGATTAGAAAGTAGTTTCCATTCCTATGGGATTCTTTCTTTTTGAGGAGTTGTTTCACCTTACCCTTTCAGTTTTTGGGATAATGTTTAATGATAAAAGAAATAGATAGTTAACCTTTTGTGGATTATGTGATTCTATAGAAGATGATTCTTGTGTTTTGATGAGACCAAGTAGTTTTGAATGCCTATAGTTTAGAGAAAAGATTACTTTTGGGTAGAAACTTATTAAAGGATGAAACTCTACATGAATGTAGGTATATTTTCTTATGTTTTTGTTCTATGTAGTAAATGAATTCCTCAAAATTATGAAAAGGAACGTAAAACAAAAACGTTGTTGGTTTACGTTTCCTACTAGGTAATCAATGACCGTTTACACACATCATAAGTTTGGGATTTTCTTATGGTTAACTTTCTCCTAATCATGTTCTCTATCACTCTCCCTCAGAACATGACCCTTTGTTTTTCCTCCATGTCCATGTTTTCCTACATGGAATCCTAGTGTGGGCTAACTCGGGTGACCTTCGTACTTCCCTTTCTTTCTTTTAATGTAATAGTTTTACTGACTCCTTTTCCGATGTGGGACATTCAATGAAATTTCAAATCCCAATTTTAAAAAAATTACGAGGACGCAATTTCTTAAGGGGGGAAGATTGTAACGGCCCGAAATTTTGATTAAATCTTGTTTCCTAATTTGATGTGTTATTTTATTTTATACTCAACAAAAATGTTTTATTTGATAAACTTGATTATAATGAAACCAGTGGGTTTTGACTGTTATATGACCATCGATCAATATGACCGCTGTAAACAAAATGTTTTGATTATTGTCTCTAAATATAAGTAATCTTGGTTAATTATTATAGAAAGAAGATTTGATGGCCTCACCTAGTGGTCTTGGACCGATCGAAGCCCACCTAACAGAGCTTGGGAAGGAGGTAGCACCATTGGGCTTTGCTCTGGACCAAATCCAAGCCGAACTTCATCATGTGAATCTAGAACGGAATCGCCTTCGCGAGAAGTTCAAACTGATAGAAATTACTACTCGGGCAATGTTGACTGAGCCGCCCCAAAATTCTATCACCCTAGCACACCTTACTCTTAGGTCCTATGCTGGTATTATAAGGGGCTATGTAACGAGACCGTAACTGCCTTGTGTAATCCTTGTTTTGAATAAAAATTGGGATTTCTTATTATGATGAAGTTTATGAATTTTGAAATGACCGGGTAAATATAGTATGCATATTTTTGATTAATTTTAGAAAAATGATATTTTAAAAATGATTGTGTAAACCTTAAATAATTAAAAATGTGTAATGATTTTCAAAAAATGATCTTCTACAATTATGTTCAGTACAAAATTTGGAGTCTAATAAGATCAACTTGATTTTTGATGAATAGTAAATTATGAATAGTGATTTTATGATTAGGATTAGTAATATGACCAAATGGATTAGTAATCTTACTTAAAGAAAGTTTTAAAATAATATAGGCACCTTGATTAAGTAATTTGATTCAATAAAATTGTTAAATAACGGTTTCATAAATTATTATTCAAGTATTAGTTTTTTTTGGGTGAATAGTGTATTTATAAAAAAAAAAATTTAAAATATTTAGAAAATTATTTTTATAAAATGGTGTTCATTTTTGAAATCAGAGCATTTATATTTGATTAAGGTGAAATTTTGGGATCTTTCTGAGAAAGTTGAGTTTTCAGTGAATAGTGAAAATACAGTTTTAGGGTTTCGGTATGTTTAATGACATCATAACTGTGTCATGATGATGTCATGGAATCTTTTGAGGGTTGGCCGGCCATGGGTGATGAATTATTGTTTTGGGGGCCCCATGTGGCCTAACTCCATGATAAATGCCAAGGGAGAGCACATGGGTTTGAGAAAAGCACATGTGAGGTGTCCCTTGGCCATTAATGCCTTGTCTCCTCACTTTCCCTATAAATACCAAGTCCTCCTCTCATCCATTCGACTCCCCACTCATCCCCAACGAATTTCTGGTCTCCTTACCTCCCAAGGAGTCCTCCCAAGGTGCCCCCAAGCCCTCAAGGTCCCAACCTTTGAGGTTTAAGAGTTACATTTTAAGGTAAGGGATCCGACCTTTCTCTTTCTTTTCGAGAAATCTCTTTTATGTAATTTCGTTTATGCTCCATGTTCTTATGTTAAAGGGTGTTCTTTTATACTCTTATTACTGCCATTTACATGTTCATATAATGAGAGATCCCCTCTTACTCTCATTATTTAGTTTTTTGAAGTTTTAAGTGGCGCCGTTAGGCTGCCGAAATTTTTGTAACGGATCCTTTCTCCCTTCTCATTTTTCAAGATCTATTATCATGTAAAGTATTTCAAGTTCATTTTTATTATGTTGGGGTATGATCTCTAAATTTATCATACTGATATTTTATGATCATATGATGAGAGACCCCATTTGATCTGTTCAATTCAGTATTTTGATGTTTTAAGTGGCGCCGTTAGGCTGCCGAATTTTTAAGTGGTTCTTCACCCTTCTCGTTTTGAAGTTCTACTTTCATTTCAATTCCTTCAAGTTCCTTTTTGTTATGTTAGGGTATGATATCTATATCTATCATACTGGACTCTTATGTTTATATGATGAGAGACCCCATTTGATCTCTTCAATTCAGTATTTTGATGTTTTAAGTGGCGCCGTTAGGCTGCCGAATTTTTAAGTGGTTCTTCACCCTTCTCGTTTTGAAGTTCTACTTTCATTTCAATTCCTTCAATTTCCTTTTTGTTATGTTGGGGTATGATCTCTATATCTATCATACTGGAATCTTATTTTCATATTATGAGAGACCCCATTTGAACTCTTCAATTCAGTATTTTGAAGTTTTAAGTGGTGCCGTTAGGCTGCCGAATTTTTAGGGGATTCTTTCACCCTTCTCATTATTTTCAAAGTTCTACTTTCATGTCAAGTATTTCAAGATCCTTTTTAATTATGTTGGGGAATTGTATATATATTTATCATTCTGAACTCTTATGTTCACATGATGAGAGACCCTATTTGATCCTTTCAAATCATTTTTGTTGAAGTTTAAGTAACACCGTTGGGCTGCCGAACTTTCATAAGAGAAATCTAATTTTTGTCTTCCTTCCATGTTTTTCATTTCAAATGGTATGTCCTTGAAATTTAATTACCATGATCATGTATCCTTATTATTCTGTCCATCTACTGTTTTATGGGTCATTTATGAATTTTTGACCCATTTTCCCTCTCTTTTTAATGTCTTCTAAAACCTCGTAACATAGCCGTTATGCTGCAGAATTTCCGTCTCAAAATGTCTCTCTCTTTTTCTAAAGTTCATTTACATTATTGAGTGAATACTCAAAGCTCTTTCTTCTAAAGGGGTATTCACATATATACCAAAATGTTCTATTTTAAATTCTGGGATTTACATACATGAGACCCACCTTCCTTTTCTGTGGGTTTTAAAGTGACGAAAAGATCATGTCTTTAAAGCAGTTTTTAAAACGTTGTGATTATGAAATGAAACCCATTTATTTTATGCTATATGGGTTATTTATGAAATGTTTGATGATGATATATGTGGCTCAGATGATAATAAAGGCAAATTTAAGGGTGCGCCCTGATAGCGCTTCAATGCATTGGGTAAAGACTTAATATCTAGAGATGACCATTTTAACGACGCCTTGGTGAATAACCTTGGTAATTTTTAACGACACCTTGGGGATGGACCTTGGTGAAACGAAACGATTGTCAATATTAAATGTTGCAGCCACATCATCAAGTTATGAAAAATGTTATTTTTATTATTATGTATCTCATGATTTCTTTCTCATGCCTTAAAGTTCTTTTCATGACCTTATTGAAGTATATCAAGTTCACATGTAAAATGTTTCTCTTGTTTCCCTTACTGGGCCTTCTGCTCACCCTTTCTTTTGATGTATGTCTCCAGGTTAGAAGATGCAGTAATGAACCTAGTATGAACATGAGGAGAAGCCTTTCAAGTGTTTAAGAAGAATGTTTTATGTTTTCATGTTTTAAGTTCCTGGTTTCCAAGACACTAAACCTTAAATATCCTCAGTTTAGTGTAATGTAATGAAAGTTTATGTTATAAGAAGACGAGATGCTATAGATTCATTCCCTTTGCTAGAGCCTTGAATAATGAAATCTACAAACACCCGAAGGCAAAAGAAGGGTGTGAGCCTAAGACCAGTATGATATCACCAAATATTCTATAACAGATGCCAAATATGGATTATCTAGATAAAATCTTTCTATTTTCAAATTAACAGGTTTGGCATTTCAAAAGCTTATTTTAAAAAAACATTCTTTACATTTTCATATGATGGAAAATTCATCAAGAAAGGCTTTATAATGATGAAATATTTCTAAAACAATAGCATAAATAAAAACTGTTACATAAAACAGTTTATGTAAATTCAACAAGAATGTAAGAAGTTAAAAAACATTGGCATACTTTTATATCTCATATATAAATAAACAAGTGAGCAACATGGTCATCTGCCAAAAGGTACGATAGTATTAACCAGTTATAGGATTCCACACTCTCTATGTGAACTCAAAAAAATGTGTATACACACGTCCCTTTGACACTAGCCAAAGGAGACTCGTCACCAAACTGTCGAGGATGTGACCTACGACAAGTATGTTTTAGAAAGTTGTTGTAGCTTAGAGTGTATCCAAGAACTTTGAAACTACTTAAGTCTTGCATCTTCTCTTACATGATGGGTGAACAATTTTAATAATGCTTAAAATACGATCGATCCCATTCTTCAATTTCAAATGTTCCAACTTCATTCCATTAAAACCATAACAGGTTTTATTCAAAAACATGCCTCTTTCAGAAGATAAAACCAATGGTTTTCTATCAACTCATTTTCAAGCCATTTTCATAAGTTTGAAATCCATTCAAAACAAATTCCATCATTTCATAATTCATTTGTAAAATTAAATTCAATGATTTAATTGAAATCATTTCCATCAAATCCACAATTTTAATCCATCAAATTAAATTGGCCAATTTCTATAAACATACCCAATTCAATGGAATTGGGGTTTCTTTCCAAATTTCCTTACCAAACCATTTCTAATACCTTGATTCATTGAAATAGGGTTTTTATCAATTTAATTGAAAGAAAACATGAGCAATTGAATTTAAATAAAAAATTGAAATAAATCAAGAAAATACAATGTTAATCAATTTGGAAAATTGGAGCGGAACCACCTACCTCGATTTATTTATGGGAGTTAGCCCAACGAGAAACCCCAAAACCGAGCGGCACAACGACGTTGATAAAAACTAGATCCAAATACTTAAAACCCAAATCAAGATCAAAGGAATCAATATCTTGCAAAACTAGATCTAGATTCTTAATCCTAGATCTATACCTCAACTCAAAGGTTTAGATCCCTAGAAAAAAAAGGAAAGCTCCCATGAAAAGATAAAGGAAAGATAGAGGAATAAATGAGATACACAACGGGATGAAATCCACTTACCAGGGGGAGAGAAGATCTTCAATCTGAGCCTTCAATCTCGAAGAAAGATGTTCGTATTGCCATGGAATCTTTATAGGAGGACTTGGAAAGACCTAAAATGAGTCAAGACCGAGCCAAGGTCAAAAATATGGAATTCCCTGTGGTTTGGGCGGTTTTAAAAGATAAATTCAGAATTAAAAACTGTGTGCACGGTTTACCTGGACAGAGACGCACGGTTTGTCAAATCGTGCATACATCTTATGGACCTTTCTGTCCAAAGATACATGGTCTACACAGTTTGGCCACACGGTTTGTCAAACTGTGTGCACACCATGCATAACTCTCTGTCCAGTGCTGCTTGGTAGGAACAAATTGTCAAACCATGTGCAAACTGTACACAAGCCATTGCCCTTTTGTTTTACTTAAAAGTTCACCCAAATGCACCCCTGAGTCACTACTCCAAAATAGAGGTGCATAGAAAAATCAAAAGTACCTAAAAACGTAACGTGATGTTACATTTTAGTTATCCAATGAGACTATGAAGAAGAAGAGTAGTGTGATTATATGAAAATAGGTTTAGGAAGATCCTTGATGTAACCACATTGGTTTGTAATGGGGAATCTATGATCGAGGTAATCTCAAAGTCATGATAATGAGTATCCTTTTAAGGATATGTTATTTCATATGCACTAAAATGATCTTACATGATATGAATGTACACATTCATATAATATGTGAAGTTTCTATATATATAAAATATGATTATATATATAGTGTATATATAATACATGTATATGATGAAATTGTTTTTCATGTATACGACGTATGTGTCGATATAAATATATATAATATTTAAATAAATGTGCTTGAGATGTATATTCAATCCATTTTATATGATGAAATGGTTTCAAACTTCATCCAAATAGATTCAACATGTCATGAACCATAGGTTGGTTCACTATATATTTTCATTTATTAATTGAAATTATTTCAATGAATAATACCCAATAGATAGTAATATATATGATAAATTATGAAAATCAAGAATAATGATTAATATATATATAATATATGATCACTTTTATTGGGTATTTCATGAACCATGTGTATTCTTTTTCTCTAATTTATTAAAATTAACTAACACCAATTGATTCATGAAAAGTTGATTATATAATTTCTTCTTTCTGATCAATGTTTATCTCTCTCAATAAGGTGTTATCACCCCTTAATTTACTTGGGTATCCTTTGAATCTGATTATGGGTCCATAGGATGGGGTTTACCCATAGAGTAAAAAATATTTCATTTGCTACAACAATGATTGTTATCAAGAATTATCTTTGTGAAAAAAATATGGAAGCAGTTTTAGTAATCATTTTTAAAGTACCAATAATCCTGAGATAATTAAACAAAATCCATCAGTGATATCATATATTGGATGTTTAAAAATATAATTTGAATAGTCAACTAGTTTATGAGTTATAGGGGAAAAGTGTGTTAAAAAACACAAATTTTATTTTGTGTATCATTATATAGAATATGTATCTTTATAATGGTCAATACATATTACCTTTAAATATATGTGTCTATATATTGGTCAACATATAATTTACCTTTGGAATATTATCTACTTAAACCTTAACAGTAACTATCCTTTACCTAGAAAACCTCCACACAAAAGTAATCTAGAGATACCCTTATGCGTAAAGGATGAGAAGGCACTACATAAAGGTCTTTAATTTTTACCTTTACATATAGTAGTCACTCTATATACCTTTACGTGAAATGTTTAGGTCACCATTACATATAGTAGTTCTTCACAATGGTCACTCTATATAACTTTACATGAAGTAAACTGTCTAAATTTAATATTTATATTACCTTTATGAAATGTGTTACAACTAAGTTTCATAACAGTAGTCACTTAAATACCTTTACTTAGAAATTACTCATGTCCTCTGTAAGGTTGGAAGGTTTTACCATTTTGTAGGTATACCCATTTCCAAAAGATTAAAATAGAAAATGGATTAAAATTTTATTTAAAATTTCAAATGATTTTAGTGGTTTATAAAATGTGTATAAGTCACTATAAAAGGTATTTTGGGTATTTTTAATTTACATGTTATTTATAATTACTTAAATAAAATTCTATGATTAATTTTATTCTCAAATAAAATATTCTTAAATTAAAAACACAATTTTCCTTATTATATATCATGATTTATGATCCAGTAACAAAATTATTATTTAGAAATCATAATGGATAATTTAGAAAGTGTGTATAAATTATAAAATATATGATATCTATATCATATAATTTTTTATATACTAAAAATTTAAATTTAAATTTTTAGTAATTTATTAAATAACATATAAATTCAATATAATATAAAATATAAAAGATTTTAAATTGAAATAGAAATATTTTTTTTGTATTATTTGTAATTTATAGAATTCTTAAAACTAGAATTTATTTATGAAATATTCATAAATTGTTATGTAATTTTTTAGAAAATAAATAAAATATTTATTTATTTGATAAAATACATTGATATTATTGTTTATTAAATTTTTCAAGAAATATAAATACTACGTATTCTTTATGTGTAATTTTGAGAATTCTTCTTTAAGTTCAAACCCAATATAACATGTTTGGTATGAATGGATTGTTTTTGATGTTATGGGGTTGAGAATATATTTTTAATAAAGTTTGTGAATATTAGGTATTAGATATATCATGAGTTGGATTATATCTTGGGTGTTGTATCCATAAGTAGATGGAGTTGTGGTCGAACCACTAAATGTACTAGCAGCTTAGGCCTTGTTATGAAAGAAAATGGGGTTTCAAATGTATCATTATAGGGGTAGTCGTGTGTAGATTATCAATATCATATTTCCATATGCATTTAAATGAAGTGTTCATGTACCTCATAAATATGATTCATTTGGGTATGTATGAATATGTTGTGGTTATGTTTTTGGGTGAGTAAGAAAAAATTATGGGTTGAGTAACGAGTTACTCATTAACGTGGTCTGAACACATCAATTTAGTGGTTGTAATTTGGATTAAAAAATCAAATGTTAGAGTGTTGCATATATAAAAGGATTAAAACATGAGATGATAATGATTTCATAAGATGAAATAGTTCTGAATTTAATATGCATATTATATATATTAAATTGGTGATACTGGAAAGCCTCTCAAATTCTATGTATGATATTCTAAAGGGACACTTTTTAAGAACAAAATCATCCAAATGGGTATGTAATTCCCTGAAAGGGTTCCCCTAAATTATCTTGGGAAAGGAAATCAAGTGATAGATAATAGTAGATCATCATTGGGTGGGTTTTTTCCTTGAAGGGTGCCTCGGGATTATATTTTGTTGGTATGTCCTCAGATTTTTCCTTGGGTTACACTTACATGGGAAACATTTATGAATGATAGCATAGGAATAGAGTAGAGTAAATCCATATGATGGATTTGGATAAATAATTTCCCCATAAATAATCTAATTGTCACCACTATTGTGATTGGGATGATTCACTACCAAAATAATTTAGGGGATAAAGGAACTACCAAGTGAACTCATTACATATTCAAATGTGAATATTGGAAAACTAAATGGATATGATATTTAGGGTCACCATTTTCGTGGGAAAACATTAATTTAATGGTCTTCAGGAAATGTTATAAAACATGATACTCATCTAAAAAAGGATTCCATTGTATATGGATAACATCATAATCATCAAACAAAAATTTGACATCAATCCTCATATTATATATAATTAATATAAGGATACTACCCTGACTAGTATCTTAAAAAAATGTTCTTAAAGGGACATTCTACATGTTAAATAAATTTTTTCCATAGTGACCAATTATTGATAATTTTCATCCCGTAAATCTAAATAAAAAATAACATAATGAATTATAGTATCAACTTATATTTTTTAATGTGATTGGATATAGAAATGAATCCATGAAACTTGAGGATTCCTTGAGGATTATTTCAGTTAGGGAAATCATTCTATTGTGAACCATGAAAATGTTTCACCAAGATGAATAAATTGATGAGTTATATATTATTTTCAAAGAGTAGAGGATAGATAAACCATGAACATGATGAATGTTTTATGGGGTTGTATAAATACTGAAAATGGGTTAATGTTTAAAATATAAGAATAAAATTCTGTTATAGTGTACACTAATTCTTTTTCTTACAATGGATGTAATTATTAAAAACAAAGATCCGTAGAAGTACAATCACTTAACCATGAAGGAAAGTGGTCTAACCATAGTTGGTCATTGTCAGGAGGTTCAGAGTCTACCACCCGTTGGGCGGCCTTGTTTCCTTCCCTTTTAATAAAGGAGAAGTTGAAAATTGTGAATCTCAGATGGAGGGAAATGATTTTCCTGATGAGTAAAACAAAAGGTTGAAAACCTCCATCATTGAGGTTTATAGACTTGATAATGGTGAGGCAGTTCGATTCCAGGTGGATTGCATCCCATATGCGATCTTTAATGAACATAATCCCGGTGAGGATGGCGTCGGCTTCGACAACCACAGGTTCCCAAAGAACGTGATGCGATTAATGTTTGGTTGTGATGGTCTGCCCAAAATGATATCGGGCCACCAGAACAAGACCAACATGTCTATCCTTGGGGAAAGATGCATCCACATTAATCTCGAGAATCCCTTCCGGTGGAGGGAACCAATTTGAAGACGAGGATGGGGTTGCAAAGAGATTTTATTTTCCAGTGTGATGCTACCATCCAATAATCCATGATACCGCTTAATCCAGATACTGGGGGGCTTGATAATGTGGTTAAAAATGGCATCATTGAGATTCACCCATATGATCCAGTCCAAAATGCAAAGTGAGCCCACTTTGGTTGGTGAAAAAGAGGAGCACCATCACATCCGAAGGGAGGTGAAGTCTGGGACCACGTCTAGTGAGAGATTCGTACAGGAGCCCCATTTTTACCAGACCTCCTTTTCCCATGGGCATTGGATTATATCATAGAGGAGTGTTTCTGGGGTGTTCGGGCAGAAGGGGCAAAACATGTCGCTAGAAATATGACAGAGGACGATATGGTCCATGGTCGGGAGGATTCTAGTGCACACCTTCCACTAGAAGTGGCGGATTTTTTTAGGGTCATTGAGCTTCCACAACTGTTCCAAGTTCCCCCCATCACCTCCGTCTATCTGAGTACAGAGGGCAATCCAATAGATAGACTTCAGTGTATAGGTTCTCGAGATGTATTTGATCCAGAAGATATTTTCAAGCCCTAGATCAAGACAACAAGGGGTACTCAGGATAAGACATTTTTCAATTTTGTTGGACCACAAGTGAAGTTTTTCCATGCGCCACCCATTCTAATTATTAGAAAAAAGGCATCAGACAGTGGCCCCTTCAAATCCTGGTTGAGTAGTGGACAAGGCTCGAACGCCTTCTTTATTAATCAGCTAGGGATCAGTCCAAACCTTAATAGTTGAGCAATTCCCAATCCTGCAACCCAACCCTTTTTTACTAAGACTTAAAGATCACCAGATACTTTTCAAGAGGAAGCTAGGATGGGGGCCCAGAAAGGAATCATGGAAATCCTTATGGGGGAAGTATTTAGCTCGGAGTACCCGTGCACAGAGAGTGGATGGGTGGAAAATAAGGTGCCATCCATTCTTAGCCAGCAGTGCATCATTAAATTGAGAGGTCCTAGAATCCCATACCTCCCTCCAATTTTGGTTGGCAGAGTTTATTCTAGGCGATCTAGTGGGTTTTATTCCTTCCATTGTTTTTTCCCCACCAGAAGTTGGAAGTGCATGAGTGGATCTAGTTAACAACAGCAATAGGAAGTTTGAACAGGGACATGAAATAGCTGGGGATAGACTGGAGAGTATCTTTTATGAGGTTTTCCTTTCCAGATTTGGAGATTCTATTTGGGGTCCATCCGAGGATTTTTTTTCTCAATCATGTCCAACATAGATGCGAAGATTTCTTTTTTGGACTATCGAATCACACTAGGTAGTCTGAGGTACTTTTGATGCTTTTGAACCATATGAATACCTGCAGTGACACAGAGTTCTTCCCTTTTGGATGGTGGTACCCCAGAGCTAAAATAGACTTCCAACTTTCCATGATTAATTGCTTTCCCTAAGTCCCTCTCATACTGGTGGATCACATGGAATACAAAAAGGAACTCATTATGGGTGTCTCTGGAGAATTGAAGACAGTCATCAGCGAAAAAGATATATGACATACGTGGGATTTTATGGCACACCTTTGGTCTAGGAAGTTTATGTGAGTAATATGCCTTGGAAATGAGGTTAGAAAAAAAAAATCAGCCACCAAGATGAATAGAAATGGGGAAATAGGGTCTCCCTGGCGAAGGCCTTGAGTAAGGGAGAATCCTCAGGTAAGCACACCATTGACATTAATGCAGAAGGAGATTGACGAGACATATTTCATGATCACATCTATCCATTTTTGAGTAGAATCCCATTTTTAGCATCAAAAATCTGAGAAAATGACATTCCACTTTGTCGTAGGCCTTGTTCATATTTAGTTTCCATGCCATGGTTCCTCTTTTTGCAGTGGAGCATGTTATCATAGAGTGGAACACTTTATAGGCCACAATGGCATTATCAGTGATCAGTCTCTTGGCCACGAAAGCACTCCAATTTTCTGAGATGATTTTAGGTAACCAAGTATGGAGCTAATTAACTAGAATCATTGAGAAGATCTTGTAAGAGACATTGCAGAGGCTAATAGGTCTGAAATAGGAGACCGCGAGAGGTTTCTTGATCTTGGGGATGAGGATGAGGATAACTTTGTTAATAGCGGAAAGGTTTTTTCTCCCTGCCCAAATGATCTTCATCAGAATGCAGATGTCAGGACTAATAATGTTCCAGTATTGTTTATAGAAGAGGGCATAGAAGACGTCTGGTCCCGGGGCCATGGTGGGGTGAATATGTTTTAGAGCCAAAAGAATCTCGTCATCTGTAAAATCTTTGGTAAGCTGTCTGTTAATCTCTTCGGTGATCACAGGTCTGATGCAATCCTCCACTACAGCCGAGGTGTTAAGGATTCCTATAGTAAAGAAATTTAGGAAAAAATTGGAAATAACATTGTGGATTCCTTCTATGTCATAGAAATTTCTCCCATCTGGGTGCGAGATATAAGAGGTAAAATTTTTCCGCCGCCTATATGATGCTTTATGATGAAAAAATCGGGTGTCTACATCCCCTTCTACAATGTGGATGTCATGCGCCTACATAGCCCATAATCTTTTCTTGATACGTAGGGCGACATCCAGGTCTTATTGGGTGGCTCTGATATTGGAAATAATGTAGTTGGATAGTGGTTGGCTGAGAAGGTCAACCAACATTCTATCATGAAATTCACAGTTCCTGTCAGGTTGATGGAATTTTTTATTCCTCCATGACCTTAGATTGTATGGAACCTGTTAGAGGGTGGACCCAATGTCTGTTTGTCCGCTATTCCATTCTGATTAGATAAAATCTTCACAACGTGGTGTTTTTCGTAGAAAAATTAAAATCTGAAAGGTTTCATTACTTTAGTGATGCAGTCACCTTGGGTACATTCAATGATAATCGGGCAGTGGCCTGAGAAATTGAGCATCAGGTGTCTGATGTGAAACATTCTGAAATACTTCATCCAATATATTGAGCCCAAAAATAATTGAAGGTTCTCATCAATATGGGGGCCATACGTATTACCTCGAAACCATGTGAATGGGTTACCCATGTAACCCAGATCGACCAATTCTTCCTTAAGATCACCTCCTTGAAGTCTGACATCGGCTTAGCGGATCTAATATCCCCAACTCTTTTTTCCTTCTGATACAAGATCTCATTAAAGTCCCCACCGAAGAGAATAGGTCTTTTCAGCTCATGCCACAGATTGTAAAGAAGATCCCATGATTTCCATTTCTCATTATGGGATGACCAACCATAAAAACCCACGAACATCCATAGCGGGGTTTGGGCCCCATGGATTGCCGCCACCACATGGAGTGATGAGGATGATAAGATACTGACATCAACATTTTCCTTCCAAAGAAGACAAATCCCCCCTTAGTGGCCTTGTTGGGAAACCGTGAGGCAACCATGGAAGCCCCATTTCTGAGCAAGAGAAGTAGTGTCCTTGTTTTCCAATATTGTTTCGGACATATTAACCATATCAGGAAGAATTTGAGCGCAATGGTGCTGGAACATGCGAAAAATTTGTGGGATTCCACCCCACGACAGTTCCAGCATAAGATAGTCATTGCCTTAGGTGGGGCTGGGACATACTTGCCTCCGCCATTGGGATCTCTGAGATCATTGTGTCACCCGCCGATAGCCATTTTTTGGGGTGTTTTCAGCCGAATTACTTATTTAAATTCATCGTTTATGTTCCCCAGGTTTTGGGTTAACTATTTTCCCGTCTCTGTTTTCATTGTGTACACTTATCCATGTTTGAAGAGTAATTGGTCCTAAGGATGTTATTCCTCTCAGCTCCGAGTCACCTTGTGGAATGATGTCTAATGTGGCCATATCTGGATCAGGGTCAAGATCAAATGGTTCGATGCACAATTGCTTTGGCATTGGAATTCGATCTGGTGGGTCCAAATCTTTTGTAAATGGTTCTGTTGAAGGTAAGACAATGTCTTTCAAGATGGTAATAGCTCTTCCTGAGTCAGTTAAAAGCATCTTAGTACGGATATTGTGTCTTTCCCCAGTATTTATCGTGGTTTTTCTGTCCTGGGGGGACCCTCCAGCCGCCCTATGATCTGTTGGTCTATCTTCAGGGAACACTAGTGGTCCAAGAATGATGATATTATTATGTTCAGGTTCCACCTGTTTAGTGTGATCCATTGTGATATGGTCTCGATCCCTCTGTTTTTCCACCTCAGAGATGAAGACATATCTTGACATTTTGGCTCAAAGCCAATGACTATATTGTAGAATGATTTTACCTGGATCATTATTTTTCTTTGCATCACACGTTCTCTCCAAATGCCCGATACGCCCACAGTAGAAGTAGAAAATTGGGAGTATCTTGAACTCAAATGAGAACCAGGTGTTTGAGTCATTGATTTTCAAGAACATGGCCCTCATTAGAGGCTCTGCTACATCGACCTTGGCTTTTATCCGCACCACGGGTCCCCATTGGATTGGGTCGGATCAGTCCCATTCAAGGAAATGACCAATGCGATCTCCAATTTCTCTCATAACCCATTCCGTTATCCCATGAAAGGGTATTTATTTGATGTGTATCCAGAAGGGGGAATGGGTTAGTTTAATATGTTGGATGTCATCCCCACCTTTGAATTCTTCCATGACGAGGAGCTGATTGTCAAAGGACCACAACCTACCTTTGAGGATTTTGTCCCTATCTTTTACATGGAAGAACTCAAAGACAAGGAGGTTATTTTTTACTCCATGAATATCCACTCTAGCCTCCAGTTTCCATAGATTCTGGAGGGTATTTTTGAGGGCCCACTGATTGAATGAGGTTTTCTCCATAGATTTTCCAACAACCAGCGGCGACATATGTTTTTCAAGAAGCATATCATCATTCCTCTGAGTCTCAATGAGTGCTTTTTCTTTGTCTGTAAAAAAATGTTATAGTATTTAACTGTATTGTTCTATAATATATTTAATATTTTTTTATATCTTTTAAAAAATTGTAAACATATAAGGTTATGAAATATAGGAAGATAATTTAATCTTGAAGTTTTCATTCAATTAATAGAGAAAAAGAGTTTCTACATTAACATCTTGAATATTTCATGATTCCATAAACTAATCAAAATATATGTATTGTTGATCTTAGTTTTTTCTTGAGCAGATCATGTAAACTATAACATCCCGAACTAAGACACCAAGTCGAAACAGGAGTGCCACATGTCCTCATACACACCCCACCATACACAAGAGGTTACTTACTAGAAGGGAGTATATAAGTCTATCAGTGGGAGACTATATCCTTATTATCATTTCATAACATTAATAATAATGAAAAAATACTATAATAAATTACCAAATTAGACATGATAAAACAAAATAATTTCATACCTGTCATATGATTATAAGCATCTCTCGATGTGTAAATCATATTTAATGTGTAACGTAATATTAAAAAAGCCATAGGGTCTTGTAGAGTTTGTCCTCATATTCTACCAACTCCATGATGCTCTTCAACAGTCCACCATAGGCCCCATTCCCTTCACTAAATATATAGTCAAAAAATATATAATCTCACTGAAATTTCTAAGTTGGGTGTGAGTAAAGTACTCACTAAGACACCCGCAATTCATCATTAACCTAATGTTCTCATTTATAAAAGTTTATGTCATCATAATAATATATTTTTAACAATAATAACAATATACAATCCAAAACTAAGAACTGATGTGCTAACCAAGCCACTACAAACCCCTTTCCATAACTACTTTGGCATTATGCCTGAAAATGTAAAGTTTGTCAATAAAAGAATAGATTCATCCTCAAGGTTGTTGTCATGTCACTCAAAATCCAAAAGTAATAATGTATCAATAACCTAATCTGGTTCCACAATGTACCGAGTAATATTCAAAATCCTGAAGACATCAAGTATCAGTTACCTACTCAGAATTCACAAGGAATCATGTTACAATCCAAATCAACAATGCATTGAGTATAAAAAATTTAATCAAAATACAAAATCATTACGTATGGGATATTTATAAGGATATCATGCTCAACCATCGTCATCATCTCACATCATGTGCCCTCCCCTTCTAAGGGATAATCAAACCAAGACAGTTACCTATCAGTTAAACAACAACACAATCCTCAAAAAGAAACACATGACTAGACATTGAATAATAAAAAGTATAGATTAACATCATGAAAATAAATAATAGCCTCATATATTAAATTTTGAATCAAACATTTACATGGAAATCCTGATATATAATGGTTCTAATGGAAACAACATCATTACGGTCTTTTGAGATACTCACACAACCACATTCAATAACAAGTTAAACATGATTAGCAATTATGAATATACATAGGTTATAAAAAGAAAAATTGGTTTATTAAAAGCTAAATAATTAATTAACTTCCTACCTTAATGTTTTTGACATGAAAGAAAATGATAAACCAATGTGTGGGGTTTGATAGATGGAGTGGGAACCTCAATAATCAATAACACATGATCCTATAACATATTATCATTATCGATGAAACACCCATTCTTGAGGTTATCCAAGGGTTCCTAGAACCAAAAAAATTAATTTTATTTCAAAAATAAATAAAATATCATATGTTATAATATGTTCTCAATAGTACCCAATCCTTTTACACATATTATTACATGGTTTTAAGCACAATTAACCATTATATACAACCATGGACCATAATGTCCAGTTTCTTGGAAGGTTTAGGTACATAATTAAACATCAGGAAAACAAATTAAAAAGATATATTTTATTTAATCTTCATAATGAACCTATAACATCCATTGAGCTCTTACATCTACATAGGACAACCTGGGGATTACATAAACAGAAAGGATGATATGAAAAGCCTAGTATGGGAATAAGTATTGGAATAAAACAAAACACATTGGTAAGAAGACATAACATGATGAAATAAATGGAATGGAACATGAATAAACATGAGGAATAATAAAATGTATGACATGTGAACATATAATCATGACATCATAATAATGTGTAAAAAACATATAACATGAAATATAGATGAGTCAAGTCTAACTGCCAAGACTATATCACATGGTGGAAAACGTACCATAATGAAACTAGGTTCACTATCTATCCCAATATGACTTCTCATGAAACTAAAAATTACCCTATTAATTAGAAAACTATCTATGTACACCCATAATAACCTGTTCATCCATATATGTTTCACATGAAGAATCATACATAAACATAAGTGTTACCCATGAAAGAAAATGAGCATCATAGTCTTGTTATAAATCATAAAAAAGGAGCATATAAAATTGTCCATAATAGAGTGGATTTAAAATATATATGGACATACATCATAGAAAATAGGTTTATATCATGATAAGTGATGTCAAAATGAATAAAAATCATATAGAAAGTTGTTTTAAGAGACATTAGAAATGAAACATTTTTGTATGGTTTATGGAAAATATTCAAGAGCATTTAAAGAGGAAATGGAATATTTGTACTTATAAAACCAAAAATGGAACAAAATATTTATTCATTATAAGAAAAATTTATCTTATAAAAAAATTATGGCTAAAAATATATTATGGGATGAACATGAAAATGGGTAAGAAATTATGAAAGTTCTCTTTAATTGGGCTTTCTTATCAGGAAAATTTGAGAAGGGAACCTTTTAAAAACTTTTAATTCCCCATCAAATGAGGATATAATGATTTGGATACATGAGTTTGAAAAATATAGATAGAATTTGGAATAATCATATAAAAACAATGAATAATTACATTGGGTTAAAGAGAGAGAAAGAGTAAAATAATTGAAAAATAGAGGTTCAGTTATAATCCCCTACCTTATGTGTCAAAGTGTTCCTCACATATAATTAATATCATGGATAAAGAAATTAAATAAAAAATTAATTAATTTATAACATTTTATAAATATATTTTATTTATTATAATTTTATGAATTTCATTTATGGCCTTTTGGATTTATTATTAAATACAATTTTATCATTCGATAATGTTTGTTTCCTTAGTTTTTGTGATTGGATCACTAGTATACATGTATATGAAAATCATGTAAAATGGGAATAGTTTTCCAAAATTGAAATTATATTTTATTAATTAAATTATATAATATTAAATTTTATATAAGTAATATTTTGATTTGGGATAAGTTGTATGCATCAGATAAAACTTTAGTGATAATAGTTTGGATTATTTTTTCTTTTTTTGATCATTATGAACTAGTTTTGTTTTATTAACTAATATTATGCATATATTTTTTACAGAACAATAATAGGTTCTACTAAATATATTACAATAACTTTTAACCATAATAATGGTCTTATTACCATCCTTGAAGGCAATTTTGGAAAATGAAAATGCATCATCAATTATGCATGTAAATTAACAAACCATGAGAAATGTTTTCATTTACAAAAAAAAAGAGAGATAAGAATAATATGGAGGATAGATATTCCATTAATAGGATATAATTGAATAATATAAATTATATTGGATTGAACATTAAACATGGAAAATTATATTTGAGGAGGAAAAATAAAAGAAAAGAAAATTAAAGAACATGAAAATAAATTAAAAGAAAAGGAAATATGTTTTTATGTCCTGAATTCTCATCCTCGATAATCTCCTTAGTGGAATTTGTCTTGGTATTTTTTTGAGATCATAAACTCTTGGAAATGGGGAATATGGTTTGAAAAAGTATTGAATTTTTTTTACAAGCTTCAAGGCATAAGAAGTGTGAGTTGAAGAGGTGGTGATAGGAGGTATTTATAGTGGAGAAGTGGGGTGTTTTTTGATTATTTAATTCATTTGTTAAACATTTTTGACCAAGACAAGATATAGTGTTAATTATTATGAATAAATATAGATAATAGTGCATTTGAGTTAGAAATAAGGATTATTTCATCATCCATACATCAATAATGACTAAAAAATTCATGTATTTTTCATTTAGCATAAATTATTGTATTTTAATATTAACCAAAAAATAAAGTACTTTAGAAAATATCAAAAATTCAGCATAACTATTTTTCAATATGTATAATTCAAAAAATAAAAACATTTTATGAAAATAATTTTATCAATATGAGAAATTTAATTTATAATTAAAATCACAATTTACTCAAAAAATACTGATTTTAATATAATAACATATTTTATAACACCATGAAAAATTAACTATGGTATCATAAAATTGTATTCCAATTATAATACAACAAATTATTTATAAATGAATGATTTTTCTGATTTTTTAATTATTAATTTAATCATATAATTTTAATTAAATAGTCATGACTTCGAAAAATACCTACACTTAATTAATAATTTTCAAAACCTTTATTTACTTACACTGTGATATAATTATATCATATTATGTTTCATAAGAAACCTAAATTTTAATTATACTTTCATAGGTAAGGTTACTATTACATTGACTGGTTTACTATTTCTATGTGTTATATTACTATTCCTAAGTTGAAGTTACTATTTTTTCAATATAGGTTCCTTAACTTCTATAAAAACTTCTTATTTCATTAATTATTCATTTTTAATTCTTAATTGTGTAATAAATGTGATTTTATTTGGTTTATAGTATATGTAATATTTATGAGAAGAGGAAACTTCATTGATATAATTCTTGGGTCGTTCCATTCTTCCCCCTTATAAAATGTTTCCCTAAAAAATTATCAAACTTTTGGAAAATAGGTAAGGGCACTTATCCTATTAATATTCATTAACTAGAAAACAAAAAATAAAATTAGGGGCTTGGATTTTTAGGTAATAAGTATATAAAAATAAAACATTGAACATATAAAGCTATTTTTTTTAATAAAATGTATAACCCAAATTTTGAATCCCTGCATTCCAATCTAGGATATCCATAGTGATAGAATTATTATTTTGGATCTTACTAAAGTGATATAGTCATAATATACAAAAATAAATAGACCTTTATCTGATAAAAACTATAAATACCATAGCCTTTTACCAATATTATTACATGATTTTAAGCATAATTAACTAGAAAATACAACCAATGATCCTAAAGTCTAATGGATTTGGAATATTAGGTAAATAATTAAATGTAATGAAATTAAAATAAAAAATATTTTATTTAATATCTATAATGCTCTAAAAACATCCATTGAGCTCTTACAACCTCATAGGATAACCTATGGAATACATGAACAAAAGGGATGACCAAAAAATCCTAATAGTGGAATAAGTATGGGAATAAAACATATCACACGGGTAAGATGGAATAAGATAATGACCTAAAAGGAATTGAACATGAATAAATATAAGGAATAATAAAATTTATAATATGGTAGAATATAATAATGGAATCTTATGAATTTTGGGAGCACATAAAACATGACATATGCATGAGTCAAGGCTAACTTCCAAGACCATATCCCAAGGTAGACAAAGTACCATAAAGGAATCAGGTTCACTCCCTATCCCAACATGTCATGTTCTGAGATTAATCATTAACCAATGTATTGGAGTTCTATCATGGTGAACACACCATAAAATGTTTCTAAAAATGTGTTCCATAGGAATAATAAAACATAAAGATAAGGGTTACCCATGAAAGGAAATGGGTATCATAATCATGTCTTAAAGAATACAACATTAGTGTATAAAAGTGTCCAAAAAAGAGTGTATTTAAAATATACATGTTAATTAATAAGATAAAATAGGCCAATATCATGATAAGTGATTAAAAATAGATGGTAAAACATTTAAAAAGTGTGTTTAAGAGAAATTAGAATTGAAACATTGTAGTGCAGTTTATGGAAAACATTAAAGATCGTTTAAGGTGGAAAATGAATATTTTTATTCATAAAATAAGAAATGAACAAAGATAATTTTTCATTAAAAATAAATAATTTTATAAAAATAATTGTGTCTTAAAATATATTATGGGTTACACTTGAATATGGGTTTGAAATAGAGAACATCCCTTTAACTTGGCTTGCTTATTGGGAAAATTTGAGAAGGAAACGTTTTTAAAAAATTTATTTTCTATCAATGAAATATGTAATGATATGAATAAATGAGTTTTTAATATATAGAGATAATATATAATAATAATATAACAATAAATAAGAGTTACATTGGGGTAAATATAGAGAAAGAGTAACCTAAAGGAAATATAGAGGTTTGGGCAGAATCCATTACCTTATATCCAGAAGTGTTTTGCACTTATACTTAATTTACAGGACAAACAAATTAAATCCACTAAATAAATAATTAAAAAAAATTATATATGTATTTTATTTATTATAATGTTACTATATTTATTTATGAAATTTTTGATGTGTTATAAGATACAATTTCATCATTTGGGAGCATTGATTTCCTTGGTTTTCGTGATCGGTTCACTTGTATACAACTATGAAAAATCATGAAACGTGGGAATAATTTTTTAGAATTAAAATTTTATTTTATTAATTAATTTAAATAATATTAAATGGTTACATAATTCATTTGGAAAATTTGGGTGATGAATATTCATTAGATCAAACTTTAGTGAAAATCATTTTGATTATTTTGGAGTTTGTTTGATCATCATGAAATAGTTTTGTTATATTAATTAATATTATGACTATATGTATATTCCAGAAAATAAAATATTATTTAATACATATATTATAATATTTTTACCTATAAAAATGGTTTTATTAACATCCTAGAAGGTGAAAATTAAAAATGAAAATGCATCGTCTGTGATGTTGGTAAATTGACACATCACGAGAGATGTTTTCTTTTTATAGAATAAAAGATTGTATGGAAGGAGTTTGATGATTTATATTACATTAAAATGATATAATTATATTATATAAATTATATTGGAGTTACCATTACACTTGGACTAGGGTAGGTGAGTAGCAGATCAGAAAATAAAATAACTTAAAATGAAATTAAAAGAAAAAGAAAGTGGGTTTTACCTCTTGTATTCTCATAATTGAGAACTTACATAGAGGAATTGGTTTTTTAATTTTGAAGAGACCCGTACCTATTATACATGGGTAATACTCTAGGTAATAGGATTTTATATAAATTATACAAGATTCAAGTCTTAATTGGTTTTAGGAGAAGATGTGGTGAGAGGTGTAATTTATAGTGCGGTTTACTGTTTTTTGATTATTTAACTCATTTCATTAATATTTTGTATCGAGGAAAGAAACAATGATTATTAATATGGATAAATAAATTAAATTGTTAATGTGTGTTTGAACTAATGGTTCTTACACAGTCAACCTATCAACAATGACAAAAAAATTCATGTATTTAGAATTTATCGTAAATTATTGTATTTTACTATTCACCAAAAAGTCAAGTTTTTTAGAATAGTAAAGAAAAATCACCATTAAAATTTTTCGACATTTATAATTTCTAATTGAATTCCATTTTATGAAAACAATTTTCTAAGAATGAGAAATTTAATTTTTAATTAAAATCATCATTTACTCAAAAAATATAGATTTTAAAATTATAACTGATTTTATAACACTTTGAAAAATTAACCAGGGTCACATAAAATTTAATTTAAATCATAAGACAATAAAAAATAAATTAACAAATTAATTTTATGAAAATATATTTTCATTTAAAATTTTAAATTAATCATTGAATTGTAGTTAAATATTTATGACTTAAAAAATACTAATACTTATTTAAAAAAATTTGAAATAATTATTTACTTATACTATGTTATAATTATATCATATTTTCTTTTATGAAATTGTTAAATATTATTTATACATTCATGGGTGTGGTTAATATTCATTTGGATGGTTTCAGATTCATAAGGGTTATATTACTGTTCCTCAGGTCAAGTTACTATTTCATCGATATTGTTTCCTTAACTTCTAGAAATATTTATTATTTCATTCATTATTGAATTATAAAGTTTATACTGTGTTATGAAAGTGATTTTATGTGTTTATACTATGTCGAATAATTATTAGAATTGTAAAGTTAATTTATAGAATTTTTATGTCATTATATTCTCTCTCTTGAATAATTCCAAATTATCATTTTAGGTCAACCCATGTTTTATCATTCTTCCCCTCAAGAATAATTATCTCTTGATAATTTCAAATAAATTACCCTTTTATAATTTTCTCTTGATAATTTATTATATATCATCCTTTTATGATTATCTCTTGATAATTTAATATAAAATATCCTATTATAATTTTATTATAAAATTAATCATTAACTAACATTTAAAATTCAATGTAATTATCATTTTTAAATATATTATAATTATTTTTTGAGAATTTCATAAAAAAAACCATTTTTCTATTTTTTGGAAATATATTTTCCTTTCAATAAATTAAATAACCATCTCTGGATTTTTTTACAATTAGCTTCGATAATTTCACACAATTATCAATTGACAATATTTGATAAATTATACATTGATAATCTACATAAATTATCTAGGGATAATTATCTTATGATAATTTCATATAAATGATACATTGATAATTGCAAAATATTATATTTGATAATATTGAAAAATATCTTTTTTGTAATATTTTTAAATTATTACATGATAATTCTATGTTTTATCATTTTAATTTAAATCCCATTTTTTACAGTATTTTGGAGGAGGGAAAATAAAAGAAGAAAATAAAAAAACAAAACACTAATTTTCATGTGGGTGCCAAACACATGGAGATGTGCAAGGGGATTTCATAGTCCTTAGAACAAGAATAATAACACCTAAATGATAAACTGAACTTTCACTGACCACATACAGGGGAGATCAAGCCCCCTGGATTTGATTGAATCAACCAACACCAAAGATAAAAGGGTTTGACTATTTCAAAAACCCAAAATCACAGTATTTCCAAACCTAAATTAAGGCACCCAATTTAATCAATGATTCATCTAAAAATTAATGGACTAGCCTTTAAATATACCCTATTAAGGAATTACTAATTTTGGATATGAAAATAGTTGATTTATCATAGTTTGTAATTGGTGGCCACATAAAAATGGAGGAAGAGGGAATGTGACATGGGAGGAGGAGGTAGAAAATGGAATAAAAATAGATATAAAATAATTGAAATGTAATAAATAATAAAATAACAAACCATAACTTACAATTTTACCAAACACCATATATATAAAAATTTTATGTCACACCTAGGGTAAAACACGAGTTCTAAATTTAACGGCGTACTTGGATTTTTTTATCCAAGGCACCAATCGAGAGATATTACATTTTTTAGATAAAATAAATGAATGCGATATAATATTTCTAATATTTTTATTATAAAAATACCTAGGATCTATTGTCCTTATAATCTCTCATGAACTAAGTACTTATATTTGAAAATATTCTATAGAATATCTTAAATTGTTAATAAGTATTTTACATTTACATATAAAATTAAAACTATTTACTAAGTGTTTTTACTAAAAAATTACATTTTCACATAAAAATACTCGTAAATTATTGAATAAATGGCTTTTAATATCATTAAAATTTGAGGATATTACAATTATCACCCTTTATTGACTTATCATCCCTATGAAGTAACTAAAGAGATATTTCTCAAACAACTCAGGCCACTGAGCTAGAACATCAGACTCATGATCCCATGTGTCCTCTCAGATTAGTCCATGATTCCAAAGAATGAAAACAAGTTGTAATATCTTTAATAATAGAAATATTTCAATCTGGTCTACAATCCGTACTAAATGCTCCTCATAATATGCATTAGGCTCTAAATCCATTTCCTCACAATCAATTCCATGAATAGGTTTGGTTTTTTACATTCAAATATGTGGCACATGAAACAAGTCATGCATACCTTGGTAGATAGAAATAAGATATAAATTATTTTCCACTATACCAACCTATCCAATGATAATTAATGGTCCCAAAGACCACAGTTCTAACTTTCATTACTTCTTAAGATTTCGGTGGCCAAACTGAGGAGTAACTCTAAAGAAAACTTGATCACCCATAGAGAACTCTCGAGGCCTATTCTTATGGTAAACATATGATCTGTATATACTATGATCAGTGATCAACCTCTTATAAATTAATTCAACTCTCTTAGAGGTTTCCTGATCAAAACCAAGCCCTACAACCATTACCTCACCTACATCAAGATAACAAAGTATTGACCAACATGGTCTCCCGTAAATATCCTCATAAGGTTCCATTTAAATCAAATTCTAGTTACTATTTTTATATGAATTTAACCAAGTATAGACGATCATCCCATGATCCACTAATTTTTAGAACATAAGATCGATGAATAACTTAAAATATGTGCATCATTCACTTGGACTATCTCTCTGTCTTAGGACGACATGTTGTGCCCAACCTGAAATGAGACCATAGGGTATTCTGTAATGCTTGAAAAACCCTAACATAAAGCATATGTCTCTATATGAAATAATTCTCCAGGGAACACTATGTAAGACTATAATATCATAGACATAGATAATTCCCATCTCCCATACTGAGTGAGTCTCTATGATCATAAATAAGTGATAAGACTCTATTAGATGATCGACAATCAACATGATTACATCATGAATATTTGAGATCATACGTAACCATATCACAAAGTCAATCATGATGCCTTATCACTTTCATAAGGGTATATGAAGTGGTAAGAGAAACCCACTAGGTTTTTGGTTCTCAGCCTTCACCCTCTGGTTGGAATGGCCTTGGGAGACAAAACATGTAACATCCTTCTTCATCCCTAGTCACCAGAACTAAAATTTAAAGTCACAATACCTCTTGATCACACAAATATGTACCTTCCATATATAGTAATGTTAATATTTCATCACATCCTCTATAATGGAATAAGGGACCACTTATCTGCCATATACCATGATTACCTCACCATCACTAAAAGACCACCTAGGTAACAGATCACCACCAACTAGTTGTTCCCGAATCACAACACAATCTGGCTCTAACTCATGAATAGTATTCACCCAATATAAAAGTGATTATGTGGTCTCTAAAGGGTTAACAGTCAAAAATCATAGATTCTCCGAATCATCCACCCCTCTATTAGCTAAAAAGCTCAATAAGCACCACTTTTTTTATGTTTTGTCAACAACCTCCGGTTCAGCCTACGTCTTATCATTAAGAGAATATGAAATGATGTAACCCTTTCCATGTGCATCCACCATCTCCAAGCTGAACATTTTTTTATATTAAATCCAACACCTCTCTTTTAGATCTAGGTCATTGTATATGAATATATAGTGTAGGATTTTGTGGTTTGTGTAAACGAAAAAGCTCTCCCTAAATATATTGTGTCACCAAAACAGCAACGCATGATTCAAAGATGCCAGAACAAATTCTTGAGTAGAGTAGATCTCCTCATAAGTTTGTAAATGAAATACCATTCATGCTATAACCTTCTCATAATTCCATAATACTACTCTGAAAATGACAACTGATGAATCATAATATACGGTGTATCAAATCCTTGGATTAGGTAGTATTGGTAGTAGAGCTATAGTGAACATTATCTACATCTCATGAAAATATTATTCATGAGTCTTTTCATTGGAAATTTACTCCTTTCTTCATCATTATTTTCATGGGTGTTGATATTCAGAATAAGTTCTGGATAAAGCTTCGGTAATATCCAACTATACAAAAAATATTCTGATCATGAAGAAATTATTTGGACATGTCCATGACATGACTACTTCCACTTTTTCATGGGCCATGGATATACCTTTCACAGACACCACATCTCCTAGGAAATTCACTTCAAGTATTCATAAATCTCACCTTTATAGCTTGGTGAAAAGACGAAATGATTGAAGCATTATTAAGAAAATATCAAGTTTCCTAGAATGCTCCTCTTCTATAAAAAAGTATATGAGGACGCTGTTAATGAATTTCATAATGAATGAATCATGGTGTGAGTGAGATATCATGTTCATGAGATCCGTGAACATTGTCAGGATTTTTATTAGTCCTAACAACATCTCCATGCAATAATACCTCAGATACCTTCTCTGAAGCATTTTATTCGTAGTTTCTTCAAACATAACTCTCAAATCATGATATCCCAATAAAAGGTCAATATTAGAGAACCACCAGGCTCCCAATGACTGATTTAAAAGATCATTAATCCTAGAAAAGAAAAATCTATTATTCACCATCATTGTATTCAACTTCCACTAATCAAAATAAAGTTGAAGAGAACCATCCACCATTTAGGTGAAACAAATATGTGAACCCCATGCTGAAAAATTGATCCAAGTAAATCCCTTTCATTCCATGTCATCTAGATGTAATTTGAGCTCTGTTAGTTTGACTGGTGCCATACAATTCAGGGGAATCAAAATGGGTTGTGAACATGACATGACCTCAATCTTTGCTTAACGTTCTAATCCTTCACAGTCTAAAATAGTTCAAATAATCTCACAAATACTGCAACCCATTTTTCATCATCCCAGGTTCCTTAGGTTATCCTTAAGGATGTTAGTTAATATAATTGAAGTTTAAGACTATTTGATCATAGTTATGAACTACTATACATAAGACTGACACTCAGTGAATAAATTCGGGTTTATCTGACCCTACTACCTAAACCATATAGTAGGTGTGGAAGTTTGGTCAATTGTATCTGCCTATATGTCCAGTGGAAATTTAGAAACATCCTCCACTTATAGTGTATTCTATGCTACTTCCCATTTAGTCCCATAAGACCATGTCAAGGTGAAAATTTTTTAACACAAAGGAAAAACCTTAAAAACAAAACAAGGTCACTAGAAAAAACACTAATCACTCTATGGGATCACATAATGTTCTCATATGATCTTACCCTTAACCCAATGTATTACCCTCCTTGCACTAACCCTAGTCTCTATACCTATGTGTTTTTCACAATCAACATATACATAATAACACAACACCATGCTTATTTAAACTAATTAACACCAATACAGATATATCATAATATCATAACAACAAAGATACATCACAAAAATATTTCTATTCAAAATAGAAAGAAAAAATACAGGCAATTAATTGACGAACTAATATACAATACAACAATAGGTATATATGTGTATAAATTTGAACCTACCGTCCCAGTCATGAACTAATTCATGCCTTCCCATATATAAGAGGGTACTGACTAGTAGCGAGGATATAATCCCATTAGTGGGGAGACTATACCCCCATTATCAAGTCATATTATCAATAATAAATCATAATAAATATAATAAATGACTAGAGTAAACATGTAGAAACTAAATAATGCATACATGTTATAAAATAATAACTATATCTCCAATTGGAAAGACTGTCCAATGTGTAAAGAAGTAAAAAAGCGTTGGAGTCCTCCAAAGTCCACCCCAGTCTACTACAAGCTTCATGCTCCTCTTCTCAACCACCCCCCTTAGGCTCCTTACCATTCATAAGATCTGTAGTCATGAAATCTATAATCATAATGAAATTCATGAGTCGGTTTTGAGTGCAAGACTCTGTAGGACCCCACTAATTCCTTCTTAGCCAAATCTGCTCAAGTATAAAAGTGTATGACATAATAATAATAAATTCATAATAATTACAAAGGCATAAAAAAGATCATTAATGTGCTAAAAAACTACCTCAAACCACTAATTACACTTACTTCAACTCTATGCTAGAAAACGTAAAAATGTTAGTGGGAGACAAGAACCAGCCTCAAGGTTTTCATCATGTCACTCAGAATCCACAACGCATCGAGTGAGTAGAGTACATGGAATACGCAATACATTGGGTAATACTCAAAGTCCAAGAGGCATCGAGTATCGCTAACATTCTCAAAATATACATGGAATCAAGAAATATTTGGAATCCAAAAGGAATCAGGCATCGATAACCTACATGAAATCCCTAAGGAATCAATTAATATTCCGAATCAACAAGGCATAGAGTATCATCCATCTACTCAAAATCCATAAGGCATCGAGTATAATATAGGTTATTTTTATCATTCTCTACATTCATCATCATCACACATCATGCACACTTCCCCTAAAAGGGATAATCATACAATGCTAGTTTTTTGTCATGTATTCAACAAACCAATCCTCTAAAGTAAATACATGAAAAGACATTTCATGATAAAAAATATATCATAATATCATGAGAATAAATAATAGTATCATATATTGACATATGAGTTAAACATCAACTTGGAAATCAAGCTATCTAATCATTCTCATGTACTCTAAATCACAGTGGTCTTATAATCGACACACACACCCACATTTGATCACAAGCCCAACATAGTTATTAATTATGCCTATATGAAGATTATAATAATGAAAGCAAGCATAAGAAGATCTAAGTAGGTAGGGAACTTCCTACCACAAATTCATCGATATCAAAGGTAAGGATAAATCACCCTTTGTGGTTTAAAGCATGAGTGGAAACATTAATATCCAAGAACATGCACTCATGAGAATTATTATTATATTCGATGAAACGTCAAAACTCAAAGTTCATCAAGGGGTCCTAGAAACAAAATTTTTTTTAAATATAATTAAAGATCACACGTACTGATATTTTATTATTGTTGAATAATTCTAAATTATAATTTTAGTCTAATTCAAGTGTTAGAAATCATCCCTTCAAGAATAATTATCATTTGATAATTTCTTAAAAAACATCCTTTAATAATTATGACTTTATATTTTTTAAGATATCGTTCCATGATAAAATCTTGATAATTTATTATAAATTATTCTTTTATAATTTTTAAAAGCAATTTATCATAAAATAACCATGATAATTCAATGTAATTATCATTTAATAATTTATAATAACTATCCTTAGATAATTTCTAAAAAAATTCCCTTTTAATATTTTTTCTGAATTATCCTTTGAATAAAAGACATAACCCTCGCTTAATAATTATTTACAATTATATTTGATAATTTCATGCAATTATCTCTTATTAATTTAATTATAAATTATCCTTTGATCATTTCAATTAATTATCCATTAATAATTATCTTATGATAATTTATTAAAAATTATCATTTAATAATCGTATAATATTATCTTTGATCATATTGTGGAATAATATTTTTAAAATTCATTGTAATTTTCATTTAAAAATTTTAGGTTTTATGATTTTAATTTAAATTACACTTTTTTCGATATTTGATAAGATGAGAAATAAAATAATAAATAAAATAAAACAAAACACACCTCATTCATGTGGGTGTTTCACAAATGTAGATGGAGAATGGGTCACCACTTTTCTTCTAATAAGAAGAATAACACTAAAACAATCAATTAAGGTTCCACCGAACATGCACAAGGGAGATCTAGGATACTATAATTCAATGTAATCAACCAAAATTTAGGCGAAAATGGTTCAACTATTTTTGAACCACAAAATCATAGAATTTCCATCAAAAAATAAAAACACAAAATTGATTCGATTATTCCACCAAAAAATTAGGACCGGGTATTCAATTTTATCCCAATAAGGATTTGTTAATTTTAGTGTGGATAAAACAGTTCATTTTTCATTGTTTAAAATTAGCATCCACATGAAAATAGAGGTCGATGGTCTGCTTTATAAATGAAGTATGAGGAAAAGGGAATAAAAAGAAAAAGAAAATAATTACAATATAGTAAAAATATTAACTAAATCAACCTCACATGAAATTTATGTTGCTTCCGATCATAGAGAAATGTGTAGTGGTGGGGGATATATTAATTTTTTTAATATCAAGTTTCATTAAATCCTAACAGAGGATCTTGCACAAAAAATTTATTATAAATTTATTAAATATTGAAAATAGGGAATACTCTGGTTTATGATCTTTCAAATATGTGAATGTTGATAATTTTAAAATACCCTTTTAGATTTAATTTTTTTACTGTGTGGATCTAAGGATAAAATCATTCTTACAGTGATCTACACATGGTCTTGTTCTCAGCAATCAATGTCAACCGATCTATGGGGGGTCATATGGAAAACGATTGTCTTGTGTTTCTTGTGTTGATCCTTTATTCTTCGATCTTGAAGGAATATCTGATTCATTTATTTTTCATGAGTGGGAGAGAGAAGGTGGAGTCTAGAGAGAATTTTTTGAGTGCAATAATTCTCTATCTTTGATTTAAAACCCAACACAATAGTCATAACCATATATTTATAGAGCTAGGGTTCAAGATGAAATATTATTTAATTGATTTCTTAATAATAAAATATAATTTTACTACCTTTAATAAAATTCATGTCTCAAAATAATTATAATATTTTAATTTTATGATGCATTCCAACTTCTAAAATAATAAATATTATTTAACTCACTTGTTAATTAATATTTTTCACCAAAGGCTTTTTTGGTCTATTAAAAATTCTCTAGATTTTATTAAACATCTAAATTAATATTAAATATTTTATTTATGCATAAATATTTGTGATAAATAAAATATAAATAAAATTTATCATCGTTATAGAGAATAATATTATTTTTGTTAAATAAATTCAAATAGAATTTAATCAAGATCATCAGAAACACATAGTGTGTGACCCTTTTAGATTCTTTCCCATTGTAATTACGCAGGTTTACTAAAATTCCAAGATTAATGTCAAGAATCAAGTCATACAACCCAAGAGAAATGAACTTAATGTCTTAATGATGATAACCAAATTCAAATTTTCACAATGTAATATTATATCTTTATCCCAATATATCAACAATAATGTTTCACATCTGTTTCACCAACCTATTTTCTCAATACACATTTCATTGAATATCTAAAATAAATGCATCTTTTGATGCCCAATAAATTTAATGCGATGATTCTACAATAATCAAAGGGATGAGATGTTAACTTCCAAAAACATAGGAGGGACCAATCCTTCCTCAACTTATCCATTAACGAAGTGTCAATCATGATGCATGCAACATTCCCTACCTCCCCATGAAGATATAGAATCATTGTTTTCATTATAAAATATTAGTGCAAGTGTCATGAAATGTAATAATAATAATCTTATGTCTAAGGACCATTACACATTCACACATATAGGGTTATCTGTTCACACCAAAATATGAGGAATTACTACCGATGTGGTTTACTCTTATAATCTATTGTCTTGGAGGATACCAAGTGTGGACTTCATTAGAGGAATCCGTATTTTATTATGAGTACTTGAAAGAATCATTTTATGTTTTATGTATTATATCATAGTATGTTATCCAACATCATAACATTATTTAATAATAACGTCATAGTAATTCAAGGTTATCATCCTAATTGGGAACTTCTATGACTTTATCAATGAAATTTATACTCTAGAACATTATTACATCAGAGTCATACAAAACAATGAGAAATATTTAATAAGATGTTTTGTTAAAAATCAATTCATCAAATATACATGTGATCTAAATATAAACAGTTGGACAAAGGACACCAAATCTAAAAAACACCCACTTATATTTGAGCCAACTACCAACTACTTTTAGTCTTCTAGACCACACATGATAATCATGTTTTTTCTATGTCAAGGCTTTATTCATGGCATCCATAATAGTGTTTTCCATATAAATATTTCTCACCGTTACATTAAATCTCTGAGAAAAATACCTTAATAGATGACACTTATGATTTATGTGATTTATACACTGATATGGCCTTGGCTATTTTATAAGACACACCACTATAAGTAGTATCAAAATAGTGTATGATTGGATATTTTATTTTAGGTACCTCATCACGATATTGGAAAATGTTGTCAATCTATGTTGCTTCTTTAGATGCCTTAGCAGCCATAATATACTTGGAATCCACTATAGAATCTAGGACCACAACCCGCTTTGAGCTCTTCCATCTTAGAGAACCTTCATTCAAAGTGATTATGTATCTCATTTATGACTTTATTTAATTTTGATCAGTTCGAAAACTAGCATCAACATATACATTGATGACTATTTTCATATAACCTCCAAAAACTCAAAATATATCAAGAGGCACCTTAAATACATAAGTATAGTCTTGACTACCATCTAATGGTGGTCACTTGGGTCAGCATGATATCTTTATACCACACCTAATGAATTAGATAGATCTAGCCTAGTACATATCATAGTATACATGAATGACCCAATCATAGATTCATATGGAATAGTTTCCATTATATTTCCTCACTCATGTGTCGGATGACACATTTTATTGAAAATACGAATGCAATGGGATTATGGATACAATTACCCATTAGATTTTCCATAATGAATCTATTTGTTGTCATGTAAATGTAAGTACACTGAATTAGGCTAAGAAAACTCCTATATCTATCATGATGTATTTTGATCCCATGAATATAGGATGCCTGAACCTTGTTCTTCATATAGAATCATTTATAAAATCATTCCATAACAAACTATATAACTACTATTTCATTTACATTGAGTAATATTCCATGAAAATATGATATTATAAAAATTAATGCACTCCACATAATCAATTTTTATACACAAGGATCACAATAATTCTTTATGAAACCATATTTAGTTACTGATTCATCAAAATGAATGTTCCAGGATGTAGATGATTTTTATAATCCAGAAAGGGATTTATGTAATTTTCATGTCTTAATTAAAATTATTTGGAGGCACAAACCCTTAATTTTATGTCATATAGAAATATTTCTAAAGGATACCATTAATAAAGAATATTTTGATACCAAATTTCCAAACATATAATCATTGTAAGCCACAATGTAAAGAAGAATTATGATGGATTTTAGCATTGTAACTAGTGAAAAGGTTTCATCGTAGTCAATGTATTGATGTTTCTAAATCTGTTATTTCAACCATTCATGACTTATAGGTTAATGAGTTTCCCTTACATGTCCAATTTCATCTTGAAAAAACATTTTCAACAAACATGTTTTACATCGAATTTAGGATATGCCAAATTTTAGGCTTGGTTTTGTTACATGGAATCCATTTCAGAATTCATGGCTTCTTACCACATGGAAACATCTACACCTATTACATATTCTTTATAGGTTATAGGATCATTTTTATCAATTTATAATGAGTCACAATCCAAAATTAATAGATAACCATACAGTTCTACTTCTCTAACCTCTCGAATACTCCAACATATAACTTGTGTCTCTAAAATAGTTTCTTCTTCCATATGGATTTTGGGAATCTATTCTTATACCTAATCTTGTGTACCATGATCCTCGAATTCATTTATTTCTATCTCTCTACAAATATCTCTTTTAGATATGTTATCCCTCTCATGGAATATGGTATGTCATTCCACTACTACCATTTCTTTTTAGGGATCATATAAGTTATATCCCCTTGTTTCATTAGGGTATCATATAAAGGTACACTTTTTGAATTTGGGTGAAATTTTATTACTTTATGAGGCCTAAATAAATAATTCTTAACCCCAAACATGTAAGTATGACAATACAAAATTCATTCCATTCAATAAAATCTATAGTATACAGTCTGCTAATTTATTTGGTATCTGGTTTAGTATGTTTGCTACTATTTGTAATGTGTATCCGAAATGGATAATATAAGATACATATGAATCATCTTTAATCTCACCATTTCCAACAAGGTTTGGTTCCTCCTTTTTCTTACACCACTCTACTTCACTGTATATGTAGGTGTTAGAAGATATCAGATCACAAAATTCAATAAGTAATAAATAAAGTCTTGATTAAGACATTATCCATAATTGTCTGAGTGGAGTTTCATAATCTTATTTCCCAAATATTTATCAACTTCATTCTTTTATTCCTTTAATTTATCCAAAGAATCCAACTTATACCTCATTAAGTACTCATATCCATATCAATTAATATCATGAGTAAAATTTATGAAGTGTGAGTTCCCACCCCTTGCTTCTATAGGAAAGGGTTCACACACATATGTTTGAACTAATTCAAGAATAAATTTTTATCCTTCACCCTTTCTAATAAATAGAGATTTAATAATTATTTCTATTGAACACTAATGACATTGAACTTCTGTTTTTAGTTCAAAAGATTCCGAATAGAAATCTTAGAATAATTTATTGAATATATTTTCATTTACATGACCTATTTAGTGATGACATAGTTGGGTGTGGTATAAGTAATGTGAAGTAGTTTCATTATTGATTTCTATTACTAGGTTTGTGTAATCCCACACAGAAAAACCAATAGTTAAATTCACCTTACCATAACAAATGATATCTTTATAAAAGAAACCACATTCATTTCCAAACTTGAAAATTGATCCATATCTATTATGTTTGGAGGTAGATATAATGTTTTTGGTGAGAGAAGGCACATAATAAAAACCCTTTAACACAAAGATCATTCCTCTCAACAAAGTGAGGTGTTAGTTCCCAATTGATAAAATAATAATATTTTATCTATCGGTTTATCATAGATCAACCTCCCCTCGATTAATTTTTCTATATATTATCTGTTTATATAATTGAATTCAATTGTGAGAACTACAATTTGTAAATAAAAAAAAATTATTAGAAATAAATAAATTTCACTCATTAAGAAACACACATGAAAATTTCCCTCGCTTCATCGGATGAGTGGAGTTTTTCTTCTAGTGGCCCTTCTTTCCACATGAAAAACAGAAAACATTATATTCCCTTAATTTCCCCTAGATCTTCCTATTCTTAGAAGGGTGTGATGAAAGATTATTGCTAGATCTATTCACATTACATTTATGTTTGTTCTCCATAATTATATAAGGATTTATCACTTCGTGTCCTTATTTACGTAGCAACGAAGATTAAGAAGATCTGATAGAGAGTTCTCAGTGTTGTTCTTATTAAAATTTACAAAAAAACAAGAGAATCTCAGAGGGTGCAATGAATAAATGAGATAGATTCCCATTTATTTAAGAAGTTTAAACCCAACTACCTTTAAGTGATCAATATAGTCAATGATCTTAACTATTTGAGTCCTGGATGGGTACCTTCTATAATATTTCTTTAAAAGAGACCTTGTAAATCTCAAAACATTCCTATCTAGCTCTCTCATTGTAATGACCACAGAGGTTCTCAAGAATTCTATTGGAATCCATGTCTTCATGATACTTTATGAGTTCACTAGACATGGTTCAAAGCATAACACCTTGAACATGGACCAAGTCATTCAAATTTTTATAGAAAAGGAACTATTAGTAACTTTCCTCTTTGGTAGGTGGATCAGTCCTTAAGGATTATAGAACATAAGATTTTCATTCACGGCGTAACACAACCTCAATGTGTCTAAATCACTCTTGGATGTTATTGATAGTGATTAGGTTGTATTTCTATAATATTTATCATAGAGATAATTTGGATTATTATATTGACATTTTATTCTACAATTAAAAAGGATATTATTATTACTTTTTATTGATTATAAATTTTGTGAGAACTAATAAATTAATAGATTTTTATTAAATCTATCACTATTTTATCAAATCCTAATTTCCCTAACCATTGAATTAATAATGTCTAGTTTTTAGAATATTATAGTGGAAAATATCCTTATACCACTTTTCAAAACCCCAATAAGGGTTGGTAAAGCATCTTCACATTATTTAGTTTGGTAGGTCTTTTCCAATTACGGGTTTGATGTTCCTTGATCTGTTGAGTTGACAGCCCTATCCTGAAATCCAAATTTTTATTTCGTCAACACTTGTCTACATGTAATATCAAGTATATATAGAGATACTTTTATTTATGGAATATTGTAAATTCAACTAATAACCATCATAATAACTCCACATTAAAATTAAGTATCCCAATAATGGTTGGTCATACCAATAGTTCAACATTTTTTTATTCCAAATCAGGTAATGTAAGTCCATGTTTGAATTAATATTTAATAAAAGGATTTTAATTTATAATGCACAATTTTTTTCTTGTTTTGTTATTTATATATTTTGTTAAAATTAATTAGATGTTACTTAATTTATTAACCACACCGGATAAAACCTTTATACATAATCCATTTATTTAAATTCCATATTTTCACATTAATTTATTAATTTATGTTATCAAGGTCTTACATACCTAAAGAATAAATAATGCATTGATGGAAATAAATAATTAATTAAATGTCTTTATCATGAGATTATATAATTGTTAATTTGATGAGAAGATACTAAATCAACCTTTGAAAATGGGGATATAACTCATATTTTCAGTCATGGAATGTATCAGAATATTCCACCTATCCACCTGTATATCTCCTAGGATGAAATCGTTATAGTTCCATCTTGAACTCACTCCACATGCTCTGGGTAACACCATTAATTTCAAGTATTTACAACTCACATGCAGGTGCGGGGTACCAAATGATTTTTTATAGGGGAATTACATATATATCCTTGGACACATAGGTCCTTTATAAGAATAGAGGAATGGATGAATTTCTATACATCACATTTAATTTATTAATATAAAATTTCAAACACATGCAACAATTTATATTAAATAAATTCCAAAACATACACTGGTCTTGGTCTTTCTCATGAAAGACCATACATTCTAAATATTCAAAAAGTTATTGGATAACAATAATTTTTTATTTGTTCTTTATTATAAAGATAAATACATTTTAATTGATTAATTAATTTAACCCATTTCATATTAATGACTAAGTAAATTTTATTGGAGGTAACCAGCAAAATTGAATTAATGGAAAATAAATGGGGAAAACAATAGTTATAAATTTATTAAAATATGTTAATTGATCATTTAATTTTTTTTGAAACCCTTATTAAATTTTAAAATTCTGAAAGTTACAATCAATGATATATGTTTTTAATGCTGAAATAGTAAATTTAATATAATTTAATTCTGCTAGTAATTAGAATACTACACATTATGTACTATCCAGAAACTCGTCATGTACATATATCACTATGTATCTGGGTAACATGCCTCAAGATTAGGCACGTTGACTTTGTAAAGAACTTGATAATAGAAAATCCCAATGAACTCGGAAACGCTTGAGCCAAGACCTCTAAAAGATAGCCGACCCCCAACTATAGGTAGATAATATGCCCACCTTAGACTGTCCTAGATTACACATGGTAGGAACTGTCCCCTAACTGATGAGGATTTTAAATTGGCTCCCACGAAACTCAAACCTGTGACCACAGTTGTACTCGTAACGCTTCCTGGTTGGTTGTTAAGCCTAAGGGAATGAATTCACGTTGCTGGGGAGGTGATTTAAAATCCTTGTCAGGCAGGGGAAAATTCCATCTACATGTTATTTGGGACAATTTTAGGTGGGGGCATGTTATCTGCCTATAGATGGGGGTTTGATATCTTCTAGAGGGCTGGGTTCGGGCTTGGCCAAGTTTATTGGGCTTTAAGAATACCTAGTTCATTATAGACTCTTCCAGACAACCCAACTTGTATATACTATCAACATGCCATGTATCCGCATGTCGTGTTCCCAAGATACTCTCTTAGGTATTTGGAATATGTCTCTGTCAGATTAGAGGGAATGTACATACTAGATAAATTTCTTTTTTTTTGAATTTCATGTTCCTTTGATATTTATCAAAAGACTTGGAATATTCTCAGGTTGACGAATACACAACATGTTTTTATAGATACATGTCATGTCTCTCTAATTTCTTTTATCTATATAACTCAATGTGTAAATTTAACATAATAATTGATAAGATACACATCATATACACCAAATAAACCACACGTTTATCATTAATTCTCCAGGTTGTTAGTCTCATGTGGTTTGACCTTGTATAATGATGACACGTATTTCATGATTTACACTGCTAACCCATGTTGACTACATGATGTGTACACCATATAAATGTGACGTAATCTGACAACCATCTTCTAGGTTTTCTAGTCAACACATGGTATACACCATGTATAATTTATATGTGGCATGAAATGTATCCAATGACATGGAAAGGTGCATCATACTAGGGTACACACAATTTACACTCCTAACATTCCATGTAACACTCTCTCACCAGAAAAAAATTTGGTAGTTCCTAATGGAATCTACAGTCATTTTTACTTTTTATAGTACCTTTAAAAAAATAAATTATTAAATTAAAATGATTAATAAGTTGATAAATTGTTAGTTCAAAATGGATTACATAATGAATAATATGAAATGAAAATTCAACCATGATTATATATTGATCAACAATCAAATAAATAATTTTAATTTAAATGATGAATTCTCTGATACCACTTGTTTGTATTAGGCACATCGGAAGCATGTAGTCGTGGATAATATATGAAAACTTCCTTTAATGTTGTGTTTCCCAGAACCCCAAGAGGGGATCTTGCATGTAAAATTTATAATAAATTTATTAAATATCAGATGAACTGAATACCTAGGATTAAGTTCTTTCATTGATGTGAATGTTGATCATTTAGAAAACTGTTTCATATTGGCTTCATTATGGTATGAGGATCCATGGAGATAATCCCTCAAGTAGTGATCCACACATGCTCCTTTGATCTCCAAGAAATGTAAACTGATCGTCGGGTGATATTTTGGTGAATCCATTGTCTTATATTGTTTATGTTGATCACTTGTATTTTGGCCTACAAGGAATTTGTCTTTTTTTTCTCTTGTTCATGAGAGGGATAGAGTAGGAGTTAAGAAGAAATTAATTGTGTGAAAAACATTCATTGGCGTTTATTGAACACCCTATCAAATAGACATAATATTCTATTTATAGAGAATGGTTTAGGTTAAAATATCATTTATTTCCATGCTGACAATTAAATGATATTATTATAACCTTTAATAATACCAATGTCTCATAATAATAATATCATTATTTTGTGGTGCACAACAACTTGGACAGAAAAAAATTATTTAACTGGTTTGTTTATTAATATTTGTCACCAAACATGGTCTTGGTCCATTCAAACTACTCTAGAATTTATCGAACATATAAATAAATATTAAATTTTTAATTCATCAATAAATATTTTTGATCAATAAAATTTGAATAAAATTATTCTTTAGTCTTGAGAATAATATTTACTTTATTAATTAAATTCAAATAGAATTTAATAAATATCTTCATAAAAACTTATTGTGTGACCCTATATGAATCTTTCTAATTTGAATTATATGAGATTGCCTAATTTTCTAGATTATAGCCTAGAAATGGGTCAAGGCATCAAATATAATGAGCTTAATGTCTCAATGATGAAATCCAAATATGAATGTTCACTCTATAATATAACCCCTTATCAGAATATCTCATTAATCCAGTGTCACATCTGTGTCACTAACCTAATTTCTCAATACATCATTCTTTTTCTATATGAAATAATGTTTCATTTCCCAATGGTCATGGAATTTAATGTTTTCATTATACTTCAATAAAAGTGATGAGATATTAACTTCCATAATAATGGAAGGAACAAATCCCTCCTTAACTTATCCATTAATTAAATGTTAACCGTGATACACCCAACATGCCCTACCTCCACAAAAATATATTAAGTTGTGGTTTTCATTATAAAATCTAAGTATTAAATCCATGAAATGTATTAATGACATTATTAAATTCGACGGACTATTACACATGCTCACAAATAATAATATCTGATGATTCCAAAACAAGTGGAATTATTACTAGTAGGTTTGTTCTTATAATCTCCCATATTTTAGATTACTAAATTTGATCTTCATGAGAGAATTTATCATCTTCTTATAGGTACTCATGCCTAATAGTCTATGTACTATTTGTATGATCGTAGTGTTTTTTCTAAATTCAAAACATTATTTATGAATAAGGTCATAAAACTTCAAGTTTCTCATCAAAATGAGGAACTGATATGACATTTAAATGAAACATTAACTCATTTTCATTATTACATTAGATTCAGGAATAAAAATGAAAAATATATAATAATATGTTTTATTAATATTCAATACATTGATTATACATGTGATCAAAATAAAAATAGTTAGTTATAGGGCACCAAGTCCAAAAATTTAACCAAACACCCAACACGCACAAATGTGATTTCACACCAAGGGTTAAACTAGTGTTTTGGATTTAATGGTGGTATTTTATTTCCTATACAAGAAACCATTTATAATATATTCCATTATTTAAGAAAAAATACATGATTTTTATATAATATATATAATATTTTTATTATATCAATTTTGAGGTACTATAGGCCTCAAAATCACTTTCCAACTAAGAGCCTGACTCTGAAAGCATTCGATAGAATATTGAAAAGAGTTTAAAAGGATTTTAACCTTATATTAATCCTTTAAACAATTTATTAATTTATTTTTCCTGAAACTTACATTTTCACATAAAAATAATCATAAATTATTATTATAGGGGTTTTTATTATCTTTAAAAAGTGGTGATATTATAAAAAAAATTATTGTTTGAATAAAATGAGATTGTTTTTTGTGTTTTAAATAATAATTATTTGATTATTTATATAACATATATCAAGGGAGATAAAAAATGTCTTATTATGGTAAGAGATTTAATCCTTTTTTTGTTTATGGAAATATTTCAACAATATTATTGAAATTAAAAATGTTAACTAAAATTCTAAAACATTTTAGAATAATTGAATAAGGAATATGATGTCAATGTTTTTGTGGTGTGTAGATAGCATAATTAGGTAATAGTTTAAACTATGAGAATATAATTTAGTTGATGATTTTGGTAATGTTTCTTTTAGATATTGGTCAAGGGAATTAAAATACATTATTGTTCAGAAATAGATGTTATAATTATATGTTAAAGGATTACTTATAATAACTAAAAGGGTTTATAAAAGTCCATGGAATTTCCATGTCACTTATTAATGTTATAGAATCAAATTATTTTGTTTTTATTAGTATATGATAACTAAGGTATATTTTTATATTTTTGTAAATATACAGGATTTTGAAATCACTAGAATAATTGATAAACCTTATAGTTTAAAATCATGTTATCAAGAAAAGAGTTTCTGCATGAAGTATTCAAATGTAAAGGAATGTGTCAAGCTTGGATGAATCTAATTAAAGGATCTTTAGACTCATCTCATTTTTGTTATATGAAAAGATAAGTTGTTTGTTAACAAGTAGGTAATATGAAAACATGAAATGATTGGTTATATAAACATGGGTTATGATTCATTGAGACTCAATTACATTATTTTAGGAGAAGATATAGATATAAATATTTTTAGAGTAATGTGATTATCTATATGTTTGTCAAAATATAAGATAATGTTTTTCTACCTCCCATCGGTGGTATAGTATAATAATGTATTATTTTAAATGTAAAAAAATTACAAAAAATTAGAATACAATATATGATATGGAAAAATAATTCACTTGTTAAATATTCATACTATATAGAAATGAGTTTTGTTTCAAAAATGAAAGTAGATCATGTATCTTATCCTGATATTATGAGAGGGACATTTTAACTAGGAGTCTTGTGGGAGTATGTTTAGATTTTGATAAGTTCTAAGTCATAAAATAAAAAATGATTCCAGTCTAAAATTAAAACTATTTTTCAATTAAAATATTTAAAGTGTTTAGGATGTATAATCATAATGAAATGTATAGATAGTAACATTAGTTACCATTACACGTGAATATCACTATTTTATAAAGGGGTGTACGAGTAAAATATATAATGTGAATAACACTTGATATCTTAAAAAATCTTAGGATATGGAGGTAAAGAGAAATGTAGAGAGTTGCGTTATTTTCTATTAAAGTCACAAGCAACTATTTACTAAATGGGTTTCATATGTACTAATGAATAATAATACAAATAGTTACATTAATTCATTTTTTTGATAGAAATGGTTATGAGGATGATGATTATATACTCTGAAAGAGTATTGAGTAGACAACATTAATTAAAATGATAATATTTGATGTTAAAATGTTACAAAATTCAAATATGTTAAAAAGTTACAAAATTCAAATATGTTAAAACAATTAAACAACAAGAATATGATTCCCAAACATCACCGTAATTAAAAATTAATTACTTCATAGATGTTTCTCCCTGAAGTGTTTATTGGGAAGGTTTTATTATATGGTCACATAAATATTTGATAGGTTTGACATATGATGTAATAAATTTACAAAAACTTTTGAGAGTGTAGAATATATAAGTCTAATATTGAAGCCTCACATATATGATATGATAGAAATGGACTTCTTTGGAGTTTGTTAAATATTATTGGAAGATTTTTAAATGTATCATATTAATGTAAAAATCCATTTTATTATTATTTCACATTGGTTCCACAAATTTATATATAGATATACATTTCATGAAGTCAAATGATAATTATCCCCTCAAAGTGTGACTTTGATTTTTCTCTAGTTGATTATCATTATAGAGCATTATGTGTTATAATGATATGATATGGTTAGCATTAATAGAATCTTTTATTCATCACAAAGATTTGAATATGGGTTATGAAAGATTCATATGATAACTTATATGTTTTTGTTATAAGGATTGACCCGTAAAATTATATCTCATGAAATGCGATTCAATCAATGATATACATTGGAGTTTATTATTATTATCAATCATTAGAAACATAACTATCTTGATAAACTTCATACTTTGATACATTAATACAGAAATTTTCAAAATGACTCAGCTTATATATGGATGGTTGGGTATATTTTTGACCATCTCATTGTTTGGATTTCAACCATGATGGGATTTTCCACTTTTATGAAAAGTTAAATAAATCTGTCCCTTGATGGAATTAGGCCGATAAAATAAATTATCATACATTGTTGATTCATTTATGTTGGGTTTAGCTATTTGGATGAGAGATATGGAATTTCCTCATCATTAAGATGAATGACATGTGATATATTCATCGTCTCAGTTATTATTTTTTAGAGAATCAAGGAAATATGAGTTAACGATACTATATTGACATGTTTCATCACAAAATAACATCCTCGATCCATGAACCAATTTCTACAACCACATGGTTATCCTGTTATAACTTGGTTTCCTTCCCAACAAAACACTTTCTATTACCCACTTGGATGAACCGTCAAACTAATGACTTTCCCTATAGGACTAAAAATGTTCTTCCAGTGTCATTTTTATGTACTAAAACAAACACTACAAAATTACCTACTGTCACCTGTTAGTTCTAAGATTGGACAAGGTATCTTGAGATGGGGGTGAATCAGGGTATGAGTATTCTTTAAAATTTATTCCTAACCTATTGGATCATGATCTCCATATTTACATGGTCACTTATTATACTCTTTAATGTCAATATTGATCATTTCCTTTCCAATTTTATCTAATGACAATTCCTTGAATATAAATATATAAAGAAAGAACAAGGACATAAATATTTTTACATGGTTCACCTTCTATTAGACTACATCCAAGTAGAATACAACAACAATTTTCTGATTATATCAAATTCACAAAGCCTCACTATCAAAAATGATTTTCGGGCTAGATCACTTCTATACCCAGGCTTAAAAAATTTATAAACTTTAGGGTATTCTCACAACATTCTCAAGGGTCACTCCCTTTGTATCTTTTTCTAGATCACTACTAGTGGAAATTATAATATGTTTTCCTTTTATTTTTCTTACTTTTATTTTAAGGGATCCACTCATAGTTTATAGACTTGTAGGTCCCACAATTTTCATGAATGAACACATCCTCAACTGTAGATATATTCTCTATTGAAGTCCCATTTCCCCCCTTTGATGAAGTCCAATTTTTTGTGTACTGTTAGTTTGTAGAAATGGATTTCAAGAAGAATTTTAATTCCTTTGAAAGATTTCTTTAATACTACATAAAAAACCTTTATTCCTACATTAACTATTCTACACTGCATGGCTTGAGTGCTTCATGGGCCACCTATTCCTCCACATACTACCTCTCCTTCCGCAGTCCCGTTCTCTTCTGTAGACCACCACCTCTTCCAGAGAATACAACCTCTTTAGTGAACCATCTACCTTTGGCAAATGATATTACTTTTCAAACAACACAGCTTGCAAAAACCCCTTTTCGTTAATTATTCCCCACAAACAACCTTTATCATGGAATTCATCATCATGAACAACTTCTCTTCATGGTATCCTCCCCTACAAACATCTTCTCCTTCAGAAAATTCCTCCTAATGAACACTTAAATACATCACTAAATACTTCCCATACAAAAGATGTTTTCTTATAAAAACCAATCTTTTTAATTATAGGATTATGAAACCTTATATAGAAAAATATATATGAAAAATACTCTAAACCATTTAAGATAAATCTTCGATGTGATACAACCTTCACTGCAGACTATGATCTTTCAGTGAACCATTTTTTCCTTTGCAGTTTATAGAGCTCTTTAATCCTCTATAATGAATGTTCTCTGTAACATCCCAGTTCCAGAAGTCGCCTAGAGGCTCCCCGTACCTGGTTGGTCACATGGCCACAAACGCATTTCCCCCAATGCCAGAGGCTGCCGACTAGCAGTGAGAGCCTTGGGTGTGATAGTGGGGAAACTATGCCCTTATTGGAAGAGTACACAGCCGAAGTAAAAAACATACAACAGCTGAAGTAATAATAATCCATACAGAACTAAACAGAAGAAGAGTGAGGGAAGAAAACCAGAGCACACATATATAATAATGATGTATGATACATATGTCTAGGAAAGTAATTAAAAGTCACAATGCTGAATACAATACTAGACCAAAGTTCAAAAGAAAGACAGGTAAACTCCTCAGCATCACAAGCCATAGGTTGGTCCCATGCTCCCCAGCTCCACAACAATCAAGAACCTGAAGTAGAAGGGAGCTGACCTTTATCAATACCTGCAACAATATAATCTGCTTGGGCCCAAAAGCATGGCCCAAACAGGGTGTGAGAGAAGGTCCCAGTAGGCAACCACCCAAAGATCTATGCCTAATAGTCAGAGAATAAATGGAATGTAAAAGTACAGGAAGCAGTAAACAGGAAAGCACACAGCAGCTACAATCCACAGTGTCTAGAATATAGTTACAAGAATGTAAGCAATCACTCAAGAAAGTAGAACAAAAACGTAACCTCTGGGTAGTTCTCACAGCCTAACCCCTATGGTTCAACCTAAATATACTAGCAACCCTCCAGGAAGCACACACAGTGTCACCCATATGGTTCAGCTAAAGAATAGACTCTCTGAGGAATCACTCACCGTCAATTCCTCTTATAGTCTCGTATCGTACTAAAGGATCTCTGGGGAAGAACTCATCGTAAATTCCCCCTGTGTCCCTTGTCGAGGATCTACATACTCTTTAAGGAAGCACTAAACATCAATTCCCCATGTGGTCTCACATCATAAATTAAAGACACTATGGAGAAGCCCTTACATCCATTCTCTCTATGGTCCACTACACTAGGTTCTCATAGCCCTGTGTAAAATAAACATGCATAGCTCATGTATTGGCCCAAGTAAACCTCAAAAAACTACTTGGCTATAATTCTAGGGCACAACATAAATAATAGAACAACAGTTCCACTATCCTACAACTAAGCTTGGAAACTGGCAGAATTCCGAACAAGCAAACAAGAGTGACAATCATCCAGAACACATAAAAAACTACCCTATTCACAAGCAATTACCACTACTCAAGAAATCAATCAAAGCATTTAACAAAAAGGGAAAAACAAAAAACATGGAATAACCCTTTCAAGGGTATTGGTGGAATTTGCACAAAAATTTCCACAGACTTCCTACATAAAGGCACAAACCACCTACCTCGATGATAGGAGAACGATATACGTGAACCACGATGACTGATTCTTCTTAGAACGTCGATGATCTGAGAAAACGTCAAAAACTCTCAACCAACAATATCTTGAGAAAGAGTAGAAATTGGAAAACAAGGCTCTAGGAGAAGGAAGAACTCACTGATGCGGTTCTAACGCAATCGAAGATGGTCGATTCGGAGCACAGAAAGAGGCTCTAGAGCTCGGAGAATATCCACAGTTGTACGGATTTTCTCAGAGGAATGAAACCTAGAAAAAAGGTGTTCTGTCTGTCAGGCGCGACCCCGATCCATTTAGTTAAAAAAAGAAAATACAGGGCATGTACTTCTGGGGTACACGATGTGTACTCTATTTTTCCATACTCTTCTTTAATCATCCTCTACATCACCCCTACACACTGTGTGTGTGGCCCGGACAAGGCCAGCACACTGCCTGGCGCAGCAAGGGAGTACACTGCTTGTACTCAGAAAGTACACGGTGTGTACTTAAAAAATTTCAAAAAACCCCACTTTTCTCAAAAACAATAGGAAAAGAAGGACATACCTGAAAATGAAGATCCAGGTTCTTACAAACTTCCAGCCTTAATGAAATTTTTCCCCGAATTTCCATAATGAGGTGGAGAAGAAGAAACCCCGAACAACTCCAGCCACTACGATCGTACATCGGCCTCCCTCTCCTAGGTCTCATCCTGTACTCGCCCATGATTCCATAGCGCCGGTACTAGAGTAACAGACCACAGACGGAGGACATTCCTACTGTGATAAACAATCCGAATGGGATTCTCTTCAAAAGATGCATCCACTTTGAGCTCAACATCCTCGGGCTGAAAGACATGAGACGGGTTCGAAAAGTAACGTTGGAGCTAAGAGACATGGAAGACGTCATACATGGCCCGATACCTCTGAGGTAACTGCAACCGATAGGCAACCTTCCCAACTCTCTCCAACAACTCAAACAGCCCGATGTACCACGGTGAAAGCTTACCATGTCTCAAAATTCTCTTGTGTCACAACCTCGGTGTGACACACAATAAAACCTGATCCCTGACCTCGAACTCCAGAGGTCATCTCCTCTGATCACCATAAGACTTCTGTCGAGACTGGGCTGTAGCCTTCCTCTTTTGAATCAATTCTATCTGCTCTGAGGTCTCCTAAACAAGATGAGGTCCCAATAAATATGACTCTCCTATATCCATCCAGCATAAAGGTGATTGGAATGGCCTACCGTATAAGGCCTCATAAGGTTCCATCTGAATAGGAGACTGAAAATTGTTGTTGTAGGGGAACTCTAGAAGAGGGATATTCTTCTCCCAAGAACCGAAAATGTCTTGAATGCATGCTCGAAGCATATCCTCAATCACCTGGATCATATGATCGGATTGGCCATCTTTCTGGGGATGGTATACTGTACTCAAAAGTACCTGTGTACCCAGAGCCCTTTGAAGCCCCTTCTAGAACCGATAAGTGAAGCGCGCATCCCTATATGAAACAATGGAGTGTGGAATTCCATGCAGACGTACAATGTCACGGATGTATAGTCATCCAAGATCATCAAGACTGAAGGTATCCTTGACCGGTAATAAGTGAGAAACCTTCGTAATCATGTTGAAGACAACCCAAACAACATCGTTACCTCGAGGCTACCTCGACAATAAGGTCACGATGTCCATCGCGACATCAATCCACTTCCACTCTGGAATGGGTAACTACTATAAAAGGCCTACTGGTCGCTGATGCTCCACCTTTACCTACTGAAAATTAGAACACCTTAAGATGAAACCAACAACTTCCTTCATCATACCTGACCACTAGTACTATCGATGAAGATCCTAACACATCTTGGTGACGCTAGGATGAACTGCCCAAACAGAGGAATGAACATTCTGCATCATCTCCTAGCGTATGTCTTCAGGCACCGATACACATATCTGGAACTGCAAGATCTCATCCTTTCCCACTGTCCATCCATGAAGAGGGTCTTCTCCTGACACACTCTCCTACAGGACTAAGCCTTCTGATTCTGATAGATGCCTCATCTGTACACGATCAATAAGTGTAGAGGTAGGAGGTACAGATGATAGGTAAGAATGTCCATATCTATCATGCACTTACAGATGAATCTCAGAGAACAGATACATAAGCTACCACTCACTACTGGCCTCCAGAATTGACTGAATCTGAGTTCTACTACTCAAACCATCTGCCACTATGTTTCCCTTCCCCGACATATAGGAAAGATTGAAATCAAAATACTGGAGATACTCGACCCACCTGCGCTGTCTCAGATTCAGATCATGCTGAGTGAAGATGTACTTGAGACTCTTGTGGTCATTGAAAACCACAATGTTCTCTCCCAGAAGGTAATGTCTCCAACAACATAAGGCATGAACAACAGCTGCCAACTCTAGATCATGCGTCGGGTAATTCCTTTCATGTGGCCTCAACTGTCGAGACCCGTACGCAACGACTCCATCTCCCAGAATATGCACAATTCCCAGCCTGATAACTGATGCATCACAATAAATAGTATAGCTCTTGCCTGGCTCTAGAAATACCAGTATCGGTGATGACGTCAACCTTCCCTTCCTCTCCTGAAAGGCTGACTCACAAGAATCTGACCATAAGAACTTCACCCCCTTTGTGGTCAGACCTGTGAATGGTGCTTCTAGGCATGAAAAGTCTTGAATGAAGCATCTCTAGTATCCAGCCTGCCCTAGGAAACTCCGTACCACAAAAATGTTCTTCGGATGCTCCCAGGAAACTACATCTCTCACTTTCTCGGGGTCCACTGATACTCATTCCTCTCAGATTACATGACCCAAGAAGTTAATCTGATACATCCAAAAGTGGCACTTCAAGATTTTAGAATAATGTCGATGCTCTCTCAATGTACTCAGAATGATATCAATATGGTTATCATGGTCATGTCGAGTGTGAGAGTACCCCAAGTTATCATCCACAAAGACCAAGGTGAAGGAATCCAAGTATGGATGGAACACTCACTTAATCATTTCCATAAAAACTATTGGCTCATTTCTAAGACCGAACGGCATGAACGTATACTCGTAGAGACCATACCTGCTTCTGAAGGCTGTCTAAGATATATCTGATGGTATAACGTGCAACTGATGATAATCGGACTTCAAATCTATCTTCGAGAACTCCCAGGCTCCTCGAAGCTGATCAAACTGGTCATCAATCCACAACAAGGGATATTGGTTCTTGACCGTCAACTGGTTCAACTTCTGATAATCCACACAGAGCCTAAGGGTACCATCTTCCATCTTTGCAAACAGTACAGACGATCCCCAAGGAGAAGTACTGGGTCGGATGAAACCCTTTTCATGCAACTCCTCCAACTGATTCTTCAGCTCCTGCAACTCAGGGGTATCCATCCTATAGGGAGGAATGGACACCAGTGCCGCTCCTGGAACGAGCTCAATAGAGAATTCCACCTCACACTCTGGAGGCAAACCTGAAAAGTCCTCTGGGAAGACATCCCTGAAATAATCCACCACTGGAAGAAAGTCCAACTGTGAAGTCCCCTTGTCATCTAGATAAATAATACCAATCTGGGTCATCACCTTTCCTAGCACATGATGCTTGTGTCCTTCTCGACTCGCCTGAACATCTCATTTGCCTCTATGAAGAAAATATTCACCCTATCTTGAAGGGAAACTCACCCTGCAGTGATAACGGTCGATGAATGCCTAGAAGGGAACCAACCAGTCCATCCTAAGAATGACATCATAGCCTGTAATCTCTAGGAAATAGAGATCCCATAAGAAACGATACCCTGCAACCTCGAGAGGGCACTCTATGTATTGACGTACACTAGATGTCCTAGCTCCCAAAGGTGTGTCCAGTGTTAAAAAATCGGAAGATGAAAAGATACAGAGCCCAAGGCTCCCCACAATAGCAATAGAGATAATGCTATGCGTATCACTAGTATAAAAAAGAGATGAATATAAAACCAATGCTACTAAAATCGTACCTCGAACGGTAGAATGTCTGGGATCCTTCTCTTGATTGGTCTGCTCCACCGCAAAAGTCTAGCCCGCCCCACGGCCCTGTGACTCTGCCTGACCACTCTGAGCTAATCCTCCCTACTGGCACTGCAGAATTGGTGACTAAGTGCCACGACCTCGACCTCCACCTCGACCCGAATGGCCGGAAGAACTCAAGTTCCCCAACTGGTGAGAAACTGGTGGTGATGATCCCAAATGAGGAGTCATGGAAGAACCCCCGTCACCAGCTACTAGTGAAAAATACTGGTAGAAATATTGAAGGTGAACCATCTTACCACAAGATCGACACTCCACTGGGTCTCTCTAGCACAACAGCCTCATGTGCCCTGCCCTTCCACACTGGTAGCATACTACCTGGCTACCAGAAGATGTATCTCGCCTCCTATGATCACCGTGCGTACACTCCCTACGACGCTTCCTGTGGTCAATTGGAGGAACACTAGCTCTAGAAAAATAACCGCCCTGGCTCGCAGATCCGAAGTCTCTCAGATTGTGCTCCGAGATTAGTGCCCGGTTGACGATATAAGTGATAAAAGTCAACTGGAAGAGATTCACCTATGAGCAAATCTCCCGCACGAGACCATCCTCAAAATTACTTACCAAGAACACAAGGGGTGTAAAATGCAGCAGCTCAATGAAACTAGAGGAGTACTCCATAACAGAAAGATTACCCAGCTCTAAACTCATGAACTCGTAGGCTCGATCAGCCCTCAGCGTCTCCGGGAAGAAGTAGTCGTAGAACACGTGCTGGAACTCCTCCCAAGCCATAACATGCAGATGACCCACCTATGAGATCATGTCCCAACACCTCTTGGTGGAGTCGCAAAGCATGTAGGTAGAGAGCATGAAATGACTCTCTAGAGGTGTCTCCAGATGCACAAATATAGTCAGCATGGCTTCCATCCATGACTCTGCAGCCTGTGGTCCTCCTTCCCCCGAGAAAGAAGGAGGATGCTACTGCTGGAAAACACGCTTCAAGTCTGCCATAGACATGGCAGGAGGTGGTGCTCCCTGGAAGGTTTTCATCATCCGCATAAAGCCTTCCCTGAACTGCACATTAGCACCTGAAAAAGGTACGATAGCCGGTGCCAAGGCTGGCACGACTGGAGGATCGGCAGGAAGTCCCTACTCAGCCATATCTAGTGTCTGATCACCGTCTGGAAACTGACGTACAACCGGAGGACGTCTTAGACACATAACTCTGAAAGATCAAAATCATACCTTATATTTGGAAATCAAGGATAGAGAACAAAGGATTACAACACATAAATAGGAGAAGGATACACATGAGATTTACAAAGCATAACTACATGGCGTGTATAAACTCCACACGACGTGTACTTAACTCTATTCCCATGCCCGTGTATCCTTGCACGGCTAACCCACATGGTCATCTTAAAATGAGACTCTAAGGCATGTTCCTAGTGGATACGGCGTGTAGTTGAAAAGTTTTCAATGACCCATGTTGTTAGTTACAGGGCCGACTACACGGCTGAGACTATACGATGTGTTCTGAACACACACAGCGTGTACTTAAATATTTGTCCCGAACCGTGTTGTTAGTTACATGTCTGGATACATGGATGAGACTACATGGAGTGTTCTGAACAAACACGGTGTGTATATAAGGAGAGAACATCATCCTATGTTATTCGTGACACGTCCAGGTTCTGAGGACAAGGATACACGGCGTGTTCATACAAATCACGGTGTGTATGACACGAGTTTCCCCAACATGTGTTGTTAGTTACATGATAGGGTGCACGCTCAATACTACATGATGTGTTCTTTACCAACATGGTGTGTTGTACTTGAGCTTCCTCGACCCGTTTTTTTAGTGACATGGATGGGTACACAGATCTATACTACACGGCGTGCACCTACCGTACACGGCATGTTTCTGGAGATTTTCACAACCCGTGTTTCGGCTAACACTGTCAGCAACATGGTTTAACACTACAAGGCTTGTATATATAAAGTACACGCCGTGTATTCTGGGTTTTTTCAGGAAGTAGCTTTGAAACTGCACTGAATCCCAAAAAAACTGAAAAACAAGCATGAAGGTGCAAAATTCTGATTCGTGAGGGCCCATAATACCCACGAATCAAAGCTTGGAATCCAATACAGTCATATGTATGGAAAACATGTCAATGATTCACCAATTTCTGATTCAAGAGGGCCCGTAACACCTTGAGAACAAAAATTTGGCGTTCAATTAAGCAAGGTACAAAAAAAACCTTTCTATAAAACTGTAGGGATTCTATCAAGCACCTATCACAATAGCATGCATAATCTATACAAATTCTATCACAACAACATGCAATCTCTAATGCACCCTAGATGGCATGGCAAGAAATCATGGAATGTGAATTATAACAAGTGACTGTATGATTCATGAGATGGAATACCCTCATCTCATTAGGTTGCGACAGAAATAGAACCACAATATCAACAACAATAACAACACAAATCATGTGAATCACTCTAGGTGAAATCATTTAATCGTAAAATCTGAAAACCAGAAAACTGCAATAATCGAGGCAGTATGGCTTTTCCATGTACACGGGTTAGCTACTCCCGAGAACAACTTAATACCAATTACCAAATCCATCCTATCCCATGATAAAGGCTCCAAACTATAAATCAATAGAATAGAACTCCTCTGATACCACTTTGTAACATCCCGGTTCCGTAAGCCGCCCACATGCGCCCCGTACCCGGTTGGTCACATGGCCTCAAGCGCATTTCCCCAAACACCAGAGGCTACCGACTAGCAGAGAGGGCCTTGGGTGTGATAGTGGGGAAACTATGACCTCTTTGGCAGAGTATACAGCATAGGTAAACAACATACAACAACGAAAGTAATAATAATCCATACAGAAATAAACAACAGAAGATTGAGGGAAGAAAACCAGAGCACACATATATAATAATGTTGTAGGATACATATATCTAGGAAAGCAGCAAAAAACGTCACAATGATGAATACAATACTAAACCAAGGTGCAAAATAAAGACACGTAAACTCCTCAGCGTCACAAACCATAGCTATGTCCCATGCTCCCTAGCTCCACAACAATCAATAACCTCAAGTAGAAGGGCGCTTGCCCTTATCGATACCTGCAACAATATAATCTACTTGGGCACAAAAAGCATGGCCTAAACAGGGTCTGAGACAAGGTCCCAGTAGGAAACCACCCAATGATCTGTGCCTAACAGTCAATGAATAAATGGAATTTAATAGTATAGGAAGCAGTAAACAGGAAATCACACAGCAGCTACAATCCACAGTGTCTAGCATATAGTTACAAGAAAGTAAGCAGTCACTCAAGCAAGTAGAACAAAAAGGTAACCACTGGGTAGTTCTCATATCTGAACCCCTAAGGTTCTTCCTACAAGTACTAGAAACCCTCATAGAAGCACACACAATCTCACCCCTCTGGTTCTGCTAAATAATAGACTCTATGAGGAAGCACTCACCATCAATTCCTCCTATTGTCACGTATTGTACTAAAGGCTCTCTGGGGAAGCACTCAATGTAAATTCCCCTTGTGGCCTGGGTCGAGGATCTACATACTCTCTGAGGAAGCACTCAACTTCAATTCCCCAGGTGGTCTCACATCGTAAATTATAGACACTCTCAAGAAGCCCTTATGTCCATTCCCCCAAAGGTCCACTACACTAGGTTCTCATAGCCCTGTGTAAAACATAAATGCATAGCACGCATATCGGCCCAAGTTAACCTCAAAAACAACTTGGCTATCATTCTAAGGCACAATTGAAATAATAGCACAACAGTTCCACTGTCCTACAACTAGGCATGGCAACTGGCAGAAAGCCGAACAAGTAAACAAGCATGGCGATCATCCAGAACACAGTAAAAACTACCCTATTCACAAGCTATTAGCTATACTCAAGAAATCAAGAAATGTAGGAAACAACAATGGAAAAAAGAAAACACACCATACCCCATTCAAGGGTATTGGTGGAAGTTGCAAAGAAATATCCACGTACTTCCTACATAAAGGCACAAATCACCTACCTCGATTCTAGGAGAATTATTTATGTGAACCATGATGAATGATTCTACTTAGTAAGTTGAGGATATAAAAAAACGTCAAAAACTCTCCCCCAATGATATATTGAGAAAGAGGAGAAATTGGAAAACATGGCTCTAGGAGAATGATTAAATCACTACTATGGTTCCAACGCAATTGAAGGCGGTTGATTCATAGCACAGACGGAGGCTCTGGAGCTCGGTGAAGATTCGTAGTCATACAACTTCTCTCGGATGAACGAAACCTAGATGAAAGGTGTTATATCTGTCAAGTGCGACCCCGGTCCTTTTAGTGAAAAAAAGAAAATACACGGCGTGTACTTCTGGGGTACATGGCGTGTACTCTGTTTTTCCGTACTCCACTTTAAGAGGCCTCCACATCACCCTTACACACCGTGTGTGTGGCCTAGACATTGACAGCACATGTCCTGGCGCGGAAAGGGAGTACACGACATGTACTCAGAAAATACACGTCGTGTACTTCAAAAATTTCTAGAAACCCCACTTTTCTCAAAAACACCAAGAAAAGAAGGACATACCTGAAAATGAAGATGTAGGTTCTTAAAATCTCTTCTATGAATGAAATCCTTTATTAATTCTCATTTCACCACCTCTAATCTACAAATTATGTCCATCCTGTGAATGAAACTCTGCCTCTCAACTAAATACGATGGGCAAACCCATGAAATTCCATTCAATTGTGAATTTCATGCCTTCTGTGAACTACGATCATCCACCAAATGGTTTCCCCTATGTCATCAACGTATCATGCTTCGCGGACCATACAGAGAATTTGTGAGAAAATCCATTTATTTTTCAATTTCTTTCGTTGTTCCTTGAACTATGTTTTTCATAAAAACATCCATTTTAAAAAAACCAACCTCCGGATTTTGAGGCCTAAAATTTTGGAAAACACTGGAAAACTATGACACCATAAAAACCTACTATGACCACATCAACCATACTCATTCATGATCATTTGGATTTATTAAGAAACACAATAAACCCAGAAACACTAAGAGGATACCTTGAGGGATTTTTTCCCAAAAATATTCCCCTTTGGGTTTGTTTAAAATTATTCACATTTTGATACCTCATTGAAGCTTCTACAATATTATATCAACATTCACTTATTGTTATTAAGATAATAATCAAAATTTTTCTCAACACACACTATAATCCTACATGATCCACGATCTGCTTGAAAAAGTTATGTATAATAAAAATTTCATCATTGAATCACTTTATTCCATTCCAAAAAAACTATTATGCTTTCATGAAAAAACCTCAGATATCATGATATATAATATTTGATGAATCACCTTTATCATCATCGGATTTAATACCCCCACCCCTACAATAGTGATCCCTCTAACAGGCTCACCCCCTCTCTCATTGCTCTATGTAACAGATTCTCCCAATATCTTGATTAATAAATTTTCACCCATTTAATAACTATAAATTATCCACCATTTTCAATTAAATTTAAAGTCACTTATTCGAGGTATGGAATTGAGTAAAAAACAAAAATTATAACATTATGAAAAAACACACCATAACCTCATGATAGGGGGTCCCACAACAAAACTTTTTCATGTTTGGTAACTCGAATAAACTCCCTGAGCTATTAAATACCTTTAAAATGCTTCTATGGGTACTGCCTTTATAATAATATAAGAAACTTGTAGTTCTGTAGGCATGTAATCTAAATTCATAAGCCCTTGATCCACCATCTCTGTGGTGAAATGAGACTTGATTTCAATGATCTTTATCATTGAGTGATAGAATATATATTTTCTAATATTTATAACACTTGAATTATCACAATGGATTCTGATGAGAGAATTAACTTCAATTCCCAAATCACCAAGATGTTGTTTCATCCATAAAAACTATTTTGGTGCTTAAGTATCCACAATATATTCATGTTACATTGTTCTTAATGAAATGAAATATTGTTTTTTTCAAATCCCATAAATACACAATCTAAAAAAAATATAAAGCCCCACCTAATGTGAATTTTCTATTATCTGATGAACCAACCAAATCTACATCTGTATATCCCAATAACTCTTACTAATATTTTTCATTATACATAAAAAATCTAACTTTCCATTGATATACTGAAGTATTCTTTTCACTAAATACATGTGAGTTTCTTTGGGATTGCCTTAATGTCATTATTCTTGACATTTGGAAAATGAAATATCTAATCACGTTGCTATTAAGAATAAAATGCTTCCAATGATCTTCTTGTATTTAGAGGCATTAACCACTTTTCCTTCATCATCCCTCGAATGTTTCATCTGGACAACTACATGAGTCTTAATCTATATGGAATTATGAAATCCAATAATCTAAAAAACACCTTGTCTTTTTTAAATTGAGAATTTAATGTTCCACCCTTTCCTAATGTTACCTTTAAACCAAGGGAAAACACATGTTCACTAATCATAGACATTTCAAACTCACATTTCATGAATTCATAAATTTTTTTTATAGTACGATTCATTTGATCCATTGATGATCATGCCATCGAAATACACTAGAACTATCATCTTTGATTAATATCATTGTTTTCATATAGATTTTAATTAACTCCACTATGCCAAAAAATCGTGCATCTTCAAAAACTGATCGAGCCTTGAATACAAAACTCATGGTGCTTTCTCTAACCAATATAATGTCTACTTCATCCCACACACTATTCCTACTTTATTTTGAGTAATTGTGATATCTTCATTCATCTTATCAAAAAAGTCCCATTTAGTATCGATGAAATTATCATATGTTGGCCGTAAAACAATCTCCCTAATAAACTCCAGCATTGAACAAATATAAATCATTAAATCCATTTTTATTATTATTTAAATGATGAATTACTCGTTAGCACATGTGTAGTAATTTTTGGAAATACATTAAATCTTATCTTGTAGCTTTTAGTATCCTGAAAAAGCTAGCTGATATCATATCTTTATGGAACAATATATAATCATGAAATACATGAATTTTTCTAATTCCCCCCAATAATTCTTCGTGAACATGTAATTTTATCCTATATATACCATTTAGGTCTTTTATCTTACTAGGATGTAGAATTATTCCCCTATGATATGAAAATATTTTGGTTTTTATCCATAGTGTTTAGACCCACAAAAATTATTCTTCTCCTATATCATTTCTTTACTTGTGAGTGATTCTTTGAAAAACTTCTCCATCTCAAAAATAATTTTCCAATTGTAGCAACATTCAATGAGATTTTTCCTTGGGTGAATTTACAACTTAGCAATGATCCATCTACAAAACCTCTAAGACTACTACATCAAAACATAGTGTAAAAAATAAGATATAAAGTTAACAACATCATTATTATCCTTTTGATTCAATTACATCCACATATCTCATAAAACCATCATCTATTAACTCCTTTCAAGGAATTATTCAACATTTTTAGCTCTGGTACTGATTTGAATTAGTTTACATTCTAGATCACATCATACCACTACTTTGCATCTTTTGATGCATCTTCCTATTAGATCATATATCCCTTGAACCTAAAACACATGAATATCAGTTAATAAAATTTATATATATAGATATAAGTGAACATCAAGAATACTCAAGAATATTATTATGGTTGATCCTGATGGATCAACACTCTGACACTTTCTTACAAATCACTACACTTTAGTGGGTATGTTCCAACAGAATAGAAAACTTCAATTGTTATGGCCATATGACTAATCATTCTTTACCCACATGCTATGTCTTCTTTTGATATTTGGATTCTGTAGGCTTGGATTTTTTCACAATTTTGGGATTAAACCGATTTGTTGAAACTTCCTTTTTTGAATATCCACTGATATTCCATTTTTCATAACTCTTTTATTTAGCATGAATATTTTCAATAGTCAACAGCTATTGGTTATTTATCCATTGCAGGTATCTTTTAGATTCCCTCACTTCTGACCACATGTGATGACATTTTAATTTTTCAAGGAATTATTCATTCATTTTTCTTTTTTTAGTTATATGATTTATTACATCCTTTAATATTATGGTTGTGTCTTCCAGTAAATTTACATTATTCTTAATCAAATATGGATCATGTCCTCCCTTTATCATTCAGGTTTGTTTAAATTCATTTCAAGAGTGTTATTGTGAGTGTAACAGAAGAGGTGATTAATATAACTTTTATTGAGTTCCTTGGGATTCCCTTATGGCTGTAAACCTATTTTTCAACTTATGATGTTGTCTTCCAATATAAGATTTTCCACTACACCCTACTAGTGTTTGGGATATTCTTTTGGTTTCATATTCCTTCGCATCTTTCTTCTGGCTCCAATGTATTTAATGTTTCCCATGATCAGAACATATAAAACGTCTTCCGCTAATAGAATACCTTGTTTCATCCTTTCCTGACTGATATTTTGATGCAGCTATAGTATTTATTTTAACAATGATCCCCTTGGATTCATGACACAAACTCACGGTGTATCCCAGTCTTCAACAATAGTATCATTTCATGGATGATTTATTTTTAGTGAATATTCTTTCTTATATCTCAATAAACTTATTCTTATTATCAGATTTAGAAGTCTTTCTATCTTCAAAACATGATATATAATGCAACACCTAAAAATAGATTTAAGTATGACCATGCATTCCACAGAAAAATAACATGTTGTTATTACTTCCTATAAAATCCTTGTTATCCGTGATTCCAATATCTATATAATTATAACCATTATTGGATATATTCAAATCACTATATCTATTAAAAATGGGAGATGACTTGTCATATCCAATGCCGATTTTTCAAAAACTATATGTTATTTGGAATGAGACAATCCTTTCATGTTTTTCCTTTGATGTATCATATTTTCTTCTCATTTCATTATCACCTACTGAAGGATAATAAAATAGTAAGTGGAAATCATCTTTAAATTTAGGATTTACTTTGGCATTATATTTACTGACATCTTTCTTGATAGAATCTATCTCTTCTCCCAATTGTTGGATCTTCTTTCCCATAAATTCAAGATGAAAATTATGATCTTCCTGCCCCATTTAATCTTGACCAATTTATTACAAGGGTCACTTATTATGATCGTTAATATTAATTTAGATCATTTCCATTACAATTGTATCTAATGATAATGCACAGAATATAAATCTAAAAAGAAAGAATATGAAAGTAAATATTTTAACTTGGTTCACCCTTACTGGGCTACATCCCAGGAGCATAAAATGACAATGATCTAATTGTAAAAAATTCTCCAAGACCCACTTCCAATAATGATTTTTAAGATAGATCGTTTCAATACACAAGATCATTTCCTTAAAAATATTTAGGGTTTTCTCACTACATTACCAAGGGTTACTCTCTATGTCAATTTCTCAAGATCACTATCGTTGGAAAAGATCACCATCTTCCACTTCCTTTTCTCACTTCTACTAGAGGGGATCCAATCATAGTTTATGGGCTCATTGTTCCTTTAATTTGACTGAATTCTTGCATCCTCAACTATAGTTAGATTCTATTTTGATGTCCTATTTTCAACTGTAGTTGAAATCCACTTTTCCATATACTATTAGTTTTGGAGAAATTTGATTTGAAAAGTGTTTTAGTTCATTTTCAAGCTTACCTTAATCCTTTATGAAAAAAAATTTATATCTCCATGAACTATGTTGCACTATGTGGCATGAGTGCTTCATGGACCACATCTTCCTCTATGGACTATCTCCAATTTTGGAATCCCTTTATTTTCTACAGACCAACACCTCTTCCGTGGACTACCACCTCTTCTGCGAAGCATCAACCTTCAATGAAACGTCTCCCATTTCAAATCACAGAGCTCAAAAAACCCATTTTCACAAAATATTAATCGTGAATAACCTTATTCTTATAATTCACCCTCTTGAACCACTTATCATCATGTAATCCTATCATGAACACCTCTTATTTTTCATATAATTCTCCCTCATGAACACTTTAATACATCACAAGATTCTTCCTAGAGAAAAAAATTTTTCTAATAAAAATTTCTCTATGTAATTATTGTATTTATTTTTCTTATATGGGAAAATATATCCATAAAATATGATAATATATTTTAACCAAATATTTGATGTGTTACTTCTTTGACCACAGAATGTGCTCCTTCCACAACTGTTTTTCCTCAGTGGTTCACATAACACTTTAATCCTCTGTGAAGACCAATCTATTCGATGAATGAATCCCTTTTTGGTATATCAAATAAATGTATCTCAATAGAAAATGATGTCCATATCATAAATAAAACACTGCCTCACAACAAGAAATGATGTCCCATCATGAGAACTTCCAACCTATCATGAACAGCATGCCTTCAGCAAAATATGATCATCCCATGAACCGTTTCCCCTACACCGTCTGTGTACCAAGAATCGTGCTCCGCATTGTACTAATATGAGGAAATCCCATCCTTTACCCATTTAATTAACCAGTACACATCCTCCCTACATGGTTTGTGAACTATAATTCACGGTTCATGAATTATGTTATGTAGAAAGACATCCATTTTTAAAAAACCAAACTCCTGATTTTTAGGCCCAAAAGTTTGGAAAACATTGAGAAATTACGACACATTAAAAATTTACTTAGGAAACATCAACCATCCTCATTATTTGTCATCTATTTTTATAAACAAACACATTATGCCCAAAAAAATGAGTGGAATTCTTTAAGTAATTTTTCCCAACATCACCAGTCCGGATACTACTTATGGAGAATCATTCTTAACTGTGGATTTCTAATCATCTATGATCCCAAAATAAAGGTTCACATTATTATCATGGGTAGTAACATTTTTCCTTTTAAGTATCACTTTCCTTGGGGTGTTTCACTCTCCACAACATTAAAACACAATCCCCTCATAGTAGAAACCACACATCAAGCACATACAATTTCATTACTTGTTAGTTTAGGTATTGACTTTAATATAATTTTAAAAGATCCAACATCTAAAAGTAATGAACATAGTCACCGAAGCCCAATGGGTCTCCCATACTGATAGAAAACCCTATAGAGATGACCCAAAGAAACCCTTACTCCAACTAATGCTCCTTCAAGACTTATCTTCCCAAAAAAGTCTTTAATTTTTCACAACCGGAGCTTCTCAGGTTGTGAACTAGGTCTTTGTACCTAATGGATCTCTCGTAATACTTTGGTTTCGTGTCCATCACACCATCAGTTATTACCCAATGGGTTCACCTATCATACTAATTAATTTACAAATATGCATACTATTATTCTTCCAGTATTATTTGCTCTCAATCACACACACACACTATGAAACATCCTAATATGTCACCCATATTGACACAACTCCAGGTGAAGCATACATAACTATGGAAAACAAACATCAATCCCTGATGGTTCATTAGAAATTCAGGATAGGTATTGTTCATGATACAATTTTTCTAGACATGAATTCCTCTGGCTATGAACCATGTCATCTAACAAAATTGTTGTTTTATAGTACCTTATATTTCATCCCATAACACCCTAGGTTATTACCCACTAGGGTCACCTGTCAAACTAGTGACTTTCCCAACATGCCAAAAAATATTTATTCAGGGTGATTTTTCCTCACTCCAACACACCCAGAGAAAATTCCCCTAGGGAAACCCATATAAAAAACAATCCAATCTAAGCATGGAGTTATAATTTTGTAGGCTCTTAAAAGGAATGACACACCTTGTTTACATGGTTTGTAACATCTAAATATTTATGTCAATCTTATATAGGGTTTATATATGTTGAATGTATAGTGTTCACTCAATGTCATTGAAAAATGGATTGTATAGGTATAAATATGATGAATATGATATATCTTATGGTGGAAATTTTCATAAAGAGAAAAGAGTACGTTTGATAGAAGTCACATCACACCCCTTAGGATCTTAAGTATCACTGATGATTTATTAAAGGCCTCTATGTAATTAATTCCATTAAATGGGGAATACATATTTGTTTTCAACACTAATAATGACAATGAGATTAAATATTAGGCTCAGGGATAATGATAAAATTATAGACAAGTTCGTTATTAAAAAATAAAAGTGTTTTATGAATCTATATCCAAAAGAGTTTGGATGGATTTGTAAAGAGTGGTGATGTTTTTCATAAATGCCTTATGGGATTTTAGCAGAAATGGAAGACTGTTCTATGTGCCCTAAAATGTACCTGAATGAGATGCATGTATATGTGGATATGATATATGAAATATATATATATATATATATATATATGATATTATATGTATGGTGTATATTTAATATAGGTATATGATGCATGTATTCATTATGAATATGATGGATGTGTTGATATATATAAAATATATGTACGATATATACATATATTAAATTAAATATTCATGAGATGTATATTAAAATGAGTTCATATGATAAAATGGTTTACAAATTCTCCCACGAAATTTCATCATGTCATGAACCGATAGTTGGTTCATTAACAATTTTCATTTATTTATTTAAACTAGTCAAATGAATAATACCCAATAAATAGTTACTCATATTATGTGTTATAATGGGGATGTATGATTCGTTGACTATATAAGAGATATGATATATTAGGTTAGTTATGAATGAAGCATGTGGATTAATTTGATCTCATTAGATTAACATAAATAAGATCATAGATTTCAGGCAACATAAATGAGACATTCCCTTTTTCTCAATCATTGTTTTTCTCACCTAAGAAGGTACAAAAATCCCTTTATCTTCTTGTGTGTCCTCAATATATGATCGTGGATCCACTAGATGGTATTTCCCCTGGGGGATGAAGCTTTTATTTACTTATTCAATGTTATTTATCAAGAAATATCTCTATAAAGATTAAATGGAATCTATTTTAGTTTTAATTTTCTAGTATTACCTTTGTACAATATTTACATATTGATTTCAAGAATATAGATCCCCTTATTTTTTGGTTTTTTCCACTTCCAATAGTCATATAATGATTAAATGAAACCCATCATGAAACTTGTAGATTATTATGTTTTTTATTTTCATTTAATTATTCTGCATATGATTTGAGGCTATGCTAATTTAATATTTAGATGATTATAACTTTAAAATGTCACGTAGGTTAAATCTAAAAGAAATAATTATAAAAAGTGTATTACTAATTCTCCCCCCCTCTTAGGGGTACCAAATAACCATATGACTATAAGTTATATCAGAGATAATCCAAGTTCCCTATGATTGATTTAATAAGTTTTCTGGTATAAAGAATTTAAATTATTTTAAATGTCAATTTGTTTCTACATCTAATGGAAATAACTATCATAATTAGGGAAATGCGATGTTTCCCTACCTCCAAACACTGATCCTAATGGTAAGAGATATTTCAATAGTATGATTTATACCTTATAATGATATTGATATGATTTCATTTAAAGAAAACAGAAATACTTAAGTGAATGGAAAATCATAAATTGCCATTTTTTGTCTCTTTTAAAAAAGGTTTACATAGAGGTCATAAAACTCTAATTTCCAAAGTAAATTTAGGAAAAATCAAAGAGTTGTTATAAAAGAAATTAAAAATATAATTAGGATGAATTTTATATTGGTGGATTAAGTTTGAGTATAATAAAATGGATTAGGTTTAAAAGATTGATCAAAACTTCATTAGAGTCGATGAGGTTATAAATAATATTCAAAGATTTTGTGAGAATTTGGATGATTTCATTATTTGAAAAACCATGATGAGAAAATTTCTATATAATTTTAATCCAATGGTTTATATATAAAATTATATATAAAACCACTATTAGGATAAACTAAAAAAACATATCTTCACTTACTATATGAGGAAATATCTATCATTCAAGAATAAAGAATAAGACGAGATGGACTTTGAGGCCATGAGGAAGGGTAAAATCTAATATAAAAACTGTGCAGAGTCAAGTGATTATGATAATGGGGGATATGATAAGGATTTAAATATTTTTTTTTTCATATTTCAAAGATATTTAGCTAGTTATAGAGTAGTTGAAAGGAAATAAAATCATCAATGTGGTATAATAATAATTTAATTGAACATTTTTTATATAATTTCCAATAAAATAAGCATGTATAATTTGATACTAATGAGGAAGAAGAGAAACCATAATAAAAAATGGGGAAAAATAATAAGAAATTTTCCAGAAGAAATATATATAATTTAATGGGAAATAAATAATTATTTGACTCATCATCAGGAATCCAATAATAAAATGAAGTTACTTTTATGGTTCTTACTGAAAGAGGTTTTGATGACATAAGAAATAATGATGGTGTGGAAAGGATATGACCAGAATACATACTAAAAGATGATTTGAAAGATTATAATTATTATAACACACACACAAAGAAAAAATAGTAATTAAATAAAAAAAAATTATAGTATAGTTGTTGTAAAAGTGTAGTATGTCAAGAAAGAAGTAGATAAAAATGATAAGAATACTAAATATAAATTGAATGTGGAAGAGAAAGAGAATATGTTGAGAGATCTTGAAGGGAAATTATCTTTTAAAGAATAAGATCTTTCCAAGGCACAATCATTGCGTCCTGAATCTCAAAATGAGTTAATGTAAAAGATAAAAGATTCCAAATATTCAGTTGACGTTAATGATGATTCTTGAAAATATGGTGGGAAGAATGGTCTCAATATTTAAGTAAAATAGTTTTTTAACAAGTCTAATGAAAAATTAAAAAATTTTTATAGTGAATATTAATAAAAAAATCTTTGGACCCATAATACATGTAAGGGATCCTCTTTTATGTTAAATGAAGTGATTTTTTTAATAAGGGTACCAATCCTAGGGGAAAAAGGGATCAGTTTGAAGATAGAAAATAATAAAAATATTTTGCATATATTTATTATCAAGGTAAAAGTTTTAATTTTATAGTATTTTACTAGTGTTGTATATGTTATAGAAATATATCATACTATTTATAGTTTAATATATCAATAATAGGGAAAATATAGGAACCAAATGATTGGTATAGTTTGAAAATAAGGGTAGATTCTTAGAAAAGACATGATTTGGATAAAATTTCTGAAGAATATATCATCCCAAAATAGATTTGGTTATTTAGAAGCAATGTGTGGTAGATATAAACAAAAATATCATAGATTTGAGGGATACATTACTATGATATTGGAATAAGTTCCCCATGGTGTGAATAAAGTAAATTTATAGATTTTCAATAGGGGATTGCCTAAAAATTAAAGAAAATACACCTGAAAGTTGTGTAAAATATAGACATGGTTTGAAGAACTGTATGAAAATCCTTCCAGCTCAAGAAGAACTAATGAGAGAGACTATAAATGAATCAGGTAATGAATTTTACATGATGACTGAAGTAAAGAAAACAAATCCACATAAGGAACAGGTTCAAGTGATTAAATATATCATGAAATATATTATAACTCATAATAAATAAAGAGGCTTGGAGAAAAATGTATACTAATATAGAAAAGAAAGGTTAAGAGGAGACTCTCAACCATTATATTTCAATAGATGAATTAAGAGCTCCTTCCTTATAACCTTATTTATTTTATTTTACGGTAACATATACATAATTAAATAAGGTTGATAGAGTTGTCACTATTGGATAGAAAAAATTTGTTTACCGTCATGTGTATTGTATTATCCATATACCATAGGAGACGAGTTCATCCCTTGATGGGGAGTATACATGAAAAGTAGTTATCATCATATCACAAGATATGTGAATCTAGAGTTTCTGTATTGACATTACAACTTAAAATGAGCTATTTAAATCACACCTCCAACCCTGATTAATTATTTTAACCAAAATGTAAATAAAGGGGGTGTTGGTTGGGAAAAAGTAAAGAGAAAGGAGGAGTTATTCATCATTTACTTGAATTTTTCTAATAGATCTACTGAAGAGGAGTGTGAGTCATAATTTCTTATTAAAATCATATGACTAGCCTCTAATGGCAGTTGTGTTGAGTTGGTATCACACATATTATAGTTTATAGATAGCCTTGATCCCTATGGTTATTCACTCTAGTTTTCTTTTTCGAGTTTTCCTATATAGACATAGAGCTAGAGGACTAAAGGTTCATTGCTAAGGAAGAACGTGAATACATATTTTTATAAAAAATTGACTGAAACTAATATTATGAATAAATAACAAAGAAATAGATTTTATTTTGAAAAATATATAAGAATACTAATGCGGATATGAGTAAAACCCTCCCTTTAGATTCCTTTTCATATATTTTCAATAATTTGTAGAAACAATGACATTGTATTTAATTTTTTGTATTGGAAACACATCCAAAAAGGGATATTGATTTTGCAAAATAGATTTTTGTATATGAGTTGATATTTTTTTAAATATAATCTATGTAAAATTTTGTATGTAATAGAGTAGTTAAGTTACTGGTACATGGAACATCAATTTGTTCATGTTCAAAGGGAAACCCTAAATGTAATGATTGATGTATTTATATTCATGAAAATGGTGTATTCCAATTTTGAAACATTATCTACAACAATGAGAATAGAGTTTAGAGGAATATAAATAGTGTGAATGATTCGAAGAATTGTTATTGTAAATAAGGGGATCTAACGGGAGATGCAGGAGCTTGTGAGGAAGTAATTGTTAAATTAAAAACGGATAAAAATATTATTTTTTATGATTTTTAGGATATTTTGAGTGAAAAATAATATATTGGGATGAGTTTTATAGTATTTGAGATTAATTAAGTTAATTTTTCATTTTTTATATGAAATTAAGAAATGGAAAAAGAGTAAGTTCATATGAAATAATTATTTTATATGAATTGAAAAACCTTTTTTCCAAAAGGGTTGTTGAAGAGGGAAACTGAATATTTGGAAATGGAATAAGGGAATTAAAATCATATATATACTATGTTTTAGTGATTTCATGGGATGTGTAAGAGTTGTTTTCACATGTATATGTGACACTTCATAGGTTTATTGGAGTGTTTTGAGTTCCATATATGTATCATTTGAGGACCATGAAAAATTATTTTTCAAATATCTGTTAGTCATTTTTTTTGGAAAAGTGTAGGATATGTATATGTCATTTTTACCTATGTATGAGTCACTTCTATGTTGTGAATGAGTCATTCTGAAACGAACGCTTGTAATTATTAAAGGGTGAATATATTGAGGAATAACAAAATAAATATTTAGATAAATGGTGATTTAAATCATATAATGTTACTCTTATGCTATTTGAGGATTTAAATATCATGGTTATTGAAATAATTCATAATCCAATCTAGGATAATAAATCTGGATAATGATGATTCTAGATGGAGTGGTGAGGTAATTTCTATACCACAAGACATACAACCAAGTTCTGCTACAAGATTTCATAAACACATGGATTAAATCAAAAATAAATTTATCTCATCGATTATATAAAGTTTTGTGGAAAATAAATATCTGAATTATTATGGGATTTAAATGAGGATTATCACTGATATTCACATGAGTTTTAATAGAGAGATAAAATAAAAATTTGTTTGAGTGGTTAAAAAAAAATGACCACTCTTTTGAGGGTTATGGAAAATTTTATATACCATTATTGAAATAATTTTCAGGATTACACTATGTATAAACATTTATATAAAATAAAGAATATGTGTGTGACAGAATTAGGAAAATTGATAACTTGAAATATTATTGTTTTGAGGATAAGATAACATACCAAATTAGAGAGTCATTCATGTAGGATGAGACTTGTGAGCATGAGTATTCGAAAACCATAGAAGAATTGGATTATTTAATATTTGAAGCAAATGTTATAGATGGAAGTATTGGATCATTATTTTTAGTAGTTGATGTTATTAATGTATTTGTATATGAGTATACTTGTTGATCCAGTATGCTCATAGAGAGAGACATACATCAAGAAGATCATAAGTAACTCAAATAATAAGGAGGTATTTCGGGTTTTGGGTCATATATTCTCATTGTGTATTGAGGTGCTATAGTTTTTATGTGGGTATTTGGAGAATGAGTATAGTGGGACTCTATGATGACAAGATTGGGATGATCCTTAGTGTGTACACATTGGTTTATGGTGGAGAATATTGCACTACGGTGACTAAACTATAATGGAAATGAGTGGGATTTTAAGGATAAATCTTATAAATTCCTATTTTTTCAATTATTTAATTTTGTTTTATATTTGTATAGATTGATTTTATTAAATATTGAGAAGATCATGACATTAAAAACTCACATAAGTTAATTCTAAAACAAATAATTATAAAAAGTGTGCCACTGATTCACCCTCCCCCTTCCTCTGGTACAAACCAATATGAGAACTACATATCACATGAATACCCTTAAGGAAGGATTCTATTGGATAAATCTCAATGATCATAATCAATATCAAAGTGAATTTCAAAAATTTCTTTATATCAATAGAGAAATAAGTATGTAGTTCTTCATTATTTTATTTAATCCATTATGTATGAAAAGATCACGTAGTTTAGATACTTTTTGGTTGATGTTTTAAATACCTTTGGATAAACATTATCCAATATGATAACCATCACTATATTTTCTCGGTATATTATCCTCAATTTTCATTTGAGAATTAATATATATGCTTTTATCACTTAATTCTTATTCCATCTGCTTTTGTATGACTATTTCAAAATTACCTATTGAAAATGAATTTACCTTCCATTTTTAAGAACATTTTATTCATGAATTTATGGTTTTATTATAAAACGCATAATTTTTCATAGCATATTTTACCTTTTAATTATAATTCATTTATATTCTAACAAAAAAATTTAGCAACAAAATTTCAAAATAAACCCACAATAAAGGTATTAAGAAATAATTTTTTCAATAAAAAAATCATTACGTTTGCGAATTTTTTTCTATTCTTAACAAAAAATACATATAAATTTTGTTGAGGTTTAAATCATAGGAACAAGTATAATAAGACATTAAAAATAGTGCATTCCATTTTTATCACTATAGGAATTGATTACATAAAATAACTATTTAAAGATATACGAACCTAAAATACTATAGAATGTGAAATATTACTATAATTACAACATTGAAAGATTTAATTCTTCTATTAATACTCTTAGATTATAATATATATACTTTTATATAATATATTTTCATTTTACTAAGAAACATATGATTTTCCAAATTTCTATAATTTGTCAAAATATCTTGTATATCATGATTTTCAATGTGATGGTGAGTTTTTATGTGAAATAATTCCTAACATGAAGTCCATTAGGAAAAATGTCAACACAATCCAATAAATAATTTATATCTATTCTAGAATAAAAATATATTCATAAGATTTTTTTTTAAAACCATACTTAATAAATAAAATACCAAAACATTTTATCCCTAGATGTGAAATTTGTATCTTGAAGAATTAATATTTAAGGGAAAAATTAGTGTCCCATTATATTGTAGGACTTGACACTACAACAAAATTATCATGTTAAAACATACACTTTCCAAAAAACAAGACTAAAAACCTACCAAAAAATATTTAATTCCATATAAAATTTATAAGATGAAAAATTGATTAATTTAGACAAACTTTACTATAGAATTTTTATAAATTAAAATTTTTAATTATCATGTCAAAAAAATGTTTTAATGAAAACAATGTATCAAAATAAGAAACATTTCATAGTAATAAGCTATAAATATCAAGTATCTAGTTTTAAATGAACCTGAAATTTGATTGACATAAATTGACCCAAAAAAAGGCATAGAAATTCCAAGAAAAATTTAAAATTATTTTCTTAATGAAAATTTGATAATTTAATTATAATTTTTAAACTGAAAATTATCAAAAGTTCTCCTTGTATAAATTTTCAATAACAAAAGTGAATCCATGATTTCATTAATAAAATCCCCAAGAATATTTAAATAAGACAAAATGACTTTTCAATTAACCCCTTTTTTTCAATAACACAATCATGATGGTGATCAACGTAGGTGACATAAATACTGAAACATTTTACCACAAAATATAAAACTTCAAATAAACACAATTATATGTAAATTCTATAAAAAATTGATCAAAGAATGAAAATCCAAATCCTAGCATTCACACAACTGAAATCAAAAGTGGAAGAATATTTAAGGGGATACCATCTTAAGGAAAATCCACTAACATAATCCATAGATTTATAGAGAAGAGGGAAAAAATGAGATGTGTGGTGGAACGCTTTGTAAAATTTGGGTTTCATCATCCCTCAAAAAAGAAACTTTGGAGGGGGATATCAACAAATAATCACATGATGCACACTCAGATTTCACACCATTGAATATCTTTTATTAAATTTTTTTAATTCATTATTTTTTATTAATAATATATATTTAATTTCTATGTTATAAATATATGGTATACAAGAATAAAATGTTATTAAAAATATTTTTCAATTCACTTTATTTTTTTTAAATGTATATTATTAAAACAAAATATTTTTAATTTGATTTAACAACATGAAATTTGTTTTGTTATATTATACATATGAAAACATGAATGTGATTCATGTTGTTAATTCATATGAAATTATTTTAATTATAACGAGAAAAATTGGAATGTCGTTAAATATTTTTGAACGTATATATTTTTCATGTTTTTGAATGTTAGTTTTAATAAATGTTTAAAAGTGTGTTATTGATGCAGTATGGTTAAAATATATATTCTTTACATAAATTATGATATATAATAATAGGGGTTTGTATGTTAATATCATTCTAAAATTCTACAAACTATTTTCTAATTGAAAAATGTGTAAAATGGATACATTTTATTGTGATTTTTAAACTGGGTAGTTTCTCTTTGTCTTGTTGGGTTTTATGGGTTTTTATTCTCTTGATCTTTTTACATGTTCTTTTTGTCTTAACTTGAGCATGGTTTTTTTATTCTTTATCATTTTGGTGTTTATATGGCACTGTTGTTTCTATATGGTGGTTTGAATTGTTAGTTTGGCGTTTTTTAGTTCATCTTTAACCATGTTTGTTGGAGAGGATTTTAGTTATTGAAATGGTGACGACAATAATGTTTCCATTGTAGTAGGGTACATTACAATAAATTTGGCCATTTGTGTCTATGGGAGTGGTATAGTAATAATGACTTCCATTTGCTGATTTCTAGAGGTATTAATTACTATTTCATTTTAGTCACTATTACCATGAAAAAATAGTTGGATTTTTTATCCTTATACTTATCTTACTCTCCTCTAATCTACAAAACGCCACTATCACCCCCACCGACATCCCCTGGTCTCCCGTGATAGGCCCTATCCACCATCACTCAACCCCAACATGCCCCTAGTTTCCCTCTGGTCACCCAAATTATGTTAACTCACCACACCTAACATACCCTTCTGCCCTTTGGTTGTGGAACATTCCCCATGTCTAGGGATGGAATCTTCTCTCATCCCCTATCTCACCCCCACATAACACCTGTATCATTGATCACATCCCACAATAAATAATGTGTGTGTAGGATACATACCTTAGTAGAGGTTAAATGGTGTTCATTAAAGGGTTTAGAAACCCATACAAACACATCCACATTTGAATATGCTACTAAAGGATTGTTACCTTTTGATGGAGAGCTCCCTAGAAATCTAGAATCCTTAAATAGTTTTCATTGAAGGCAGGTTTCAAGGATGATTTTATTACTACATTGAGATTGAATAGTACGCTAAGATTCTCAATATTTACAATATTTTCATGAATGTTTTGATGGTTGATCACCAAAAATAAATAATTAACATTAACAATAATAATACTATTAAACTACATCATTTATTAAACTACACCATTTATTTTATAATAACATTATTATAAATAAGTGCTAAAATATTATAAATTAAATTTATTTTTAATAATAGAATAATTATTATAAAAATTTACATGTTTTTGAAGAAAAAGTAAAATTTTAATATATTATAATAAAAATAAATTATTCTATTATTCATTTAACACCCCAAAATTTTAGAATATATTTCACTTTAAATAAATTATATGTGTTTTATAGTTTTCTCAGCAAGAATCATTGAGCGTAAAATGAACTATAATATAATATATCATAGAAAATAAATTTATTTGTATGAATATGATTAAACATATTGTAAATGATAAATACAATTGCTTTACATAAATCAATTGTATTTATTTATTCACAATAAATAAGTAATCGATTTTTAGTAAATCATTTAATGATCCAAAAAATAGGTTTTCTTAAGAAAAGGGCTATATTTTATTTTCTATGTAGAAAATATATCTAATTTATAAATTTTTACGAAATATTATTTTATTATATAAGTTTTAAAATCAAAATATTAAAATTAACTTTGGTATAAATTTTATGATTTTCTTGAAAACATTAAATTTTTAGTGAATAGTAAGGAATAATGCTTTTTATAGAACCATCATTTCTTTTAAGGTAGAAGAATCATTACGATTTTAATTTTATCACAAATTAAAATAATTCTAATTAAATTATAGATAATCTAATTAAATAAAATGGAATCATCATTATACATTATTTTTGTGTCAGTTAAATTTAGGTTAGGGAAAATTTATATAAAAACTATTTTTTTTTCACACAATGTGTTTTTAACATAATAAAATAATATAGTTTCAATTGATGAATTATTTTAATGATATATATATATATATATTAGATATTCAATAAAATATTATAAAAGATATCTAATATATTTTAAATGGAAAATAATGAAGGTAAACTCAATTTTATGCATAGAAATTTAATTTTCTAAAACTGATTTTTCTTTTATTTTGAGTGCTTATTGTAAAATGAATTTCAACCAATTATTGAAATTAAATATTTTAAAATAGATTCAATATATATAATAATAATAATTAATATAATATAATAGGGTGAACTTAATTTTTTTTAATTATGAATGGTAATCATGGAAAATATTTTTCACCTCGGTAAAAGATGTAAAACTGGGATAAAACTATGAGGTAAAACATTAAACTGTCTCCAACACATGGCATTATCCAATGGAATAAGTTGGTTTTTACCAAAGGTATAATTAAAGAGTTAAAAAATTCATTTTAATTGATTATTTTGAAATTTGGAACCAAATCTTGACTTTTGTGAATATAAGATATATTTTATTAAAATTAAAAACAATTTATGGGTATTTACATTTAATGGAATGGTTAAAAGATTTTATTAATTTTAAAAAGAATAAAAATCTAATTTTTTTTATTATTTATCCAAAAAAATTGTGTAAACTAATTTATTTATTTCCATGTGAAATTATTTTTACTCTTAGATCAGGTATTTTACTAAAAAATTGTTTTCATGCATTTAATTCTATTATATTAAAAGTAATTTATACAAACTGTAGAAATTAAATATTAGAAAATGGATTCTATATTATTAATCATCATGTACAAATTTATTTTGAACGAACGTTTTATTTTTTTCATATAATGAAGTTATCATGGTAAAAAGTTGTGTAATCATGGTTGAAGTTAAGATTTGTGTGAAGTGGTTTAACTAAAAGATAAGGATTAAAATGTATCCAAATATCTGTCCAAATTTAATTGGTTGAGTTTACATAGATAATGTCAAATATTATATTTGAAATTTTTATTCCTCGATTCCAATTTACATGATTTTGATATATACATGTGTATATATTATTTAATATTTAATTAATTTCAAGTGTCATTTCCCACCCATCTAAAATGATACCATATATCCTATATTATCCTCCTTTCATGAGCCCTATATCTCAAAAAATAACTATAAAAATACCTTCCATGATTCCTTCCTTTCTTCATATATCTTATTTTCTTTCAAAAGTAATATTCTTTCAAGTCTTATGGTGTAATCCAAAAGAGGTTTCCGACCAAAGAGTTATAACCCTTAATCAAGTACTTTAAATTTTGTTTCTTCTTCACCCTATTCCAAATTTTTGATCTTTATCATAAAATATTAAATTTTGTTTAATAAATATAATGAGATTTTATTATTGTTAAGGAACCATCATTTTCACCATCTTTTCAATCATATGAGATGTGAAAATATATCTCATCCATTCATGTGGACTAGCGCCTTCACATAGCACTATAATACATTTTACATCACTATAATTCTTGGTTGATTAATATGATGGATTTAAGATTTATATACGATATTTATGATAGGAAAGTGGTTATTTAATGATTAAATATTGTGTATATTTCTTGAATTATTTTCATTAGAAAATGAAAACATCATTCATGCATATGTATAACCAACCATATCCATGGATGGTGTAAATCATTATTATGAATATAAATTTTACGGATGATTATAAATATATATGAAAAAAATATATGTGATATTTATATAATTATTTACAATATGAATATTATGTAACCATGATAAGAATACACAGATAATAATTTCAAAACTAGAGCATTCATGAAAATTGAAACAGTTAACACTCAAAAAAAAGGATTTTAATATGGAATTATTAATAAGTGGGTGTGGAAATGTTATAAGTGAATAAAATATGATATTATAGGTTTTTTTGATGATTTTGGTTTATAATTATAATAAATTTAAATTATTATAGGTGATATCACTTTTGAAGAAATTCAATCTTGAGTTAAGGGGATATTTCTTACTAAACATTTATTACTGTGGTACATATGCCATATTAACCATTTATTTGTATTGTGTGGTGTATGTATTTCCCGTGGATATATTCTATGATTATTTGAATGAAAATTATTGGTATTTAAAAATGAATATAAGGGTCTTTATTTCATGGGGTTTTCATTCAAATATTACCAAAGTTGTAAGGGTTTTTCATGTCAATATTCTTACATTGAAACATGCTTGATGTTGTACACCTAATTATGTTCATGAGGTGTATATACTACTATTTTTACACGTCATATCATGAATATAGTTATGTTCATGATTTTAAAGATTTTATTTGAGGTTATTTTTTATTTGTATTAATATATAAAAGTTATCAAATCGACAAGGGATTTATTTCAATCATATCGAATATTATCTTCAAATATATGGTTCGTTGATGACATTTTATATAATTAAGATATTTATATTTTTTAGTATTAAATTTAATTTCAAGCATGTACTTTACCTCCCTGTAAAATAATTCCACCACTCTTCTCTTATCCATCTTTCACGGGCCTTCTATCTTAATCAATCACAACCTCAATACTTTCCTAGTTTCCGTCCCCATGTCCCAGAGCGTATTGTCTTGACAAATAAGAATCCTTTCTAGGAATAAGGTGTAATACAAAATTGGCTTCTAAATAAATATTTATAACAATTAATTTATTAATTTAAATTTTATTTAATTTTCTAGCTCCTCAAAATTTATTGTATTTATCATAAATTAATAACTTCAGCATACTAAATAAACTAAAATTTAATTTTGATTATTTGATTGGTGGATCCAAAATTATATATCTCTTAAATTCATTGGGTAATTATGGAAATCTCATGGGATAATAAGTACTAGAATGGGGAGTAAAACTAGTTTAATTTGAGACTATTTCCTCTATGACAATATTAGACATGAACCTTGATTACGGATTGATGGTATGGGGGGTGAATCCAATCCACAATGATAATCTTATTATTGATCCAAAGAAAATTATTTTTTATGAATATGCGTATTTCACAAATTTATGTATCATACCAATGTTATTCTCTAATGGATCAAGTTATTTGATTCCTTTATGATTGATTTCTTATGAACTACAAAACATTATGTCATGTCTCACTGTTATGATCAATGATATGTTGGGTGTGGATTTAAAATGATAATATAATGTTCTCATTCCCTTATGATCATGTTAAATTTATGTGATAATTGATATTTCCAGTTTTACACTTACTAATCACAAGAGTTCATCCTTTATTGTATTTCCATACCTATTATATTAAGAAAGGTTTTATGCGGGGTATGTATAAGAAAAGTAAAATGTGGGATGATATTTATGGAAGATATTTATGATCTTTCATGAATTAAGAATATTGTGTATCTATTCTAAAAAAACTAAAAATTTAGGGTCCATAGGTGTGTAATTGTAAAATATATTGAATATTTATCTATTAAGATATAATATCTATATATGAAATGTATGAGTCACTCTAGTTGTTATTAGATGTTATTTTAGTTAATAATCGGAGATTAGGATTAGAGAACATTGGTGAAAACCTTGGGGATAAGTCTAAGTATAGGATACCAACCTGAATAATTGGTAAAGTATAGATTATGTGGTTTTACAAGTTAATACATCCTGGTATAGATAATAGATGTTATATAAAGATATTTCATAGATTCACCCAAGTTTAAAAAATCTAAATGAGGTGGATTGGGTATTAAATCAATATTCACTGGTGCATGATGAGTGGGACCAAGACTATACACATGAATGGACAATCTCAGTGTATATACATGGGTTACTTTATATTTTATTTATAAAAAATTATAAATAATTTTAATAAATAATTGCCGTGGATAATATATGTTAAACATAAGGTGGAATATATTGACAAGTAGGTATTATGATTTAGACATACTTGGAATAATTTTTAATGATTTATTACTTTTATTATTATTTCTCACACTATGATTTTTGGTTTTATTCAATAGAAATATGTTAGAGGAGTTGTGTTAATGTGGAATGTAATATACAATGAAATGATTATACTCATGAGAAACCATGTTTAATGGGATCTGGAATGAGAAACCATGTGATTATTCCGATTTAGATATGTAGTTATTTGATTAACAACATCAACATGGGTGAGATTATTGAGATAGATAATAATAGAAAAATAATTTTTCACGAATACTATATTGGAATAAAGAGTAAACCTCATACATGTTTAGAATTTGGGAAGAACAACTCAATGAAATATATCAAAGGAACATGAATATGTTTTTTATGTGAAAAATAAGGATATAGAGAAAATAATTATTGGGGAAAATGAAAAGTTCAATTAATGAAATGGATACGAATAATGGTTTCCATAGTGTTTCATCAAAATATTTAATGTTTTAAATGTGGGAATTATGGGAATTATAAATGTATATTTCCTAAGGGTAAATATCTAGAATATGATTATAAATGTTGTATGAGTAAGTGTTTTATTGTGCATGATGAAAAGACTATGAATGTCATATGAAAGGAAGGAGGTATTAGGGAATAAGATGATGATTCCTAATTAATAGTTTATGAAGGATGTGGAAATATTGATGTTTTTATTTATTTATATTCTATAAATATGTTATAGAAGTTTTTTTATCATTGGTATTGTGGTTATAAGAATAATGAAACATCTAAGAATTGTTTTGTAGTAGTTTTTCTTTATGTATTTTCAAGACTATGTTAAATGGTACTGATGAACTAGAAAATAGATATAGTGGTATGATGATTTTTTGAGTACACATGTTTAATTGAAAGATAAACCTTAATATGTTCATTCTTTTTATATAATGATTTTTAGTTGATATAAAGTTATGATTGATATAAATAATGTAAATTGGATAATATTGATGACCTTTGATTGATAGGTGATTTTATGATAATGTGATTAATGTTATCATTGGTGAAGTTTAATTCATTTTTGTATTTATGGAATATATAAGATAGTTTGAATAGAGTTAATTATTTTTTATGATAATTTATGTTTTCAATGAGGTTAAATGGTTATTCATGTTATTTTAGGAATGAATTATTATATTTTAAAAGAATATATGATCATGGTATTCAGAAGTTTGGTATTTGATATTATAGGATACATTATGTTGTTTTGGGATAAATTTTAATGTTGATCTTGAAAAAATATATAAAAAGTATCTTCTATATTTATTGGGGTTTGTATTTGATCAGACATATTTTAGAGGAGTCATAAGATTAACTATTTATGGAATGGATTAAGTTTTCCTTTTGGTGTTATTGTACAGATTTTAAATTTTAATGTATTATATTTGAAATATTCCACTAATAATTTTGTTTTTAAAATATATAGACATATAAGTAATTTCTTGTCATTCTTTAAATACTAATTTTGTGCTTTTGACATAAAAAATCATCATAATTATTAATTTCCTTGAGTAAGTGATGATTTAGAAACTAATCGCAGAATAAAAAAGGTTAAACTTAGTCTTATGAAATAGAAATAAATAAAGTAATTATATTTTATCATATAATATATCATGATAATAAAATAATCCCTCTTCATTAGGAAAATGATTTTGAAATAACTTTTTTTATTCTTTTAAACTTAGTTCAGATGAATTGACAGTCTTTTAACCCCTCGCTAATTTATTATTTTATGGTCATTAACTTTCCATTATCCATGTTCTATATCACAATATGTTATTACATAGAAATTAATATCATCTAAATTTATATTTTTTGACTTCCTTCCAATTTTCTATTTATTTGGGAACTCAATTACGTGTTATTTATAGCAACCTTAATGTTCTTCATTTCCTCTTATTTCAAATTAAGTTTGATTATCCATTTGAATGGTATGGGTTTTTAATAAAGGTATTTTAATATTTTGAAAGTTTTATTACCAGATAATTATTTTTCAAGGTTGAATTTATTTAAGATGGTAGTATGTAACACCCTGATATTTTGGAATATATTTCACTTTAAATAGATTGTAGTGTTCGATAGTTTGTTATACACTCAACATCAAGTATTAAAATAACTGTGATATATTCTATCCTAGTCATTATATTTATGAGTATGAATAGGATTGACTACACTATGAAATATATATATATATATATATATATATATATATATATTTGAAATAATTCAAATGTATTGATTGATGCATAATAAATAAGTACTCAATGTTCAGGAAAGTGAATTTATGTTTCATAAATATGTATTCTTGAAATATTGTTTTTATTTAATTTAGTGCACAAAAATTATGACTAATTTATACAATTTATTAAAATTTTATTTTAAAAAATTATATAAATTTTGAAATGAACAAATTATAATTATGTTAGGGGTTTTTTTAGATTTTTCTTAAAAGATTAATTTTCAAATTAATTGTGAAAATATAATTTTTTATAAAACTATCATTTATTTTAAAGTAGACATAACTTTATGATTTGAATTTTATCTTGACATAGCATAAGAATAATTTAATTATAAATAATCTAATTAAATATACACTAACCATCCTTAAACTTTATTTCTCTATGTGTTTATTTTTGGGATTAAAAAACTTTTTTCTATTAACTTTTTTATACACACAATGGGGTTTTGACTTATTAAATTAAATTATTATCAAGTTATGAATAGTTTTAATGAAATATAATGATTTTATATTAAATAATATATTTTTAAATTCATCTATAGTTTTTAGATGGAAATGAGTGAAAATAAATACAAGTTTATTATTTAATTTTTTTTTCAAAAAACAGTTATCGTTTAGTTTTTCATGCTTACTGTAAAATTAGTTTTAGTAGAAATTAAATATTATAAAATAGATTCCATATTTATAATAATCATAATTAAAATAATATAATATGGTAAAATTATTTTTTGATCATTTTGAATAATAACAATGGAAAAGATTTGTCCTTCCTGTAAAAGAGGTAAAACTAAGTTAAAACCATAGGGTAAAAAATTAAAATATCAATAAAAAATTAATTTATCCTATTTTGGAGTGGTTTTTGAATAAAGGTATTATTTATTAATCATGTAATTAATTTTAAATAAATATTTTGAAATTGGGAACCCCATCTTTACTTTTGTGAAGATACGTTATATTTTTTTTCAAATTTAAAACTAGAATTGGGACTCTGCATTAAATGAAATGGTTGGGAGATTTAATTCTGTTTTTATTTCCAAAAACCATCATATAAAGATTATTTAAGAAATTGTATTTATTAAATCCAAATTTTTTACTTCATTTCATTGTAAAAATATTTTTATTCCAAAAATATGATATTTTACAAAAAACTATTTTTCATGTTTTTGGTGATCTAATAATAAAAGATATCTATACAACATATATAAATCAAATATGATAAAATGAATTATAAATTTTGAATAATAGTTTTCAAATTTAATTATAAGAATCATTCATTTTTTGTCCATATAATTAATTTATGATGGAAATAAGTGAAGTTTTGATGATTAAGGTTAAAATGGGTTTAAATTTGATTATCTAGAAGATAAGGATTAAAATTTATCCAACACTTTATCAAATGTGATATGTTGAGTTAATATATACCCTATCATATTTTATATTCAAATTTTGGGTTTATTATTTCCAATTGGAAAGATTATGTTTTATATATATAATTTAATCTTTTAATTAATTTTAAGTGTTTTTCACCTCCCCTATAAAAGGATACCATATCTGTTATCTAATACACATTTCCTATGCCTTATATATTAGAAAACAACTACCATAATACCTTTCTTGATTACTTCCCATCTTCTTAGAGATTATGGTGGTTCCAAAATTCCATTCAATTCAAGACTTAAGGATTACGACAAAAGTGGTTTCTCAACAAATAGGTATAACACTTAACTGAGTACTTTAAATTTTATTTTTTTTATTTTAAATCATCCAATTTTTTGTATTTATCTTAAATTTATAACATCATTATACTATATATAGTGAAACTTCATAATGGTTATGGATCCATAATTTTCCACCATTTTCATCAAATAAAAATGAATGCATCACTTATGTTTATATGTGGACTACCACCTCCAGAAAGTGATATACTTTACTTTCCATCACTATCATTCATGTTTTACTAATATTATGGATATATTGTTTATATATTATATCTATGAAATGAATTATTTTTCAAATAATTAAATTATATTTACCTTTCATAAATTATTTTCTTTAAAAAATGAAAATAGTTTTCATGTGTACATACTCTCTACCCTCTCCATGAATGGTGTAAATGAATTTTCTATTTCATTATTTTATGAATGATTATATATATATAATGAACATATATGATATTTATATTAGGAATTTTTTTGGATATGACAAAACCATGATCAAAGTATAATTATTAGAACTCCAGAATCAAAACTTCTATGAAAAACGAAACAGTTAACACCCAAAAACAATGGTTTCAATAAGAAACAATTAATAAATGAGTAGTGAAATGTTATAAATGATTAAAATATCATATTATATATATTTACAGGGTTATGGTATAGAATTATTATAAATTTAAATTTATTATAGATGAGGTAATAGAATATTTTAATCAAGTTAAACATAATGTAATAGGATATTTCTCATCTCACTTTTATTTCAGTGAGACATATGTCATATTCACTACTTGTTTCATTTCTGTGGTGTATATACTAGAAATTAATGTATGTTATGATTCATTTCATGAAATAGTGGTGATTTATAAATCCATATATGTTTCTTTCTTTCATGGTGTTTTGATTAAGGGATTACCCAAGTTGTAAGGGTTCTCATCTCAGTATTGTTTCGGTGATGCATATTGGATTTTAAACACATACTTATGAATATGAACTTTATATACTACCTCTTAGACAAGTTATATCGTGAATATCATAATTTCATTGATATTTAATGTTTCATTTAAATTATTCATTCACGGATCTTGTGATAAAAAAGTTACTAATACGGTAAGGGATTTATATTTGAATATCATTTTAATTAAGATTATTTATGATTGAATTACCATCGAGGGAAGTGATAGGAATCTTGATATCCCATAGAAGGAATTTATATGTTATTTATTTGATAAACTACATTAATTTTATTCTCCTTCAGTTTTTATGGATTTTTTAGTAATAATTACATTTTCATCACTTTAGTACTTAAAATGGTTTGAAAATAATTTTTTAAAAAATAGACTTTATTTAATATATTCCCGTTAATATTTTTATTTCTTGTACTTCCTTTATTTAATTTATTTTCAAGAATAATTTTAATATTTGCATATTGGTTTTTAATTTTATTTTTATCCCTACTTTACTTTTAGCAAAAAAATATAAAAGGAATATTCCTATCATTTTATGAACAATCTAATTTTGACATGTAACCAAAAATAAAAGAGGAAAATTTATTTTAATATACACAACATCAATAGAATTTCTTGTCCTCATGAACGATCAATTCTTTGAATTTTAATTTACATGTTTTGAAGGTTCTTTTAAATGAAAATTATTTCTTTAATACATTCAAAATCTATAGATTTTAAATAAGTGACATCACAATGAAAATTCTATTTTCCCTAAAAAAAAATCAAGTGGTTTTTTAAAGATAATATTTATATAAGATACCATTTTTTAATGTTACTTATGATTTATTGGGAATATGTTCCAGGGATAAAATCCTTATTTTTTATATAGATTATTTAGGATAATAACGATGAGATATTCAAGAAACCATATTATTTCTCAAGAGTTATGTCATGATGAAATGTTAAAATATTTCTGAAACACGTTTCATTTCCATTGGTTCTGATATATGATGAATTATTTACAATATTCATGTGTACAAATGAGTGGATAATTATTATGTTATGAGTGAGCCCTGAATAAAATTTTTATTTAATGTATTGGATTAATATATATATCTCATGATATAATAAGGACCATAATGGAGAGTTTATCAAGTTCAGTAATGGTCTATGTCAACTATGATAGTCATGGGACTAAATATTGACTAAAAATATGAATGTCTTGGGAGTGATCCTTTGACTAAGAATATTATAGAATGAGTAGTAAAATATATCCACTATGATAGTTTTTTTTATAATACTTGACTAATGAAATTATTTTTTATGTGTCTATGTAGGATAAAACATTCTGTCTAATTTTAATTTCATACCCTCATGAATCATGTTTATTGATTTATTTATGATTGATATATTATGAACTATCAAAATTTATTTCAGGACTCATGATTATGATCTATGACATGGTGATTATGGTTCACAAATGTAAATCTCATGTTTACATACATTTATTCTAATTTTAAACTTTAATTTACATTTATTATAAGGCCCCAGCCTTAAACCTTACTTAATATTGAATTAAATGAGTAATTCACATTGAGGATCTTTTCAGGCTTATAGTTTTAGAGAATTAGGACATAACTATTACATCTCAAAAGATTACAAAGTAGTTTATTCAACTAAATTTACATAAAATAAAAACTCTTAAAAAGAAACATGTCTAGTTCCATTTTTAGGTTGCATGACTTTCCCTTGATCCTATCCTTGACCCTATTCCACGCAAATTCCTGTGAAAAACAAGTCAAAGACTTGGGATGAGCATAAAAAACTCATTAAGGGATACACAAGGAATGAAAACTGTTAGTTTTTCAAAAAAACAAGTAAACCATATATACTTTATCAAAGTAATAATTTTCACCTTTTCGAAGTAGTAAAAACTCTTTGCTGAATAAAAGTTCATTACTTACACTTCTGTAAAAAAAAGATTACCATAAAACCCATATAAAGATCACATAACATATAAAGGTAACGTGGGACATAAACATAGTTATGTGTAATAACCATAAGGTCGAATTCCACACATGTCACTTAATGGAATAGCCATTCGGCCATCTTCCATACATACTTAATGGAATAGCCATACGGCTGAATTCCATACCCAATGCATTAAAGGTTATAATGTAAACACCCATCCTGGTATTCACGAGCCCACCCGTCATATGGTTTATCACGTAACCACCCATAAAATGTCCAAGTACCATCATTACACATAAAATATTGAAAATATAAACATTTCAATAACAACATTTCATTTTCAATCACAATAAGTAATTCCAAGATATTGAATTAATCAATCTACTTTCAAAAACCATTTAAAAGAGATTTTTGAATCAAAGTGTCCCATACCACTTTGAAGCTTTTAATGGAATTATAATTTTAAAACATTAATGTCCATATAAATAAATACTGAAAACCATTTTGAAAACATGGACATTAAAGATAAAGATTTAGAATAATGAATCTTTAAAACATTTAAAATGATATTTTTGTTAAAGAGTTTTTAACAAAATGAGAGACTCTTGAATACAAATAATCGCGGAATAACATTTAATCTGAGCTTTATAATATCATGAGAATAAAGGGATTCATGATATAATATGTCAAAGGATAGTATACACACCAAATAAGAGTGAATTGGTGCATAACAACAATGAAGTCTCAATGGAAATGTAAATTGAGATGAAATCCATTATAAAGAAGGTATCCTTAAATTAAGGATAAATCAATCTCATAATTATGTGTGACAAATATAAATACACCCAATATAACTGGATACTAAGTGTAAAGCAATCAAAGGTCATTCACACATATTCAAAGGATGACATATTCAATAACTACATGTTGAACCCAAAGAAATCGAAATTGGGTTAAGAAGTTCCCTTGACAGCCTAACGACGTCACATCAAAATGAGTTGATGAGAGATAAAAAAAGGGTATCTCATCACTTGGAAATAAAATTTACATCAATAAGGATATACGAGAACATATCCCAACATAACAATATGTAAATTAAAAGACCCATCAAACGAAGTCTTTTAAAAAGAGGAGGGTGAAAGGTTCCCTTACCGACATGGGTATCTTTCGAAACAAACACCTCGTGAAAGAAGGACAATACAACATTTATGTAAATACTCATAAAAGAAATTATATTTTACAGTGAGTAAAATAATGGGAAGTACATACACAACTCAAAGGAAATTATGGCAAATGTATCATAAATCTCACGGGAATAAAAGTGAGATGAAAAACCCCTTATGAAATCTCGGCAGCCTAACAGCGCCACTTAAAACTTCCAAAAAATGGATTGATGATATCAAATAGGGTATCTCATCACATTAAAATAAAATGTACAACAAGAGGAATATTAAAGAACATCCCCCATCATAACAAAGAGGATCTTAAAAGAAGTGACATAAAAGAGAGTACTTAAAAAGAAAGAGAGAGGATAGATCTCTTACGAAAATTCGGCAGCTTAACGGCGCCACTCAAAACATCCAAAATGGATTGACGAGAGAGAATAAGGTCTCTTATCATATGAACATAAAAATTAAAGTAAGAGTAATATAAAAGAACATCCCAATAACAAGAAATATGATCTTTAAAAGGAATGACATAAAAGAGTGTAGTAATAAAGAGAGGAGTAGGATCCCTTACCTCGGGTCTGACTTGACTTGATCATTCTTTAATCTCCTAAGTAATAAACTTGAGTTAATTTATAATTAATTAAGAACCTTTTTCAAGTACATTATTCCTTTTATATCACTTATTACTATGTCATAAAAATTATGTAATCATTTAAGTTAATAATGTTTGTTTTGTCGATATTTGGTTCTTAAGTCGAAAGTGGACTTCTTACAATTACCTGTTGCTCGTGTGGTCAAAGGATCATTATATACAGAGTTTTATTCATGATGTAGATATTATATATATCATATATATACAGTATATTCATGCATTTATAATATTACATAACATTTAAAGTTAAGAAATGAAATGCACAGTTCATGGAGACGGTAAGTCGTACGTACGCATGAATGCTACTTCCATTTCTATTTCATATTTAATGGAATTAAAACATAATGATACATAATAGTATTTTAATTCCAGTATGGTATAATATATAATATCATTAAATATATCCTTTATACGTACCACATATGGTATTAACGAATCAAATCACTTTGAGGGGGCGGTAGTCCGCACTTCCTTAAATGAAGATATCATGTTTACCCATAATGGAAACCATAAAGGTATGCCATAAATGAAAAATACAGAAGCATAAGTAAAACATAAACATATTAGATATCATATAAAAATATAGTGTCTTCTTAATGGCCACCTTTGAAGGTGTTAAAATAATATTGAACAATCATCGTTTCGGGACGCAGAAATTCGCCATCCACGGAAACAATATGTTCTTTAACCATTAGATGTAGGTGTTTGTAAGTGTAGCACAAATAAATCTCATAACAAAATCCTAGTATATTTAGGATACTGTAGTAGTTACAAAAGAAAATAATAAAAAGAGTTTAGGGGTTGGAGAAGCAAAATAAAACAAAAGGACTCAAAAGAAGACATTACCTTAAAATCAGGTAACTCCCTTTGGTTTGAGCTCAAAGGCTTACTTGGGAAGTCTTCTGTCCAAATTGAGGCTTCAAGGAGTAAAAGAGGGAAGTGTAGAGACAAAATGGTCAGGGGTTGGCCGAGCCAAATGGTTTGAGAGTGTGGGTAAGGAGGTAGAGGTGGGGGCCTTTTATATGAGGAGAGGAGGGGCACTGTTGTAAAGTTACCAAATGTTACTTTATTTTTAAAAGAGTTTCGGATTTTAAAGGTCCCACATTGATTCATTTCTAGGATAAGGTGATAAGGGTTCTAAATCCATTCATCCAATAGGTTTTGGACATGTATAGGTCTTAGATATTACATTATCTTTCCATATTATTTAAATCGTTAAATAATGAGGTCATCGCTGCATCATCATGATGTCATAAATAATTTAATTTATCTAATGTATAAAAATTATAAAAAAAATACTATTATGTACAATATCCTTTTAGATTTCCAATTATTATTTATAGTAAAAAATATGACTTTAATAACCCCATGTATAAATTATTTTAGTAAAACATTTCATGTTTGTGTCATTTTTACTTTAACATTAAATAAAAAGATATTTATGTCATTTTCCCACCAAAGTGGCTCCATGGGGTCCCCAAGTTGACCCATGGATTCTCTTGGTCGGCCATGACACATCCAATGGTGGTAGGACATGTGTCTAGGTCATTTAATTTTATTAAAACATTATTCTTACCATAAACTACACTAATTACCTCTAATCACGATTAAAAACTTAATAATTTACTATTCAAAAAAAATTATTTTTATCCCATTGAACCACATTTTACTTCTTAATGAAAACCATGTATGTTGGATTTTTTAAATTCAAAACACAAAGATGGAAAAATTTCATTTAAACGGAAAAATCTGTTTTTATAAGTACCATTTAGTGGTTTCACTATTCATCAAAAATTGAAGTTTTTCAGAAAAATCCAAAAAATTCACCCTAAGCTATATTTGTTATCCCGTATTCAAAAATGAAGCCTATTTTACAAAATTCAAAGCATATAAGTAACATTAATTAATTTAATAATTAATTCCCGCTCTCAGAGAATATTGCGTGTTTTTATGAAACAATAAGTATCAAAAGATTGACTCTAGTTTAAGTCTGATTTCAAAATGAAAATAATTCCAATGACCACTATTGGATTTAATGGTAAAAATATATTCTAATTTCACTTTAAAACCAATTCAAAAGATAATCTAATCATATAAATAAATTAGATTAAAAAGAGGTTTTGAATTAAAATACAACATTTTACACTATTCATTAAAAAAATGAACTTTATCAGAAAGATACCAAAAATTTACACAAAGTAAATTTTGATGTCCCGATTCTTAAGAAGAGTTTTATTTGGTCCAATAGAATGTTTAAGAGTGAAAAAAACTATATTTAATGACGGTTCTCCATCAAAAGGCGATAAGTGAGCTTTTAGTGAAAACTAGGGCATATACACCTAAAATTGAATTCTTTCCATATTTTAAGCCTTTATATTTTATTTGATAAATGTAAAAACATTTAAAAAAATATATAATCATATTTTCGTTATTTCTATCCATTCTCGCCAATACAACGGCTACATGTTAACTACCATTTAAAATAATATTATTGTTTTATTAGAGTGCAACGTAAGATTTCCAAGAAACTCGTTTTTGCGTGTTGGGTACGCCATCGAGCATAGCTTCCCCTTTAAAGTCATATTAATATTTTATTCACAAATATGGATAAATATAAAAATGTAATATTCTTTATTTACCTGGGGTGTTACATCCTTCCCCCCTTTTGGGAATTGCGTCCTCGCAATTTAAAAATTGGGCTTGGAAACTACATTGAAAATCCCACATCGAAACAAGAGTCAGTAAAACAATCACTTTAAAATAAAGAAAGATAAGTACAGAGGTCACCCGAGTGAACCCTTACTAGGATTCCATGTAGGAAAACATGGACATGGAGAAGAAAACACAGGGTCATGTTCTGATGGAGAGTGATAGAAAACATGTTTAGGAGAAAGTTAACAATAAGAAAATCACAAAATTGTGATGGGTTAAACGGTGTTGGGTTCCCCAATAGGAAAAGTTAATAGAAAACTTTTTTGTTTTAAGTTACTTTTTATTAATGAATTTATTTTTGAGCTTAACTAAAACATAAGGAAACATACTTACTTGTGATATTGACATTAAACTTTTAATAGATTTCTTACACAGACTCATACTTTCTCCAAAAGACGAGTATTTAGGAAGACTTGTTTGCATTAAGAGTACTATAAACAACTTCTAAAGAAGTAACTAATCCACAAAAAAAGAAATATACATTTCCCATGTCTTCAAACCATATCCAAAACTAAAACCAAAAAGGTTACTACAAGATCATATAATCCAGAAAAGGATAACCCTTTATAAAAAGAAAATCTATTCTTAATCTCAAAATTTGTCCAACAAAACCCAAAGTTCAACGAGGACCATTCGATAACCAGTTTGTCCATAAAATTATTCAAAGTAAACCTATCTAATATTAAAACCCAAATATTTGAAGGATTTAGTCACATAGTCTTCCAAGTTAAATCGTAACATTTATCTCCAAACAACATCAGTTTCTCCTAAAGTCTCGTATTGAAAAGTAATTTACCTAATCACATATCCTCCATGATAGGTTAATAATTTTCATAAATAACCAAAAATCAACTTACTATTAATTCATAAAATCATCTAACTAAAAAGAATCGGTCAAACTAACCAGGGACTTCATGTAGTCCAGTGGTAGGCGATAAATACCAGTTGCACTTTGGTTGTGGGTTCGATTCCCACAGCTTCGTCCGATGTGACAGGTTGTCACACGGTCTACGTGTTGTCCCTTTTCAAAAACTATATAATTTTATAACATTCCTCGAAAAGAGATAAATTCATCAAAAATAAATATAACATATTCCTCAAGTTTATCTCATGCCTTTTTATTCCATCATATCATATAGTAACCCATAATTACCTCAAAAGTAAGGATCATATAAACTCTAATTGTTAACTTTATAATTATTACCTAAACTTCCACATAGATTTGGTCATCTCGTACCTGATGAATTATAGAACATACCAAGGTTCAAGTGGTTGATCAGGACTCCTTGATAGTTGGATTAAAACAACCATGAGATTCATCATTGAATCCCCCATTTCATCCAGTCTCTTAATCAGAGAACCACCATAGTTTCCTTCAAACTTGTTGTCTCTTTGGTGCCTGCTAGATCCATCATTTCACTAAAAACATAAATTTAAGTGTGAGTATATCAATAAAACCATCATGTACTAATGAAGGAGATAACCACTAAGATATACTTACTCATTAACTTTCTCTAAAACTAGGACTCTTTCTGAAATCCTATCCATTATGGTACTGTCACTTATGCTTAGAGAATACCCTAACCTCTAAAGTTATCTAAACCGAACTTTGATACCAACTATAAGGCCCCAACCTTAAACATTACTTAATATTGAATTAAATAAGTAATTCACATTGAGGATATTTTCAGGCTTAGAGTTTTAGAGAATTATGACCTAACTATTACATCTCAACAGATTACAAAGTAGTTGATTCAACTAAATTTCCTTAAAATAAAAACTCTTAAAAAGAAACATTTCTAGTTCCATTTTTTAGGTAGCATGACTTTCCCTTGATCCCATCCTTGACCCTATTCCACGCTAATTCTTGTGAAAAACATTTCAAAAACTTGGGATGAGCATAAAAAACTCAGTAAGGGATACACAAGGAATGAAAACTGTTAGTTTTTCAAAAAAACAAGTAAACCATATATACTTTATCAAAGTAATAATTTTCACCTTTTCGAAGTAGTAAAAACTCTTTGCTGAATAAAAGTTCATTACTTACACTTCTGTAAAAAAAAGATTACCATAAAACCCATATAAAGATCACATAACATATAAAGGTAACGTGGGACATAAACATAGTTATGTGTAATAACCATAAGGTATAATTCCACACATGTCACTTAATGGAATAGCCATTCGGCCATCTTCCATACATACTTAATGGAATAGCCATACGGCTGAATTCCATACCCAATGCATTGGAGGTTATAATGTAAACACCCATCCTGGTATTCACGAGCCCACCCGTCATATGGTTTATCACGTAACCACCCATAAAATGTCCAAGTACCATCATTACACATAAAATATTGAAAATATAAACATTTCAATAACAACATTTCATTTTCAATCACAATAAGTAATTCCAAGATATTGAATTAATCAATCTACTTTCAAAAACCATTTAAAAGAGATTTTTGAATCAAAGTGTCCCATACCACTTTGAAGCTTTTAATGGAATTATAATTTTAAAACATTAATGTCCATATAAATAAATACTGAAAACCATTTTGAAAACATGGACATTAAAGATAAAGATTTAGAATAATGAATCTTTAAAACATTTAAAATGATATTTTTGTTAAAGAGTTTTTAACAAAATGAGAGACTCTTGAATACAAATAATCGCGGAATAACATTTAATCTGAGCTTTATAATATCATGAGAATAAAGGGATTCATGATATAATATGTCAAAGGATAGTATACACACCAAATAAGAGTGAATTGGTGCATAACAACAATGAAGTCTCAATGGAAATGTAAATTGAGATGAAATCCATTATAAAGAAGGTATCCTTAAATTAAGGATAAATCAATCTCATAATTATGTGTGACAAATATAAATACACCCAATATAACTGGATACTATGTGTAAAGCAATCAAAGGTCATTCACACATATTCAAAGGATGACATATTCAATAACTACATGTTGAACCCAAAGAAATCGAAATTGGGTTAAGAAGTTCCCTTGACAGCCTAACGACGTCACATCAAAATGAGTTGATGAGAGATAAAAAAAGGGTATCTCATCACTTGGAAATAAAATTTACATCAATAAGGATATACGAGAACATATCCCAACATAACAATATGTAAATTAAAAGACCCATCAAACGAAGTCTTTTAAAAAGAGGAGGGTGAAAGGTTCCCTTACCGACATGGGTATCTTTCGAAACAAACACCTCGTGAAAGAAGGACAATACAACATTTATGTAAATACTCATAAAAGAAATTATATTTTACAGTGAGTAAAATAATGGGAAGTACATACACAACTCAAAGGAAATTATGGCAAATGTATCATAAATCTCACGGGAATAAAAGTGAGATGAAAAATCCCTTATGAAATCTCGGCAGCCTAACAGCGCCACTTAAAACTTCCAAAAAATGGATTGATGATATCAAATAGGGTATCTCATCACATTAAAATAAAATGTACAACAAGAGGAATATTAAAGAACATCCCCCATCATAACAAAGAGGATCTTAAAAGAAGTGACATAAAAGAGAGTACTTAAAAAGAAAGAGAGAGGATAGATCTCTTACGAAAATTCGGCAGCTTAACGGCGCCACTCAAAACATCCAAAATGGATTGACGAGAGAGAATAAGGTCTCTTATCATATGAACATAAAAATTAAAGTAAGAGTAATATAAAAGAACATCCCAATAACAAGAAATATGATCTTTAAAAGGAATGACATAAAAGAGTGTACTAATAAAGAGAGGAGTAGGATCCCTTACCTCGGGTCTGACTTGACTTGATCATTCTTTAATCTCCTAAGTAATAAACTTGAGTTAATTTATAATTAATTAAGAACCTTTTTCAAGTACATTATTCCTTTTATATCACTTATTACTATGTCATAAAAATTATGTAATCATTTAAGTTAATAATGTTTGTTTTGTCGATATTTGGTTCTTAAGTCGAAAGTGGACTTCTTACAATTACCTGTTGCTCGTGTGGTCAAAGGATCATTATATACAGAGTTTTATTCATGATGTAGATATTATATATATCATATATATACAGTATATTCATGCATTTATAATATTACATAACATTTAAAGTTAAGAAATGAAATGCACAGTTCATGGAGACGGTAAGTCGTACGTACGCATGAATGCTACTTCCATTTCTATTTCATATTTAATGGAATTAAAACATAATGATACATAATAGTATTTTAATTCCAGTATGGTATAATATATAATATCATTAAATATATCCTTTATACGTACCACATATGGTATTAACGAATCAAATCACTTTGAGGGGGCGGTAGTCCGCACTTCCTTAAATGAAGATATCATGTTTACCCATAATGGAAACCATAAAGGTATGCCATAAATGAAAAATACAGAAGCATAAGTAAAACATAAACATATTAGATATCATATAAAAATATAGTGTCTTCTTAATGGCCACCTTTGAAGGTGTTAAAATAATATTGAACAATCATCGTTTCGGGACGCAGAAATTCGCCATCCACGGAAACAATATGTTCTTTAACCATTATATGTAGGTGTTTGTAAGTGTAGCACAAATAAATCTCATAACAAAATCCTAGTATATTTAGGATACTGTAGTAGTTACAAAAGAAAATAATAAAAAGAGTTTAGGGGTTGGAGAAGAAAAATAAAACAAAAGGACTCAAAAGAAGACATTACCTTAAAATCAGGTAACTCCCTTTGGTTTGAGCTCAAAGGATTCCTTGGGAAGTCTTCTGTCCAAATTGAGGCTTCAAGGAGTAAAAGAGGGAAGTGTAGAGACAAAATGGTCAGGGGTTGGCCGAGCCAAAGGGTTTGAGAGTGTGGGTAAGGAGGTAGAGGTGGGGGCCTTTTATATGAGGAGAGGAGGGGCACTGTTGTAAAGTTACCAAATGTTACTTTATTTTTAAAAGAGTTTCGGATTTTAAAGGTCCCACATTGATTCATTTCTAGGATAAGGTGATAAGGGTTCTAAATCCATTCATCCAATAGGTTTTGGACATGTATAGGTCTTAGATATTACATTATCTTTCCATATTATTTAAATCGTTAAATAATGAGGTCATCGCTGCATCATCATGATGTCATAAATAATTTAATTTATCTAATGTATAAAAATTATAAAAAAAATACTATGATGTACAATATCCTTTTAGATTTCCAATTATTATTTATAGTAAAAAATATGACTTTAATAACCCCATGTATAAATTATTTTAGTAAAACATTTCATGTTTGTGTCATTTTTACTTTAACATTAAATAAAAAGATATTTATGTCATTTTCCCACCAAAGTGGCTCCATGGGGTCCCCAAGTTGACCCATGGATTCTCTTGGTCGGCCATGACACATCCAATGGTGGTAGGACATGTGTCTAGGTCATTTAATTTTATTAAAACATTATTCTTACCATAAACTACACTAATTACCTCTAATCACGATTAAAAACTTAATAATTTACTATTCAAAAAAAAATTATTTTTATCCCATTGAACCACATTTTACTTCTTAATGAAAACCATGTATGTTGGATTTTTTAAATTCAAAACACAAAGATGGAAAAATTTCATTTAAACGGAAAAATCAGTTTTTATAATACCACTTAGTGGTTTCACTATTCATCAAAAATTGAAGTTTTTCAGAAAAATCCAAAAAATTCACCCTAAGCTATATTTGTTATCCCGAATTCAAAAATGAAGCCTATTTTACAAAATTCAAAGCATATAAGTAACATTAATTAATTTAATAATTAATTCCCGCTCTCAGAGAATATTGCGTGTTTTTATGAAACAATAAGTATCAAAAGATTGACTCTAGTTTAAGTCTGATTTCAAAATGAAATTAATTCCAATGACCACTATTGGATTTAATGGTAAAAATATATTCTAATTTCACTTTAAAACCAATTCAAAAGATAATCTAATCATATAAATAAATTAGATTAAAAAGAGGTTTTGAATTAAAATACAACATTTTACACTATTCATTAAAAAAATGAACTTTATCAGAAAGATACCAAAAATTTACACAAAGTAAATTTTGATGTCCCGATTCTTAAGAAGAGTTTTATTTGGTCCAATAGAATGTTTAAGAGTGAAAAAAACTATATTTAATGACGGTTCTCCATCAAAAGGCGATAAGTGAGCTTTTAGTGAAAACTAGGGCATATACACCTAAAATTGAATTCTTTCCATATTTTAAGCCTTTATATTTTATTTGATAAATGTAAAAACATTTAAAAAAATATATAATCATATTTTCGTTATTTCTATCCATTCTCGCCAATACAACGGCTACATGTTAACTACCATTTAAAATAATATTATTGTTTTATTAGAGTGCAACGTAAGATTTCCAAGAAACTCGTTTTTGCGTGTTGGGTACGCCATCGAGCATAGCTTCCCCTTTAAAGTCATATTAATATTTTATTCACAAATATGGATAAATATAAAAATGTAATATTCTTTATTTACCTGGGGTGTTACATCCTTCCCCCCTTTTGGGAATTGCGTCCTCGCAATTTAAAAATTGGGCTCGGAAACTACATTGAAAATCCCACATCGAAACAAGAGTCAGTAAAACAATCACTTTAAAATAAAGAAAGATAAGTACAGAGGTCACCCGAGTGAACCCTTACTAGGATTCCATGTAGGAAAACATGGACAAGGAGAAGAAAACACAGGGTCATGTTCTGATGGAGAGTGATAGAAAACATGTTTAGGAGAAAGTTAACAATAAGAAAATCACAAAATTGTGATGGGTTAAACGGTGTTGGGTTCCCCAATAGGAAAAGTTAATAGAAAACTTTTTTGTTTTAAGTTACTTTTTATTAATGAATTTATTTTTGAGCTTAACTAAAACATAAGGAAACATACTTACTTGTGATGTTGACATTAAACTTTTAATAGATTTCTTACACAGACTCATACTTTCTCCAAAAGACGAGTATTTAGGAAGACTTGTTTGCATTAAGAGTACTATAAACAACTTCTAAAGAAGTAACTAATCCACAAAAAAAGAAATATACATTTCCCATGTCTTCAAACCATATCCAAAACTAAAACCAAAAAGGTTACTACAAGATCATATAATCCAGAAAAGGATAACCCTTTATAAAAAGAAAATCTATTCTTAATCTCAAAATTTGTCCAACAAAACCCAAAGTTCAACGAGGACCATTCGATAACCAGTTTGTCCATAAAATTATTCAAAGTAAACCTATCTAATATTAAAACCCAAATATTTGAAGGATTTAGTCACATAGTCTTCCAAGTTAAATCGTAACATTTATCTCCAAACAACATCAGTTTCTCCTAAAGTCTCGTATTGAAAAGTAATTTACCTAATCACATATCCTCCATGATAGGTTAATAATTTTCATAAATAACCAAAAATCAACTTACTATTAATTCATAAAATCATCTAACTAAAAACAATCGGTCAAACTAACCAGGGACTTCATGTAGTCCAGTGGTAGGCGATAAATACCAGTTGCACTTTGGTTGTGGGTTCGATTCCCACAGCTTCGTCCGATGTGACAGGTTGTCACACGGTCTACGTGTTGTCCCTTTTCAAAAACTATATAATTTTATAACATTCCTCGAAAAGAGATAAATTCATCAAAAATAAATATAACATATTCCTCAAGTTTATCTCATGCCTTTTTATTCCATCATATCATATAATAACCCATAATTACCTCAAAAGTAAGGATCATATAAACTCTAATTGTTAACTTTATAATTATTACCTAAACTTCCACATAGATTTGGTCATCTCGTACCTGATGAATTATAGAACATACCAAGGTTCAAGTGGTTGATCAGGACTCCTTGATAGTTGGATTAAAACAACCATGAGATTCATCATTGAATCCCCCATTTCATCCAGTCTCTTAATCAGAGAACCACCATAGTTTCCTTCAAACTTGTTGTCTCTTTGGTGCCTGCTAGATCCATCATTTCACTAAAAACATAAATTTAAGTGTGAGTATATCAATAAAACCATCATGTACTAATGAAGGAGATTACCACTAAGATATACTTACTCATTAACTTTCTCTAAAACTAGGACTCTTTCTGAAATCCTATCCATTATGGTACTGTCACTTATGCTTAGAGAATACCCTAACCTCTAAAGTTATCTAAACCGAACATTGATACCAACTATAAGGCCCCAACCTTAAACATTACTTAATATTGAATTAAATAAGTAATTCACATTGAGGATATTTTCAGGCTTAGAGTTTTAGAGAATTATGACCTAACTATTACATCTCAACAGATTACAAAGTAGTTGATTCAACTAAATTTCCTTAAAATAAAAATTCTTAAAAAGAAACATTTCTAGTTCCATTTTTTAGGTAGCATGACTTTCCCTTGATCCCATCCTTGACCCTATTCCACGCTAATTCTTGTGAAAAACATTTCAAAAACTTGGGATGAGCATAAAAAACTCAGTAAGGGATACACGAGGAATGAAAACTGTTAGTTTTTCAAAAAAAAAAGTAAACCAAGTATACTTTATCAAAGTAATACTTTTCACCTTCTCGAAGTAATAAAAACTATTCACTGAATAAAAGTTCATTACTTACTCTTTTGTAACCAAAAGATTACCATAAAACCCATATAAAGATCACATAACATATATAGGTAACTTGGGACATAAACATACTTAAGTGGAATAACCATAAGGTCGATTTCCACACATATCACTTAATGGAATAGCCATTAGGCCAACTTCCATACATACTTAATGGAATAGCCATACGGCCGACTTCCATACCCAATGCATTGAAGGTTATAATGTAACCACCCGTCCTGGTATTCCCGGCACCACCCGTCATATGGTTTATCACGTAACCTCCCGTAAAATGTCCAAGTACCATCATTACACATAAAATATTGAAAATATAAACATTTCAATAACAACATTTCTTTTTCAATCACAATAAGTAATTCCAAGATATTGAATTAATCAATCTACTTTCAAACACCATTTAAATGAGATTTTTTAATCAAAGTGTCCCATACCACTTTGAAGCATTTAATGGAATTATAATTTTAAAACATTAATGTCCATATAAATAAATACTGAAAACCATTTTGAAAACATAGACATTAAAGATAAAGATTTAGAATAATGAATCTTTAAAACATTTAAAACGATATTTTTGTTAAAGAGTTTTTAACAAAATGGGAGACTCTTGAATACAAATAATCATGGAATAACATTTAATCTGAGCTTTATAATATCATGAGAATAAAGGGATTCATGATATAATATGTCAAAGGATAGTATACACACAAAATAAGAGTGAATTTGTGCATAACAACAATGAAGTCTCAATGGAAAAGTAAATTGAGATGAAATCCATTATAAAGAAGGTATCCTTAAATTAAGGATAAATCAATCTCATAATAATGTGTGACAAATATAAATACACCCAATATAAGTGGATATTAAGAGTAAAACAATCAGAGGTCATTCACACATATTCAAAGGATGACATATTCAATAACTACATGTTGAACCCAAAGAAATCGAAATTGGGTTAAGAAGTTCCCTTGACAGCCTAACAACGTCACATCAAAATGAGTTGATGAGAGATAAAAAAGGGTATCTCATCACATGGAAATAAAATTTACATCTATAAGGATATATGAGAAAATATCCCAACATAACAATATGTAAATCAAAAGACCCATCAAACAAAGTCTTTTAAAAAGAGGAGGGTAAAAGGTTCCCTTACCGACATGGGTATCTTTCGAAACATACACCTCGTGAAAGAAGGAAAATAAAAAATTGATGTAAATACTCATAAAAGAATGATTATTACACAATGAGTAAAATAATGGGAAGTACATACACCACTGAAAGGAAATTATGGCAAATGTAGCATAAATCTCACGGGAATAAAAGTGAGATGAAAAATCCCTTTTGAAATCTCGGCAGCCTAACGGTGCCAATTAAATCTTCCAAAAAATGGATTGATGAGATCAAATAGGGTATCTCATCACATTACAATAAAATATACCTCAAGAGGAATATAAAATAACATCTCCCATCATAACAAATATGATCTTAAAAGAAGTGACATAAAAGAGAGTACTTAAAAAGAAAGAGAGAGGATAGATCTCTTACGAAAATTCGGCAGCCTAACGGCGCCACTCAAAACATCCAAAATAGATTGATGAGAGAGAATAGGGTCTCTTATCATATGAACATAAAAATTACAGTAAGAGTAATATAAAAGAACTTCCCAAAAAAAGAAATATGATCTTTAAAAGGAATGACATAAAGGAGTGTACTTAAAAAGAAAGAGAGGAGTAGGATCCCTTACCTCGGGTCTGACTTGACTCGATCGTTCTTTAATCTCATGAATAATAAACTTGAGTTAATTTATACTTCCTTAAGAACCTTCTTCAAGTTCATTATTCCTTTTATATCACTTATTACCATTTCATAAACATTATGTAATCATTTAAGTTAATAATGTTTGTTTTGTCGATATTTGGTTCTTAAGTCAAAAGTGGACTTCTTACAATTACATGTAGTTCGTGAGGTCAAAGGTTCATTATATCCAGAGTTTTATTCATGATGTAGATATCATATATATCATATATATACAGTATATTCATGAATTTATAATATTACATATCATTTAGAGTTAAGAAATGAAATGCACCGTTCATGGAGATGGTAAGCCGTACGTACGCATGAACTCTACTTCCATTTCTATTTCATATTTAATGGAATTAAAACATAATGATACATAATATTATTTTAATTCCAGTATGGTATCATATATAATATCATTAAATATATCCTTTATACTTACCACATATGGTATTAATGAATCAAATCACTTGGAGGGGCCGGTAGTCCGCACTTTCTTAAATGAAGATATCATGTTTACCCATAATGGAAACCATAAAGGTATGACATAAATGAAAAATATAGAATCTTAAGTAAAACATAAACATATTAGATATCATATATAAATATATTTTCATCTTAATGGCCACCTTTGAAGGTGTTAAAATAATGTTGAACAATCATCGTTTCGGGAGGCAGAAATTCGCCATCCACAGAAACAGTATGTTCTTTAACCATTAGATGTAGGTGTGTGTAAGTGTAGCTCAAATACATCTTATAACAACATACTGGTATATTTAGTATACTGTAGTTGTTACAAAAGAAAAGAATAAAAAGAGTTTAGGGGGTTGGAGAAGAAAAATAAAACAAAAGGACTTAAAAGAAGACATTACCTTAAAATCAGGTAACTCCCTTTGGTTTGAGCTCAAAGGCTTCATTGGGAAGACTTCTGCCCAAATTGAGGATTCAAGGAGTAAAAAAGAGAAGTGGAGAGACAAAATGTGCAGGGTTTGGCCGAGTGAAAGGCTTTGGGAGTGTGGGTAAGGAGGTAGAGGTGGGGGCCTTTTATAAGAGGAGAGGAGGGGCACTCTTGTAAAGTTACAAAATGTTACTTTATTTTCAAAGGAGTTTCGGATTTTAAAGGTCCCACATTGATGTATTTCGAGTATATGGTGATAAGGGTTCGAAATCCATTCATCCAATAGGTTTTGGACATGTTTAGGTCTTAGATATTACATTATCTTTCAATTTTATTTAAATCGTTAAATAATGAGGTCATCGCTGCATCATCATGATGTCATAAATAATTTAATTTATTTAATGTCTAAAAATAATAAAAAAACTACTATGATGTAGGAAATCTTTTTATATTGCCAAGGATTATTTATAGTAAAAAATATAACTCGTATAACCCCATGTAAAAATTGTTTTAGTAAAACATCTCATGTTTGTGTCATTTTTACTTTAACATTAAATAAAAAGATATTTATGTCATTTTCCAACCAAAGTGGCTCCACGTGGTCCCCAAGTTGACCCATGGATTCTCTTGGTCGGCCATGACACATCCAATGAGGTTATGACATGTTTCTAGGTCATTTCATTTTATTAAAACATTATTATTACCATAAACTACACTAATTACCTCTAATTGCGATTAAAAACATAATAATTTACTATTCACAAAAAAATTATTTTAATCCCATTGAACCACATTTTACTTCTTAATTTAAACAATTTATATAGGATTTTTGAAATTAAAAACACAAAGATGGAAAAATTTCATTTAAACGGAAAAATCTGTTTTTATAAGTACCATTTAGTGGTTTCACTATTCATCAAAAATTGAAGTTTTTCAGAAAAATCCAAAAAATTCACTCTAAGCTATATTTGATATCCCAAATTCAAAAATGAAGTCTATTTTACAAAATTCAAAACATATAAGTCACATTAATTATTTTAATAATTAATTCCTGCTGTCAGAGCAAATAGCGTGTTTTTATGAAACAATAAGTATCAAAAGATTGACTCTAGTTTAAGCCTGATTTCAAAGTGAAATTAATTCCAAAGACCACTATTGGATTTAATGGTAAAAATATATTATAATTTCACTTTAAAACCAATTAAAAAGATAATCTAATCATATAAATCAATTAGATTAAAAAGAGGTTTTGAATTAAAATAAAACATTTTACACTATTCATTAAAAAAAATGAACTTTATCGGAAAGATACCAAAAATTTACACAAAGTAAATTTTGATGTCCCGATTCTTAAGAAGAGTTTAATTTGGTCTAATAGAATTTTCAAGAGTGAACAAAACTATATTTAATGACGGTTCGCCATCAAAAGGAGATAAGTGAGCCTTTAGTGAAAACTAGGGCATATACACCTAAAATTGAATTCTTTCCATATTTTAAGCCTTTATCTTTTATTGGATAAATGTAAAAACATTTAAAAACATATATAATAATATTTTAGTTGTTTCTATCCATTCCCTCAAATACAACGGCTACATGTAAACTACCATTTAAAATAATATTATTTTATTATTAGAGTGCAACGTAAGATTCCCAAGAAACTTGTTGTTGCGTGTTGGGTACGCCATCGAGCATAGCATCCCCTTTAAAGTCATATCAATATTTTATTCACAAATATGGATAAATATAAAAATGTAATATTCTTTATTTACCTGGGGTGTTACATCCTTCCCCCCTTTTGGGAATTGCATCCTCGCAATTTTAAAATTGTGCTCGGAAACTTCATTGAAAATACCAGATCGAAACAAGAGTCGGTAAACGAATCACTTTAAAATAAAGTAAGATAAGTACAGAGGTCACCCAAGTTAACCCATACTAGGATCCCATGTAGGAAAACATGGACATGGAGGACAAAACATAGGTTCATGTTCTGATGGAGAGTGATAGAAAACATGTTTAGGAGAAAGTTAACAATAAGAAAATCACAAACTTGTGATGGGTTAAACGGTGTTGGGTTCCCCAGTAAGAAAAGTTAATAGACAACATTTTTGTTTTAAGTTACTTTTTATTGAGGAATTTATTTTTTAGCTTAACTAAAAAATAAGGAAACATAGTTACTTGTCATGTTGACTTTCAACTTTTACTAGATTTCTTACATAGACTAATACTTTCTCCAAAAGACGAGTATTTAGGAAGACTTGTTGGCATTAAGAGTACTATAAACAACTTCTAGAAGAGCACCTAATCCACAAAAAAAGAACTATACATTTCCCATGTCTTCAAACCATAACCAAAACTAAAACCAAAAAGGTTACTACAAGATCAGATAATCCAGAAAAGGATAACCCTTTATAAAAATAAAATCTATTCTTAATCTCAAAATTTGTCCAACAAAACCCGAAGTTCAACGAGGACCATTCGATAACCAATTTGTCCATACAATTTTCAAAGTAAACAAATCTAAGATTGAAACCCAAATATTTGAAGGATTTAGTCACATAGTCTTCCAAGTTAAATCGTAATATTTATCTCCAAACAACATCAGTTGCTCCTAAAGCCTCGTATTGAAAAGTAATTAACCTAATCACATATCCTCCATGATAGGTTAATCATTTTCAAAAATAACCCAAAATCAACTTACTCTTAATTCATAAAATCATCTAACTAAAAAAAATTGGTCAAACTAACCAGGGACATCACATAGTCCAGTGGTAGGTGATAAATACCAGTTGCACTTTGGTTGTGGGTTCGATTCCCGCAGCTTCGTCCGACGTGACAGGTTGTCACACGGTCTGCGTGTTGTCCCTTTTCAAAAACTATATAATTTTATAACACTCCTCAAAAAGAGATAAATTCATCAAAAATAAATATAACATATTCCTCAAGTTTATCTCATGCCTTCTTATTCCATCATATCATATAATAACCCATAATTACCTCAAAAGTAAGGATCATATAAACTCTAATTGTTACCTTTATAATTATTACCTAAAATTCCACATAGATTTGGTTATCTCATACATGATGAATTATAGAACATACCAAGGTTCAAGTGGTTGATCAGGACTCCTTGATAGTTGGTTTAGAACAACCATGAGATTCCTCATTGAATCCCCCATTTCATCCAGTCTCTTAATCAGAGAACCACCACAGTTTCCTTCAAACTTGTAGTCTCTTTGGTGCTTGCGAGATCCATCATTTCACTAAAAACAGAAATGTAAGTGTTAGTATATCAACAAAACCATCATGTACTAATGAGGGAGATAAACACTATGATATAATTAGTCATTCACTTTATCTAAAACTAGGACTCTATCTGAAATCCTATCCATTATCGAATTGTCACTTATGCTTAGAGAATACCCTAACCTCTAAAGTTATCTAAACTGACCTTTGATACCAACTATAAGGCCCCAGCCTTAAACCTTACCTAATATTGAATTAAATGAGTAATTCGCATTGAGGATATTTTCAGGCTTAGAGTTTTAGAGAATTAGGACATAACTATTACATCTCAAAAGATTATAAAGTAGTTGATTCAACTAAATTTACATAAAATAAAAAGTCTTAAAAAGAAACATGTCTAGTTCCATTTTTTAGGTAGCATGACTTTTGCCTTGATCCCATCCTTGACCCTATTCCATGCTAATTCCTGTGAAAAACATTTCATAAACTTGGGATGAGCATAAAAAACTCAGTAAGGGATACACAAGGATTGAAAACTGTTAGTTTTTCAAAACAACAAGTAAACCATGTATACTTTATCAAATTAATACTTTTCACCTTTTCGAAGTAGTAAAAACTCTTCGCTGAATAAAAGTTCATTACTTACTCTTCTGTAACCAAAAGATTACCATAAAACCCATATAAAGATCACATAACATATAAAGGTAACTTCGGACATAAACATACTTAAGTGGAATAACCATAAGGTAGACTTACACACATATCACTTAATGGAATATCCATTCGTCCAACTTCCATACATACTTAATGGAATAACCATATGACCGACTTCCATACCCAATGCATTGGAGGTTATAACGTAACCACCCGTCCAGGTATTCACGACACCACCCGTCATATGGTTTATCACGTAACCACCCGTAAAATGTCCAAGTACCATCATTACACATAAAATATTGAAAATATAAACATTTCAATAACAACATTTCATTTTCAATCACAATAAGTAATTCCAAGATATTGAATTAATCAATCTACTTTCAAAAACCATTTAAAAGAGATTTTTGAATCAAAGTGTCCCATACCACTTTTATTCTTTTAATGGAATTATAATTTTAAAACATTAATGTCCATATAAATAAATACTGAGAACCATTTTGAAAACATGGACATTAAAGATAATGATTTAGAATAATGAATCTTTAAATCATTTAAAATGATATTTTTGTTAAAGAGTTTTTAACAAAATTAGAGACTCTTAAATACAAATAATTGCGGAACAACATTTAATCTGAGCTTTATAATTTCATGAGAATAATGGGATTCATCATATTATATGTCAAATTACAGTATACACACCAAATAAGAGTGAATTGGTTCATAACAACAATGAAGTCTCAATGGAAATGTAAATTGAGATGAAATCCATTATAAAGAAGGTATCCTTAAATTAAGGATAAATCAATCTCATAATTATTTTTGACAAATATGAATACACCCAATATATGTGGATATTAATTGTAAAACAATCAAAGGTCATTCACACATATTCAAAGGATGACATATTCAATAACTACATGTTGAACCCAAAGAAATCGAAATTGGGGTAAGAAGTTCCCTTGACAGCCTAACGACGTCACATCAAAATGAGTTGATGAGAGATAAATAAAAGGGTCTCTCATCACTTGGAAATAAAATTTACATCAAGAAGGATATATGAGAACATATCCCAACATAACAATATGTAAATTAAAATACCCATCAAACGAAGTCTTTTAAAAAGAGGAGGGTGAAAGGTTCCCTTACCGACATGGGTATCTTTCGAAACATACACCTCGTGAAAGAAGGACAATAAAACATTGATGTAAATACTCAAAAAAGAACATATATTACAAAATGAGTAAAATATTGGGAAGTACATACACCACTCAAAGTAAATTATGGCAAATGTAGCATAAATCTCACAGGAATAAAAGTGAGATGAAAAATCCCTTATGAAATCTCGGCAACCTAACGGTGCCACTTAAAACTTCCAAAAAATGGATTGATGAGATCAAATAGGGTATCTCATCACATTAAAATAAATTTTACAGCAATAGGAATATAAAATAACATCCCCCATCATAACAAAGAGGAGCTTAAAAGAAGTGACATAAAAGATAGTACTTAAAAAGAGAGAGGATAGATCTCTTACGAAAATTCGGCAGCCTAACGACGCCACTCAAAACATCCAAAATGGATTGATGAGAGAGAATAGGGTCTCTTATAATATGAACATAAACATTAAAGTATGAGTAATATAAAAGAACATCCCAATAACAAGAAATATGATCTTTAAAAGGAATGACATAAAAGAGTGTACTTAAAAAGAAAGAGAGGAGTAGGATCCCTTACCTCGGGTCCAACTTGACTCGATCGTTCTTTAATCTCCTGAATAATAAACTTGAGTTAACTTTTACTTCCTTAAGAAACTTTTTCAATTTAATTATTCCTTTTATATCACTTATTACCATGTCATAAAAATTATGTAATCATTTAAGTTAATAATGTTTCTTTTGTCCATATTTGGTTCTTAAGTCGAAAATGGACTTCTTACAATTACATGTTGTTCGTGTGGTCAAAGGTTCATTATATCCAGAGTTGTATTCATGATTTAGATATCATATATATCATATATATACATTATATTAATGAATTTATAATATTACATAACATTTAGAGTTAAGAAATGAAATGCACCGTTCATGGAGAAGGTAAGCCGTACGTACGCATGAACGCTACTTCCATTTCTATTTCATATTTAATGGAATTAAAACATAATGAAACATAATAGTATTTTAATTCCAGTATGGTATCATATATAATATCATTAAATATATCCTTTATACGTACCACATATGGTATTAACAAATCAAATCACTTTGAGGGGGCGGTAGTCCACACTTCCTTAAATGAAGATATCACGTTTACCCATTATGGAAACCATAAAGCTATGCCATAAATGAAATATACAGAAGATTAAGTAAAACATTAAAATATTATATATCATATATAAATATAGTGTCATCTTAATGGCCACCTTTTAAGGTGTTAAAATTATGTTGAATAATCATCGTTTCGGGAGGTAGAAATTCTCCATCCATGGAAACTGTATGTTCTTTAACCATTAGATGCAGGTGTGTGTAAGTGTAGCTCAAATACTTCTTATAAAAACATCCTAGTATATTCAGGATACTGGAGTTGTTACCAAAGTAAAGAATAAAAAGAGTTTTGGGGGTTGGAGAAGCAAAATAAAACAAAAGGACTCAAAAGAAGACATTACCTTAAAATCAGGTAACTCCATTTGGTTTGTGATCAAAGGCTTCCTTGGGAAGACTTATGCCCAAATTGAGGCTTCAAGGAGTAAAAGAGGGAAGTGGAGAGACAAAATGTTCAGGGTTTGGACGAGCCAAAGGCTTTGGGAGTGTGGGTAAGGAGGAAGAGGTGGGGGCCTTTTATAAGAGGAGAGGAGGGGCACTCTTGTAAAGTTAAAAAATGTTACTTTATTTTCAAACGAGTTTCGGATTTTAAAGGTCCCAAATTGATGTATTTCGAGGATAAGGTGATAAGGGTTCTAAATAAATTAATCCAATAGGTTTTGGACATGTGTAGAGTTTAGATATTACATTATCTTTCCATTTTATTTAAATCGTTAAATAATGAGGTCATCAGTGCGTCATCATGATGTCATAAATAATTTAATTTATTTAATGTCTAAAAATTATAAAAAAAATACTATGATGTAGGAAATATTTTTAGCTTTAAAATTATTATTTATAGTCAAAAATATGACCTGTATAACCCCATGTAAAATTTTTTTTAGTAAAACATTTCATGTTTGTGTCATTTTTACTTTAACATTAAATAAAAAGATATTTATGTAATTTTCCAACCAAAGTGGCTCCATGGGGTCCCCAAGTTGACCCATGGATTTTATTTGTCGGCCATGACACATCCAATGAGGGTAGGACATGTGTCTAGGTCATTTCATTTTATTAAAACATTATTCATACCATAAACTACACTAATTACCTCTAATCGCGATTAAAAACATAATAATTTACTATTCACAAACAAAATTATTTTTATCCCATTGAACCACATTTTACTTCTTAATGAAAACCATGTATGTCGGATTTTTTAAATTCAAAACACAAAGATGGAAAAATTTCATTTAAACGGAAAAATTAGGTTTTATAAGTACAACTTAGTGGTTTCACTATTTATAAAAAATTGAAGTTTTTCAGAAAAATCCCAAAAATTCACCCTAAGCTATATTTGATATCCCGAATTCAAAAAATGAAGTCTATTTTACAAAATTCTAAACATATAAGTCGCATTAATTAATTTAATAATTAATTTCCGATGTCAGACCAAATAGCGTGTTTTTATGAAACAATAAGTATCAAAAGATTGACTCTAGTTTAAGTCTGATTTCAAAGTGAAATTAATTCCAACGACCACTATTGGATTTTATGGTAAAAATATATTCTAATTTTTACTTTAAAACCAATTAAAAATATAATCTAATCATATAAATAAATTATATTAAAAAGAGGTTTTGAATTATAATACAACATTTTACACTATTCATTAAAAAATGAACTTTATCAGAAAGATACCAAAAATTTACACAAAGTAAATTTTGATGTAACGATTATTAAGAAGAGTTTTATTTGGTCCAATAGAATGTTTAAGTGTGAACAAAACTATATTTAATGATGGTTCGCCATCAAAAGGCGATTAGTGAGCCTTAAGTGAAAACTAGGGCATATACGCCTAAAATTGAATTCTTTCCGTATTTTAAGCCTTTATCTTTTATTGGATAAATGTAAAAACATTTAAAGACATATATAATCGTATTTTAGTTATTTATATCCATTTCCGCCAATACAACAGCTACATGTTAACTACCATTTAAAATAATATTATTTTATTATTAGAGTGCAACGTAAGATTCCCAAGAAACTCGTTGTTTCGTGTTGGGTACACCATCGAGCATAGCGTCCCCTTTAAAGTCATATTAATATTTTATTCACAAATATGTATAAATATAAAAATGTAATATTCTTTATTTACCTGGGGTGTTACATTTATAAATTTCGGAAAGTTTCTATCTGTGATGAACTAAGTGTAAAATTAACTAGATATTTGATGAAAACGTTTTTATGTATCCATGTTTCCAATGAAATAAATATTTATGGTAGTGATGTTGATCAAAATGTTATATAAAAAATATTCATCTATAAATCTTTGGGTGAAATTTATAGGTATCTAGAAGTAATATATGGGAACTTTATGTCTAGTGTAAATAATAGATATACATTCTATTTTTATTATAAATAAATTAATATAATGAGATCACATGTTATTGTTAAAAAAATAAGTAGGTTAATGAAATTCTATTTAATTTTTAATAAAGGGAAACTTATAATATTTACTTAATAGCTATATTTTCTTTTGTGCAAGTGTCATTCCTCCTTCAATTCCCTTCCATCTAAATAAATTCAATTTACTTTTCCTCTGAACTTTGTGGCACCCTCTTGCATGTTTAATACAATCCACCTATAGTTTCTGTCTTTGCCTTCAATTATATCTCCATCCCCAACTCCTCTCTCCATCTCCACCTTTGTCTGCTCTTCCTCCAGCTACTGAACCTCCTACTACTCCACCTCTAACTTCCCTACCTCCAGAGGTTATGCCTCTATGTACTCCTTCTCTGGCTCCAAAATGATCAAAATCATTATCACATTGACCTCTTCTCCAAATCATGAAAAAATACCATAGTTTTCCACTAATATCTTTCTACCCTTATATCCTCACTACTCCCTATTCTATTCCCTCTTTTAACTCCGTCATGTTTTATTTTTATAAGAATTTTTTTCAAGTTCAATCTTCCACCTTTCAAACTATGCATGATAAAATTTCTTGAATAGCCTCTAATTTTGGTCGTCTGGTATGCTTTATTATGTCCAGATACTTAATCTACACGTTTTATTTACATAATCTTGGGTTTTTTGTATAGATTTCTTTTCTCATTATTTCTCAAATTTTCCGTTGTTATTAATTTTAATTTGGATATTTTTTATTTTATTTTTTGGTTAATTACTCATCCAATTTCATTGAATAATTCATCGAATTTTTTATTTACCCTTTTCACTAGTCCCTTATATTCTTGGTAAAATAGATTTAATAACAACGCTTGCTCACCAGTTTTCATTCACTCCCATAAAAAGTCTATTATTGTTCATAATATTATAAGAATGTTAGTTTAATTTTTTATTAGATTTTTTCATTTAATTTGTTACTAATATAATAATTTTTTATAATAATCTATTTATCTTATGGTTTTTTGTTTATTATATTCTTTGATGTGTGTATAATTTATTTCATCTTCTGTATCAATATTTTCGATATCTCATCTTCATGCCATAATATTTTTTAATTATAAAAAATATTAATATTTTAGGAAACATTAATTTTTTGAGGTAATGTAGATATTTATTGAAATTATAGTCTTATATATGTCATCTTCAAATATCATTTTATTTTACTTACAGTTTTATGATTCTTGCACTCTTTTTTGGAAGATAGGATATCAAAACCCAGATGGTTAATGGTGATTTTTTTTAAAAAAAATATGGTTATAAAAAAAATGAAATTTCTTTCTGGTGGTCACCTCTTATACATTCCATCTTATCCAAGAAATTTCCCATGTTCACCGTTGGTGTTCATGTGTTAACCTCCTTCATATCATCTATTCGTTTTTGAGATAATATTTGTTGTTCTAGACTAATTTTCAAAAAATTAACATGCATATTCAATGTGTTGTATTTTATGTGACAAGAATATTCTGTCTACTAGTATGTATTAATGATTTTAATCATTGTATTCTTTTATAATTATCATTTTATATTGTTTTCTATTTTTTGGATGAATTTATTTAATGTTTTTAATGGATTGTATTATATAAAATTGTTTTTATGGATTGTTTTTATTTATATCTTATTTTCTACTGCAATTCATTACTGAATCAAGGAATATTGATATTGAAATTATATGAAAATTGAGTGTTTTTATATCTTTCATTTTTTTCTCTTAGAGAAAATGAATATATATACATGAACTGGAAATATATTTGATTACCAACATTCATGTTTGATGCCATTACATATTTCTATAAACTAGCCGTTCAACCAAATTTTTTTATGACTCCCAATCCTTAAAGGCCTTTTTTAGTCATTTCTGAATTTTTTTACTTATATTACCTTATACGACTACAATTTCAGAATTCCATGATTTCTAATAAATTATCAATTTAATTTTCATATGATTCTATAAATTAGATCACACTATTTTTTATATATTGAAATTGAATTTATTATTGTTTCCTTATTTAAAATTTTAATGAACTTTTTTGCTATATATTTCACCTATAATCAACATGAGTTTAAGATTTAATTGGAGAATATTATCACCATTTACAAGAAGAATCAGAAGTAAAAAAATCTCAAGTATGGACTTTCATTTTTCAATAAATCAATCTTCTATTAATTTAATGAATTATTTTTCCATAAAATAAGATTATCATTACTATTAAGTCATTATTAATATTATTAATATTATCATTGTGGTTATTATTGTTTTGTTTCTATATATATCATAGGTTTTCATCGATGACATATATGAGCCATCATCATCCATCAACTCTCATAGACTGAACATGTATCCTCTTATATCAAACCTCATCATCAAACTATTGTTCTCACCATTTTCACATTTTGTGGATGATTATACAGGTAAGGTTATATAATTAAAATTTATGTTTTGTAGTCATTTTACTATTTAGAAAAAATATATATACTATATAGACAAGAAAAACCGACAATGCTAATTCACAATACTATAAAATTTATTTAATCAATAAAAAATATTAAAAATAACTTATTACATTTTAGAAATTATATATTTATTTTTATTCACGTTTTTAATTGATTTCCACAATATCCTGATAATACCATGTGGTCCTATACATCTCTCTAGACTGACTAAACAAAATATTTATTGACATAATTTTTTAGAGATTCAAAATAGAGATTTATTTTTAATTTTTGATTATTGCAATGAATGTATTTGGAAATGGATCTAACATACAACATGAATTAGGGGAATCTTATGGGGTTTTCAAATAATACCTTAATGATTTCTCCTTTTTAAATTTCCAATTTATATCAATTTTAATCTATTTAGATTAGATTTCATTTCTTTTGATGCTCTCATATATAAGATAGTTTCTGAAGAAAATGTACTAGGTAATAAATTGGGAATATGTATTGATTAAAATATTTTTTAATTCTTTATTGTGTTCTAATTTTCATACTATGATATATATTTATATATATTTATCTAATGTTGAATGTTTTGATTGATCAAGTTTTATTATTTATGTATATTCTATTGGATAAACATTAAATGATTACCAAATATTATTTCTTTTACTGTATATGTGTCTCAATTCTCGGATTTATTACCTATAGTAAAAAGTATAACTATGTTTTTCAAACATAAATATAGTTTTTTTCATTGAATTTATATGCACTTTTAGTATGATTTTTCAATGTATGTTTTCTAGTATTTCAATACAATTTTTACATTTCAATTATTATAAAAAATGAATTTTCTTTCATACGATTATTTATAGGATTGATAACACTAACATGCAGTTAGAATATAGATATTCAATATGCTTTATAGTATGAAAGAAATATCCATAAATAACTAACTATGAACCTTTACCATGAAGTAATACATGATTATGTATTATATACATTGATAAATTTAAATTTGAATTGGGATTAAAAATAGTTTGAAATATATAATATTTAGTACTACTATCAATTTTCAACAATGTTGATTTTCTCTAATATTCTTGGTCTTAAACATCTTTTTTTACATATTTCATTATTCTGAACAATGAATTTTCAATAAAATTATTTTCAATAAAAGATTTTGATTTCAATCCTCACAGTTGATGTCTATTTCATTTAATATAAACAATCCATATTATCTATTTGAACTTCTAGAAAATCACATACAGTATGCTTGTAATGAACCGGGTGTTAGCAGGGTATATATGAGGATAGAAGATAATCACTATGGGAATGAAATAATGACACAAAAAGAGATCGTAAATGAATTTTACTTGGTTGTCACCTCATGGATGAAGGTACTTGGTCCTGTTGTGTTTTTTTGATGAGGATAGGTTTAGTACATTTTTTAATATCTTTGGGCTGAAATTTGATGGAGTACCACATCATATATTCAATATTGAGGAAGGATTGATTCTATTAACCATATTCACATATTATTTTGGATTTTTCAGTTTTGATGGGTTTTTTTATTTTCATTGAACTACTTTCGCCATAAGTCATAGGGTACAATTCCTAGATGATTAAAATGGTTATGAATCTATATTTTCTTTACAGGGTTACTAAAAAATTCCGATATATATCATCCCCCATTGAATCATTCGGTATGCTATTAGAATTGTCTGTTAGTGAGTTTGGGGTGTCTCCAATAGTGTGGATGAAAACCTTTCAAAAACATTATCAAATTATTTCTATTAGTTAAAAAACAAGTTACATATATCAATTCTAATATATGATTTTTTTCCAATTTTTTAAATGTGTAGTATGATGAATAGGTATCTTGATCAATTGGGCATGCTTGCAATGTTAATACATGAGGTTTTCTAAGGTTGTGTCTCATTGGGGGATATTATTCATTACTCAACACAAACACATTAATATTATCCATTTCCCAACACCACCACATTAATTCCCAAGGTAAATTATTGTTTTTAAATATATTTACTGGCTATATTCTTTCAATAATATTATGAAAGATGAATATTATATTTTCAAGAAAATATAATCAAGAAGAAAAAATTGTTTACCTTTTCCCTATGATGTAATAACTATAGTATATTCTTCTAATATATGTTCTATGACCCATTTTTCATCTATATCATGAGTCTTCAATTTCTCAGGGTAATCTCATTTTAGTGAATAAAAATATGACTACTTACAAGTTATTCCTTGAATCATTTCTCTCTAGTTTGAGATATGTTTTGTCAACGTAATATTCAGTTAAACATTTGATTATAGAATCACTTATTTTTTTAGATTGCATCATGATCCAAATATTTCCACCAATATATTCACAATAATGATGCGTTTATCCAATCTATTGATTTATTAAAATAAATCTTAAAAACTAAATTATTGTAACCTAGGAATATTAGTAAAATTTCCTTTCACCAATTCCATCTGTACGTGTACCATGATATTCACTATAACATGGAACACACCCCCATTAACATGATTTTTTCTATCTAGATGTTTGTAGAAGATTTATTTATATTTTAATTTTTATCATTTAACATTTATTTTTTCAATCTCTTCAATTATATTTTTTACAAGTAATTAATGTGAAGGTATATTGTCTCACATATTACTATGTACATGTTCCATAACACTGATATGTAGTTTCAATATTTATTCTTTATTATAGTATGCAATCAATGGTCATTTTTAGTTATTATTTCAGTATATGTATATATATTGAATGTTTAACAATGCATCATTACAAGATTTCCAATTTGAAACATGCATTTTTTGAGGAATTGTCTAGTGATAACATTATTTATTTCTTCAACAAGTAAAAATGTTCCACCTCATTCAGGATGATGATTTTTGAAAATGTGTTATTGATTGGATTCTATTTCTTCAACGTGTGATGTTTTCAAAAAAAATTAATTAATTTTTATTCATTTTTTAGTTTCCTTTAAAGTGAATATTAAAAAATAAGTGATTTGTATCTGTGTTTTATAACTCAATTTGAAAAACCATATATAGTACCCTACCCTAACTTTCTTTCATTCTTCTTAGAAGAGTCACCTCAATAAGAACCACTAAAATTCACAAGGATAATCATTTCTCTTAATCAACCACATCGTTAAGATGAAGAAATGATAACTCAGATGTAGGTTATCAGGGAGGAATGTTCTTGAAGAACATGCTCAAATGTGGAATCACAAGCATCCTGGTGAGTTAAGTATCCAAAGGTGAGGTAGATTAAATTTTTATTGTCTCTGGGTTGGAAGATTTTTTGAACTTGGAATCTAACACCACCACTTTTGGCAAACTGATCATTGGAAAATATGGAGATGATTCATCACATGAAACAAGAGGGAAGGAATAAAATAGCCATTAATGACACCAACCAGTCTCTTTTGTGATCTGGGGGGACACCATTATTGTGGAAACCCTCAATATCATTCAGTCAAACATGAAAAAATATGTCACTGGGCTGGAAATTTCAACCAGCTCGGTGCATGATGTGAGTGGTGTATGGACTAGAGGAAAAAATGAGAAAGGAGAACAAGAAGAAGAATGAGAAATGACTGACCTATTATTCTGCCTTTATTTATGAGGTTCTAGAGGTAGTATCCAATCATGGGAGAAATTGAAGTGATTGATTGAATCTAGTAAGTTAGATTTATCATCTTTAATACCTTAAATAAGATATCATTGAATCACAAGTTTTGAGGATGAAATATGATTTTTTTCCACAATATAATATAAATGAATGGAGTCTGGGGTATATTGGAGTAGCAAAAAAAACTTCTGGAGATATTATCCCTTTCCTCAATCAACTCAATCACCTCTCTAATTTATCATATAATATTATATATTAAAAAATTAAGAATAATTGTGATATATTCCAGAATCAATTATATTTTTAAGTGAAATTATTTCTGTCTTATATAAAAAAATTATTATGCATTTCTAAAAAATGGCCAAATAATAGATATTTAATTTTTTTGATTATTTAAATAAAATAAAAAATATTTTAATTAATATTTTTCAGTGTGAAAATTTTCATAAATCATGTTAAATATTATTTAGTTAATTATATTTTAAAACAAATTATATTTGTAATTGAAAAATTTTTTTTCTAAAAAATTATATTAAGTATTTAATAAAAATTGAAATTAAATATGCGATAAAAAAATAACATTGAAACATTCATGGGAAAATAAATATATTTTCTTTGATATCTTTAAAGACTTAATAATTTTCTAAATACATTAAAGAATATTGAGTTTTTTTTGTATTATAAATACAAATGTTATTGTGAATGAAATGAAATTTTCCTCTAAAAGAAGGTTTTATTCCATTTCAAAAAGACAAAATAAATTAACTTAAATAAAATATTTTTTAATTTTTTTAAATAAAACTAATAAATTTTCATTAATACTATTAAAAAATAATTTTTAAAAAAATATTCGTAATATTTATTATTTATCAAAAAAATTATTCAAAATATTACGAATCAAGTTAAAAAATAATTTTTATTCAGAAGTAGAAAATATAATGTTTTTTGAGTGGATATAAAAGTTATATCTCTTACAAAAAAATATTATTATTTCTTTAGAAATTATTAAAAATTTCTTTTTTAATTTATAATTTTAATATCCATCATAAAAAATATACATTTTATAAATTAATTAAAATAAACATGTTTTTATGAATGGTTTGAAAATTTCATTTTAATTTATAAAAATCAATGGAAAAGTTTAACTGCAACTATTTATGAAAAAAAATTAAAGAATGTAATTTCTAAAAATTCACTCGTAATTTTCCATGAATAAATTCAATGAAAATTATATTCAAATTTTGTAATGATAAATTTTTTTACCACACTTCAATGGAATTTTTCTAGACGAATCATTAATTTTTTTATTAAAAACTTTTCTTTGAGTTATCTACTTGATGTTTGGGGAAGGACTACCTTAAAGATAAATGTAAATTTATAGTTTAAACAGGAATGTTTTAGAAAACATTTCATTGGAATTTGAAGTGGATATTTTATAATAATTTTTAATTGAAGGTGCATTGAAATTTCCCATGGATGTTTCCCTGGAATTTCCATTAGAACCTTCTTCGTTGTATTGGATATTTAAGTAAAAATACAATTCTTATAAGTTAGTTTTTTATTTACATAATTATTCATATAGAATTTAAATTCTTAAATGGTAAATTATATTATATTTATAAAAATAATGAAAAAATATAATACATATGGTATAAAAATAAGAGTATTATAAATTTATTTATTGAATTTAATTGTTATTAAAAGATTATTTAGGATAATATATATATATATATATACATTTATTATATTCTGAAAGACGCACTAAAATAACCAATGTAACATCCACTAGAACTTCTTCAAGAACTTTCACTTGAAATTCAACCACAGGAACTTCCAATTAATGGATTTATAATTTCTATTGGAAAATACTTCTTAAAAAATATAATAAATAAATCCTATAAGTGTTATTATTATAAAATTTCTTTTAGTTATAATTTACTATTTTATTTATATTTTACTCATTTAGAATATGCATTCCTAAAGGGGAAATTATTTTATATTTATAAATAATATGTAACCAATATAATATATATTCAATATCCTTACATTTGTAATAAATATATTTATTAAAATTTAATTTTTATTAATTTAGTTTTTGGTTTAATAAATATGTACTTTTATTATATTTTGAAACTCCCACTACTACTTCCTATAGAACATATGCTATAATTTCTACTTAATAGATTTATAATTTTTATTAGAGCATATTTTGAAATAAATTACATAAATCTTCTAATTGCATTTATTGTAAATAAATTAATTGTTATAATTTAATATTTCATTTAATTTTTTATCCATATAGAAGAGAAATTATAAAATGGTAAATTATACTATATATATAAAAATTAAATAGGAAATATAATACATATTTTATGAAATTTAATTTAATGACAATATGTTTACTAAATTTAATTTTTATTAATATATTCTGTAGTTTTTAAATATATAAATTTATTGTATTATAAAACTTGCACTGGAACTAACACAAAAACTTATATTGGAACTTTTTATTAATAATTTAAAATTTTTTATTAATATATATTTATTAGAAAAATATTTTAAATAAATATTATAATTTAATTTATTAATAAATTAACTTCAGTTAAAATTTCAAATTTTATTTACATTTTTATTCAAATAGTATATAAATTTTATCTATGGAAAATTATATTAAATTTATAAAAAATATATAAAAAATAATATACATATTATATATCATTTTATTTATTATAAATATTTATTAAAATTTTATTTTTATTAAGATATATATATATATATATATATATTTGTCTTATAAAAACATATTTTTATAGTATTATGAATCTTGCACTAGAACATTCACTAAACATTCCACTAGAACATTCACAAGAATACTCACTTAATATATTTTTAACATTCATTAATACTTATTTTTTAAAAAATATTTTATATATATCTTATAATTTCATTATTATAAATTTAGTTTTATTTATAACCTTATAATTTGTTTTCATATGTATTCAAATAGAATATACATTATTAAATGGTAAACTATATTGTATTATTAATAATTATTCATCAAACATAATATATACTTCATATAATTGAATTTATTATAAATATATTTACTTGATTTAATTTTTCATATTAATATATTATTTAGATTTATAAATATATATTTTCCCTGTATAGTAGAAAATGCACTATAGCTTTAACAAAAACTACTACTGCAACCTCAATAGAAACATCCACCAGACCATTTTCCACTATAACTTTCACTTAATTAACATATAATTTTAATCAAAAAAGATTTTTCAAAAAATATATTAAGAATATTTTTAAATAACATTTATTATAAATTTAGTTTTAGACATAATTTCATTTTTTATTTAAAATTTAATTTATATTGAAAATACATTTTTAAATGGTAATTTGTATAATATTTGTAAAAATTCGGTACCAAATATAATACATATTTTATATTATTTAATTAATTATAAATATATTAATTAAAAATTATTTTTTATTAATACATTATTTAGTTTAATAAATATATAATTTTTTGTATTGTTAATGTTTTAGAGAAAAATCCATTCTAATTTTTACAAGAACTTACAGTAGAACTAACATTTGATCGTCGACTGAAATTTCCTGTATAACATCCATCGATCATTTATAAGAACATCCACTAAAATGAAGTTGAAATTTATACTAAATTTTTTCAATTGAAAATATTATGCCTCTCATTATAATATTCCTTTAAAATTTTAATATTTAAAACATTTTTCAGTGTAAAGTTTTCGATAAAATATCTACTAGAATTATTTACTATAAATTTCAAGTGAATACTCAACTAGAATTTTATAATGATAATTTATAGTGGAATTATTTGGATGTTGTTTTCTAGTAAAATATTATAGTATAAAAATAAAGTGAAACTTTATCACATATTTTCTTTGAATTTATTTATTTTAATTTTTATATAAACCTTTTGAATATATTTCTCATGTATATATTTTCAATTAAAATAATCCTTAATTTTTTTATGTTGATGTTTATATTTTAATGTACTTTTATGTTGGGGGTTTTAATTTTAAAATATTCAAATAATATTTTCATAATAGGCATTAGAAATTAATAATTGTTTTGTAATATTAAAAAATTATTTTCAAATGAATAATATTTTAATTGTTAGTTTTTCGTAACAATTTCAAAAATATTTATTTTTAAGAATAATTTTTACATATTTTTGAATTACATGTGAAATTATTATTTAAAACATTCTGATAAAAATTGTTAATTTTCTATGGTTTCAAAAAATAATTGTTCAATGTTATTCAGTAAAATTATTTTCTATAGTAATAAAAATTAATTAATTTTTAATTATTTATATTTTATTAATAATTTTAAAATAATTACCCTCATTTTTATTAATTCATTTATAAAAATATTTCAATAAATCATAATGAAAATTTATTTTACTTTAGATTTTTAAAAAAATTAGTAGTTAAATATAAGTACTTAAACAGGGATGCACAATTTTTTATTTATTTTCTCCCCATTTTTCAATTTGGTTAAATATTTTCAATTATTTTTTATTATTTATTTTTTTTGAAAAACCTTTAAGCTGCTTAGTGTATAAATAGATTTTTAAAAAATGTCTCAATTTTTTTTATTTCATTTCAATCCAATTAACTTTTCATTCAGGTGAACATAGAAATATCAACGATGTACTTGATATTCTAGTTATACATGGAATTTGAAAAGATGTGTATTCAGTAATGGAAACAACGTACAAGGGTGGTCAAAGTGACTAAAAAGAATGAAATATTTAAAAAATGAAGGGTATCATTATATATTTATTTATATTTTTTATATTAATTTATAATCTATTTTCAATTATATATTTTTATGTACAATGTTTTCAACATCCTCTCTAATTATTAATTAATTTATTTTATAAGAAATATCATTAAAATAGTGTAATTATTTTAATATAAAAAGAAAAATGGATAGATATATGTAACCATGTAATACAATTTCCTTCAATTTAAAACACAAAATAAAAAATAATAGATATAACATTATATTTTTTTCACATTTATTATTTATCAACTATTATTTAATAATCAACATCCAACACACAAAATGATAGTTTTTAACACCATTTATTAAAATAATTGATTGTAAAAAACACTAAAAACTAATTTCAAATGTTAGTTATTAAAATAATAAACCTCAAAAAATGTTTTTAAAATAATTTATTATAAAGATAATTCATTCATTAACATCACTCCTTTCTCTTCCTCCATGAAACTTTATCTAAATATTCACCAGTCAGGTCCCCCAAATACATATCTTCGACTCTAATTTCCCTTCTTCAGCTCCTTAAGATGTTCTATCTATGATCTTCCACTCATCATGAATTCATCGACATCCCCACCTAAAACATGTACAGTTCATGCTATTCCTGATAAATATTGTTTCCCCAAGTGTGTACCATGTCCTGGGTCACGAATGCACCTTGGTATAGTCGATCTGAAAAAACCATCCATCCCCACACTATACTACAACATCAAACATATTAAATCAAAGAACATGTAATTACAATGTCATGGCACAACTAGTGGGGATCGAACCCTTAACTCTATAGAACTAAGATAATAACACTAAACATTAAGTCATCCCCACAAGGATAAAATGTGGGTGAGCCCAATGTTACACTGTTAAAAACAGAAACAAGTATGGTTATCCAAAAGGGGAATGCAGAATTGTAACAACCAATTCAAATTTAAAACCATAAGAGAACTCAAATCCGGAGCCTCACTAATGGTAAATACCATTATTACCACTAAAATAAGTCGTCACATATAAAATATGGCTGACCCAAATGCAAACTTGTTAAAAAAAATAGACAAACAATCAATGATACCCCAAGGGGGAAGAACATATTGTAACTACTAATGTGAATGTCCCTCCATAAGAGGACTTTAATCTGAAACCCCAGGGATTCCAATGACCGTGATAACTGTAACACCCCAGGTAAATAAAGAATATGACACTTTCATATTTATCCATATCTTTTTGAATAAAATATTAATATTACTTTAAATTGAATGCTATGCTTGAGGGCATACCCAATACACAACAATCAGTTTCTTGGGAATCTTACTTTGCACTCTAATAATAAAATAATATTATTTTATATTATAGTTAATTCATAGCCGTTGTAATGGAGGGAATGAATAGAAATAACTACCAAATGATTATATATGTTTGTCAAATATTTTTAATTTTTACAATAAATTTTAGAGGATTAAAAATGCGAATGAATCCAATTTTAAGCATAAACATTCTAATATTCTTTAAATGGTCGATTAACAGCCTTTTGATGACAAACCTCTTTTAAATCCACCTTTTGACAATGTTATGTGTTATATTTGACAAAATAAAATTATTCTTTAGAATCGGGACATCAAAATTTACTTTGTGTAAATTTTTGTTATTTTTCCGATAAAGTTCATTTTTTCATGAATAGTGAAAAATGTTGTATTTTAATTCAAAAACTCCTTTTAATTTGATTTATTTATATGGATATATTATATTCTTAATTTAGATTAATGTGTATTTAGAATATATTTTTACCATTTAATCTAATGGTGGTCTTTGGAATTAATTTCACTTTGAAATTGGACCTAAACTAGTGTCAATCTTTCAATAGATATTGTTTCTTAAAAACACGCTATTTGTTTTGACAGTGGGAATTAATTATTAAATTAATTAATGTAACATATATGTTTTGAATTTTGTAAAATAGGCATCATTTTTGAATTCAAAACATCAAATATATATTAGGGTGAATTTTTGGTATTTTTCGGGAAAACATCAATTTTTGATGAATAGTGAAACCACTAAGTGGTAGTTTAAAAACTGATTTTTCGTTTAAATGAAACATTACCACTTGTGTGATTTGAATTTCAAAAATCCTAAATACATGGTTTTAATTAGGATGTAAAATTTTGTTTAATGGGATTAAAATAATTTTTTGGTGAATAGTAACTTTTAAGTTTTTAATCGCGATTAGAGATAATTAGTGTAATTTAAGGAAAAAATAATGGTTTAATAATATTAAATGACGTAGAAACATGTCCTACCCTCATTGGATGTGTCATGGACGACCAAGAAAATCCATGGGTCAACTTGGGGACCCCGTGGAGCCACTTTGGTTGGAAAATGACATAAATAACTTTTTATTTAACGTTAAAATAAAAATGTCACGTGCATGAGATGTTTCACTAAAAAAAATTTTAAATGGGGTTATACAAGTCATTATTTTGACTATAAATATTAATTATAAAGATAAAAATATTTCCTACCTGATGATATGTTTTTTATAACTTTTAGACGTTAAATAAATTAAATTATTTACGACATCATGATGATGCAACAATTACCTCATTAATAAAGGATTTAAATAAAAAGAAAAGATATTGTTAAAAATATAACATAAAATTGTCAAAGACCTATTGGATGAGTATATTTAGAACCCTTACAACCTTATACTTGAAATAAATCAATGTGGGACCTTTAAAATCCGAAAATCATTTGAAAATAAAGTAACCTTTTGTAACATTCCAAGAGTGCCCCTCCTCTCCTCTTATAAAAGGCCCCAACCTCTACCACCTTACCCACACCTCTCAAGACTTTGTCCTGGACAACCCCTACTCATTTTTCCTCTACATATTACTCTCTTACTCCTAGAAGCCTTACTTTGGGCAGAGGTCTTCGCAAAGAAGCCTTTGAGCTCAAATCAAAGAGAGATACTCGATTTTCAGGTAATGTCTTCACTTGTGTTCTTTGGTATTATTTTTCATCTCCAACACCCTAAACTCTTTTTATTAATTAATTTTGTAACAAATCCAATATATTAAATATACTATTATGTTTTTATAAAAAGGATTCGAGCTACAATTACACACACCTACATATAATGGTTAAAGAACATACTATTTCTTTGGATGGTGAATTTCTGCCTCACGAAACGATGATGGTTCAATATTCATTTAACAACTTCAAAGGTGGCCATTAATATGTCACTATATTTATATATTATATATAATATGTTTATGTTTTCCTTAAGCTTCTGAATTTTTCATTTATGTCATCCCTTGATGGTTTCCATTATGGGTAAACGCGATTTCTTCATTTTAGGAAGTGCGGACTCCCACCCCCTCAAAGTGATTTGATTCATTAATGCCATATGTGGGATGAATAAAGGATGGAATTAATATTATTACATAAGATATCATACTATAATTACAATATACCTTTATATCATTATTTTTTCATTCCATTGAATAAAAAAAATAAATAAAAGTAGCGTTCATGCGTACGTACGGCTTACCGTCTCCATGAACGGTACATTTCATTTCTTTTCTCCAAATGTTATGTACTATTATAAGTACATAAATACAATGGATATATATGTAATATATTACATCTAAATTATGGATATCATTCTGGAATTATAATATATATATCTCTCATTTTGTTTTAATTCCATTAATATGATAAAAAAAAGAAAGTAGCGTTCATGCGTACGTACGGCCTACCGTCTCCATGAACGGTGCTTTTAATTACAAATGCTATGGAATAGTATAAAATGAATATATACTGGATATATATGATATTTAAAACATCAATACTATTCTGGATATGATGTACCTATAACTACGTGGAAAATTCTTTTCCAACAAGTTCAATTTTTACTCATGTACAAAACATCGACCAAAACGTCTGATATGAACTCACTTTATTAACCAATTATTATAACATTATAATATGTCATTTGAACTGAATAACAATATTTAAAATAGGTCCTTAGGAAATTATAAATTGACCAAATTTTATTATTCAGGAGATTAAGGAACGATCGAGTCATGTCGGACACGAGGTAAGGGATCCTACCTCTCTCTTCCTTTTTAAGTACTCTCTTTTATGTCATTTCTTTTAAGATCATCTTTATTATGTTTGGGGATGTTATTTTATATTCTTCAATCTGTACTTTTAATGTTAATATTTTGAGAGACCATATTTGATATCATCAATCCATTTTTGGAAGTTTTATGTGGTGCCATTAGGTTGCTGAGTTTTCGTAAGGGATTTTTCATCTCACTTTTATTCCCGTGAGATTTATGCTACATTTTCCACCATTTCTGTTGAGTGGTATATATACTTCCCATTATTCTACTCCTTGTGTAATATAATTTCGTTTAAGAGTAATTAAATCAATTATGTATTGTCCTTCTTTCGTGGGGTGTATGTTTCAAAAGATACCCAAGTCTGTAAGGGAACCTTTCATCCTCCTCTTTTAAGAAGACTTCTTTTGTTGGGTATTTTAAATTACATATTTTTATGTTGGGATATGTTCTTATATATCCTTATTGATGTCAATTTTATGTCCATGGGATGAGATACCCTTTTTATCTCTCATCAACTCATGTTGATGTGACGCCGTTAGGCTATCTAGGGAACTTCTTATCCCAATTTTGATTTCTTTGGGTTCAACATGTAGTTATTGAATATGTCATCCTTTGAATATGTGTGAATGACCATTGATTATTTTTCACTTAATATCCACTTATATTGGGTGTATTTATATTTTTCACACATAATTATGAGATTTATTTATCCTTAATTTATGGATACCATCTTTATAATGGATTTCATCTCAATTTACATTTCCATTGAGACTTCATTGTTGTTATGCACAAATTCACTCTTATAAGGTGTATATACTATCATTTGGAATATTATAGCATGAATCACTTTATTCTCATGATATTATAATGTTTTTATTAAATGTTATTCCTCAATTATTGTATTCAAGTGTCTCTCATTTTTTTAAAAACCCATTAACTAAACTATCATTTTAAATGTTTTAATGATTTAATATTATAAATATTTCTCATTAATATTCATGTTTTCAAAATGGTTTTGAGGATTTATTTATATTGATTTTAATGGTTTAAAATGTTAAAATCTTCAAAGTGGTATGGGAAACGTTGATTCAAAAATCACTTTATTAAATGTTTTAAATGATTTTGAAAATAGTTTTTTGAATGGATTCATTATTTCAATATCTTAAAATTTTATATTGTTATTACAATGTGGGAATGTTATCTTTCCTTTATTCATAAGTTATGTGCTATGATTATGTTATGGTTCTTGGGAATTCTTATGAAGACGGGTGGTTCCGTGATAAACTAAGGGTGGGTGAGCCCGACATAGCTCTCCAATGCATTGGGTAACGCAAAGGGGTTAAACGTTAAGGTTTTTCCGAAGAGATTTAGGGAATATACTGTGATGGGTATTCCAAATGTAACCAAGAGGGTTACTCCCTACGTAAGGATGTTATGAATGCCTCAAGTTACCTTTATGTAATATGATTTCTATGATTTATTCATGATTTTATGAGGTTTGTTAAAGTGCATAAGTTTTATTGGTAAAGTATGATTTCATTCTTATGTATATATGTACTCATGTTTCCTTTCCATACTTTTTATAACCCTTATTGATCTTTTTATGCTCATCCCAAGTTTTTTTGAAATGTTTTTCATAGGTCAAGGGAATGGTACATGATATGACGATAGTGTCAAGGAAGTGTCAAGAAAGAATCCATGTTTTATTTTAAATACATTTCTGTTGATGGAAAAAATGAATACTATCTTTTATGTAACCACTTTGTTTAAATGTGGAATGTAATGCATGTTTTATGATCTAATTCTCTAAAACTATAAACATGAAAATATCTTCAATGTGTAATCTTGTAATAACTCAAGATTAAGTATGTTTTAAGGCTGGGGCCTTATAGTTGGTATCAGAGGTCGGTTTAGATAACTTTAGAGGTTAGGGTATTCTCTAAGCATAAGTGACATTACCATAATGGTTAGGATTTCAGAAAGAGTCCCAGTTTTAGATAAAGTGAATGAGTAAGTATATCTTAGTGTTTATCTTACTCATTAGTACATGATGATTTTGTTGATATACGCACACTGAAATTTCTGTTTTTAGTAAATGGATGGATCAAGAATGCACCAAAGTGACAATGGGTTTGATGGAAACTGTGGTGTTTCTCAGATTAAGAGACTAGATGAAATGGGGGATTCAATGAGGAATCTCGAGGTTGTGCTAAACCAACTATCAAGGATTCATGACCAACCACTTGAACCTTGGTGAGTTCTCTAATGCATCATGTACGAGATGACCAACTCGATGTGGAAGTTCAGGTAATAATTATAAAGGTAACCATTAGGGTTTATATGATCCTTAATTTTTATGTAATCATAGGTTACTCTATGATATGATGGAAAATGAAAGTCATGAGATAAACATGAGGTTAAAATATGTTATGATCATTTTTGAAGATTTTATCTCGTTTTGGGGAATGTTTTTAGAATTATATAGTTTTGGAAAAAGGACAACACACAAACCGTGTGACAACCCGTCGTGTCGGACAAAGCTGCGGGAATCGAACCCATAACCAAAGTGCGACTGGTATTTATCGCCTACCACTAGACTACATGAAGTCCCTGGGTAGTTTGAATAATTCTTTTTAGTTAGATGATTTTAGGAATCAAGAGTAAGTTTAATTGGGGTTATCTATAGAAATGATTAACCTATCATGGAAGATATGTGATTAGGTTAATTAATTTTCAATATGAGACTTTAAGAGAAACTAATGTTATTTGGAGATAAATGTTAATTTTTACCTTGGAAGACTATGTGATTAAATCCATAAAATATTTGTGTTTCAATCTTAGTTTGGTTTACTTTGAATAATTTTATGGATAAATTGTTTATTGAATGGTCTTTGTTGAACTTTGGGTATTGTTTGACAAATTTTGGTGATTAAGAATAGTTTTTCTTTTTCTAAAGGATTATACATTTGTGGATTGTCTGATCTCATACTAACAATTTTTGGTTTTGGATTTTGTCTAAAGACATGTGAAATATATAGTTCTCTTTTTTGGATTAGGTGATTCTCAAGAAGGTGATTATAGTACTCTTAATGCAAACAAGTCATCCTAAAAACTCGTCTTTTTGAGAAAATATGAGTTTGATTAAGGAATCTAGTAAAAGTTGAATCTATACATGATAAGTAAGTATGTTTCGTTATGATTTAGTTAAGCTCAAAAATAAATTTCTCAATGAAGAGTAACTTAAAACAAAAATGTTGTCTGTTAACTTTTCCTACTGGGGAATCGAGTACCGTTTATCCCTTGAGAAAGTTGTGATTTTTGTGTGGTTAACATTCTCCTAGACAAGTCTACTATCACTCACCATCAGAACATGACCCTTTGTTTTCACCTCCATATCCATTTTTTCAAACTTGGAATCCTATTATGGGTTAAATCGGGTGACATTTGTACTTCTCTCCCATTATTTTAAAGTAAATGTTTTACTGACTCTTGTTCCGATGTGGGATTTTCAATGAAGCTTCCAAGCCCAATTTTAAAATTGTGAGGACAAAATTCCCAAAAGGGGGGAAGGATGTAACACCCCAGTTAAATAAAGAATATGAAATTTTCATATTTATCCATATTTGTTTTGAATAAAATATTAATATTACTTTAAAGGGAATGCTATGCTCGAGGGCGTACCCAATACGCAACAACGAGTTTCTTGGGAATCTAACGTTGCACTCTAATAATAAAATAATATTATTTTAAATTTTAGTTAACGCCTAGCCGATGTAATGGCGGGAATGAACAGAACTAACTACTAAATGATTATATATGTTTGTCGAATATTTATAATTTTTACAATAAATGTTAGAGGATTAAAAATGCGAATGAATCTAATTTCAAGCGTAAACATTCTAATATTCTTTAAAAGGTGGATTAACCGTCTTTTAATGAAGAACCTCTTTTAAATACACCTTTTCACAATTTTATGTGTTATATTTGACAAAATAAAATTCTTCATTAGAATCAGGACATCAAAATTTACTTTGTGTAAATTTTTGGTATTTTTCTGATAAAGTTCATTTTTTAATGAATAGTGAAAAATGATGTATTTTAATTCAAATACTCCTATTAATCGGATTTATTTATATGGAAAGATTATATTTTTAATTTAGATTAAAGTTTATTTAGAATATATTATACGATTTAATCTAATGGTGGTCTTCGGAATTAATTTCACTTTTAAATTGGTCTTAAACTAGTGTCTATCTTTTAATAGATATTGTTTCTTAAAAACACGCTATTTGTTTTGACAGTGGGAATTAATTATTAAATTAGTTAACGAAACATATATGTTTTTAATTTTGTAAAATAGACATCATTTATGAATTAAAAACATCAAATATAGCTTTGGGTGAATTTTTGGTATTTTTCTGGAAAACTTCAATTTTTGATGAATGGTGAAACCACTAAGTGGTAGTTTAAAAACTGATTTTTCATTTAAATGAAACATTACCACTTCTGTGATTTGAATTTCAAAAATCCAACATACATGGTTGTCATTATGATGTAAAATGTGGTTCAATGGGATTGAAATAATTTTTTGGTGAATAGTAACTTTTACATTTTTAATCGCGATTAGAGGTAATTAGTGTAATTTAAGGTAAAAATAATGTTTTAATAATATTAAATTACCTAGACACATGTCCTACCCACATTAGATGTGTCATGGACGACCTAGACAATCCATGGGTCAACTTGGGGACCCCATGGAGCCACTTTGGTTGGAAAATGACATAAATAACTTTTTATTTAAAGTTAAAATAAAAATGTCACAAGCATGAGATGTTTCACTAAATAAATTTTTAAATGGGGTTATACAAGTCATATTTTTGACTATAAATTTTAATTAGAAAGCTAAAGTGATTTCCTACATAAATATATTTTTTTATAATTTTTAGACTTTAAATAAATTAAATTATTTATGACATCATGATGATGCAACGATTACCTCATTAATAAAGGATTTAAATAAAATGAAAATATATTGTTAAAACTATAACATAAACTTGTCAAAAACCTATTGGATGAGTATATTTCGAACCCTTACCACCTTATCCTCAAAATGCATCAATGTGGGACCTTTAAAATCCGAAACTCATTTGAAAATAAAGTAACATTTTGTAACATTCCAAGAGTGCCCCTCCTCCCCTCTTACAAAAGGCCACCACCTCTACCACCTTACCCACACCTCTCAAGCATTTTTCTCGGCCAAAACCTGCTCATTTTGCCTCTCCACATCCCTATATTACTCTTAGAAGCCTCACTTTGGGCAGAAGTCTTCCCAAGGAAGCCTTTGATCTCAAATCAAAGAGAGATACTCGATTTTAAGGTAATGTCTTCACTTGTGTTCTTTTGTATTATTTTTCTTCTCCAGCCCCTTAACTATTTTTATTCATTTATTTTGTAACAAATACAGTATCTTCAATATTCTAGGATTTTTTTATTAGAATTATTAGAGCTACACTTACACACACCTACATCTAAAGGTAAAATAACATACTATTTCTGTGGATGGTGAATTTCTGCCTCACGAAACGATGATTGTTCAATATTCTATTAACACCTCAAAAGGTGGACATTAAGATGTCACTATATTTATATATTATAGATAATATGTTTATGTTTTCTTTAAGATTCTGTATTTTTCATTTATGGCATACCTTTATGGTTTCCATTATGGGTAAACGCGATATCTTCATTTTAGGAAGTGCGGACTACCGCCCCCTCAAATTTATTTGATTCGTTAATGCCATATGTGGGATGTATAAAGGATGGAATTAATGGTATTACATATGATATCCTACTGGAATTATAATATACCTTTATATAATTATTTTTTCATTCCATTGAATATAAAAAAAAGAAATGAAACTAGCGTTCATGCATACGTACGGCTTACCGTCTCCATGAACGGTACTTTTCATTTGTTATCTCCAAATGTTATGTAATATTATAAGTACATAAATATAATGGAAATATATGTAATATATTACATATAAATAATGGATATCTTTCTAGAATTATAATATATATATATCTCATTTTGTTTTAATTCCATTAATATGACAAAAAAAAAGAAAGTAGCGTTCATCCGTACATACGACCTACCGTCTCCATGAACAGTGCTTTTAATTACAAATGCTATGGAATAGTATAAAATGAATATACACTGGATAAATTTGATATTTAAAACATCAATACTATTATGGATATGATGTACCTATAACTACATGGAAATATTTTTTCCAAACAAGTTCAATTTTTACTCATGTACCGAACATCGAAAAAAATGTCTAATATGAACTCTCTTTATTAACCAATTATTATAACAATATAATATGTGATATGAACTGAATAATAATCATTAAAGTAGGTCCTTAAGAAATTAAAAATTGTCCAAATTTTATTATTTAAGAGATTAAAGAACGATCGAGTCATGTCGGAAATGAGGTAAGGGATCCTACCTCTCTTTTCCTTTTTAAGTACTCTCTTTTATGTCATTTCTTTTAAGATCATCATTCTTATGTTTGGGGATGTCATTTTATATTCATCATTATATACTTTTTATGTTCATATTATGAGAGACCATATTTGTTCTCATCAATACATTTTTGGAAGTTTTATGTGGCACCGTTTGGCTGCAGAGTTTTCGTAAAGGATTTTTCATCTAACTTTTATTCCCGTGAGATTTATGCTACATTTGCCACCATTTCTGTTGAGTGGTATATATACTTCCCATTATTCTACTCTTTGTGTAATATACTTACGTTTATGATTATTTACATCAATGATGTATTTTCCTTCTTTCATGGGGTGTATGTTTCGAAAGATACCCAAGTCGGTAAGGGAACCTTTCAACCTCCTCTTTTAAAAAGACATCTTTTGTTGGGTCTTTTAATTTACATATTGTTATGTTGGGATATGTTCTTCTATATCCTTATTGATGTAAATTGTATTTCAAAGTGATGAGATACCCTTTTTATCTCTCATCAACTCATATTTATGTGACGCCGTTAGGCTGTCAAGGGATCTTCTTAACCCAATTTCGATTTCTTTGGGTTCAACATGTAGTTATTGAATATGTCAACCTTTGAATGTTCATGAATGATCTTTGATTATTTTACACTTAATATCCATTTATATTGGGTGTATTTATATTTGTCTCACATAATTATGAGATTTATTTATCCATAATTTAAGGATACCATATTTATAATGGATTTCATCTCAATTTACATTTTCATTGAGAGTTCATTGTTGTTATGCACCAATTCACTCTTATAAGGTGTATATACTATCATTTGGAATATTATATCATGAATCCCTTTATTCTCATGATATCATAACGTTTTTATTAAATGTTATTCCTCAATTACTGTATTCAAGTGTCTCTCATTTTGTTAAAAACCCTTTAAATAAAATATCATTTTAAATGTTTTAATGATTTAATCTTATAAATATTTCTCATTAATATCCATGTTTCCAAAATGGTTTTAAGGATTTATTTATATGGATATTAATGGTTTAAAATGTTAAAATCTTCAAAGTGGTATGGGACACTATGATTCAAAAATCTCTTTATTAAATGTTTTAAATGGTTTTGAAAATGGTTTTTAGAATGGATTCATTATTTCAATATCATAAAATGTTATATTGTTATTGAAATGTGGGAATGTTATATTTCCTTTATTCTTAAGTTATGTGCTATTATTATGTTATTGTTCTTGGGAATTGTAATGAAGACGGGTGGTTCCGTGATAAACTAAGGGCGGGTGAGCCCGATATAGCTCTCCAATGCATTGGATAATGCGAAGGGGTTAAATGTTAAGGTTTATCCGAAGAGATTTAGGGAATATACAGTGATGAGTATTCCAAACATAACCAAGAGGGTTACTCCCTACGTAAGGATGTTATGAATTCCTCATGTTACCTTATGTCTTATGATTTTTATGATTTAGTCATGATTTTATGAGGTATGTTAAAGTGCATATGTCTTATGGGTAAAGTATGATTTCATTCTTAAGTATATATGTACTCATGTTTCCTTTCCATACTTTTTATATCCCTTACTATGCTTTTTAGGCTCATCCTAAGTTTTTTTGAAATGGTTTTCACAGGTCAAGGGAATGGTACATGATATGATGATAGTGTCAAGGAAGTGTCAAGAAGGAATCCATGTTTTATTTTAAATATATTTCCATTGATGGGAAAAATGAATAGTATATTTTATGTAACCAATTTGATTAAATGTGGAATGTAATGCAAGTTTTATGATCTAATTTTCTAAAACTCTAAACCTGAAAAGATACTCAATGTGTAATCTTGTAATAACTCAAGATTAAGTAAGGTTTAAGGATGGGGCCTTATAATAACCACTGGTTAAAGCCTTCACGAGTAAAACATTGGCCAACCAAATGTTATCCAGTTCAACACACACAAATTCTATGAAACTTAGATGGGAATAACCATTTTTAACTATTAATGTGAATATATTCGTAAAGTTATGGAATAATCTGGAGACTTCCCTTATAATTTTTGCCTTTTTGGTGGTTTGAGAACAACTTCATAAATATAGATGTTTTTTTAGTTTATAAATGGGGTTTAAAATGGATTTAGAAATTATGGATGCAATTTAATGTTTTAGATGTCTATTTGGAATTAAATTTTGTAAAATTTTAAAAGTTATTTTAAATTATTGGAAGTTTTATTGGGATTTGAGATGAGTTAATAAATCATATTCGTAATTATTTAAAAGCCTATATAAGTGGGAATAAAATATTAGAATGTTATTTTTACCCTTATGTAAGACCATATAATTGTATGTGTGTAAGTCATTTTTTTAAAATCAGTGTAAGTGTAACCATGATATTTCCTCATCGCATAAGGGTATGTTGCGGTTTAACTTTTTTTCCATAATGGTAGCCCTTAAATTTTTAAGGATAGCCAGAAATTTCTTCTACTCGTATTAGGTTAGGTTAGTGATTTCTAAGTTTTCATAAGGTCAAATGGTTTTTTCAAAACCCATTTAAGGTAATGTGTTCTTAATGTAAGAGTATCCAAGTTTATAAAAAAATTTATAGGTATCTTCGACCTGCGTGGTGGTCATCCTAGATTTTCCCTTGTTACCGAATGGTAATGTGTAACTCACATATGGGTACCTATTACAACCAATTTTTTCATTAGTTTTCAATGATTCAATATTTTTTGGTGGATGATGTGGTGATTCCTAGAGAATTATTATAGATTCATTCAAATTCACTTGATGTCTTATTTGAGAAATTCTCTTTGAAAGTGTGACAATTTCAATGGTGTTATTTAATGCAAATGACTTTTTTTAAGATGAAAAATTGGTTAAAACATGATGAAGAGGAATAGGAATTAATATAATTTAAATAAGGTCATGAAATATATATGTTTTTTCATGAAGAGTTTTAATTTTTATGTCTATCAAATTGAAATAGGAAATTTGAGGGATGTTTTGCAATTCCCTGATAGTGGAATTTGACACATAGATTTATTCTAATTATTACCAATTTTTTTCCGACCATTCAACAAAAAAACATACCTATACCACATATGTTGGAGGATAACCTCAACTATATAGGATAGTTGGATCACAGAGCCCAAATGGAAGCATGAGAGTGGGTTGATGCATAATACTCGCAAGAGAACACAATTGAGTGCACATGAAGGTTCTAGTTCTACCATGCTGGGAGACATGATAGTGTGAGGTAGTGTGCGATGTGTGTTTTTGGGTCAGACCATTGGTTACAAACATTAAGCTCTCAATTAATCCAGATTGAACATATAATAAAGATCTGCTGAAGAGAAATCCAATGTGGAAAAAACATGGAGTGGGTATTGTTCACCCTATTAAAAATGTACAAAGATAACACATGCCAGTCGATTTGATTGATCTATGCCATCCAACTAAAGAGGCACTTCAACATATTTTTTATCATTTGAGTTATCATCAGTGCATTGTTATCCCACCATTTAATAGTAATAATGACCATGATGAACCATGATCATTGATCTAGCTATGATAAAAGCCACATCTTTTAGTGTTTATACCAATATGAGATCAATATCTAGTTGAGAATCATGCACTAAGTTATTTCGGGTGTCCATGCATGTGTAAAAAACCATAGGTGAGTTACTAATGCTTGGAATAAGGATTTATCTCATTTTAATTTGGGGATCAACACACTATTAAAATTTAAATGGTCATGCATGAAACTTCTCATTGCTTTCATGAAAATAATATGAAGTAGAAACTAAAATTATGATTATATTTGTGTGGGAAAAAATATTAAACTTATCTAGATTCTTTGAGTATATTTATTTAAATTGTGAAGAAAGAAGTTGTAACAAATATTTTAGGAATTTTAAATGTGAATTATTAAAATGGAGAATCCCTTGTTGTGTGTGTATTTTAAAAGAGAAGGGTTCAATGATGAGTTATAATTTTTTTTATCCATATGAAGAATGAAATTGAGACATGGTTACTAAAACCTATTTGGACATATAAATACCCACATACTTTGGGTATTTTAGATGATTAATCCACATGTATAATGAGATGCATGCATGTTGCTTGTGCAACAGAGTCTATGAAGCTTCCAAGTACCACTGATGTTCCATATGAGATATGCCCAACTCAACCTTTTATCATAATAGATGATTAATATGATATGTATATAAACAATAAACACTGTGACCAAAAAAATTGAGAGAAATATTTTTTGAAAAGGGAATAAAATATCATCAAATAATGAATTATAACTAATTTGAGAAATTAATAAATTACCATGTGATGAATTCATTTTTCATTTAAGGATATGACAATGTCTCTATATTGTACCATCATCAAATTGTAGGAATCAAGTACAGATTATCTCGAGACAAGATCCACACATTCTCTAAAATCCTCAAAATATAGGTATGAAATCTTTGGATTATAGTACAATAGATCCTCACAATTGTATTGTTCATCCTTGATCACCTTGAGAATCACTTTAAAAAAATTATATTTTATCCCTCTAGAATAGAGGGTGGTGATGGAGGACAATCGATCTCCAAACTTGATAGAGTTATTGGTGAGGAAGCTATCTAGTGGTTGGATAGAATTATATGGATGTATTTGTGAACAACCAAAACAATGACAACATCTTATTTTTAGAAATAATATAATTGGGTTTAAATAGCTTTAGGGATAGAGAATAAAAATTTCACATCTACCCTTATAATTTCCTTCATCCCTATGGATCTAAATGTAACATGATCTATTATAAAAGAATAAAATTAGGTGAAATATTGTATATGAAAAAAAATGTTATGTTTATATAAGAATATAAAACCCTGATAGTCTACAAATTGTTTTTTAATAGATTTAATCTTTTCGATAACATGCGTTACATGCGACACATAGTTTTAATGGATCATGATATTCTAATAATATTATTATTAAAAAAACCATTATAACCAAGACATTGAAAAAGGATTAATGAATAATAATAACCATATTTTGAAAAATTATTACACAGGTTTTAGATAATTGAAAAATATTAATATATGAGTTTGATAGTCTTTATTTTCTTCAAAATTTCTTTTCCTCAAAAATTAATTTTTATTGCTTTTTGTGAACAAATAATAAAATTAATATTTTCCACTTTTAATATATTTATGATACAAAATAAAATTAATATTTGGAATCATCATATAAAAATTTACATAGGGTGAAATAATTGTATTTTTCAGAAAATATTGATTTTTCAATGAATAGTTAAAATTGATCATTTTTTATGAAATTGTAATTTATTTTAAATAAATTTTGTAATTTAAAAGTCCCATTATGATTGGAATTTGAATTAAATTAACATAAATGTTATTTATTTATATTAAATAAATTTAATTACATTTAAATCATGGTTATACTAGGTCTTAGTAAAATTTTATTTATAAGCTTAAAAAATACATTTTTTAAAAACTATTTTAAAGTACATAATGTTTATCCATTATATTTAATTAAGATTAAACCTAGTGAATAATTATTTGAATTAAATGTTTAGATTATATACCTATAAATATTATTTTAAATTCATGTAATCATGATTAATATTCATGGAGTTAATATAATATCATCTTATGCTTGAAGAGTGATTTTCTTGAAAATCAATTTTTCATCGTGTTCATGTGTTTAATTTCAATATGAATTATACCAAATTTGTTATTTGAATATGGAAACATTTATCCTGTAATTTGAATTATAATAACTTATATTATGTAATATTGTTAACCTAATATTTTCTCATAATGAATAGTGAAAACGTTAAAAATTAATTACCATGGTTACAGATAAAACGATTTTACTTAGGGTTAAACTAAAAAGATTAGGGTGAAAATGTCCAAAATATTTTTATAATTCGTAATGGGTGGAAATATTTACACCTTATAACCTCTATGGTTATATAATTAAAAAAATTTATCCTTTTTTATATTAGAAATTTGGGTACACATTATTCTTTATAAAAATTTCACGTGTGTCCTCTCGCACAATAGTAAAAGTCCACTACCTCTAATATCATATTAAAAATCACAAAACCAATTTAATAGGACCCAAAATTACAAAATTAATTACTTACTCCTCTCCAAACAACATGGAGTCCTCGTTTTGATCATAAATCCATCCTATAGATGATTTCGTTGCAAACCTAAAGAAGTTATCTGAAGAACATGCATCATTCTTAAACAAGAATTTTTATTTTATTTTTTATTAGACCTCATGAAAATATTTTTTGACTTTATAGATATAATAACATAATTATATACCATATAAATATATTTTATTGTTTTAATTTCATAACTTACAACCACATCATCTTCCATTAAATGGGAAAATAAATTACCGATCAGGTGTATGGTTGACTATAGCTTTGCGAACCGATGTTATTATTTTTCAATCAACACATATAACGGCTATATATAATGATGTATTTAATGTTTATATATAATATTTATAATATTATTGTACTTATATAATTTTAGGATAACATATAACTTCTTAATTTCTATTTCATGGGAATTTTTTAATGTTGCTCGTGTGTATGATAAACTGTCACCTCGTGAAGCGATGTGATTCTCTTTTCAATTACAACTTACATGAATGGTAATAAAGATAAATTGAATAACTATTTGTGATATATATGTTATTATAATTTATATTTAATTAATTAATATTACTTACCTTCCTTTAATTCCATCCATCAAGAAAATGGAAACAACATTCATGTGTAGGTATGAGCTACTATCTCCATGAACAATGTAATTCATTTTCTATTTATAAATTTTATAAACTACTATATATATAAATAAAATAAATATATATTATATTTCTATGATATATAAAATATGGATATTATTTAATCATGATAAATGTAAAAATAATGAAACCAATGAATCCAAACATTCATGAAAAATAGAGCAATTATTATACAAAATATTGATTTTAACAAAGAATTTTTAATAAATGTGTGATAAAAGAATATAAGTAAATCATTTTTGGTATGTGATATATTATTATAGTTCTATAGTATAATGTTAAAAAACCTATATTTGTTATACTGGAGGTTAAAACACATATAAATGAAATCAAACCTAAGGTAAAGGTTTCATGTCTTAGTTTTTATTCCATTATATTTATGCCATATTCACCACCTTGATATTTTGTGTGGTTTATATAAAACAAATTAGATATGTTATATCATTAATTACAATATTATCATTGTATATGATGTTTAATTTGAAGTTATTTCTTTCTTGGTGATTGTGATTTATAAGTTACCAAAGTTGTAAATGTTTATGGTACAATATCATTCATTTCAGAGACTGTTTATGATTGTACTTCCAATGATGAAATATATTGATATATACTTCAAGAAAATAATCAATTTTATTCTCATCTTGTAATTTTTCAAGAATTCCTATTTTTACTGTAATTTTACACTCTTTATGAACAAATGAGACCAAAATAACGTTTTAAAAAGAATCTAACTTTGCTTCTCTCTTAAGTAAAAAGCCTTTTTCGTTTCATATTCTTGTATTCCAAACATTAATAAAAATATTTTTTAAAAAAATCTAAAAATGAGTTATTAGTATATTTTGTCCCATTTTTTACATTTTAAACAATAGTTTTAAAGTAATCTTGTAATTTTATGGATAAGGCACTTTGAAATTTTTTTACTGTAGTGTGAGAGTAATTATTTATTTTGGAATGTATATAATTACCCAGAATCATGACCAATCATTCTTTTGGGGATTTATTTACAATTTTAGATAAAAATTTTAAATAAATTTTTTTTCTTAATATTCTATAAATTTTTGGTATTTGAAGGTAATATTCAAATAGACAAAATATATTTTTCATACGAATATTTAAAATGGAAATTTTATTGTATTTTGGTTCATCAATGACAATAACCCTTTGTTCACTTATATTCCATTTGGAATATATTGTATTGATACCATCATAATTATTTATCCAGATTGTTTATGATTATTTTTATTAGGGATGTTCAATTTATATACCATTCTCCATATTAACAATGATAGTGTATGATGATGTTTATTAATTATGGAACCCTTTAATATTTTTCATGTTATATTTTCAATATGAATTTTTATATTGATAATGTTTCACCCATTTCATATGAGGAATGAATTGGTAATTGTAACTGATAGGAGGAGTTTTTTTATAGCCCCTTGATGCATCAATAGGTCTAATGAAACAATTTAGATTGGGTTTATTCTATTTCCTTGGCCATTACGATATATGTCTTAGCATAAGGCACCAATGGTATTTCAGATATCGTTGAAAAAAGGACTCGATGATATGTTTTTGATTTCTGGAATTATGCATTCCATTATTATGGAGTTTGTTATTTATTTCAATGTTATTATTTAATTTTTATGATATCCATGGATGAGTTTCTAGATCATGAAGTTATTTATATGAAACTATTTGATAATAATTTATTCACACCATATTATTCATTATTTATTTCCATTCATTGTATTCTTACCCTTAATGAAAGTATATGTTAACCCATTTTTTATGTTTCCTTCCCCTTGTATTTCATGAAATATTTTTTGATTGATATACAAGGACACACAAGTGGTAATAAATATGGTCTTAAATAAAATTATTTGTTTTATTGAATTTTTTCAAATGAAATGTTAATTTTATGTCTATTTATTATTTTACAAACTACTAAACTGTTCAATATTTTGGGATTTATCCACTTGTATCAATCACCATATTAATGAAGTAACCATATAATTTGGGCTACTAGGGTTAGGGTATTTATAATTGGTATCATATAATATTTAGTAGAAAACTTGGGAATAATATTTAAGCTAACATAGATTAGGAAACATAGTCTTATGATATATTTTTCATATAAGTATGTAAGAATATCCAAAAAATTTGTTGAGAAATAGATTATGTTTTTTTAATATAAATAAATCCTTATAAAGGTACTAATAGTGAATTTGATTCAAGAACATATATACCTAACGGTTATAACTCCAAATAAGCCATGTCAGGCTTGACTAAATATTTACTTGGTAGACAACATCAAGATTTACTGTACATAATGTTTGACACTCCTAGTGGATATGTATTGGTTAATTCATATTTTATTTACAATATTTTATGTAGGATTTGAAATTATTTTCATGATTTGAAAATTTTCCCCAAAAAACCATGTTTATGATTATGAGATTAACCATGAATATAGTTTTTAATTTATGTTAAGTGTCTCACTATATCGGGACTATTATATATGTTTCATAATGTTATAATATAATCAAGTTTATGAAATTATTATGAAATAGTACCCAGAAGAAGGAATGAGAACCATATCAATTCACATACTCTATAAAAGGATTTACCTCGTGGGAATGCCAATGAAGCTGGAGTTAGAGCTTCAGTTGGATCTGATCAAACAATAACCATATTATGGTAGCTAAATGATGATATGAGTAATAACTGTTTCTGTATGGAGTATCCTACTGATCTACCACATGGTGTAACAATGTTATGTTGATTTATAAATTATTATCCTCTATTATTTAATGGTACTACAAATCTATTTATAGCTGAGAAATGAATAAGTTTCTTAGAGAATATATTTCTCACTCTAGGAAGTAATGATAGGGAGAATGTTTTCATGATAGTTTTTCATATCTCAGAATATGAAGGACAATGGTGGTTATTATTTTGAAACACTAAGGTGTAGTTGAAAAAAAAACATTGAATTGAATGATTTTATAGAAATTTATATTGAAAAGTAATTTCCTCAAGAGTAATGGGTGGATATGAAGATAAAATTCTTGTGCCTATGAAGAAAGCAATAGGAAAATGTTGTTAAGTATGAATAAATAATTAAATTGTCATAAATCCATGATACATGCTACGTAAGTAATTCCAAGATAATTATTGACCATTTATTTTACTGGTTAATGAAAATTATTCAAAGGGAACTTGTCTCCCAAACCTTCCCATTACAAATTGATATAAAATCCTTTTCTATAAAGATAATGAAATAATTCTCAATGTTTTATGGATTATAAGGGAACTAATATAAGAATAGGATGGGAGATAAAATAATTTATAAAGGGAATAAAGGAAATAAGGATTTTCTAATATTTGATAATTGTGGAATGAAACACCCTGGTACTTTCTTGAAGGAAATATATATTATTACAAGTGTAAAGATAAATTCCCCCATGCTCATGATTGAAATGGAACTAAAGAATTATCTAATTTTCAATAAATCAATAATAAGAATATGTGGAACGAAAGAAAAAACACCCCAAACATCAATGGAATATACCTCAAAATAACATAAGAGATCAAGGACATGATTTTTCTATTAATACACCTATAATGGAATGATTAAAGTGGCTGTGTATTTGGATTCAATAATTATTTTGTAGAAGTATTTAATAATTGATATTTTCACTATAGTAATTGAGAAACATCAATGGATTATTATTTACTAGTTTTATATTAATGATTTACAAGAATATATTGAATATAAAAGTTAACATAGAATATTGTATTAAATGCTAGGTGAAATTTAATGGAAAAGATATGACTAAGGGAACATATCCCTAAATATGTTCGTAATGTTTCTATAATGTTATTTGGTTTTGATCAATATTGATTTGAATAAAGTAAATTAGACAATATTGATGACCTGGATACTAATTCTCAATTTGATGAAAAGTTGTTTTCGTTATCATTGATGGATTTTACAACATTATTGGATTTATGGTATATATTGAATAATATATGGTTTTAATTAATGAATGAGGATTTATGTATGTATTCATTAATGTTTTATGATAATTTATTTTATTACCATCTTTTATGAGAATATATGAACAAGGTATTCACATATTTTGTATAAGATAATTATGATCTACTTTATGATTGTTTGAGGATCAATGTTATGTTTATTTTTGTATATTTATTTACATTCCTTCTAAATTTTTGTACATTGAATTTGGTTAAGAATATTTTGGATGAGTCATAATGTTAACTATTTATGAATGTAATTATGTCAAATATTGGGGTCATTATTGAGGTTATATAAATTAATGTATTATTGGATAACTATTTTTAACTATTCTGTCCTAGATGATATATAAAGATAGTAGGAATTACATATCAATTTTTAAGGAACTTATACTTTGTGAAAAGTAAATTTTAGTGCTCCAGGCATTAAAAAAATATAATATTTGATATTAATATATTTTAGTAATAAATTATGTTGAAGCTTATCAAGGAAAAAAATGATGAAATTTTACTTAAAATATATCATGTTTATTTTATGAATTCCTCTATCTAGATAGTAAAATAACCACTCAACTCTAGGAAAAATGATCTTGAAATAATAATGTTATCCTCTAACATACATATATGATTAATTAATGGCCTTTTATTTCATTATAGATTTATGTTTTTGTGTTAATTGACATTCTATAAATCATTCACTTTATTTTGATCAATGATCACTTTCTTTTTATATTATTATTTATGATTCTATTGTATGGCAATATTTTTACTTCCCACCAATGTAGTCTCATATGTAAACCTAGATATTTATTATTCTAGTTGAAATTTATACATTCCATTATCACTTATTGAGGAAATTTATTAATAACCCTTTTGGATATGTTTTTTTTAAAAGGATTTTTCAAATATCAAACCATTTATTTTTAGAAGATGTTCAAATTCTGAATGGTAATTTATTTTAAGGGGGGATGGATGGGAAAATTGAGATTTTTAAAGAATAAAATTGGGATTGATAACATATAAAATATAAAAAATTGATATTAGAGGAGAATAAAACACCCTATGAATTTATGATATATATTTTTATAGATTTATACTCTTTGATAATTTGTGTTATACAAAACACAATGTTCTAAAAAAAGAGTGATATCCTACTAATATTTTTTTTAAAAGACCATTATAACATAGCCATTAAATAAGTATGTATATATAGTAAAAAGAATTTAAAATACACTATAACTGTTTTATATAAATAATATATATTGATAAACAAAAAGAAAATTTTTGTTAAAGAAATTATATGCATTGAAATCACTTTTCCTCAAAAAAGATATTTTTATTAAATTTTGGGATAAAATAATAAATTTAATTTTTGTACCTTTCAGAAAAATTATTTTAAAACATAAACTACTTTTAAAATCATCATATAAAAATTTAATTAATATGAAAATTTTAAATTCTTTAGAAAATATTGATTTTTCAATGAATTGTGAAAAATACAGATTTTTGTAAAACTGGGATTTCATTACAGAAAATTGGGTAATTTAAAAAAATAATTATTATTTTAATTTTATTGGTATTAAAATAATTAATTTTTTATTAATATTAATTACAATTAATTAAATTTTTTTCATCTTTATACCGTTTTTAGTATAAGTTTATTTTTGGGTTTAAAGACACATTTTTTCTGGAAATTATTTTTAAGTGTATGATGTTTCTCAATTTTAATTAATTAAAATAAATAATAATTATGAATGGATTAAATTGAAATTATATATTATATATCTAAAAAACGAATTTAAATTCATATTATTATGTTTACTACCCATAGAGTTAATATAAGATCATGTTATGCTTGAAAAATACATTTCTTGAAAACTGTTTTTTCATCGCATCTCTGAGTTTAAATTTAAAATATTTTTGTGAATATTAAGTGAGTTAAATTAAAAAAAAATGGATCCCATATTTTTAAATAATAATTAATTATATTATATACTAGGTTTAACTTAATTTATGGTCATAATGAATAGTGAAATAAGAATAATTGAAACTATAATTAAGGAAAAATAGGTTTACTTGGGGGTTAAACTAAAACGATAAATGTTAAAATTACCCCAAAAAATTTAAAATTTCTATTTTTGGGACATATTTATACCTTCCCTCCTTTTAGGGTTCATAATTACCCATTCTTGAGCCTTTTTTATGTGAAAAATTGGGCCACACTTTATTCTTTTAAAACGTTCCTTGTATGTCCTCTCCCCCACTTATAAAAGTCCACCTCCTATCCTATCATATTCATAATTATAAAACCAATAGTTTCAGGAAATATATACCTAAATAACTTATTTAATCCTATAAAAACATCCCATACCCCTTAATACCACTGTAAATTCAACCTTGAAATGATTTTGGTGCAAAACTAATGAGGTTTTCTGAAGAAGAGGTAACGTTCTTAAACGAGCATCTTTATTTTATTTCTACCTCCACCTCCATAAAATATTATTTAAATAATATTATATAATTAAAATTGTATATATAATATAATAATATTTTATGATATTAATTTTATATCTTATATTCATCTACTCTTCTATTAAATAGGAAATGAAACCTTTGATTGTGTGTATGATGAACTATTACCTCACGAGTCGATGTTATTAATTTTCCATCACCACCTCTCATGACTAGATATAATGATGGAATTAGTGTTTATATATGTTATTTATGATATTATTATACTTATATAATTTTAATATCACATATAAATTCATATTTTCCATTCCATAGGAATACTATAACATCGCTCGTGTGTACAACATAATACCACCTCGTGAAGTGATGCGATTAATTATTCACTTACTTTTTAAATAGATGTTAATGAGGATATACATAACTAATATTTTAAATATATATGATATAATAATTAATTTATTAAAGTTTTATATTATTTTCATTCCTTTCCTTCCATCCATCAATAAAATGGAAACAATGTTCATGCATATGTACGACCTACCATCTCTATGAATGATGTATCTAATTTTCTATCTATAAATTTTATAAAATAATATAAATACATTTATAATGAATTTATATAATATTTTTTATTATGGTTAACATTATGGATATGATTTAGGCATAATTAATTTAAAATTAACAAAACAACCAAATGAATAATCAAATGAAAACAAACCAATTATCACACATAACAATGATTTTAACAAATAATTGTTAATAAATGGGTAATAAAAGACAATAATTAAATAATTTATTGTATTATATATGTTATTATGGTTATTTAATATATTTATAATTACAATATATTTATTATGCAAGATTTTGAAACACATATGATGAAAATCGGACCTGAGGTTAGGGTTTCTCATCACACTTTTACTAACATGAGATGCAAGCCATATTCAAAACATAATTATTTTTTATGGTGTATATTCCCCCAATTTGATATATTATATCATGTATTACTTCATATTCAAGCAATATAAATTTTAATTTAATGTTATTTATTTCATAGGCCATAGGATTCATAAGTTACCAAAGTGGTAAAGGTTTATGTTATAATTTTACTATTTATAAAGATTGGTAATAAATGAGATTACAGTGATGAAATATTATGACATATATTTCAATAAAATAAGAAATTTTATTATTATATAGTTATTTGAATATAATACATGTTTTCATACCATTTTACTTTCTTTAAGAATAAATGGGACCAAAAGAATGTTTTTAAGAAAACTGACTCCATTTCTCTCCTCGGTGGAAAATACTTTTTCATTCATATCAATGTCTTCTAAAATTATTTTAAATATTTTTTATCAATATACTAATGATTTATTAAATAATTTTTACCCATGTTTTACTTTTTTTTAAAATTGTATGAATGTAATCTTTTTTTCATTTTCTAGATGCCGGACTTTTTAACATATTTACAACCATGAGAAAGGAAATTTGGTCATTCAGGGATTTCCCACCTTTGTGATCACTCATTATTTAAATATTATGTTAAAAATTTAAAATGATATTTTTAAAGATTTTTTTCATCATAATATTCTACTTTTTTATGATTTTTAAAAGTTATTTTCAATGAGAAAATATTATTTTCCTCAAGAATATTTTAATGGAATTTTTTTGGTATTTTTATTCATCAATGAAAACAAACCTCCATTAACTTATGATACATTAGGAACATATTATAATTATACCATCGTTATTAATTTTCTATATGGTTTATGATAATTTTGAATATGTGTGTACTATTTTGATACCATTCTCCATATTATTCTAGATTTTTTATGATAATTTTTATTTATTGGGGATATTACTGACATTTCATATGATAGTTTTTCAATATAAAGGTTTATATTTATTATTTTCTCCAATGTCATATAAAGAATGCATTATACTTACTAAGACATGGGTGAGACCCACTATAAATCTCTATTTGTCAGTAGGTCTCATCAGACAAACTATATTGTGTTTTTAAGCCTTACCCATTTATATTGATGTATTAGAACATGATCATTATGGTATTTTAGATTTATTGGAACGAGGCCTCGATTGTATATTTGAAATTTCCAACACTATGGATCCCAATATTATAAATTGAATTATTTATATCCATGTGATTATTTTGTTTTTTATCATATTTATGGATGAGTTTCTATCTCATGAGATTATTTATATGACATTATTTGATTATCATTTATTACTACCATATTATTCATGCCATGTTAACTTCCACTACATACTTACGCTTATTTAGAATATGAGCTGACCCCTTCCTTAGGTTTTCTTTCCTTAGGATTCTTTTTAGTGTTTTATGATTGATATGTAAGAACATGATAGTGGGAATTAAGATGATCTCAAAGAAAATTATTTGTTGTATTTAATATTTTCCATTGTAATTTGAATTTAAAGTATGTATCTAGTATTACAAAACTAATATTCTATTTGGTCCTTTAGGATGTGAATGATTTTTTTATATGAAATTTTAAAACGTAACCACTGAATCTAGCCTATAGGGATCAGGGACATTATACCACATATCTATGATAATAATAATAATTTTTAACAAGCGAAAAACTAGTAGATTAATGATATAGTATTTATTAAAATAGTATATAATATTTATTATTTCATACCAGGCTAATAAAATTGTTCTGCTATTCACACATTATATTAATCAACCCTTGAATAATGAATATTTAATTAATAAAAATAATCACTACATTATTTTATAATAAATAAATTAATAAATAAATATTAAATTCACCAAAAAATAAATAAATAATTATTAAATATTTTTCTCACAAAATATATTCACAAATAACCAGTGATAGAATATATTAGTTAAATTAAAAATTAATAATTATTAAAAAAATGGGAAAGTATTATTTATTCATCATACTAAATGATTATATTATTTAACTGAGCTTCTGTATACACTTAGTGTGTGATCCTCTTGGCTTCTTTCTCAGTGACATTAGGTGAAGCAGCCGGAATTACAAGTTAGTGTCCAATAACATGCCAAGACAGTTATACATAAAAACATTAATGTAAAAATTACATACAAACTCATATATATTACTACTATGTAATATAATCCCTTCATCATGATATATTTAATAAATTTGGTTTTGTACTCGTGCCAGTAACCTTTGTGCTCGATGTATCTTTCATTGAATTTTCTCGAATTTTACATTCTACTAGAACCCCAAGTACAAGGATTTTTTAAAGCCATATAATTTCCATTAAAAGTAATAAGATATCATCTTATTTTAAATAATTGAAGGGAAAAAAATACTTTCTCACATTATTCATTAATGAAATGATAATCATTACATGCCTAGCACATCTTACTTCACGACATAAATATTTCCTCATAGATTTTATTAATACATCAAAGTAGGTGAAAAATAATATTCATTAATAATAACTTCAAATTATAATTATCAAAACACACATCTATATATAGGAACATGATATGACATATGTAAATGTGGATTTTATAATTGTAGGTCTTGTTCTTATAATCTCTCAAACAGGATATTGCCATTAGCATACACCATGAGAAAGTGAAACAAAGTCATATCTGTCTAGACCCCTAATTTCCTATATCATTTTTGTCCCACAAACTGTTTCATCTATCTATATATCATATATATAATAATATCATCATGACACTTCTGGGTGCTCCTCATTGCAGAGAACTACTATGATCTTCTAGTGTGAAAACTACTCTAAGGACATTATCATGTACTGTGTAATACAAAATAAAATAATAATGTAATAAATAGTTAATTATTATTAAAAAATATTAAAAAATTTAATCATAAATTATAAATAAGTTGGTTCTAGGGATCCAACTCTATTATCTTGATCAAAACCTTTGGGAGGAGTTATATCCCAATCACTTTGAGCATTTGAAATGAGGGAAACCTGATAAATTTAGGAGAATTTAATTGAGGATTATGATATGGCCAATCTTTAAGAATACCCAAATATATTCTTGTATTTAATTTGAGGAGTCTAATGTGGTTTCCTATACCACATTCAATCCAAATGTATACTCAGGGAATATGGGTATATTTAAAATGAGGAAATATATTATCCACACCTCTTGGTTATTCATATTTGAAATAAAATAATAATATGTGTGTTAGTCATAACATATTTACATAAATGATTTAAAAGATGATGATAACTTGGGTTTTTAAATCATAGAATAAATGAGATTTCACATTCCAAATATTGTTTTTCTTTTGGATAAATATGTTCATTCAGTTGATGAAAAATTTAGAGTACAGATTCTATTAGAGATATTGTATGTATTGTGAATAATAATTTTGAGATTCTATAAAAAAATTATAATGGATGAAAGAATTATTTTAAAAACTAGATACATTTAATATTATGGAATTTGTGTTCCAGAGTATTCAATGATTGAAATAATCAGATCATTCAAGATATGAGAAGAGTTTCGAGGACATAAGACATGTTGCATGTATATATTGCAGACCTTGAAGAATTATAAACCTGAAAACATAATCTTGTAGGCTTGTGGAGGAATAATGTGATCCATTATTTTGAGATCATTCTTGTTGCATATTATATTTGAATAAGAGAAGAAATATTCTAATGGACTCTTGAATTAGAATACTTAATTGGACTCTAGATTAGGATAATGAATGATTGGATATTGTGTTGATTTCTTGTATAGGAGAGAGATTTATAATAGTTAGTAGACTATATAGTTGGAGAAATGTTGACTCAATGTGGATAGGAATTGAATTTCCATAGATGTAACCACCTACATATATTGAAGAATCCATGTTATGAGGAATAACCAATATGGAAAAGCGTAGGCCTTTCAATCAAACCATATAAATAAATTCTGTTACTCTTTCTATTATTACAACTGTAAACGAGGTGATAATGTGGTATAATATTAAGTTCATTTTGATCCTTAAGAGGTTAAAGAGAATAAATTGAAAAATAATTTATAATATTTGTGTACCATTGATTCACCCCTATCAGGGGTACCTAATTGTTCTTTAGACTCTCTAATTTGTATAAGAGCCATGGATTCCTCTAAATATCATTAAATTTTTTATTATGGAATATGATATATATTTAAATGAGTTCATAGCCATTATTTCATGAATGCTCAAAAAGGATAATGTTAATCTGGAAGTCATTAGACAAAAAAATTACCCTTTCCTTTTATGAGAAGAACAATAATAAAAAGTCCTCCTAAAAGTTACATTATCTAGCCTGGTTAAAATACGAACCTAATATTATCTCTAATTCTAACCATCAAGGGGAGAAAATATGTAAAATTTTGGAATCTATATTGGATATATAATGGAGTAAATATTCTGATGTTGAATATTAATGTTGTTATTCTAAGGAAAGCTCATGTAATGAAAAAGGAGACTAGTGGAAAATCATGCATGAATTTTATTATTCGATAGTAAAATGAGTTTCCTCATAAACAAAATATTGATAATTGAATGATTGACATTGAATATCGTCACCATTGAAATGAAAACCAAGATGAAAGAGTAAAGTGATATTATTGAATATATTTCCAATGATATTTTAATGAAAATGGATATGGATATGGAGTTTATGGATGGAATCATATCTCTAAAAAGGAAACATAAATAAAGGATAAAACTAGGTACAAATTCTTCTTAAAATTTGAAAGTAATAGAGGTTCAATTGAAATAGAAATTTATAAAAATAAGATTTGTTAAATATAGAATTGACACCTCTAAAGAGAAGATGAAGGTCCCTCCAAAATCCATCTCAACTTATGTATCATTAAAGAGGATCCCCAATTTGATATATAGAAGTAATTTGTTTTCCCTAGAAAATATCGAATAATGATTCTAAAATAATTAATGAAACACAATTATTTTATTGTTTAATATCTGGGGATACCATGAGTAGATTTTTTCAATCCATCTATCCAAAAGAACATATTATAACTCCAATAATGCCAATGTCTCCATCAAGGGGGGGGGGGGAGAAAATGAGGATTTAATCTTATGGTAAAATTTTTATTTATTATATTTTATTTTCGTATGGTAAGGTTTTATAATTGGAGTAATGCATGGTAAGATAAAAGAAATAGTAAAAATAACCAATACTATTAATTACGTAGAGATTTACAATCATATAAAACCTATTAATCTAGAAAATATATTCAATGTTGCAGAGGATGAAAATGAGACTCAACTAAGGGAGTATCAATCACCAAAATCTAACAACTAAAAACCAATATCCTAGGGGTATAGAATGAAAATATTGAATAAAAAAGTGGGTTTTATTGATAGGAAAGTGGTTGAAAATTTTATTCCACAAAATGAATCAATTCATGGGAAGGATAGTTTTTAGAATCCCTAAATCTTATTAACAAGAAAGAAAGAATATCCCATACCAAGAATTAAAGGAAGAAGAAAGCAAGGATCAGAGAAATCTCTCACCCTGAACATTTCTTCAAAATAAATAATAGGTTCCCACTTATTTCATATTAGTTTATATGTATTGAGATAACATGTAGATAGTTGGAGGATATTCACCAATTTTTTGTTTCATATGAATCTACATTTTTTATATAAATTGGTAATAATGGATTTTAATGTCCTTAAATGACACTCTTATCCCTAATTTTTAATTGTATTAATCATATTCGATAAGGGGTAGTTCTTCATTGATGAAAGGAAGATATAAAGTGGGAATTAAAATTCTGTACCTATAATTTATAATGTTTTTGTTAAAGTGTGCATAAGAACATATATTTCATGAATTAACATACTCCATCTTAATAATTGAGGATATTTTAGTATGGTATCACATGAGATTATTTTATGGAAAAATTATACAACCTTGGTTATATATCTCTTACTTTATAAACTTGTTTAGCCCATGTCGACTCAGATTTGATTAACTAAAGGTTATTTTCTATGTGATGCATGTGATATAATACCTGTCTCAAAAGTGCTGATTAATTTAAAGTATGATAACATGTTTTTGAGAATAAAAATGATATAATAAAACCCCCATTTTCATTTTAATTTGATTTCAAATAATAGAGAGAAAGTTTGAACACACATATTCACATTAATAATGTGATGTTATATTTAAAAAAAATACAAAGGGGTATATTTTTTAGACCAAGTGGTGCATTTTTTATCAACATGTAAGTATTTATTAATGGATTAAGGGGTTATGACTGGAGAATTGTTTGGGATTAATTTAATGGAATTGCATTTCATGATTAATAAATTCTCTATGAAAGTTTGACGATTTTCATGGAATTATTTAATGTCAACGACCCTTGTCAATTATTAGACGTTCTTAGATCTTGATAATGAATATGATGAATTATGGGTACTTAAATAAGTCCATTGAATATAAATATTATGGCATGTGGTTTTTTAATTTTGAATGCCATGAAATTGAAAGTCGAAATTTGAGGGCTATTATGGAATTCCTATATGGTTGAATTTTATACGTAGATTTTTTTTTGCGTTACCAAAATAATTGCCCTAAAATTGAGATGGGAAATATTTCAATAAAATATATATTAGAGAAAGACTACAAATATGCAAGATTACTAGTTTAGAGTGCCACATGGTGGAAGGATATTGGGTGACACAAACACTGACAAGAGTGCACAAATGGGTGCATAATTGAGGGGACAATGCTATTGTGGAGTGTATAAAAATAGAATGTGGTGGTGTGTGATGTGTTGTTCTTTGAGAGGACCCTATCATACACACATAGAGTGCTCATTGAATCCAGATTCATTATATAGAAATGATTTCAAGGATAAATATCTAATATGGGATAAACATGGAGAGGGTACTGTTCAACCGCATAGAAACATATATAAATAACACTAGAAGTCAAATTCAGTTGATCTGATACATCCAATAAAAGTAGAGTTTTGTAAACATTACACCTCATTAAATGTTTATTTTGTAAATATTTTTTCTTCCATATATAATCCATGGCGATCTTTCCAAATAATGAGCATCGATCAAGCTATGATCAAAGCCATATATTCTATGGTTTATATTCATATGAGATTGTTGTTGAGTTTAGAATCATGTAATGAGGAACTTTAGAGATCCATGAATATGTAAACTTCTATGTATGAGTTGTAGAATATTGTATAGAGGATTCTATGATTATATTTCCTTGATTAATGCACTGTTGATATTGAAATGGTCAAGCATGTAACATCTTATTGTATGCATGAAAATTTTATGTAGAATAAAAATAAATGAGATTAATATCCATGTGAAAAAAATAAAGAGATCCCGATATTTAAAGTATATTCATTAAGAGTGTATCGAAACCGGTTTTCTAGAATCTATTTAGCATTGTAAATGTTTGGTATTAAAATGGAGAATCATGATATCTATAAGAATTTTAAAATAGAAGGACACATAGATAGGTTGTGAAATTTATTTATCGGCATGAAAAATGAAATTGATCCATGAGAATTGAATTCCACTTGAACTGATAAAACCCAGCTCTGTCGATCATTTTAGAAGATGAAGATATATATATAATGAGATTTATGCATACTATTTGAGAAATATAGTGTGATCAAAACAGTATGGAGTAGTTATATCCCAGACCATTCAAGAATTTAAAATTAAGGAAACTGGATTCTTTTATTTGTATTTAAATGAGTTTTAGGTTTAGTAAATCTTGAATAATACCCTCATATTATTAGTTATTTTACAATAGTATTTCAATGTGGTTTTTATACAATATTTAAACCAAAAATACACATGAGGCATAAAGGTTTATTTAAAATTCGGAAATATAATACCAACACCTTGAATGTTGTCATATTTGAAATAATAATAATAATAAATGTTTTATTATTAAATCATTTAAATGAAGGATTTAAAATTGTATCTTAATGAGGGTTTTTAAAACATTTAATATATGAGATATCACCTAAAAAATATTGTTTTTTTATTAATAACAGTGTTCATGAAACTGATAAAAAATATTGGGCATAAAATAGTAGGAGATGTTACATAATTTAAGAATGATAATTTTGATAAGCCTGATATATATTTATATCAAAGAATGAAATAGTTAGATGTTAGGATATTTTTTAGAAGAATAAAATTGAGTGCTTGATTTATCAAATATTGAGAGAACAAGATCATTAAATATCTAATAATAGTGTCAAGGCCAATTGACCTGCTATATGTAGCTATTGAACCCCTTTTAGAATTATACATTAGAAAACCTGATCTTATTGGCTAGTGGGGGAAGTAAGTCATCTAGAAGATAGAATATATTTATGATTTATGATCATATATATAGAAGTGAATAGATATTTGAATCAACATTGGTAGTGCTAGACTCTTTTGGACTTTGAAGTGGGCGAATGACATAATGAATTATGTTTTGATTTCTTATATAGGTGAGAGTTTTGGGATCTTTAGTGGACTCTAGAGTGAGAGAACTACAGAATTATAGTTGATGGTAATAGACTTTACCTAGATACAACCATATGCATATAATGAATATTCCATGTGGGGTGGGGGGATAACCAATATTGAAAGGAGTAGACCTTTCATCTGATCCTTGTAAATAATGTGTGGTACTCTCTTAATTAGATAAATATATTGTAATGAGTTGATCAAGAAAAAAAACAAGGTAATGAAAAAAAATTTGAAAGAGAATTTATAAAACGTGTGTACCATGGATTCAACCCATCTCAGTGGCACTTAATCAATACTTGGTCTCTATAGTTCCAGTAGACCTAAGTGCCATCTCTATTGTTACAAAAGGGTATAGCTGAGTTTCATCAACTCATAGAAGGGTCATCTGATTCTCCCATAAGGGTAATAGAGAGAATCTTATGCCTATGTAATTCTAATCAACCATAGAATGGTAAATAAACATTGCTCTTATACAGTTATATGGTGTCACATAAGGGTAGAATAGTTCATCATAAAACTCCACATTTTCCATCCTAACCTTTTTGTAATATATTATAAACAGATTTAATTTTATTTAAAATAGAAATCAATGGAAGTTTTCCGTTTTGAGAGTTTTAAATTAAATATTTTTTCTTTTATTAGTTTTAGGAGATATGAATGGGATTTGTGGGAATAAGTTTTGAACTAATTTAATGTGAAATGAATTTTCTTTGTGGATACTATTTATATGTATTTCAAAATACTATATATATTTTTTCTATTCATTCCTCCTTTTTTGAGTCTAGATGATATTAAATCCTTATATATAATCTTTTAAATTCATCTATGGATTATTTGATCTCCCTATGCACTAGGAAATTGATTCTAGGATAAAAAAACATTTCTCTCTCATCTGTTATGGATACAACAAATCTCAAAGGGGATATCCAGGTAGAGGATCTATGACATCTCTTCTTTTTTATAATTCTAAAATGCGATTTAACCATTTTTTAACATAATTTTTTTAATGTTTTTGATTAACCATAATAATATAGTAGAAAGGGAAATAATCCAATAATGAATGAATATGTGATTATTATGAAAGAGGATGATGAAATTCATGCTGTGAAATTATATTTATGATTATAAAATATTATTTATTTCTACAAATTTAAATATAACTACAATTTATAAAGTATAATATTAATTCGTAAAATAATATAATTTCATGCATTAGATTTAATATGTTAATTTTATTTTATATAATGAAATAAATGTTTTAATTCTCCTAAAAATGGTTATCCTTGTTAAATTTCTACAATTGATTTAGAAATAATATTTCATACCGAGGATAAAAATTATTTTTAAAAGAATAACGAATTTCTTATTGAAATAAATATTATAGATAATAATTTCAACAATATTGATTGATGATTTATTACATATAGTAGAGAATTATATCTGGTCATCTGCATGATTGAAATAGCAATGAGAAATATTCATTTACATGTCTAAGATTAAGGAAAATTATTATAAAAATTATCTTGTAGAGATAAATGGAAAATATCATGCCTTTTCCCAAATAACATTTGATTAAATTATAATGATAACATGCTATGGTGTTAAACTACAGAAATAATATTGATTATAATTATTTTATAATTCTATATATAAGAAATTAAAATGGACATTGTCCCATACATTATTCTAGCTATTTTTTTCTTATGAATATTATTACATTTTTAAAAATTTATTCATTTCCTGAGTTAATTATCACATGTTAGAATTTTTTTTAAATTATGGAACCATATGTATTATAATATTGAATATTTGGGACAATCGATGGGGAATCTTAGTGTTTTGAGGGTGAAACATGGGGTCATTTATGATGACGATGATGGGCAGGGATTCCTGTTGTCATGATGGTGACACAATTTGGTGGTTTTGATGATTATATGGGAGGGGAAGCCTAATGTTGTGATGGTGGTATGGGGTATCAATTACCATGATGATGTTTTCCTATGATTCTAGATGTGTTATTTTATATAATAATGTCGAAAATGCAACCATGACTGATAGAATGGGTTGAACATGGCCTTTCTAATATTTATTGTGTTTCAATATGAAAATATTTATTGATATTGAATTTTATTATTTAATGGTCCATATACTATATGTTTTTATATATAATAAGTTCATAATTCGAGGAAGTGGTTTGATACCCCACACTATGAATGAGTATTTTATGAGGTGTCTTGGGTCGAGTCATAGAGAACCCAGATGATTATTAAATGATAAATGAATTAATATAAGAATGAGTTTCCTCTTTTTTCTTCATTATAATGATGGAAAAACTATGAATAATAGAAAAGAATTAATAGTGCAATTTGGGATGTTTCCCTAGAGATTAAATTGTTTATATTGTAAATGATAATAGTAATTATTAATTAAAGGTTAATTAATTAATTTATTAAATCAATATTGATTCTGGTATTCTTTGATTCTGATGCCTTATTAGTGGTAGTTGGGAGTCCTATATGAAATTAGTGGCATATTTATCTAAGCCTATGTAGTTTCCCTTAGAGTGATACAAAACATATATATATAATATATGTTTATTGATTTAATATTCTACCGCACCTATGTTGCATGGGTGACTGACATTCAATGTTCTCTAGAAGGGGTTTTCCCTTAACATCTTAGTTCGTGAGGAATAGCTGGATGAATACCCCCTTTGTCCCCACTCTATTTTCTTAGTAGTATTATGTGCTGGTATACATTGTGGTTATCTTGTTCTATATATGTGTGTAGAAGTTTTTAATGGATCATTTTTATTTTACACACATATATCAATAGTTATATCATCCTAATAGTTATTATACGTATGTTTTGTTTTGGATGAGATGGCTTGATGTATAATACATGATTTGAAAGTTGCAGTGGCTCTTGAAAACTACTTGGTTACTATAAGAATATGTGGTTGGGATAGTGATATGAGGTGATGTACTAGGTGCATGATTAAGCCTAAGAGTCTTTGGGATAACTTACTTTATCTGTGGTTTATTTTTCCTAGAATAAATTTAGAGAGAGGTGAATAAAAACATGCAATGATGGGAAATAATAACAAACATGTAGGGAAGGTATAAAAAGGTACCCTATTTTTTATTATATTATATGATCTATTTTATGTGATACATGGTGGTAGACATCCATATAAAGGATGGAAAAATAATAGTGAAATCGCTTAGGTGAGGAGTTTGTTTCATTTGTTTACTCACTAGGATCTATTATGATTTGTTCACATTTTTCAAGAGAGGATGCAAGGAGGATCCTAACGAGTATACATGTTATGCCCACTCTATTTATATAAAAACTACTTTTCAGTTCAATAAGAGAATCTTGGTGATCAAGCTCAACATGACTAGTTTAAGGAGTTATTTAGGAACCATTGGAGCATCATGGATACCACTAGGAAAATATTCTAGTGTTTTTAATTGACTTTATTGATTATCATTTCAATAATATCATGTATTGGGACTTCTTCTTCTTTTTAATGAGGATGACATATTTAGTGGTTTATATCTTATTATTATCATTTCTCATTTCTTATTTCATAATGTATTCCATATATGTGGATGCTAATCACTCGATTCTTGTCTCTAACAAATGGAATATTTGTGGTGAGATTCAGACATCATTATCTCTCTTCTATCATTATTGGACTGTTTGGTGTACCTTTGGGGGGAAAGAGAGTCATGATATAGTGGTATCAAAAGTGATGAGTGAAATAAATAATGTATTTTAGAGCTTAGAAACTATGATGATGCTTGGGTTGGTAGGTAAACAATGTTACCTAGGCTTAGTGCATGTTTTGAACAAGGTATACAGAACATGAAACATAATTTTATGTGCCATTGTGATCCCAAACAAGTTCCTTTAAATTTACTAGATATTTTAAGAAATGTGGTGTCTCTTATGAGGTAGATTCTTAGGAAAGGAACACACATCAAATCTATATACTCTATTGTTTGAAAGGGTAGAAAATTAGAAAAGGTTAAAAATAAAGTAACTAATTATTTCTAAAAAACATATGTCCCGAGTTAGGAATCCTCAATGTTTGTTATATTGCATAAATTGATCGAGGTTGATGTATCTATCATATTCATATCTATGATGTTTAGTAATAGGTTTTTATAAATTTATATTTAGTGGAGGATGAAAACAAAAAATCTCAGAGGATGAAAATTTGATAGTTATATCACAGGGTCTCTTATAGCTTGATGACACCCTCTCCAATTGTGGGACATAATTTTAGTTGGAGGAGGTCGTGATATCCTTCATTTAGAATCATTATCAGTATTAGAACTAATCTTTGTTGTCCATGATGAAAATTTTAGGATTATCTAGCAAACATAGTTCTTGTTCTAGGGGTTTATGAAGAGATAGATATTCTATTGGAGATGTTTTGATATTATTTTTCAGGTTGAGTTTATTTCTCTGGTCTCAAGAGGTATACTTATTGATCAGGGATATTTTACCTTTATGATGGGATTTTGAGGATTGACCTTATTTTTGATTGACACATTGAGTATCATTTTAATCCTAAAACCCTTTATTATTATCCCCTTGAAGTGAATGACCTATATTATCATCATTAATTGATTGTTAGGTCTTTATAATTAGCGTAGGGAAACATCCACATTAATTTGATTAAAATATGCCTAATAAATCTTGAAGTTATTATCATTTTTACCACTCCCCCTTTTAGTTTCTAACCCATACCTAAATTCATTTGGTGGTGGTAAGTTGAACCTAGTCCTTATACCTAGTGATCATATGGAGATTTCATTAGCTGGAAGGGTTTCTATGAACATTTTCATATCATCATATTACTCTATCCTCATTCCATTTATTGTTTTAGGTGATGGGGATTTTATCCTCATGTTCATCCAATAGACTTATACTGGGTTTGGTGTGGTGGAGATTGAAACCGATGGAAGAGGTTCCTGTGTATATTACATTGGTTTAAATAATTATAATCTTCAATTTTTCTAGGTGACATATTACTTTATTTAGGAAAGGATAATATTATAATTTTTCATTAATTTATTTCTTCCTAGTATTGAATTAATTACTCACTATTGTGAAATAAATTCTTTTATGCTATGTGTTATGCATGTGTCTTTGTTTATGATGTGATATCGGCCATGTGTTCTTACATACTCAGATGTGATTTCTCATGTAATTTTTACATATTCTTTTTCTATAGGGATTTGAAGATAGGGGTAACTTCACCCATCATGCTGCATTATATTATGAAACATTTTAAAATAATGTAGGTGATTTAGTGATGCTTGATGTAGAAAATATCGAAGTATAGTGGATGATTTACTTAGATTTATATTCTTATTGAAGCTATGTTTGTCTTGGTGCATGTGATGATTGAGAAATATTATGTTACATTTTTATAGAACTCTTGATTTAATGGAATTTATTTTTTGTTAAATTGTAAATAGAAATTGGGAAATTATATCCTTGGTATCTTTTTTCCTAGTATACCCCCAGTGAGTAATTTTTTTTAAAAATGGAAAATAATTTAATGTAGGATAAAGTATATTATTTCAACCACTTATTTTATTTTATGATTCATGTCATATGTTAAATTTATGTACTCTATGTTACATTAGTTAGGGGTATTGATATTAATTTTTAAAAGATAATGGTAGGTCTTTTTTAGTTGAATAAAAATAATTTCATTAAAGTAATTAACATCCCAACGTAATTTAGTTATAATGGAACTCATGTTAAATAAGAATTTTTTTTGGAAAAAGAATATTTACTTTGAATATTTCATGAGGGAATATTTTCTTCTTATGATATAATAATATTCAGTGAGTTCCTATTGGGAATTTTTTTTACCAATAAGTTTTCTTTTCTAAACAATTTGAATTCTTCCATGAAACTTTTATTTAATTTTAAAGTGGGTTTGAAAATGTATTGAAAGTATTTTATCAATAAATCATTTGATAAATATTTAGTTATGAAGAAGGATTTATAGAGGGATTTATTTGAATATTTCTAAACATTCTAGATTATAATCATTATATACTTAGTTACATGTTTTTATCATCATGTTTTGAAATTTAATTTATACAAATGTGAAATTTTTGGATTTATGTATAGAGAGAATTGAACCTTTTATAAAACATTTTTATGTTTTCTAAACAACTATCAGTAATTACTTAATGAATGTTTATAAGTCAAATATCTAAAATTCTCAATAAATGGTAATGTAAGCATGATAATATACTTTGTTCGTGAATTGATAAGCATAGTGGGTTATGAAGATTATAAATTAAATCTAATATAATGATAAATGAAAATAAATCATGTTTAAAAGTTCATTTGGTGACATGTTAATGTAAATTTGTTGAAGTTATATTATTTCTACTTAAATTAGTGTCAAGTGATTATCCTCAAAGTGTTTCCTTTTGTAATGTTTGTTTGTGTGGATATGCAATTATTACTCATTTTTTATGACCTTCTATGTGGCCATTATCATGATTATGTGATCTTACTTGGTAATTAGATTCACTGATGTTTTCTCAAAATTCAATAGTTGTTTGATGCTTGAATTTTTTGGTATTAATTATTTGATCTTATATTAATATGTGAGATTGACTACACTCCTTGATGTAATGATTTACTAATATTATTTCTTCTATTTCAGTGGGATATCCCCTATAGATTCTTTTAAAGTGCTGTATATCTATAATAATTACTCCTATAGATGTTTTTATGTTCGAAATAGAAAGATATCCTTGAGAGGTATCTCATGAGGTGGTTAAATTTATCCCTAATCACTTCCCTATCATTCCTAATTTTTTTAATTCTCGAGGATGAGAATAATTAGGGAGGTATCTAATATAGGTTTAAAGAATATTCTTGAGCCTTGAACTTCCATTTTTGGGGTGTCCAGTGGTCTGGGATAAATTAAATAAATTTAAAAAATTATTTCGAAAATGTTTTTGTGATTTTTAACGTGGTTTTAAAATGGTTTTGAAAAATATGTATGTAGTCTCCATGTTTTTAATGTTTATGTGGAATTAAATTTTGTAAGTTTTTAAAAGTGATTCAAATATTTTAGAACTATTTTTGGGATTTTTTAAGTGATAATAAATCATTATCATAATTATTTATTTGTTTAGGTTAGTGGATATGAAATAATTTTAAAGTTATATTTACCATCATTACTGGCCATACCTTTTTATAAGGGTAATTATTGTTTTTAAGAGGAAAAAAAGGATAACCAAGAGTCTTCTTAGTTTCATAAGGGTTAGCTATGGATTACCTTACATGTGTAAAGGAAACCCTTTGGTATGTAAGGGTATCCTTGGATTTATGCAACTAAATTATGGGCATGATGGTGCGTTCATGGTTTTTGTAAAGGTCAATTTGTTTTCTCATTGCCTGTATAAATTTAATGTGTTCCTCATGTAAGGGCATCTGAGCTTTTAAATAGGCCACATAAAAGTATATTTTTCCTATATGAGGGTCATCATACATTTTCCATTTTTGTATATGGGTAATGAGTATCTCTTGTAAGTGTATCAGCTCATCTAAGTGTCATATCTCATGCTTCGAAATGGTATAATCATGTTTCCTCAAATTTCATAAGGGTTATATAATAATGATATTCTTATACATATATAAGGGTAATAAACCATGTGAGTTTAAAAATCTATTACTCTTACATAGTGTTATGGTGTCACATAAGGGTAGAATATTCCTTCATAAAACAATATGTTTCCATTCCCAAATCTTCTATAATTTATTTTTAATGTAATTAAGGGTATTTAATGTAGAAATAAGTGGTGGTTACCTTGGTTAAAATTTTTAATTGTAAATATTTTTACATCACCTAATTTTTGGAGTTATAAATGGGTTGTGCATGGATTAATTGAGAACTAATTAATAGGAAAGAAATTTTCTATGTGGATATTATATTCATATATTTTAAAATTCCAAAACATCAAGTATTTATTTTTTTTTGGATTTTGAATTATCTCAATGACTCTTTTATAATTTTTTGAATTCATCTAAATATGATCGAAGATCCCTCACAAATGAAGCCTATGTTTCTAGGCTAGTCAAATCGTCCTATATCCTCTCTATTCAAGATAATGTGTCATATAGAGGAACTATCTGGGTTGGAGATTTTTTATTTAACTTCTTTTCATACCATGAAAATGTTAATTAACTATGCTTTATATTATTTTTTAAATGGATTAGTTTTACCATAATAAGATTACAATATAGGAATTAATCACATAAAACAAGAGTATGAGATATCTTGGAAAGAGGAGTGTGAAATGAATCCAATGAAATTCTATTAATGATAATGAAATATTATTCATCACACATTTTGTAATGGAAGTATAAATTTTATTTTAAATAATTTATACTAAAAATAGTATAATTTCATGAATTATATTTACTATGTTAATTTTATTTCATGTAATTAAATAAAATAATTATATCTTATAGAAAATAGTTTAAAATGTATAATTTCTAGAATTGATTCAGAAATAATTTTACATACTTATGGTACACAATGATACCATTAAATCTAAAAATTTAAATGAATACTCTTACTTAAAACCTCAACAATGGTGATTTATGATTTATTACATGTACTATAAAAAATGTTTGATAATCTATAAAATTTATTTAATAAATAATAAATAAGTATTTGCAAAGAGTTTATTAAAGATAATTATTCTAGAAATTATCATGGAGTTAGAAATGGATGACAACATACTTTTTTCAAATAACATGTGATTAAATCAAAATTATAGAATTCCGATGTGTTAAACCAATTAAATAATATTAATAATAAATATTTGATAATTCCATATATATGAAATTCATATAGAGATTATCGCATGTGTTATTCCTGTTATTCCTTTCATAAAGATTATTATTTCATGTGTAGAACATTATTCATGCTTGGAAATAACAATATAATGTTATAATTTTATTAAATTATGCAACTATAAGTATTTTAAACTATGGAAATATTAATATTCATATTTGAATATTTTGTGTTGTGTGATCACCTGCTTTTGAAATATTTTTTGTCGCATTTGAGATTTACTAGATAGTGTGATATCTATTATTATGGTTATTCAAAAATATTGATATGCTTGAAAATTTAATAACAAATTATTGTTGTTAATTCCATATTTATAAAAAATAGTAATGTTGAAATTATTATCAAGATTAATAATATTTTTAAAAGATCATCTTATGGTGGATCACTAAATTATATAAATAATCTTTATCCATGGTAATTTATAAGTCTAAAGATTTTGAGATTAATTGTTAAATTAATCTGCTAATTTAAGATAGTAAAAAATGATTAATGATTTCATAAATTATTTCAATGGGTTTGAGTAAGACAGGTATTGTTTGATTATGTATAGAATGAATTTATTTATTTGATCATAGTTTCTATTGAAGTTATCTGTAGAATAATACATTTAAATATATATTTATACTTTTTAGATTTAGAGCCCAGATGTGATTGAATTGTTACCTATAATGGTTTGAATAATTGATGGTGATACCTGGGATTATGATGGTGTAATGAGTTGTCTATTATGATGATGATGACAGGCGGGGATACCCAAGGTGGTCACGGTGGAATGGGGTTCCAATTATGATAATGATACATTAAATGATTCATGATTTTATGATAATGGAAGGTGATTTTAGATATAATGATGATGTTTTCATAGGATTATATATGTTTTCTTATATGTAATGGTGTCGGGTAAGACATTGATATTGATAAAATGGGCTAATGCTGGGCCTTCTTATTGTTGTTGTGTTAAAAGATGAGAATCTTTCTTGATAATGAATATTCTTTTTCAATGGTCTGATTGCCGAATGTTTTTATATATAATTGGTTTTTAATTATTAGATTTAGATTGATACTATAAACTATGATTTAATATTTTATGTGGAATCTTGGGATGAGTCCTAGAGTACTCATATGGTTATAAAATGGTATGTTAATTAATAAAATAATAGTGGTTTTCAGGATGCATGCTTATGATGAGGACATAATTAAGTATACAAGAAAAGAATTAATATCGTTGTTGTCACTTCGCCAAAAATATTAAATTTTTTATCTTATAAATGATAATGGTGATAATTAATTAAACTATTTTTTATTGTTTTATGCTTTGATACATAGGCTAGAAAGGTAGGAGACTTATGAAACATGATCAACTAATGAGTCTAAGGATATGCAGTTTCCCTTACTGTGGTTATGAGAATTATATATATCATGAATGTTGTGTGATTTCATATTCTACCTCACCCATGTTGGTTGGGTGAACGATACCCAGTGGACTTTGAGAGTATGTTTTCCCTAATATCATGGTTGGATAGGAATGGATGGATGATTACCCCCTTTGGCTATGCACTCTTATCATGGTCGTATTATGTTCTATTTTCAATGGTGGTTATCTTCAACCATTTATTTTCGTACTGGGATATAATTTCTTGCAGTTATTTCAAAGTCATATATCTCTAGATATAGTATCAGAATGTTTATTATAGGTATACTGTGAATGGTTTATGATGGATTGAGTTATAATATATGACATATAAGCTCTAGTGTTCATTAAAAGCTACTCTATTACTATATAAAGATGTGTTTGGGATAATGATATGATGATATTCCTGAAGTATATGATTTATCCAAGGTGTCTCGAGGTCATATTACGTAAGCCAAAGTTTCTTCAGGAAGGATTACTTTGGGAGACAGATAGCTCGGGACCCGTGACTTTGGGGAAGAGTGGAAACCCAGAAGGGGAGTTTTAGTGGGGTACCCAACATTTTTATTATTTTATATTATATCTTATTCATGATACATGGTGAGAGATATCCATAGAAGCAGTCATTAAATAATATTAAATCCATTTCAGTTAAAAGTTAGTTCGATTTGATTACTGATTGTGATTTAGTATGATTCTTTCACAATTTTCACAAAATGTTACCTAGATGATCCTAATACATATACATGTCATGATCACCATGCATATATATAAACTATTATTTTAATCATCAGGAGTTACTTTATTATCATGCTAAACATTACTAGTTTGATGAGTTAGGACCTTTTTGGTCACTGGTAATGACCTTTTTTTAATGATTTTAGTAGTTTTATTTGTTTGTTGTTACTTTCATATCATGTATTGATATTACTTATTCTTTTGTTATGAGAATGAGTTTTTTGTGTGTTTTCAATCTAATATCCCTTGTTTCTCATATCATATTGGATAATTTATCGCATCTGTTTGTATGTTATACCCTAAATGATTACTGCAAACTAATGGCTATTGGTGTGGAGATTCTGTTAACATTATCACCCTTATCCCATTATTTTCCTAGTAGGGGTACCTTTCGAGGGAGGGGGTCTGGATAGTCCAACCATAAGAGGACTTCGACTTGGAAACATAGTAACTGCACGGACTATAATTATGACTTGGAAAATGTATGATGAAAAAAAATTTAGTGAGTCAAATGATACATGATTACAAACACACATTGTAGGATACCTAAAGGGAAAATTCATAGTTATACCTATTAATGAAAATTGTCATCCACAAGAGGAATAAAACATGAAGTATAGTGATTTCAATGACTTCGGTTATCACTAGGATAACCCTTCTCTAATAAAAGATGTGTGCTCCCAACTCTACCTCATCACACACACACACACACACATAGACACACACACTTGGATACCCAATGGGGGAAGATCTAGTAGTAACCTAAATTGTGAATTTATCAGAGGAATAAAACCCAAAACATTAGAGACTGAATGGGCCATAGTCATCACTTGGAAAAGGCTTTGTGAGAAAAAACATGGGTCATCCCAACACTGCCCCATTAAACACACTCACACTTTAGGATACCCTATGTTAGAAGGACCCATTGTAACAAATTCTGAGAATGTATGAATATAATATAACTCAATAATGGAACTTTAATGACTTCAAGGACTATATTTACCTCTAGGCCATTCCATCTTGAGTAAAATTCATGTGATCCAAATTTTACCAAGTTAAATATACAAATGTTAGGATACCCGAAGGGGGAAGAACCATTGGTAAATACTAATGTGAATTCTCATTCATAAGAGGATGCAAACCCATAACCTCAGTGACTAAAAGGACCAATGTTACTTATGAAAAAAAATCCTTAGTGAGTAAAACATGTCTGATCCTAATTCTTACCTGTTCAAAACCCTCATACTAGGATACACAAAGGGAGGGAGCCCAGTTAGATCTAGTAATTTCAAGTTCCAATCAAAATAGGAATTGAAGATGAATCCTTGTTGAATATAAGGATCATAGTTACAATGGGATAATCATTAACGAGAAAAACATGGGTAAGCCCCACTATACCCAGTTTAACACTCACACACACACAAACACACTAGAAAATGTTTAGATAGATACTATCAGTTGATATAAGTGGACCAACTTCTAATGAATAGTTTCCCATGTATTATTTGGGATCTACACAATACACATGTTTAATTAGAACTCACCATTACGATGGTATAGTGCATAGAATCTCAGGGTGCATCCTTAATAGGAAAAATTCAATACTATTCTTTAGTATTATGATAATACTCCTAAAAGATGATTTTACATCATTTCCTATTCACATATTATTTATTATTATGTTTTGAAATATTGTATTAAAAAATATCAAGAAAATTTTGGCATCCTTCCTTTAGGAATCTCACTTAGAGGATTGATGTCAGTGGGTGAGTTGTAAAAAGACATAAGAACTAATCAAAGATGGAAGTATTAGTATGATAATTATTAAGAAATCCATGAAGTCAAAAATTTCATTGGACATGGTTTCAAGTCAGTCATTGGGAGTGTAAAATTGGAATAAAACATGAAAATATCCTAGAATCTATTATTAGGGTGATCTCCTTTAAATCTTTTTTTTGGTTCAGTCGTCATGAATCTTTATTAACCCACTTTGATCACTACCACTAGATTATAGGGACTGGGGACATATCATTCTATAAAGATAATTGGGTAGAAAGACCTATATATTTACTTGTAAACACAATCCTAGACATTATTGTTAGACAAGTGATGGAGAACCCAACCTTATTCAATGTTTTTCTTGATGATGAACTAAGGTTTTCATACAACAACATTTCTTTGGTTGATGAGATTATTTGTTGTTTTTTCAGCCTCGAGAGATCAATATTTCTGAAAACAAAAGTATTTCACAATCATATAAATGTATATAAAGGTATTGATCAATTGGATGAATATTTTTGGAAGTATTCTATCCCTTCCAATTTCATATTCCTTGTTTTAGGAGCATGTTACAATTCATTACCTATAAATAATGGAGATCCGTGAAAATATATCAAACATGAATTTAATTTTTTTTTACTCAAACTCAAGTATGGTGATAGAGGATCACCTTTTCTAGGATGGGACTAGGATCACCTCATCTAGTAGTTGATTATGAAATATATTGGTATCAACCATAGTTACATATCGTTTGATGTGTTCCTCATAGCTTTGTTTCACTGTATGAACATCTTTATTTGATAATTATGTTTTTGTAGTAAGAAGTTTAATATAGATTGATGGAATTTTTTGGAGTCATGTAACAACGTTAAGAAATATATGATGGGTATAAATCATTTCTTATTCAAAAGGAAGACCATCTTATTAATCAATGAGATGGAACTTTTAATCAATGGACAAGAATCCTCCACTATTCACCAACATCAACTTTTTGTTCCTTCTCAAAGAAATGTTTCCAGCAATGTTAAATGGAATTTTGTTAATTAGAATCCCTCCATGAATGTTTTAAATACTAATATTGATGATTCATGCTTCAGTGGAACCATGCATGGTGGGGAAATTATTTAGGGCTCCTGAAAAAACATTTTTTTATAATATAGTGATAATTATTGTGACGTAAATCCCATTATAGTTGAATCCTAATATATAATCCCATGGATAATTTAGTGCAATAACTACTACATACTATAGATGGTTCTGTAAGGAAACTTATCAGTTGTGGTAAATTTTTCGTTCAAATTCACCAATAGAAATTGGTATATTTTTTATCTTATTTGACAAATCAAAATTATAATTAATCAAGAAGTGATAATCTAATATACCTAGTTGGAGGCAAATAAGGTAGTGAATATCCTAACATCCAAGGAGAAGAACCGCTAATAGGAAGTCCACATTTTATATGTATCATAAGAAATTTCCATTTTGGACATGTGTATTAGTCCTTAGACATGATTTTATTTTTAATTTATATCATGAATCATGTACTTTGATGTATTGATTTAAACAATGACGATATTTTCCTATGATATGGTTTCATACATTGGGTGAATCATATGTGATATTAAATTAATTGAATAAATTAAGAAATGATTTTTCCCTGCTATGTTAAATAAAGAATATTCCCCTAACCATTTGATTGAAATGGAACTTGAAAACTAAATTGAGATCCATAGAAGTTCATTGATATGTTCATTTCAGAAAGCCGAAAAATGTAAAATTAAGCATAAATGTTGAAGACACAAGAATGTAAGCTACTTAATGAGATATCCTAAAAAATGGATTATAATAAACAATAGCATTCAAAGGAATTTTTTTTCACTAAAACATTAACTTCTTACTCTATGAGTGCCTTAACAAGTTACTAAACATTGTCCTTTGCTCTAAGACATGTTTACCTAATACCAATTTAAAAAGGCCTAATAGATCACACAACAAGTATTTAAAAAATATCTTTTGATTCTACTGAATTTAATATTAATAGTTAATATTATTCTAAACATGTAGAATAATATTTATTTGGTTATCTTTGATCAAATAAATTCATTCAGCAGATAATCGAGTCCAGAACCAGTGAGATGAATAATAAAATAAATATTTGTTCATGGGGTTTGTGGATATAATATTTATTTATCTATTATTTATTATTCACAATAATAAATAAATATTTTTTATTTACAAGACCAGTTAGTAGATTGATATAAATATATAATTATATACATGAATATTAGAATAAATATTTATTTGTGACATTAGTAAATATAATATTTATTTATTTAATGAATAATATTTAGTTAATTAAATAAATATTTATTATTCATGATTATATAAATTCAGAGAATGATTTGTGGGCCATGTTAAGGAACCGATGGATATGATTTATTAATCTATGATTTCAATTCATGGCCCGAGAATATAACAATAATAATGGTTGTTGTAATATATTTTTTCACGTGATTTATTGAAAATTATACATTAGATGATGGTCCATTGTGTAATTATTAATTATTGGTCCGTATTTATTAATTCAAAATTATATATTTTTATAGATTATGGTTTTTTCATTATGATACCTATTTAATATTAATCATTTACCTTGGATGGAATATCTTCAACTCTACATCTCATTAATGAAGAGTGAACATGATAAATTATTTATTGAAATTGTTGTTAATAAATTGAAATCACTAGGTTCCTCCATTCTAGTACCTAGAATACCTAGTAAATTTTCTAGAGATTCACAAATCCCTTGTAGATACCACTAGAGAAATTCTAGTATGGATTCTCCACCATAATGACAATATGTACAGAGTGTAAACCAGATTGATCAACAAAAAAATAGATTATCACATATAAAGTAATATTTATTTTAAAATAGTTATAAATTAAATATAAAATATTTTCCCTTGAATATTATGAGGGTTTTCATCATATTTTTAAAATATTATCTATTTAAATTGCTGAAAACCCATTGTTGGTCTCTAAATTGAGGTTTCTTTTTCATCCCAAAACCATAAAAATAAAAAATGGATGAAATTTACAATAAATTTTTTTATACCATATAAATTATTTTAGATTTATGATTTCTATTTTTTTTCTATTTTCTCTAACATTATTATAGAATATTTTTATTTTATTTTATTTTTTCATTTTTTTTTCTTATTTAATATTTAATTCCATTGCCCTATTTTTATACATCTAAAGTAATAATATATTTTTTATTTTAATTGCGATAGGGAATGAATTATTATTAGTTTCCATAGACTATATAAATAATATTCATTTTTCTTGATCTGATATCCTTAATGATTTCATGAAATATTAAATTATTGTAACCTTAATGATATCATGGTTCATAAGGCATAAAAGAAACCACGGGATCCAGAGCTTGGAATTGATCCAGATGAGGTAAAGTACTTGAGATTTCAGAAAACTATTTTTTTTTGAAATATGATGAAAGGAAAATGAAACCAAGACATAGGTTGTAAAAAGATAATATGTTTTAATGTCTGTTATAATGTGTAGAGAGATAATATGAGAATCCAAATCTACAAGTTTAACATACCGATCAAATCAATCCTGATTCCTAACTTGTTTTTGGAGAAACCTTAGTTGTTACACAAGTTACCCCTTCTGTTACTGATTATGGAAAAGTAATATTAAGAGAAGTTATAATATTAGTACCAAAAAAATAATCAGCCTCAAAAGTGTTAGAAATAATGTTAAATGAACTATAAGAAAATTGGAGACAGAACCTTTGGAATCAATAGAAAAATTTGTAGAATAAATAGAAGAAGTAGTAGAAGAAAAAGTATAAGTATAAGTAAAAGAAGGAGACGAAGAGAAGTAAGAAAATAAGGAAGCAGCTGTCAAAGAAACTGATAAAGATAAAGACTCAAAAGAAATGAAATCATTAGAATCATTTTCATCATCATCACATTTATTCACTTAGTATGATAATAATGAAAACATAGAAGGATACTAATAAAATCCTCATCTATAGAATAAGAGAATAATTCAACAAATATGGAAGAAAAATCAACATAAAAAGAAGTTGATTAATAAGATCACCATTCTAAAAAAAGTATCTAAAAATAGTTAATTAGATAAGAATGAATATGTTGTATAAATTACAGATGAATTGAATTTTATTAAGAAAAAAATAAAAATTTGAGGATGTTTCAAAACCAAATTCCAGTTATTCAAGACAGAAACCTCCCAAACCATAATAAAACTCACCATATTTGGAGGTAGCCATTTTATAAAAAGGGTTTGATTTCATTTTCCAAGAAACAATAAGGTTTCAATACACAATTTCTTATTTTTCTAATAATGAGAAAGATTGAAGTGGATTAAAAATTCTTGGATTGAGAGATTAGAGTCCCTAAATGTTTTAATAGAATCAATAATCTATATTGATGAATATTTGAAAGAATTTCATAAAAAGTCTTAGACTCAGGAAAGATCATTTTATAATATGGTAATGTTTTTCAAATGAAGGGAATTGGGATATCATGGAACATGAAAATAAATTTCTAGATGTAAATAAACATCTATTAGAAATGGAAAATTGTTTTAACCATTAATATTATAATTTATCTGATTGAGTGATGATCATGGTGGAATTTAGAGACACAAATGGTAAGTAGATAAAGAAAGTAAAATTCTTGAAAGAAAAATTCCATAATTTGGAGCTAGAGATTATACATCTTAGATCATGTCAATATAAACATTTCTTCATGAAGAAAGTGAATAAAACTTTCTCTAAAAGATTGAGATATTAATAAATAATTTTTAGTAGTAGGATGTATTAGAAAATATATCGTGATGATTGGTAAGGATTGACATGAGTTAAAAAAAGATGAGGTCCTTTGTGAAGAACCTCAAAATGAAAGAGTAAACTTTTCATTTCAACTCTTTTTTGTATATTTTGTAAAAAATTTGAATAGTTTTCAATTATGAAATACATTTCAATCAAATTATTTTTTCATTAATTTTTTCTAATTATAATTGGATATATTCTATTTCATTTTATTCATGGAAGAATTTTTATTTCTTATGTAAAACGTTTTTCATATGTTATTAATCCTCTAATATTTTATGAAACTATTGTTACTAATTGATTCTTTTTGGAAAATAGAAAGTGGGAGAATATGTTTTTTCAGGATAGAGACATATAAAATGATAAGTTTAAAGGGGAGACATTATAATTCTTTCGATAATATAAGAAAAGAGTTAAAAATGTCGGGGGAGTTAAGAGAAAAAGAACAGCATCAAATTTCTTAATAGAAATAAAGATTTTATGTTTTTAAAGTTATCATATTTCAATTAAGTACTATATATTGTTCTTTAACAAAGGTAGATATTATTGATTTAGAAATTTTACTTCTTACTTATATATTCTTTTAGTTTTGGAAATTAGAAACACTCTCTTAAATGTGTGTTTACTAAATTTTTATGTTCCAAGTGTTTTAGAATGTTTTTGTAGAAAACATTAGTATCTACAATACATAGAAATGTTTATTATGTACTATAAATATAAACATTAATTTAATCAATCCAATCCATCATATTGAAGGTGTGTATGATCCATTATAATAATAATTTTTTAGACTATTGGTGAGACTTATGCATTCTCTACCTGTCTAAAAAAAGCAATGAACATCAGACTGACCTTAGAACCGATACATCTGAATAACCCTCATTTAGTGTGTCGGATTGAAAACCAATAATGAATTCCATAAAACAAATTTTTTTTATTAATGTACCTGATAATTGTTTCGATCAAATGGAATACATTTTTTCATTGTAAATGATACTAAACAAAACGAGGTTGGACATTCAATTATTCTAGATCATTGTGTGTTGTCAAAGAGCCAACCGTCTGAGGCCAATTTTTTATAGAATCTCATATAATGATAAAAGTATTCCCTATGATAAAAAAATTCTTAGGTACTTCTATTATAAGCATTAGTTATTTTTATGGAATTCTTTACTGATTATTAATATGATGAACCGAATGAGGGTTAGTATGATGTATCATTACCAAGGATTGTATAATGTGTATTACTTTCATCAATGAGGAATATAATTCATAATTCTAACCACTATTCTAAAAAAATTCATTCTGATGGATTAGACAGAACTTCAGCCCAATTGATTAGATTTAATAAATTAATGGTAGTATTTTTAATACATTAAAAACATTTCTATGTATTGTAGAAAGTAATTTTTTCTAAAAAAACAAAATAAAAAACTTGGGACATAAAATTTTAGTAGCATAATTCTTAAGAGAGTGTTTTTTATTTAGAAAAATAAAGGAATGAAAAAGATAGAAGTAATATTTCTCACTAAATAGAAACCTCAAAATGTATTTCTTACAATCTACTACACCTCGCACCTGGCCATAACTAATGTTCGATTAATCCTTCACCTACCTTTTAGAATCCCAAAAAGTGTCAATGATCTCATCGTTGAGCTCAACTATAATCCCCTATAACATCTCAATCATTAGTTTTTATCTTCAATGTCAATAATTTCAAATTATAATTTATTGGGATTCATGAGTAAATTAATAGAAAACAATCACATACTTCTACATATTATTAAAATAAATTCCAAAATATTATATTTAAAAAATAGTTAAATTTATAGAGAATAAAATTCAAGATAAAAGTACACATAAAAATATCAATTCCATTAAAACAAAACAAAAAATAATATATTCTTAGAGTATATTAAAATTAATTCCAAGAACCCTTTATTATTTAAAGCCCCAAAACACCCATTTCCATTAGGATACTCAAATATTTACAATTATAACTGAGATAAATAATTATTCATATATACATAAATTAAGGAAAATTTTATCATAGATATAAGGATTATTATCCCAAGATAGATGTTTAAGAATATATAAAATAACAGTTACATAAAATCCCACCATATTTAAATAAATTATTATTCTTAAATAAAAGATATAATAAACTCAGTGAAGGAAAATAAATCTTATGAATGAATGACTGAATTCCTAGTATATAGTTGGCTTCAAAAATTATTCTCCCTATAGATCCTATCAGGTAGAAAAATTATATATTCTTTAAAAAAAAAATTTTTACATGAAAAGATCATTTCCTGATTTACAATATTGATTAAAAATGAAAATTTTGAGAGGAATTAAAAAAATTCAATTTTTTTCCAATTAAACATCCAAATTTATATTTTAATCTAATTCATAAGTCTCACACAATTAACATAAAATAAACACACCCATCCAGTGCAAGAGTGATTTTAATAATTAAAAATTGTGAATAATTAACTCAACCACTAATTTTAGATTAATGTTAATAAGAACCACTAGGACTTAGAATTTGTTACATTGTTCATTTGGATTAAATTATTATGTGTTTAATTCCAAAAAAATGTTCATGTTTAATGAGAATAGTAAAGATTACTACCAAAATTTTACCAAACATATGAAATTTTCTTTAAAAGATCATGAAACATATATATCCAATTTAATACATGAAGTAGTATAATAATTAACTTCTTAAAAGTGAAAAACTAGAATTTAAATTTATCAAATTGTTTAGAGAATTGATACATAAAATTGATACTCAAGAACACTCAAATATTAAAGATTATGGGGGATTTTTTATGTGAAAAACATTGAGTATAGTTTTCGAAATTAAAAACACACCCCCACACATAAAACTCAATATTTTACCCAATGTTGAATACTATGTTGGGGGAAAAATTATAATATTTTTATATGAAATTCATATTTTTAAATTAGTAATGAGTAGTCTTTAATTATAGTGGCAGATAACTCAAAAATGTATGTATACTCTAATATACAGAAAAACTAAAATAGATTTTAAAAAATTACAATATTTTTTTCTTAATAACATCAAAATGAATCTTCAATAAATCTAAAAAAATAGAATGTTTAAAAAATATATCCAATTAAATTGGAAAAATTTCAAAACATATCCAATGATTTATGGAAATTTAAGGGTGTTGGAACATGATTTTAGTTCCATTTCAACAATATTTTCAATAATTAGTCAAAATATTCAGAACACCCTATAATAGAGTAAAGATTCAATAAATCCACCCAAAATTAGTAATACCATTCCCACAAATGCATAATTCCCAACAACTTTTAGCTTAAAAAGGATAAGAAAATTAAAAAGTATAAAAGTCAAAGTGATAAATTCACTTCAAGGAGAAGCTTTATAGATCATGTTTATTCAAAATTACACCCTTTATTATCCTCGAGTGAAGTCCCATTGTTGGTTATACAAAAGACTACAAAATGAAATATATAAACACAATATTTCATTAGTTAAAGCCAAAAACAAAAAAGGTAACAAGTGGTTGAGTTTAGGGAATGATATTTTAGATAGCCTCAGTTACCATATCCTCATATAGATCTAAAATAATTTAAAAATTATTCTCTTGTTGGTAAAAAAAGTATACCTCAGAATAGAAGGTCTTCTTGAATGACTATGGTGAGAATCCAAAATAAATGATAGCACCAATACTAGATTGAACTTACCAACTAACTTCACCATGAAAAATGACCGTGCCAATCCAATTTAACACAAGAAAGGAAAACTTTACCACAAGAAAATAAGTATTTGTATGTGATTGAAATATACCAAATCAAGTACATTTAATTGAACTTGTTAAGAAATGTAAGGAAATTCAATAAGTGTTAGACTAGATGTAAGTGTCCATCAACCAACTGTGATTACTAACTAAAAGAGGCAATTGACCAAAAGAAGGAAATCTGCCTAATTATTTGATTTTCCATAACAAGGACCCAATAAAAATCTTTTTGAAAAATTTTACCAAGGATTAGATCATCCATAGGAGTGAAAATAAGAAAAAAGAAGATAAAAATGAAATTCATTGTATTTTTTATTCATGTAAAATGATAAAATAAGAAGGTCCATGGGTTTAATATCAAGCATTAATGAGTTTATAATCCTCAATTATACACAGTGCATGATTAGATTTCATGTAAATATATTACATTAAATACCTTGGATTACCATAAAATTAATATTTTATCCTTATCCCATTATCTAGTAACGTTTTATTCTCCCTTCTAACTAATTCTACAACTGCATTAATAAGAAATTTAAAAATGGTGGAAGGTCCAAATAATTTTAACATGTATTTTCTTTGACAATGTTTAAGTATAGAGTACAAAAGTATGAAACTTTTTCAAATATTAAGGTTCCTAATTTTAATAAGAGATTCATGAAAGGGTGTTTTTTCTTTATTTTTAAATACTATAATTTTCATAAGTTTCTCTTTTAATCTTATATTACTTACCAAAATATAACACCATTCCGTCACCAAAAGACATAAAATCACAATTTTGGGATTTCACAACTCAAATGGACTTGTATCAAAGCTCTATAAGTAAATGCCATGTTTCAAAAATGTGAAATTTATAAGGATAAATCTATATACGGGTCTTAAATGCAGTTATATATGCACATAAACCTTCATCCAATTTAATTAATCAATCATTCCTATAGTTTGAAAGTATTTTCCAAAAATTTTCATAGGCTCTCTATTAGAAATTTTATCTGGACCACTATTCTATGGGTTAAAATTGATCTAGTTTTTTAAAGACACCAATATATTCCCATTTAGTATTTTAATTTAAAATTATCGAAATTGTTTCCATTATTAGTGATGAATGATTCCATAATGTCCTAGTCCCAAGAATAACAAATTCTACCATCAAAATCCATTTTTATGATAATTCTTGTTTCATACCAACATTTCTTAATCTATTATATTTGGGACACGCTACCACATAACTTATAGAATTATTAAAAAATTAAAACAATAAAAACTATATTATAAGATTTTTTGGGCTATCCTCTAAACCCCATTTTGTCCAACCCATGGTGAATACTAAAAACTCTCAAGAATGTGTAACATTTACTCCTCAGAAATGAATCTCTTAAGAATACCATCAACACACCTTCAAAAAATCAAGTTATAACCCCAAAAGTAGTACATTAAATCATAAATTAATTACATTATTTTGTTTTATGAATTATCCTTGGGAATTAATCCTGCAACTTAAATTTTTTTATTATCTATTAATAAGGAAAAAAAATTCCCTTAAATAATAAACATTTTTTCATCTAGAAAGAGGTATTTCTCACTATTGGTAATGTATTTTGAGTGCTTGTTAACTTGGAAAACTGTTCAAAAACAAGTTTTTTATCTCCATTATTATCCTTGATTTCTATGAAAAAAGTTTTTCTTATAAGGGCCCATCTTTTAAGCCTCATATTGGATAATTTCTTAATGTAATGATACATAAGAGTTAAATGGTATGAAAATATTATAATAGTAGTCCCTATCAAATAATACTAATAATTATGAAAGGAAAAAAATAATATTACAAATCTCTTTTTAATATATACTATAATTATTTTGGGAATATTATAATAGTTTAATATAATAGTAAACTAGATGTAGGCAATTCTCCCTCATAATCCCCAATTCTTCTCTAAAAACTACATCACTATCATTCCACATTACATCAAATAGAAATTTATAATACAGGGTAGTAATAGTTAGTGATTATTTTATCTTTTCCTTAATAATATTAAATTATTATAGGAACATATCATCAACCACATATGGTGTTTCCATGATTAGTAGTGGGTAAGATAGCCAATAAATTTTAGATAAATTACTATATAACAATTTTGAGATTTTAGAGAAAACATTAAAAATTGCATCCAACTATTTTGAAATCTTCCATTAATAACTCAATTATTTATTCTATAATATCTATAAATCTAACAATTAGACAATTCTAAAAGATGGTGGTAGTACTACATTATCCAAATAAAATTCATTGGTAGGAAAATGATCAAAATGGGAATGTGGAAATGGTGTTCAATGGCTATTAAAATCTATTTTTAACTAGAATATATATAATGGAAAAGAAATTCAATTCCTATCAACATCTAAAAATTTTTATCTAAAAATGAAATTTGAAGATGATCGTTCCTAGTGGAAGAGTTCAGTGTTTGTAAAAAATAAACACTATCCAATTATTCATAATCCATGTTTGGATATGCCCACTATTTTAAATTGTTAAAAGGTTAACATCAATTTTTTAATGAAAAAACTGAACAATATTAACCTAAGGGATATGTAAAATTAGATATAGGATTACAACATCTAGTATTCTCAAAACTTATTCCCTAACCCACAATTTATTGTTGGCGTTTAATCTTCTCTACCATAAACATTTTTTATATTCCAGATCCATTGGAATTCTATGCATATATTATGTAGGGACAGTTCCATTAATATCAATATGGTCTAAACAATAAAATATTTAAACTTATTAAAAATATTCAAATATTTCACAACTTTAATTAATTCTAGCATGGATGAGATGATTATATGTAATGAAGAGAACTCACTGATAAAAGATTATTTAAGAATATATGGATGTTTTATGAGCAAAATTATTAGTTATTTTTTACTAGAAGAAAGATACTTGGGAGTAGGACTTATTATATCCTCAATATAACTCTTTAACATATAAGAGTAGAATGAATATTATTTATCAGTGATGTCCCTATAAAACTAATCTTTATATTCTGAATTGATGTATGGGTTTAGATTGTTTTCTAGGAAATAATCATCCAAATAGTCAAAAAAACTCTCCCAGTATTCACCTTTAGGTTCTTCTTCTTGGTAAGAGTAGATTAACATATAAGTTTCAATAAGGATTGGTTTTATATTTACCACATCAATAATTTTAAATAACTCTTTATCTTCTTAATCAAGTATTTCCTCAATTTGTAGAGGATCATCTCTTGAATAAATTTTTCTTTTTTGGAGTTCTTTTGTCTTTTGAAAAACATTGAATTATTATTTTTGATCTTGTAAATTGAATATCAATTTACCCTTAGACCCATCTATAAATGCTCCTCATGTGGATTGTAAGGGACTAAAAAGGTTGATAAGAACTTCCTTGTCACACACCATGTAAAATATTATAAAATCAAAGCATATGTACAACTTTCCAACTCCAACTTGTAAGTTTTACACTCTCCCAATTAGACAAGTGACTGATTGGTATACTAACTGCAAGGAAAATGTTGTGGGATGTCATAATCTTAATTTAAAAAGTATAAATAATGAAAATGGGATCAAATTTATACTCACAAAAATTTCATACAAATAGTTAATCAGACCATAATCTCATAATGTGATAGGGATGAAAAAACTCTTTGATATTGAAGTTTAGGAGTAATCATATCATGATGGACACCACTATACACCTCTATTAGATTATATGTAGAAAATTATTTTAATGTATATTTATTGGAAAATATTTTCTTCACTTATTTAAAATATATTTGAGTTTAACTAAGGCCTTAATAAAATATATATTGATTTTATGCTTCATAAAACTCACTAGGAATTTAAGAAGTTATTGCCCTTGATTATTATTATTAATTATTTAAGGAAAATTTACAGTTATCTAAAAACTATTCAATATAAATGACACTAAATTAATTCCTTATACTATATTTTTCTTTTATATATTTTTTAATAAAGTATTTTTACTTTTATTCAATACGTACGATTGATTTCAATGTGTTTTTTGTATTTCTATCGAAATCTTAAGATATTTTCCCAGTTTTGAGTTTTAGTTTCTCCATGAATTTCATCTTGTATTATCCTAGAATCTATATAAATTTAATAGAGAGATTTAAGAACACTTTTATTTGTTATATAAAAAATATTTTTCCAAGGATTCACTTCAACTCTATAAAAACATATCTTTTTTTATACTACCTATCCTTCTACTCATTTGACTAATGTGACTTCGTGAATTACTAATTTCATCTTTGAAAACATAATATTAGGATTACATATCATCCTTATTTACATACAATAAAAATTCCATTTTACTTATCGTTTTATGCACCAATGCCCTTAAATTACCTTGGGAATTAAAAGACTAAACCATTTTTTGGGGGTTGGAATTGATTGATATGATATTGTTAAATCCTAGTGGGGGTTTTTTTCAAACACCCCCTATTTATTCTAATAATGTTTTATATGGTTTCTATAACCCTATTTATTATTGTTAGATAATAGATAATCCCTAGACAATATGCTAGTTCTATATCTAGTAAATTTGGCTATTTTTTGGTGGTTGGGTAGACATATCAGAGTTGGTAAAACCAAAGTTTGAATGACCATACATACCATAATAGTTTAAGTAATATCTAATTGAATTTTGATTATTTTCATTTTAAACATATAAAACAATAACATTAGTTTTTTGAATATTATTGTTTTCTTTTTTATGTATGGATATTCTTCTTGAACATTTGTGCTTCCAGTTTTATTTTAGACTGTTGAAAATTTTATTTAACTCTTTAATGTTTTTATTAAATAAGTCACATATCTATGAATGGTACACTTGATATATATTGTATGGGTGAAGAAATTATAAATGTTTGTAAGAAGGAACTATGGAGTAACTGATGATTTAGAGACTACCTATGTAAACCTCTAAAAATTTTCTATGATAAATGGTATAGCTAAATCTCAAAATTTATAAATCATGTGATCTCATTATTTATTATAGATTTAATTTTTATTATATGAAATTTCATTAGAAAGTTATTAAATATCCATTCCCATTAGTATTTTAAATCCTTATATAATTTCTGAAGGGATGATTTAGGATTACCCTTAATGATAATTGAAAAAAAAACTCAATTTTAATTCCACCTCAAATAACCAAAAAGTGGGTGCTGGTTGCCCACACTATATAAGAAGCTAATGAAGTCCAAGGAGTGTTTATTATGTAATCCTAGATATTATGGAAACATAGAAAAATGATACTTTTTAACCACAAACTTTTAATAACTATGGGGTTTTCCTAATACATGATGAATTATTTGCTGACACTTGAAACTCCATAAGTTTTAATCTCTTTATGTCTTCATTTCTAAGTGGTGGGGATTCAATTATTTCTTGGTGATTATTTATAACCCACCTATTATCTAAAATTATAGTTTTAATTTTTTTGTTTCAGAGGATATATATATTTATGAATATCTGGTATGAAGGGATATAAATTTTCACTAGTTAACCTATTTTACATCGTCTAATAGTTTTTGAAGCATTTTTCATAGCTATAAAATTACGTAATAGAATTTTTTTGAAAATTGATAATATATTTCTCTAAAAAAATATAAATTTAGTTTTTAAAAGTTTATTTATTATGGATTTTTTTTATTCATGGCTACATACTCCTTTTATGGTAATGGTGCTAAAATAAGATGAGTTGTTATTATAAATCAACTAGTAATATATTTATAATAATACTAATAAATTGTATAATTCAGAGTAGGTTCGATCTCTTAGGGAAGGAGAATGTCAGTATAGACCAAGGAAACAAATAAAAATACAAATGATTTAAAAATGAATAGTGTAGAAAACAAGTATAATGAGAAGAAACAGTAATTTAGGAAGTAGTTTAAAAGTGTGTATTAGTTAGAGAGTGATTAAATTTCATGAATAATGTAAGGAGAAATAGTTTATTCGGAATGAAAATTCAATTCGATCATTCCAAAGATGTTTTACTTCATTCATGCACATAGAAAAACACGTTGGAACTTAAATGAATGAGGCTAACCAAAATGATGAAATTGGATTTCATTAGAACCAAATTTTCATTTGATCCTGGTGTGATACTCTCAAGATAAAGACTCTCACTAGGTTTATTTATTTAATGATTAAATAGTTTAAATGAATGATATTGAGATTAATTATCTATAAATCTCTTTGTTTTATAATATTAACCACCTTCTAGGTCAATCTAATGGTAAGCTACTCAAGACACATCTCATGAGTTTCTATATGTCACACATGTCACTATTTTTAATATCCCTCATGTGACTTATGAAAAACATCCAATATATAATTTGAAACCCACATGCGTGTCTTTTATAGGCAACTAAATCATACACATGGAAGAAAATCAGGATTGATTCATCCTTCATATTATTTTGAGAATCCTTACAAGCATTAGGTTATCTTTTTCAATCTCATCATTAATTCACAAACTCACTTAATCAATAAATTTATATCCTCTTAGTATTCAGTTTTAAAATTGAATTTTTAGGGATCTATGATTAATTTCACATAAAAAAATTAATGATTTCATAATTTAATTTAATGAAACTATATAAAATGATATTTTAAAAATAGAGAATGAAATTTCTAGAGAACAAAATTCAAGAAAAAATGTCACATAAAAATATAATTTTAATTAAATAAAAAAATTTCTTAGATTGTATGTATAGAATTTAATTCAAAATAATATTTAATCTATTAAAGCCCAAAAACACACATTTTGATAAATATTTTAAAAGAATAGATAATTTAAATTTGGAAAAAATATTATTTAGAGATAAATAATTTAAGTCCATTTTTTTATTTAAAACAAAATTATTTCATGAAAATTATTGTGGAAGAATGAATAAAATTAAAGCCACATCAGTAGCCTTCTTCAATGAAATTCAAATGTTATTTATTTTATATATTTATGAAATCTGTTTCAAATCAAGGTTGATCTGGGATTGAGGTTTCTAAACTCAATTTTTGTGTTAAACAAGTTTTTTTAAATCCTTAGAAACCTTGTAGTGGTATTAATGTAAAGGAATTATTATTGATACATGAAATTATATTTGAAAATGAAGAATATATATATTGTATCGATATCCTATTTCATATCATAAATAAGACTCCAATTTTATTAGATGGTTGGCAATTTAATATTTTATATCAAATTTCCTGATACAACTACCCGATTTGTTATTGAATATCATAGGTAGTGACACATTAAATCATTAAATTTTTGGTATATCGTAACGTATGATATGGGGAGCCATACATAATTATAGTGGTGAACCATGTTTAGAAAAAAATGTATCATATTGTTGAAATCATATAGGTGATATCGTATCATACAACATCCCATGCACTAAAGGTTATGTTGTAAGATGAGAATTATCAATCACAATATATGGTAGATAATGTAGCAAGTCCCAGATTATGATATAATTTAAATTTTAAAATACACTATTAATTTTTTATCCTAAATTTCAATTATGAATGAAATTGTTTAATTTATAAAGTATTTATAAATTAGGAAAATGGTATTTTGGGATATTTATTTAGTTTATTAAAACAAATTAATTCATTGTATAGTGTTTATAAATAATTATTAAATTTTTATAAAATATTTAATAAATATATATCCACAATAATGAATTTTAATACGAGAAAAGGTTTTAAAATTAAATGACGTGTCTTATGATTTTGATATAAAGTTTTTATTTAGAATTTATAAGTGTAATTTATATTGTATATATAAATTATAAAATGAAAAAAAATATAAAATAGTTGATACTTAATATTATGAAGTGTTCATTGATTTCTATTTGATTTATTAAAATTAAAGGCCTTATTTGATAAATTATTTAAACCATATCAATATCAGTCTGAATCATAGATATTCTAATGGTTTAAATAGAAAATATGCAATATTTGGATGTTTATATAATATATGAATAGTTTGTATATATATTGTTTATAGTTCCGTTATTATATATTTATGTAAAATTTTGGATAAAGGATTATATGAAAGTATTTATATTTGGAATAAGTATAAAATGATTATATTTATTTAATCACAGAATGACTATAATTCGTGGATTAATTATAATGTGTTTATAATTTTATTATTTACATGTTTTTTAGAAATTTTTTATCTCATGTATTTATATATATACATTATAAATTTATATTTCTATTCTCTACTTTATTCATAAATATAAATGTTATATTATGAATTTTAATATATTATTTAGTATAAAGTGATAAACATATTTTATAAATGGTCTTACATGTGTGTAAGGAGTTACTTTCTAGGTATGATAATTTATATATCTTCCTTCTACTCAAAACATGTATTACATTGAATTATAGGCTTGAATTTAATAGATGATTAGGATTTATTCATATTGACCAACAATTAGGATGGATTTTCTTAAGATAATGGATGAAGTAAAAGAGAAATAAATGAGGGTGATGGGGAGATAGAATAGAGATAGAGGTATAGAGGGAGAGAGAGGAGAAATTTATACATATTAGCTATTATAATTAAGATGTAATCGTGGTCTCTCTTGAGTAATGAATCCTTTAGTAAATGGACTTCTGGTCGAACTACTCACTATCCCATAGGAATTTACCTTGTATTGAAAAGTGGGGGTCAGAAATCTTCCACTCCAACCTTACACCTTTAGATATTTTTGATTTCGTATGATTATATGTCTTTACATTAATGTGTTTTATATACCTAGTACTTGAGATGCATTTGGATATGCATGATTTTTTTAAAAAAATTGGGTTAGTAATGAAAATTTATGTGTAGTGTAAAGAGTCATATATGAATATATATTTAACATATTGATTTTGTGGAAAGAAAATTAATACAAATTAAATCATTATAATCATGCATATATATAAAGGTAATAACATGAGATAAAATTTAGTGACCAATTCCCATTTTAAAAACTATGTTTCAAATTACATTAAAAAAAATAATTATCAATAACTCGATCATCCAACTCAGTACATTAATTAAAAAGTAAAATTCCTCTAGATGACATTGTTTTTGGAAATTTAGTAATGTGGTGACCCTAAGAGTGTGACACATCATTTGTAGAATTTTATATGGTTTATACTTATCTCTATAACCCTAAGAGTTCAGATACCCGAGGGATAGTGTGAGTTATTCTATATTATATATTGGAAATAGTGTTTCCCTCTCAACTATACAAAGGTTATTTAAAATATTTTTGGTATTATTTTAAACCAAAATATATAATTTTGCAGTGATCATAATAAATCAATGTCATTACTTGGTGAAATATGTATCTTGGAACACTAACGATAATTATATAAAAAAAAAGGGTTCAACATTTTACATGATTTTTTTAATAAAACTGATTATTAAATTCATATTATATATAACACTCATCTTATAAAAGATTTTATTATAGACAAATGGAATCACAATATCAAGTTCAAACATTAATATGAGATCAGTTATATAGAAAGAATAAGATTAATGTAAAAAATATTTTAGTCTGGTGAAAAACTTAATAAAATTCATTAAGAGGAAATATTTTATATGACACAATAATACCTTAATTACGAAACAAATGTTGAAGCATTTAAATAGGTTAGTCTTAATGAGTATGGGAAACATTAAATGATCCACTCAATGTTTCAATAGTGTTAAATGCACGACGATTAATGTAACGTTATTATTCAATTCATATACTCAATGTGACTAAGTGTGGCAATGACTTGGAGAGAATGAGGATGTTCTCTTAAGTATTTGAATAGATATTAAATTCATTATATAATCATTATTGGATGTTTTCTGAAAATTTGAACATGTTTAATAATGATTTATTATATTTTATAAAACAATTGAGAAATAATGAGAATGATAGGTGATGTCCAGGATCTGTTGATGTGCTAATAGTGAAAATGGTAAATTTTTAGGAAACAAGGAAAATATTGGATTATATAATAGCTAGTTAAGTTCATTAAAATCCAATTTAATTAATATGTTAGGAAGGGAAATTTTTTCTATAATATATAATTTATTTTGACAACTCAAATGTGTTTTTGAAACTCCATTAAAAGTCCATGTCATATATCAATGTTATAAAAATAAATTCTTTAATTTTTACGGGTATATGATACCAAATGTATATTTTATAATTTTTTGAAACAAACAAGACATAAAAATAATGGAAAAAATAGATATATCCTATATATTTTGCATCAAATTATAATGAAGTGGGTTTTTGAATCATGTAGATGAATTAGAAGTAAAAGATCAAACCTGAATAGATCTATATAAAAGATGTATCTTTTTTATATTATTTATTTTATACGATAAGAGAATACTTTTATTAATATATATTTTTATAAAAATATGATATTATGGATTTAATTTACATAGTTAATGATTATTGCGATTTTATAACACACTTGAGATGACAATAAGGATAAAAAATATATTGTTTGAGATTCAAAAACGTATCTTGATGTTTGTAAAAATATGGTGGATATGATCCCACTACCCATTAGTGATATATTATAAATTAAAAAATTAATATTTTCAGAATATTTCACTAAAAATATTGAAAACATTATATGATATGGATGTTTCTTATAAATTCTAGTATATATGTGTTTGGAGTAAGTGTATACCTATGTTCCAAGGGCATGCAGTTTCTAGGACATACCTTTGAAAATTTATATTCTGTATTGGTTGAAAGGATGGGAGGGAAACTCATTATTAAAGGGTATCATTTTATAATATAAGGATATCTTAAATATTTTAGACACCTTACTAAATTTTTCCCTGTAAATAATAACAATTTTTGTAGTGATATTGATCAATAGATGTCATGAATTAGTGCGAATATATTTATGCATTAGTGGTTCTCCATATTTTTTAATCGAACTGGTAATTTTATGGTTAAAGGAAACATAGTTGGGTTCTCTATAATTAATTTCTACATGGAGAGGAAGTATTAGTTGTCGAGTATGGATCTAAAGTATGAGAGTTACTCAAAATGAATTAGTGTGATGGAAATTAGAACCTATATAGTTTAAAACCACTTGATCGGACACATCATAAATTTTCATGTCTTTTTATGAGGACCAAAGTGATTTTTAGAGGTAGTGAATCCATCAATAGGTGATGTAACTTTTAGGGTCATTCATCTAAGAATAATTGATGTACCTTTTAAAATTGTGTGTTTGTGACCTATTGAATGTTGTTTAAAAATGGGTACAATAGACTAAGTGATAAGTAGTTCAAATTAATATAGTTGTGAATAATAGGAAAAGGGTTTCTAGAAATGTTTTGTGTGGATTATGTGCCTAGATTACTCTTTATTATTTATATTTTCCATCAATAATTATAAAATATAAGTTATGGGTGAGGGTTACACCTACTAGGTTTCCCATATAGAGATTTATACCCCCTTTCATGTGGGAACTGAGGCTCTTCTCTACTAGAAATAGTGTACATGGTTTGTTTATTGTCAACCCCCACATGTAATATCCAGATGTTTGCAAGGAAAGTGTTCTTATATTTCAGGTAGACAAAAATTTTTAATGTGGAGATGCTTCCACGTGTTTTCCAAAATTTTAAGGTCCAAAATTTTGAGGATGGATTTCAATGTGAAAAGTTGTTTTCTTGTAGTCCTTGCAAAAACATGGAAAATTAATTTGTTTTGAAAATATGGGATTTAAAAATTTTGGTTCATAAAGGATCAAATAAATATGATAGGTACTACATGTGTCAATGAGCATCATGAGTGATAAATAATTGAAGCGTTGAAAATGATGATAGTGATCTCCACGATTGTGAGAATAGAAGCTTCATGGCGGTGAAAAGGTTTTGATATAGAGCTCCATGACTAAGTCAAATTTTAGTAGGGGGTCATAAAGGTAAGGGAACTGCAATGTTTTTTTTGTAAGGATTCCAAAAATACATAACGAGGTGGTGGAGCTTCGAAAATAGCCAAGCCATTAAATATGAGGCTACCCCTCTTTACTTCCAATGATTTTTTAAGGAAAATACAAAAATTCTCTCATACCATGAAGGATTTTCATGAATCTATATCTCTATGTGAGCATGATCATATTGAAAAGACTGTAAGTCTTGACAAATACCAATGATTTTTATAAATAGGTATTTTTCAATGATTGGGTATTCAATGTTAACTTTGTGAGATTACATAAGGAGTTTGTTCCAAAAAGGCAGTGGTGCGTCGCCAAGGCAATTTGTACTGCAAAGGTAGAGGTGCTTCGAAAAGGTATTTTTTTCCATGAATGTAGAGGTTCTTTGTGGGGGAGGTTTTTCCATGAAGGAATATTACTTCGTGAAGGGTTGATCTTCGCTAAGGAGCTTCGTGAAAGGCAATTTTTAAATATCAGTTTTTTCGTGAATAGGGATTTCCTAGAGCATAAACTCAGGTATTCGATTCATGGAGAGACTTTTTCTAATAAATGGAAAAGGAATTAAATACCTCTCCATTGAAGGGTCCATCAATATTATAAATTGATTTAGATTTCTCTCACTGTAGTGAGGTTGGGGGAGTCGATAGAAGTGTTTTGAGGGATGCATTATGCTATCCCTAAAAACATGAGAAAGAGGTGCCCCTGGAACATAGTGAATCTATTCAAACTTTTTTATTCTAGACGTAGTGAAGAATAATTGATTTAGGAATTACTGACACAATTTCATCTTATACTCCTTGGAATTTCCCTTTAGTGGTGAACCAAGTAGTATTTTTTTTGTTGTCTTGCTACTTGTGAATGGTTTAATTATTGTATGCTCCCATCAGACATGATTGATAGGTTCCTACCAACAGGGGATCTTGATCAGTCACTTGGGATTAAAAGGATGAAACCTAGATTCCACACTCTCCTCTTAGCGTGTTCCAGGGGCCTTTATATCTATTGATAACTTTATGACAATGTATGGAAGGAATCATAGGGAATATGGCCCAGAGAGGAAGGGTTAAGACTCATATAGAATTATAGGTCCATTTTCATTAAACATTGATGATTTCTTAGGTTATGGTAGGTTTTTTGGATTATACCAAATTGGTATCCCATATGTGTATGCAACATTGTGTAGACCAAAGAGGTCCATTGTATGTTAGGGATGACATGGTTTTTGATATAGGATAACCATGATGAGATACTTGAGAAAATAAAATATTCTATTATGGCCTAACAACATGGACCCTCATTGTCAAGGTAATACATTATTCTAAACACCCTGAGGACACTACCAGTTTTGGATTTAATTTGGAAAATATTTATTATAATATGAATACATGATTAAATGGTAGAACATAGATGTCCATTACCCAATTTATCATAATAGGTCATGAAAGTGTCCTTAGTAGGTGGGTACCCATAGTGGGGGACTGGGGTGATTCCTAATTATGGGACCCAAGTGAGGTTTTTACTAGGGATAGGAAAACATAGAAATAGATCCTAGGTATAGAATATGGTGCATGTGGACACCATGTATAGAATAAGGGAAAAGTAGTACTAGGTATAACTTAAGGGTGAAGTGGTTCCTATGCATAGGGCATCAGTGAGATAACACTTATGTATGAGACCTCAGAAAAGTGGAACCTAGGTATAAGAATTAGGTGATCTAGGTGCGTGGAACCATAGTGTAGAACCATTGAGATGATCTGGGTGCAAGAAACCTATGTTTGGTACCATTGGTATGCGCTGAGGACATGCTTCCATGGTACGATACCCGTGGTATGGGATGGGGGAGTGGTTACCTTAGATTATACCTTTAGGATGATCTGGGTCTGTGGCATAATATTGTGGTACCTTTGGTATGAGTTTGTTGCATGTAACATTATTTTGGTACCCATTGGAAGATTTGGGAGCATAAGACTATAGTAGTTCTATCAATATGATCTGTTTGTGTGGCACCCAAGTTGTACCTCTAGGATGAACTTATATGTGGTTCAGTACTATTGTATCATTGTAATGAGTTGGGAACATATCAGCATACTATGGAATGGGCAATATGATATTAGAATGTGGTGACTTGGTGTTTTACCTTCAAGATGAGATGGGTGTGTGACACCCTACTGTGGTACCACTTGTACGGGATACTTTAGGAACGACCTAAACTAACGTAGGAAAATTGGTCATTCAATTAGGATTTCATGTAAAATATTTTAGTTGAAAAAATTACCATAAATTACCATTAATTTTATTATATTTTATGATCAATGAAGTCCACTTCAGGGAAGTATGATACAAGGGTTTAATACAAAAAGAAATAATCTTAAAAAATTATATAATATCGTCTTCTAGATCACCTCCATTACTTAAAATGAGTAATATGAGGCATATTTATATTGAACAAGAGAGTAGGGGACATATATAAGTGGTTGGGGGTAACTAGTCCTTACACCTAATATATGTTTCTTGTTTGCAGAATGGTAGGGTGGATGTGTAATATAATTCAAATAATTAATTTGGAATATGAATGTGCTTAGGATTTTGAGGCATAGGTTTTTAGGAAATTCGTGTTGGAGTGCTTTGAACAAGGAAGAATAGGAACATGTGTATGATTTGAATTTAAGTGGATCTGGTCACATGAAATGTGTTGGGTGAAAAAAAGACCAGAGCACATAATAGGAGATCTGGGTGCATTTCATTCTTTATTGAATGTTATAAAACTCCCATCCTTAGATAATGTAAATTCCAATAAATACACCCTTCAAATTAGATCATATTGGGACAATAAGGATCAAATAATGAGGCCATCATGACTCTGGAACAATTGCGGTATCGAAGAAGGGTGCACATGCTCAAATTTTGGAAAATAGTGTAGAGGGATCCTGATTAGCACGTCATGTATGTTGGTATCTGGGCATACAGTCTGTGTAATGAGATAAAAATAGGGTTCAATAATCACTTAAAAATAGGGGTGTTCCACTCCCACTTTATACATAAAATAAAGTTGGGGAAACCCAAAACTCACACACAACCTTTTGAATCAATTTTCACTCTTTACTCTAGGTGAGTGTGAGAACTATCACCTCCCTTCCCCTAATATTTGAACCCTAGTGATGAGAATTTATGTTCTTAGAACATCCTCATCTGGGAAAAGAATTTTGGGTGAAGGATTTCTAAGTAAAAAGACCAGGGATATGTAGGCTATGTAAATTGACATGGGTGATTTTTTTGGTTTTTAAAATTTTCACTATGCAGTCTTCCTGATCATATTGTCTTATGTATGGGTAGCCTCCATATTTTATTTTTACTCAATAAACTAATGTTGATGTATTTTTATTTCTATAAATAATGGTGTACCTTTTGGTTATGGTTCTAGATTTTTAGGTTGATACTTGTGTTGACAAGATGATCCAAGACATTTATAAATGATAAGATATTTAGTGTTTAGTTATTTGTCTACTCTTTCTCATGTCACATGAGTGCACAATAAAACGTTCCTAGAATTAAAAATTGGGATTATTTTGGGATTATTGACATTTAACTATAACAGGATATGTAAATGGAAAAAAAGTTTCTTCGTGGAAGAAATACGAAATCACATAAAATAAGAAATAAGGAACAGTGTGTACTATTTTTCGAAGAATCTTTTGTAACCATATTGATTTTCATTAGATTTTTTTGATAAGGATCTCTAAAGTGGTTTATGAAAGCATCCCACCTATGAACATATCTTTGGGGAAACCAAATCATTCTTCAGACAGATAAGACTCCTCCCCCAGTATGATGTGGAAGTGAATCATGATGTAAAGATGGAAGGCGATTAGAGACTTGACCATCTAAGAGTTTTGGTCAAGCATCCACACACCAACTACCATCACATGACTGTGTATTTATATATTCATGAGGATTAACCTTTATTATTTATATGATTAACTCATGTGTAATAATATATAAGTTTATACTTTTTCAATTTCTTGATTCTCATGAATGAATAATCTCTCTAATGTTTCATCTTATGAAATAGTCACGTAAATGAAATATAAAGTAGGGGATATCATAAGTGTCCTTTCCATGTAATAGATGGATGTTTAATAATATCCCATGACAAACGATATAGTCCTTCATCACATTTATTATATGGCTTTAGGGTATATATCTCCTTTATATTTCCTCTTACACAAAATCCTCATAGACATTGTGTCATTTTGCTATATATTATATCATATATAATAACATGTCAGGTCATATACAAAACAAATTCTATATAATTTCTAAAAAACTTATGGAAGGATATCTTTAACTCCAAATTTTATTACATAAAACTAAATACCTTGTCAATACCTTTCCCAAAGCTCCTTTTGGATTAAATCTGAAACAATATTATTGGAGCTCTCCAAGTCAAACTAAATTCCCATTCAGTCAACCACAAAGTGTGACCCAACTATCATTTATTTCATTGAGAAAACATATGAATATTTGGATCCCTATATATAATCAATGATTTTGCTCTAGAAAAGTGTCAAGGATAATAAAAATATAAAGGGTCCAGACATGATCTCCATCAAACAAATGTATCTCTTTACCTATTTCCACTAGTATTAATCATTTTAAAAATGTACATTCTTATATATTATGTTTTCAAAGACATTGAGATACTATGGCACAAAAATAATTCCAATCCCATATAGCAGACTTATACATTCTTAGTTCTTCATTTATAGAATTACCTGGTTGACGAATACATCCCAAGTTATTCATTTTTTAGGTATGAACACATCTCATGTGACTCATCTGAATAGATAATCACGTCACATGTACTTTCAAGGTGTGTCTGAACACTCCTCAGTCTATCGCGATTGAGGGCCCATATATGGTACTCATCTTACGCAAAGGAAAATACCATCTTGGTTATGATCCAACTAATTACATATACAAAAACATACCAATCCTCCATCTCATTAGCTATGTCAACATATAGAATATTATAATTAGTGAATCAATGAATGAAGGTTCACAAGATAGTTATCTTGACAACCTCAGGTAGATAGACTCAAATATGATATATACACCCCTATTACACCAAATACATCAATATGAAACTAAATTCTGTAGTCCTAGTCGATGATCTAGTGCAAAAAACCCATTTTTGTGTGCCTCATGAGCATATTATATATATATATACAATAATCCTAATCATTTTAACCATAAAATGTAATTATAGCCTATAATACATGATGACGAATATAGATTTGGAATAACTCAATCTCATACTTTGATATGTTAATCATCCTCAAAATTCATGAACTATATATCATTATATATCTATATATAGTCAAAATTATAGAATCATTAATTAGATATTTCCTTTTATATATTATGATATATTTTATATTCATAAATATCTTTTAAAAATATTTAACGAACCCTATAAAAGAACATATCATACCATATATGATAGACAGTCAGAGTATCCTTGTTTATACCACACATTTAGGGGTCTTGTAAACTAATTATATTATATGAAATTCCTATCACATCTCTATATGTCCACCTGATAAAACCCTCCCACTAACTATTTAATAACAAAGATTTGTAAAGTATGGATTTTTTTTTAATTTTGATATTTAATAATAATATTATTAATGTTCAACTCTTTGAACATATTTAAATTTAATAATGTATTAAAATAAATGGTTATGATGTGAACTTCTTTTGTTTAGTTATAAATCATTCTAATTTTATTATCATTATCATTAGAACTATTTGTTTCAAAATATTCTTGATTTTCTTCAAATAATATAATGACATACATTAATACTTTACCAACACACTATAAAACCTTATGACAAACTAAAATTATATTTATTATGAGATTTAAGAAATACATTATATTTCTATTTACCAGTATTCTCTAAACCCTTTTAGAATAATATTTAGTTTACATTATAATCATGAACAGAATAAACCTTTTAGAAATAGTGATATTATATTTTACATAGTAACTAATTGTATCTCTAAAATGATCATTACCATGACATGTCCTAAACATATTTTCAGATACTAAGTAAAAAAACATAATCTTATATGGGTGTAATCCTTTAAGAAATAGTGATATGAACGTTCTAAATGGTTACTAAATTTAAAACATTACTTTTACCTTTTCTATCACATATCTTAAATAATTTTTGACATTTTGTGTAAATAACATTAACATTAGATTGATGAAATCCATTATTTGTAAAATTTGAAACTCTATAAGTTCAAAAATAATTCCACTAATCAATTACTTACTATATTATTTTCAAAATATCTTACTAAGATACACATACATATTTTGGTATTGAAAATAACACTTATTTTATTCTTGCTGGGATAGTTAAAAAATAAACTATTGTATCCATATCCTCAATAGAATTTTAGGAGTGTGAATAATTATTTGGTAAATGAGATAATTCATTAAAATATCCCAATAATATGTGGTGGAAATGCATTAATTTTAATTTTATCAAATAATTGGATAAAATATTTTATCCATCACTTCTTTTCAAGTATGTTATAGAATAATAATGAATCTTAAACCATTTATACAATCAATAATCTCAGTTTGTTTTTAAAAAATATATTTTTTATTAAACTACTACTATTATCATATAAAAAAATTGAGACGAGTATATACATATTTTAATTATATTCACCTAACCTTGATAAGAGACTTTACATTCATATTAGAAATAGAAACTTTTTTACTTTATAAAATGAGTATAAACTACAAGATCAATCAATTATTCTATGATTTTGAACTTGTGTATATTCAAAACACCTATTAAATATCCCTTTTTTATCACACACCCTTAAAAAATAAGGAAAAGTTTTTTATAAAAACTATACCTAAAATTGATATTCCATGTAGTTTACTAAAACACATCTGGTATCTTGATAATCAACTGTATAGAATTATTACTTCTTATCAATGATAAACCTAGTTTACAATGACCATGACTAGATTTTTATATAAACACTATTAAACATATTTAACTAACATTTATTATTTTAATTTAATATTTCACCGACATTCACAGTCAACAAAATGCTTCAATATATACATCATGTCTCTAGTTCATATATCCTTAAAACATAAAAATTATTGGGTAATATTTTTTTATGTACATTGATAATTGATATTCATTTAATTTAATGAAAATAAATTGAACGACGTATCCAGAATAATTCAATTTTTGTCTCCCTTTAAGCATGTTACCGAACTTAAACAAATCATAAATTATGTGCATTAGAAACACCATCCTCGTTTTAAGAAAAATATAACTTACATTGTATTCCGAAGAGAAAAAAAGAAAAAAAACATATATTATTACAATTTAATCCCAGACTAAACCATCCAATTAATCCATATAACTACCCATTTACCTTATTACATGAAAGAGAACTTTAGACTATAAACTTCGTTTCTATCTCTTCTTTAGGCCTCCCAAATATTTACAAAACTTGATAATTATACACCTAATATCATATATCTATTAGAATAATAGAATTTAGATATATAAAATTTACACCTAATGTAGAATCTTCAAAATGATTATTTCAACCATTTCGATAATCTAGAAATTTTATTCCCCAATGGAAAACATTGGAATAATGAGAAAATTTTTCTACATTAAATTTTCATTGGTTTGGTTGGTTTTTTGGACTCTCCATGACCTTTTTGTTTTTATTATGGAAAAAATCACTACCAATATCTTTTTATACCATCAATAGAGCATTTCATCATATATTTACCATGTACTTCACAATCGTCATTAACATACTATGAATAATGTGTAAATGTTTACAAATTTCATTCATGTTATATTTAATAAAATGATACTATAATCTTTCCAGTAGTGATTAAAAATGAAATATATTTAAAATTACTGATTTAGAGGTGAATATATCCACTCAAGATCTTTTAAATAACCAATAATATTTATCACATGATTGCTTAAAAAGTTTACATCCATCATCATACACTAAATGTTTTTTCACACTTCATCCCATCAATTTGTAGCTTTTACTTATTAGAGTATTTTTAGGTCATATATAATTCTTTATGAATACATTATAACATCCCAGTACAAACTAATTTGATTAGAAATAGGCAGTGGCACTACTAAAATTAGGTGACAACCCCAAGACACCTATGTTTTGAAATAAAAGAATAGGGAATTACTAAAACAAAATTAAAATTTTTTCTCTTAAACAAAAATCCCACAACCTGAAACACTGGTGAGAAATAATATGATTCATGTAGGTAACAAAAACTACAAAATGAGATAATAGTAGCTGTGAAATCAAATAAAATAGTAAACCTAAATTCTTGAGATATACAAGACACTAGTTAATAAGGTAGCACCATTCTAGATATAATGACTTAATCAAATTCTAAGCTTCACCTCTCTTAATCCATTTATAATATTTTATGATTCCACTATAGATAAATATTAACGCATCCCATTACATGTTTTATGATAAAAAATTATTCACATTTACCAAGGTGAATATGCTTGGGTAAGTATATTTACATAGTGTAAAATCTATCATAAGATTACTACACAAGTGAATAAGAGTAGAACAGGTTTTCATAATTTATTCAATAAAAGAAGAAGTATAATATTATTAATCAGAATAATTTAATATTATGTAGTTAAGGGGAATATCAAAAGAGTTAATATCAAATAATAATGTATCAAACATTCCATGAAAAACTCGTTTATAAAATAATAATGTATTAAATAGTCTTCCCATTCTTCCCTCATAGCATACTCATTACATTTTATCACACATACATTCATGCATCCATAATTATAGTTCTAATACTCATGAGCAGTTACTAATCTTCTATACCAAGTAGTCACTCGTTAATGAACATGTTTTCCACAAATGACATAGGCACCAATTCCCAAATCCAAAAACTACCCTAAAATAAAATCATGATAATACATTGACTAATATATTCCGAAATAACTTTAAAACATACATTCTTCAAATAGTTTTTATTTTTTTAATTTTAATAATCACATTGTGTATGTCTTTTTAAAATCAAGATTGTGAAATCATAAGACATGATTATTTTAAAGTATTTTACTTCAAATTCTCCCCAAAAAATATAAATTAGAGTTTAAAAAATGTGAGTCCATAAACTTATATAATAATTTTAGGGATAGATAAAACACTCACCTCAAATAGTTTCTAATATATAGGATTAAAATAACAATCTTGGTATATCTGAGTTAGTTTTTTCATTCCATCGACTAATCGCAAAAAAATACCATAAAAAATTGTCCCAACACTTTGATCAAATAATTACATGATCAGTCTATGGTTCTTACTGAGAGTAAAAAAAGTGATCATGAAGAAGAAGGAAAATAGAAACCACACCTTGATTATCTATATCGGATGCACTGAGTTCCATTGGATTCTTCTATAGATCAAAGTGAATCACTAAAAATTCATAGAGGAATACTTTTGTTTGAGAGCCTAAGAAAGTGGATGAAAAATGAGGGGTTTGGAGGAGTCTTTTGGTCCAAAAATTAAATTCTATAAATTAGTCAACCATATTTCATGATTAGACTGCATGATTTTTCAAGACATGTGACAACCATGTGAAACGCCTCTTTCCCATGTCACAGAGTTTTCAAGGTAATTACCTGGGTTTCCCTTAACCATAGACCAACCATGAACCTCTTTATTGAATCTCTCATGATATCACATGGTTACTTGGTAAATTTATATGGTTATTCCTTACCATATTCTAATAATTCTACATCTCAAACACTTCCAAAACATTCTAAAACCACTTAAAAACTTTTTGAGATAGATTCTAACAAAAAAAGATACAAACACATAGAAAGGTTATAGGAACCTAAAATTGGGGGTGTTATATTCTCCCCACCATTGGTGTTTCTATCCTCATAAGTATAGATATTTCCAATTTGTTGTAGGAGCTCTGACCATTTCTGTAGTATAAATCCTTCATGTTTCTATGTGTCCTCTTGAACATGAACTTGCTTCCATAATATCCACATTAAATGAATATATTTTTGATGAAAAGTATTCAATCTTATATATAGAATATTTATAGGTGAAAGGATAAATGTAGTATTCAGATCTATAATAATATGATTGCATTAAATTATATTTCTAGTGTTTGGATGGTAGTAGTTCTGTGGAAATAAATAAAACACATCCTGAACTAAATTGAACCATGGTGGAAAATCATGTTCGTAATACACATCACCAATCAATTCACATATCTCAAAAGGTAAAATATATCAAGGATTAAATATTCTATATTTTTCAAAAATATGATTCCCATCCTTGGAGAAACCTTCATGAAAACATGGTTTTCCATTTTTGATGATAACATGAGATGATGATGATATGCATAAGATTTTTGATGACTATGGGACACTTTTATTCATTTCTAGATCATATGAATCTATGCAATCACGTAAAGATCTTAGATAGGATAAATTTGTGAAATCTATACTATGTCTATACAACAAGTTATAGGGGAACAAAAAAATCTATAATATTTTTCCAATACAACCATATATATCATTTCTTGATAACCTTGGTCACAATATAACACTGACAAAGGTAAATGATCATCCCATGAGCCACAAAAATTGATAACCCAAGTTCTAAGAAGGTATTCTAATGTCTAGATCTTCCATTACAACTACCCATACATTTGAGGAGATATGTTGTGCTCATGCTTAATTAGATTCTAAAGGGTTTTTGTATTGATTTCCAAAACCATGAGGTAAACATTCATTCTTGGTCAAATACAATCAAAAATGTTACACCATGAAACACTACAACTTCTTAGATATAACTTTTTACTAGTTCATCAATCATATTTATTTTCATATCAAAATGATATGGGGTTGTTTTTTGATTTAGTCTATAATCTCTCATATGATGTTAGGAAATTGAATTTAATTTTATAATATCATTAAATAATATTTAAATATTTTCTTCCATTTCCATAATGATAAATGTAAGGATTTAAATATACAAGTTTTTTTTATGTTTATATTTGACTTGATAACATGTGAGTCATTTTAAAACATATTTAGTGACTCCTTCTTTCATACCCAAAAATAAAAAAATGTTCTTTAGTGCCCAATACATCTTCTAGATCCCTAGATAAATAATCTATTTGGAATATTGATAATAAGAAAAAAATGTTTTCTGGATGTGATAGAGGAACTATGATACAAATTGTTAATTAAAAAAATATGTTCACATATTCCAACCATCCATAAACAGTCTCCCCACCATTGTGTTTTGAATTTATTATTAGAAAACTTGTGTCAGATCATTGGTCACCCTTAATCATCCTGAAAAAAATCCAAAATAAGAGTCAATGAAAAGATGAATAAAAATCAATTTTTATTAGTAAAATCCCGAAGAACATCTACAAACTCTATCATAAACTACCACTTATTAGAAGTTTATTTATCAAATTGATTATACATTTATTCACATAGATCATGAGACACTAGATTTTCTTTTCCCAATGTTTACACTATACGAAAGTCTAACATTTGTAGATATTCTATCCATTTTCATAAGCTTAAGTTTAAATGTATTTGTGAAAATACGTGTTTCAAAATATTATAATGAGTAAATAAAGAAAAACCTTTTCTAAATAGACAATGGTTCTATGTTTTCAAAGCATGAAATACCACATCTAGTTCTAGAAAACTCTTTTGATAATTCCTTGATTTCATGTTAAACTGTCATAAGATGTAAGATACAACATAATATCCTTTTATTAGAAAACATCCCAAAAAAGATCTAGATATATCACAATATACCATATAACATTTCATTAGTTTTGTTAAGATAAAAATAGCTTCCAATGTGAATTTGTAATTATGATCCTGGAGGAATTTATGACAGTCATTTCTCTATTGGCATGGAATAAATATACACATAAAAGATGTCATTAGAGAGGTATGACATGAAAATACATGATTAAAGAGATGTTAATATCATACTAAGATGATAAAGTTCTGTATCTCAAAAAAAATCTAGGGGTGATTCTGAAAGATAACAACTATAATCTTTTCAGGATATTCTGATACACCTTTCTTAAAAATCACATATCCAAGGAAGAAACTTGTTATATCCACAAGTTCCACTTATACTATTTATCATAAATCCATTATTCATTTTGGTAATAAATACTACCTCTAAGTGTTTTTATGGACACTCTTTATTTGATAATATTCTAGGATATCATCAATAAATACCACAAATAATGATTTATTGTAACTCTGAGAGGTATTATTTATTAATTCCATAAAAACTTTTTGGGGAATTCATGAATCTGAATGGAATATTATGGTATTAATAAGGATAATAATAGCTCCTAAAATATATCTTTGGGATATCCATCTTCCTAGATAAAATATTGTGATATGAAAATTATAAATAAATTTTAAATAAAAATTTAGATCCATTCTATTGATCAAATAGATCATCGATTGATGGAAAAGGATACCAAATAACTATCAAACTCACCTTTATGATATGATAATAAAAGAAATTATGAATTAAAAAAACTACCTTATTTAATATTATAATTGGAGTAGCCTATGGTGACATACATATTATTATGAAACCCTTAATTTATAATTCTTCCAAGTGATCTTTAATTCAACAACTTACATTTCTTCTATCCTATAATATGGAGGTAAAATAATATTTGTCCCTAATAGAATATCAATTGAAAATACCACTACCCAATTATGTGGAATTATAGAGAAATGTTCTAGGAAAATATGATATCAATCTATGATGGATAGAAAATATACTTTCAGGACTTCATCAATGGTTTTCAAAGTTACTACTGTTAAGTGATAATAAATTTTTACTACCATTGGTAAAAAAATATCATTATATACTAGTATTTAGATTCTAATATCTCAAGATGATATGTAACATCCCATTTGAGGATGTAAGACACACATTCTAGTCATAATTGTCGATGTGGGATTTGAAATCCATCAAGTAATTTATTCCTAGAATTCAATTAGATGAGTACTTTTCCCATGTTATTCCAAGAGTCTACAATTATATAATTAATTTTTATAAGATAATTTTTTTGAAATAATAATTATTTTTGTTAAAGCATAGAGATGTATGAAAATCATATATGAATGAAAGTATTTATGGCCATTCTGTATTATTTAATTAAATAGGAAAAATTGTAATATTAATTTCTTATATAATAAAATATAAATTTTTTTCCTTTTAATGTTGAGAGGTTGGTTAATATAGTTTGTGTATAATGAAATTTAGGTAAATATACATTTGAATATAATATTTCACAGTACGTATTTTTTATACTACTGAAATCATATACATATGTTAATTAATTTTTATAAAATGTATAAAATAAAATGTAGTAGAAGTAGTCTATATAAAAATTCAATAAAAAATGAATATTATCATATTTCTATGAAAATATATCAATGAACTTTGTTTTTATATAAGAATATATCTGATTATAATATATTCCTATATTTAGGGTTAATTACCCAAAACAAGTGTAGAAATAACTAACGTGTGTGTGTGTAACTAATATAATTAATAACATAAATCATGTAACATTATTATATTTTAGGAATACAAATTTATTTTTTTATAGTAAATTATTACAAATAATATGATTTTAAAGTGGGTGTGAAAAATATATCATTGTATGAACGAAGACATACATTTTTAATAAATCCACTTTAGTATATGACATAATCATGTTGATTCTCATACCAATTTCATCTATCTCCATGAATCATTTCTTTTTATTGATCATTTTAAAGAATGGAACTCATGGCCTTAAATTATCTAAGAAAATGATTATAGAAAATGGTAAGTTCCCTTAAATCCCCCTAATAGATGAAAGTATTAAAAACCCCATGAAATTAATCTATATATAAACTAAAAGTTATTTAATTGCACCTCCAAATAAATGTTGGTAAAAATATGAAAATCACCCCATAATGAAATCTCATATCATTACGGAAAAACTAAATACCAAATCAATTTTATTATCTTGAAGTGGTCATACATCAAACAGTGCTTTCCAAATCAAGGCCAACTTTAGTATTTATCATATTATATTTAAACCAATTCTATTTACTATTTGACACACATTTCATTCCATGATAAGAGGGAGTTATTGGATTCTAAAAAATTGAGTTAGAGTCTCTAAGAGGAGGATGTGAGGGAACAGTGATCCAAGAGAGTGAGAATACCATAGACATGGAGTTTTCCATATTATAGAATAAGTTTTTCATGCTAAAACAATGAAAATAGGTCCTGATATACATTCCATTCGTATAATAAAGGGTATATGTAAATGGTTATATTTACCAATGTTATTTAAATTAAAATAAAAAACATGTAATATTTAATATATTTTGGAAATGTAAATGTGATGAAGGAAAATACATGAAGAAACATCACAAATAAATAATAAACCATTAATATTTTAAAAAAATAAATGAATATATTGTATAGATAATCAATTGAATATTGAAAATCCAAAAAGTGACACTTCAAAAAAATAAATAGAGTTCATTCATTGTATTGAATAATCCCATACATTGAGTAAGCACTTTATTATTTCATCAAACCCTGAAAATGAATATACTGTCTAAAATTAATAGTTAAATTTTTTAATTTTCAACAAAAAACAATTATACCAAATTGAATAAGGATTTCAATGTGATTCTATTAAAATATTTTTTCCTACATGAAAATTGAATATATAAATAGGTCATTTTAGTCCACCACCTATCACTATAAAAAATCAATGTAACTAAAAAGTACGATTCACATTAGATAACCCTAACTTCCCTATTTGTGTGGTATCGTCATATACCATTTAATATAGGGATTATATATAATAACAATTTCCATACAATTCCCAAAAAGTGTTATTATAAACCATATATAATTTTTCAGAATAGAGACAAAGAGTTATAGTCACATAGTCACAATATATATTAAAATAAAGATCTATTAATAGAATTTAAAAAAACTTATTTCTAAAATAATACATTTATATGTGTTTAATTTTTCTGGAAAAATTTCACACACAAACATATGTTAGATCAAAATATTAGTTCTGAACTAGTATACATGTTGATCAAAATAAAAAGTTACATTTCATTATAATATCTACTGATAATAATAGAGATATGTTACAAACTAATATTAGTTCTAAACAAATATTTTGATCAATACATATAGTTCACATGAATTAATATTAGTTTTATATAGTACTTATCAGTTTTGGACTAAAACACCAAAATTTTGTAAGTAATACTAATTTACAACTAACATGAATTTTTTTTATGAATTAAATTTAATATTATTTATGGTATATATATTGATCAAAATATATATTTTTTCTCTATACAGACATTACCTCGCATATATGATGGATCATAATAGTAGTTAAAATCTAAAATATAATTATCCAAATATATAAATTACATCTCTTCTAAAATTTATTGATAAGAATATATTTATATTTTGAATAAATATTTTTTCTGAATCTAATATTTTGATAAATACATATCACATTCATCCCAAAGGATTATTTAGTTGAGTTTTAGGGGCGGATTGAAAGGATTAAAATAATCTTATAGGGACACATTTCTATCATTAAAGGGACTCGACTTCAATGTAAATTAATATATCTTATGGGGGACTTTATTTCAATACATTGTAGTTACTAATAGAAAATAACTCATGGTATTTGAAAAGGATTAATAATATGAATAAGGTATAAATTAATTTTCAATTTATATACATCTAAGTGGTTTTATGTTGTTGAATAGTTTTTATTAGAAATGTGTTTTTATTTCATGTATTTACAATATTTGTTATAGAATTTTAGTGCAAGAATCCATTTAATAAAACTAATTAAAAATAACTACCATAATTATGTAGAAAAATAATTATTTCAAATAAATTCTTTTATTTGATTTATTTTTTGAATTAATACTTCCGTGAATTCATAAAATGGCGGAAAGTGGATAAAAAATAACATTGGTCATTTAAGAAGCCGGAGAGTTTCACTTATGAAATTTTGGATTATTTGTATATATTTATCCTATCAAGACTTTCACCATTAAAAAATTACTTGAACCACCGAAAATTAAATGAAAATTGAAATGACACAACATATGGAATACATTAAATAGGACAATGTTAAAGTAAATAGTACATGGTCTGTTTGATAACAGACGTTGGAAATTTTTTATATTACATACCAATCATGATGAAAATATTTTAAAAATGATATATTTGATCTATTTTTATAGAAAAGATAGAATTATATGATTTTTTCAAATTGAAGGTAGTTGTATTTTCTAAAATACCAATTTACAAACACATTTATTGAAGCATCCATGATATCGTAAATGTGTTAAAAATTGTTTTCAATAAATTTTATCAAACAGATAAATAATTAACCAATAGTAATTTTTTTCCTGAATCAACAACGAGGTTTTTGATTTACCCTATCAATATCAATAGATTCAAAAGAATGACGATTCAACCTCCCAACTACATCATGAATCAACTCTACATTTTCAAATAACAAAACTCATGGTATTATATTAAATTAAGGTTATGCACGGTCACATTCCCTTGCAATCACTAAATTTTAATTTTCATTCATTTTTTTCTTACTAGTTATTTGAAAATATAGAGTGAATTCTTGATATAGTTAGAAGGTTGAATCACCATTATTTTGAATCTTTTGATCTTGATAGAAAAAAATATACAACCCCTTTTAATGGTTGATAGAATAAGGCTATAGATGAAATAATTTCACAATAACTATTTATAAATACATATCACATTTGTAAAAACCCTTGAAATCATGTGAATTACATTAAAAAATAAAACATATATAATATTACAATCAATAATAAATCTATGTAATGACGGTCACTTTTAAATATTCATTTTTTCCAAAAAGAATTCTTGTAATGGTAGTAAAATTTTGATTAAAATTTATATGGAAGAAAAAAATGAATGATCATTCATTGATGGAAGAAAAAATTATTGAAATTATAAAATATAACATTCATAAAAAATATATATCAAAGAGAAAAAAATAATTTCATAAAATCACGAGAATGAAAACATTGCACTTGATGAACATTGTTTGTATGTCATGTGAAGGAAATAGAGCTAAATAAAGTAGTTTTTGGAAGCCATCATGTTAAGATTACCTAAAATGAATAAACATTAATTATTCATTTTTCAGAGAACATGCGATAGAAAATAAACACTAAAATTAAAAGAAGAATAGGACAATAGATGAACTATTGGACTTAGATGTTGCAACATATAGTGGAAAGAACCCTTGAACATAGAATAAAAATAAAACTAGGGACACAAAATTAGAGTTACAAAAGAGGAAAAACGATTGAACACAGAAGCTGAATTAAATGAGATTGGGAAACTTAGTGGTTTTGTAATGGAATAGAACCTGGAAGAAAACCTATGACCAATTATGGAAAAAAAGTGGAGGGAATAACTAAAATAAAATCAGGTTTGGAGGGATTTAAATAAAAAAAATAATGAAGGAGGAGGCATAGATTTATATTGATGAAGAAATTTGAACATGATGAGCTCCGATTTTAATGGAGGTGTAAGATAAGGTGAAAAAGGGGAATGATTATGAGAAATGATTCACAATGAGTGGTGGTGAAAGATACACATTTACTAATGGGTAGCAAGGTATTAACACTGGAAGGGAAAAAATGACCGAATAGGGGACGACGATATATTTGGAATGAGTTATTGTTGTAAAATAAGTGAGGAGTGTGATGGAAGCCGATGGTAAAATGAGAACCAAATTTTGGAGTGAAATGAGTGACCCAAAAAGAGATACTTGTATAAAAGAAAACCCAACATTAATATAATATTATATGACTATAAGATACTAATTAAACAAGTCACTACTAAAGAAATCATTATTGGTGGACATTGTTTAATTAAGTAAACAGGATGGATTTGTAAAATATTAATACTCTTGTGGAATTCCAAATAGGATATCAAAAATATGGACACAAAATTTGAAATAAATTATACATTGATCAGATAATAATATACACAAATAAATATACAAGAAAACTAAATGATAATAATACAAAGATTATAATAGGAATTAATCAAACAATAAAATCCAATAAAATATAAAAAAAATTATTATAAAATTGAGAATAACAACTACCTTATAATTAATGAGAAAGAATGATGGTGACCATAATTACTTGTGTAATTGATTCCCCTAGAATATAAGGGGACTAGTAAAATGGGTTAACAAAAATTCAGATGGATTAGTAAATGAAAACTCATGAATAACAAATTAGAAACAAAACAAACCCAAACAAAACAAAAAGTAAAAACAACTAAATACCAACAAAAGAAAATTAGATAAGATATGAGACAATGGATTGAGATAAACAAACCATAGATGATGGAAATCATAGATATAGTTTAAGGATCTGAACTCAAGAAAGAGTACTAGATGACCAAAATAGAAGGGTGTCCACAACAAGTGACCCATAACAGTTTTAAATGTAGAAATTGAGACTTGAAAATTGGATTCAAATTACTAAAAACAATGGAGGGGAAGTAGAAAAAAATTGATCCATCAAAATTCACAAAGTTGAATCTATGACTTGAAATTCGGGCTCATAATTCCAATATATGGGGTATTCAAGAATTGAGCCAGAGAAAAATTATAAAATTCAACACAAAAATATTTTACCAAGATCATGAATAAAACCATTATTTTAATAGGGGATAATGACATACACTATGATTTGAGGATGCAGATACTCAGCTGTGAGGAGGTATCAGGCTGGTGGTTGGAAGATAGAGGTAGAGGTGGAGGTAGAGGTTGGGGTGTGTAACAACCCCAACACTAGTATCCTAGATCCAATTTCTTAAATTATTACATTATAATAAGATACAAGTGATCGCATCCCAAAGGGATGAATAGTTTTTTAATCTTGGTAAACTAGATACATACTTGAAATTCACATTACATTTTAAAACATAAAATAAAGAATGAATTTCATTGAACCAACTATTATTAACCATTTATAAAACCCACCATATCAGTCATAACATAATTCTTTGAATTTCATGGAAAATGAAACATAAGAAAGGGGCGAGTTTAAATGCTCAGTAAGGGTGTACATACAACATAAGCTATCACAAGCATGAATACATGATTATGGAATAGTGATTATCTAAAACATATTCCATTTAATCATAACGATGAGAATAATATGATAGAAATGTAAGATGAATAGGTAATTACTTATAAATAATAACATGAGAATACAATGTAACCATAGATATTGTACTAGTCGAATAATCACATGGAATATCAAAAACTGATCTCATAAAGAGGGAATAAATGATGAAGGAAATCATAATGATACCATTAAGGCTTAAAACAAGGAACCATAAATAATTGGGTAAGACATTAGCAAAAGCCAAATCTACATGGTCCCATGATACCTACTATTTCATAAAGAGGCTATAGTGGTACCAACTAGAGAATTACATAGTCTAGTGAATTATTTTTAGGAAAGGGGTGAAACATAATCAATATAAACCATATTATTATAAACTATCTTACGAAATGGGAATACATTAATCGTAAACTAAAAATATTATAAAAATAGCACATTCACAATCAAACTAAAAGTTCCATTCAATAAAATATGGTAAATGATATCACAAGAGATCAACCCAAATCAATTATTTGATCCAGAAATGGATTTTTTTCATAGATGAAAATACTTTTATAAAATCATTAAAAATATCATAAGAGAAACCCTTTTTACTTTGAAATCATTTATTTAAATGGTCCCAAAATATTAAAGGTAAATATTCTCAATGAATATATTCTTGTAAGCATCAATAAATTAAGGTCTCATGATGGAAGAAATTCCACTCATGTTGTATATGTTGAAAAAAATTCCTTCACTATTTTTGTCCAAAAAGTCATAAAGTGCCTTTTTTTAAAAATGATAAAATATTCATTTCAAAAAAATTTATAAAAATTCAAAAATTGGTAATAATACATTACCAAATACTCGGATATTAGAAACATTTAGTTGGAAAACATTTATTAGAAACATGTACTTTGGTGATAAATATTCATCAGTATATACTTATTAGTAAACAACCCCGAATAATAAAAAGACTGTGAAATTAACCCTTTCATTTCAATTTAATTTTTTTTCAATGTGATTTAAAGTCCTATATAATGGTTTAAATGAAGTTATTAATTTATACCCGAACCATATCTATTTTTATGATGTCATATATGATCCTCTAATAATTTTTTTAAATTTAATTTCATTATTACCCTTGTTTCACATGTTAACTGCTTAATTTTTCTATGCATGTTGTCTTGTGTAGTCCTATTTATTATACACAAGATATATTTATTTTATATCAAGAATTATATGAATATATTATATATAATAGTTAATAATTATATATACTATTAAAATCATTATTAAAGGGTTAACATGGGAAATTAATCGCATCACGTTGTGGAGACGGTAGGCCATACGTACGCATGAATGACAATACCATTCACATAATTTTGTAAGGGTAAATAATTTGATGGTATATTAATTATATATAATAAGTATCATGTTATAATATATATATATATATATATAAATATATATATTATGCTTATCATCATACCCTTCCAAGCAATGTGGGGATGAAAAATACCTATCACCATGGTGTGGAGACAGTAAGCTGTACGGACACACACTCGAGGTTTTTGTTTTTTGTAGGATGGATAAATCATGGAATGTGGGTTTAACATGATCATAATAACATCTAATTATATAGATGATACATGAGTTATTATATTAGTGTTGAGACAACACATTGAGAGGAAGTAGAAGAAGAAATTAACATGAATGAGTTGGTAAAACAATTATCTCTTCTTATGTAGACTTCCTTTAGATCACTTACTTAGGGATCAATAGTATGTTTTTTTGGATTATTAGTATCTCATGAAATTGTATAAGTATTTCTGGATGCTAAATTTTATAGGGTAGGTCAATATTGAAGGCTCACTATGCTGTGAATATGTGGTTGAGGAAGTTACCATTTATAATTGAGGTGAGAATTGTGTTTGGAAACTCTCAAAATATTTAATTATGATAAATTAATTTTCAATTTCAAATGGATCCAAAGTGAGTAATATAAAATTTTAGAGGAGGATCGGTATAAATAATTTAAAATAAAAATTTTTAGACAAGTTTAGTGGTCATTATTACCCTTATATTTTGGTTTTATCACTTATTTAAACCCTTTATCTCTTACCGTGAAAACATAGGTTTTTACATTTAACAGTTAATAATGTTTCTATAATCAGCCAAAATAACCTAAAATAAGTATTTGATGACATTTTTAAATTTATATAAACAATTTTATCGAAATTTATATATTTTATGAATTTTATATCATTTAATAAATTACTAATTATTTAAAACTTTCATTAGTGTCAATTTTAACATTATTCATTACATTGATTTTTAAAACAATCATAACAACATGATGAAATCAGTTTTATTAATGCATCTATATTATGTCCAAGTAATCTATAAAATTAGTGGATGATATTAATTAGATAAAATTATATTTATTTTAATATGTTTTATAATATATATTTGATATATAAATTAAATAATCAAATACTACGTCATCATTGTTCAGACCTTTAATTTAATTATTTATATACAAAAATTAAAAATAACTTATCAAGATGAAAATAAATAATTTTTATTTCAAATGAGTATTTATATTTAAATCTATCTTTTGAATAACCATATATAAAAAAGGTAACATTTATTAAAAACATGAGTGTGACATATTTAACTTTCGTTGGAGTGAAACACTACAAAAGGCATAAAGTCATCCCACTAGCTCTAGTAGATAATAAAATCAAAAAAATATGGTTTTGCTAAAAAATAAATCATAAAATAAATTTTGGACAATTTTTAAGATAATTTTATAACACTTATAATATTATTTTTACCCTTTATTACTGAATTGACCTTTAACCATGGTATTTCAAAAAAATAAAACAAATGTTACTATTTATGTTGCACAAAAAAATAGAGACATATTTTAAAAAAATTTACATCATCATTCCAAATATGGGATCAATTTTTCAAAATTATAAACACATAATTGGGTAAAATTAATTTAAATTTAATCCCATTGATGAAACAAGAAAACAGGTTTTTAAAGTAAAAAAACAATAAAAAGATTGGAAAATTTTTATATCAAAATTCAATTTAAAATTTATTCCAATGACCTGAATTAGATTAAATGATAAAACATATATACAATTATACTTTATAACCAATCAAAAATATAACTTAACCCTAAAAAACATTTAAATGAAAATTTTATTTTCTATTAAAATGTAATATTTCTTCACTATTCACCAAAAAATTAAACTTATCTACAAAATATAAAATCATCAACCTAAGTAAAATTTTATATTAAAATTAGAAATAATAATTTTATTTTGTTCAATATAAAATATTAATGTATGAAATTTTATTTCAAATAGGTTTGGCATTAAAAAGATATAAAATTGCCTTTAGAAAAATATTGCATTTTAATGTGTGAAATTGGCTTTGATCTTATATTATGCCTATAAAATCATTTTTATGAATGTAAAAACATTTTTTAAAATATATAATATACAAATTTCAAAATTTGGTTTATAAAATCCATTCCCATAAATTTAATGATAGGGTAATAATAATATTCCATTGTTCGTTTAAGCTTAGTGTTGTGAGCAATGTAAGATTTCAAACATATTTACTTTAACAAGAGATAAAACAAAAAATCTTGGGGTTTTACATTATATCCTTTTTCAATAAATATCATCCCCAAAATTTTATGTTTCACATCAATAATCAAAAGTTGATAGTTGAAAATTACTTTTTGGGAAACCCAAATCTAAATTAGGGTTAATAGAATATCCTCTTAATAAAAAAGAAAATAAAATGTAAAGGTCACCAAAAAAATTGGCTTTATAATAGGATAAACATAGATTAATGCAAAACCCAGGACATGGTAAATAAATCAAACCATCATTTTTTGAGGGAGAGAGTTAAAGAACATGATCATTAGAAATTATACCATCGCAAAATCATAAATCAATGATCTGTTAAAGTGGATATTAATTTCATTATAATAAAATAAAATGAATAGAATTTTTTTACAAAATCCATTCCTATAGGTGACGTATTATCTTACTGTCAAAATAGGCACTCACTACAATTCCTTTCATTTCCTTAACATAACATCATCCTTTGGTTGTGGTTCAATCTATTTTCACTTCATTTCATACACTTATAGATGAATATTCATGATGAATGTTTATGCATGGGTAACTTATAATGAAACATAATGTACACAAAAATTTCCTTAATTCATTAACTATTTACAGAAACAAAAAATTATAGCACATAATATATAATAAATCAGACTTTATCACCAAAAAAATAGTATCTAATATTTAACTTAATCCATTATAACCTAAAACTCATCTAAAAGAAATCAGTATAAATTCATAGTCCAAAAATTTATAAGGAAGTTCACAAATTTCCGAAATCAACATAACACTGCATTTTCCCAAAAACACATGAAACATATATTTTTATCACATACCGAATATATGAATAACATTATCACCTTTAATATCACGATGATAGCAAGCATTCTTCCAAATCCTTAAAGAATAAGTACTATAGTTCAATCCTTATATTTACAGTGCTTTTTATTACCATAATATCGTAGAATAATTATTTAATCCAAATAATAGATACATTAATTATTCGACTTCAACTATTGTAATCGAATATGATTGACCTTTACCCCTTTTATTTTTCTAACAATATTTCCTTGACGATTATTGAATTCAGGTGCATAGTGTCACAACTTCTTACAACTATAGTACTACACATTATTGGATTATTTCATTCCATTATAAACATGGGCCCTATAACCATTCTCTACACACTTACAAGAAACTCCCATTCCCTTTAGGAAAGTACTATGGTGGCTTTTCCAACAATTATCACATGTGAAAAAAATACTTCTTTCCCTTTTATACTTTATTTTTCTTTTTCTCCATCATTATCATCATCTATTACATTACCTTAAAGTCATAAGACTTTGACAATTATTTTTCTATCTTGAAAACACATGAGACTATTACAACATATGATGTGAATATTTTGGAGACCAATTAATTTGGGAGAAATGGATTTAACCCAGGAAAGAAACGATCAATATTTCTCCATGGGTTACGTATTTAGTCCATAACATATCATTCTATCCTTTTATTGTTGGATTCATATTTTGAAACTTTATTATAATCCTTTTTCTTTAAATTCAATAATTGTCTCCCCATTTCTTCTCAAGTTTCACGAGGGAAATAAATTTTAAAGAAAGGATCCTTAAAATCCTTCCATTAAATGTTTACCATTTATTCTTCCTCCTTTTCCTTTTGAATAATTGAACACCATTGATCCAGATATCCTGAAAGATGATAAAAATCCATGATAACTTTTTCCATTTTCTTAATTCCTAAAAAATAAATATCTTCACTAGGGAACAAATCCATTGTTCAACTACAATGGTATTTGTATTCCCATTGAATTTGGGTGGTTGTAATCTCATGAAGTGTTCTAAATTTGTTCCTCCATGTTGTGGGTCGGGTTACACCATATGGGTAAGATTATTGTTCATAACCAGATTATGTTTTCCTAATATAGTTATAGGTTTTTAAAATAAAATTTTATATCCAACTCTAAGATCACTATCTTTCGTAGGTGGGAAATACCTACATGGATTAAGGGCACTGATATAGTTTCCAATCATTCTGCTCAGTGCGATTTCAAAAAAAAAGGACTACAATAGATTAGATCATAAAATTATAAAAAATAATGTATAATATCTAAAATAGTTAATCATGTAACCTAAATTGAAAATATAGGTATAACTAATCTATAAATCATAAACTTATTTTATTTGGATACATTTCTAAATTATGTCATATGTTTTTGTTCTCTAATTTATGTTTTCCTAAATATAGTTCCCAATGTTTCTACTAAACATCCTATAATAAAAAATTTAACCTAGTATCATAGATCCTGTTACTTACTTTTTTACATTAAAAAATATACAAGTGATCACATCCCATAGGACCTAATAGTTCGGTAGCATTGGTAAACTAGATACATAATTGAAATTCCCATTACATATTGAAACATAAAAAGCACAGATAATATCAATGATTATTCCATTATTCCCCCTTTGTGTTAACCAATATATCATTCATATTATAATTTTTGGAATGTTTGGGAAACTGAAATAACTAAAAGGGGTGAGATCAGATGTTTATTAAGGGTATCCAAACAATAGAATATATCATAAAAAATCATAAAAAATTCAGGAAAGGGGTCTAACTGAAAACCATTCCATTTAATCAATATCCAAATAACAATATTTTTGTAATGGAATATTATCAAACAATTCCATATAAATATTCACATGAGAATGAAACATAACCATATATATTCTATTAGTTTAATAATCACATTAAATATAAATAACTGTTATCAAAATGTAGGAAATCATAGTGTGGGACATCATTAACAAATTTTCAACACTTTAACCAAGACATAATACATAATTGGGTAAGGCATTATCCAAAACCCAAAATATTTTGTATGATGAGACCTACAGATGCATGAAGGGGATAAAACAGGCCAAAAACAACACACGCTTAGTCCAATGCATTCATCTTATTAAGGGGGTGAAACATAGTCAATATAAACATTCATTTTATAATCTAGTATACAAAATTTTAATAATTTAACCACAAATTATTAATGGTATAAAAATATCACATTCATAGTAAAACTAAATGATAAACCATTCAATAAAATATGGTAAATAATATCATAAGAGATCAGCCTCAATCAATTAAAACCATATTATAAAAAGTAAAACATTAGAAAAAAAGGCATTAAACATTTTTAGTATAATAGTGGAAATATTTTGAAAAACAATTATATGAAACATGGTCATGGATGATAGATATTCCCATGAAGATACTTATGTTTAATGAATCTAGAATAATAAATAGATTTTGAAATTTACTTATACCTTGAAAAGTAATTTTTGGTGAATGTGTATACCAATCATAAATATTGGTTTTAATAATGTTATTAATTTATACCTGAACCATATATGTATTTATGAAATCATATATGATCCTCTTATATCATTTTGTTAATAATATTTCATTGTTACTTTTCTTTTGTGTGTTAACTGTTTATTTTCCTATGCATGTTTTATCATGTATGTCCTATTTATTTTGAATATGATAAATTTCATAATATCTAGAATTATATTAAGATCATCGACATCATATTTACACATTATACATATATATATTTAAAATCATTATTAAATGGTTAATATGGAAAATGAATCATGTCGTGTCAAGGAGACCGTTAGTCGTACATACGCACGAATGATCATATAAATCTCTTAATGGTGAATTGGTATAGAATTGGATGATATATTAATTATAAATAATAAATATTATCATCTAATTTATAATTATATCAATTTTCCATCATTATACCAATCCAATTAATGTGGTGATGAAAAACATATTACACCACTGCCTAGAGATGGTATGATGTTTGTATGTACCCACAATGTTATCATTTTTCGTAGGGTGGAAAATCATGGAAAGTGGTTCTATCAATATCACAATAAAAAATTAGAAAATATATGATACTGGAGTTTTTACTTAACTGTGAAAACAATATTTTAAGAGGAATTAGAAGAATAAATGATCCTAAATGAGTTGGTAAAACAATTACATCTTCTTTAGTGAACTTCCAATATATCACTTCATAAGGAATTTAGAGATGGTCTATTTGGAAGATTAGAACTTAAAAAACATAGAAAATGATGTTAGGAGGAGAAATGGTCATGTTTAGGTAAATTTATAAGGCTTAATGTTGTGTGAAGAAGTGAGGGAAGAGGTTAACTTTTATAATTGAGGTGAGGGGAACTTTTGGAGACTCAAAAAATATGAAGGTAGTATAAATTATTTTTCAACTAAAAATTTATCAAAAGTGACATAAATAAAGGTTAAGATGGTTACGATTCTAAATCATATTAACGAATAATTTTTAGACAGGTTTATGTCTCATTAATACCCTTATATTTTGGTATTAAGCCTTATTTAAACAATTTATCTCTTAGTGTGACTACATGTATTTTTACTCTTTGAAGGTTAATATAGTTACTATAAAACTCCATAAAACCCATTAATAAGTCATTTATGAAATTTTTAACACCATCCCAATAATTTTCTTTAGATTTTCATGAATTTTATATCATTTAATGAAATATTATATATTTTAAAATATTATTTGTGTAAATTTTGACACTATTCATTACTTGACTGTTTAAAACTACCATGAAAACATGACAAATTTGAATATAAATATATAAGAATTCAATAATATGTCAATTTCTGCAATAAAATTCGTGGATGAAATTAATTATATCATATTATTTTTATTTTAACATTTTAATAATATATATTTGACATTCCTATTAAATAAATAATTGCATCATCAACATTGTGAAAGCCATTAGTTTAATTATTTCCACCATAAAAGTATAAAATATATCTTAATGAAGATAAACATTTTACATTTCATATTATTGTTTATTGTCTTTGTTATCATCTAAATAATAATATATAAAAAGTGTCTGACTTATTAAATGCATGAGTGTAAGAAATTTAATATTCATTAGAATATAATACTATAAAAGCCATGAAGTCATCCAAGTGTCTTCAGAATGCAGTAAAATTTTCCAATGAATGATTTATGTTGAAAAAAATAATGAAATTAAATTATTACATGTTTTAGGATAATTTTGATTATATATATAATATTATTTTTACCCTCAGTTACCCGATTTACCCTTAACCATCGTAATTATAAAAATCAATAAAGTTTACATTCATGTTGTCATAAAAGAAAACAGAACTGTTTACTAAATTTTGAAATTACTATTCAAAATATGGAATCCATTTATTAAATTTTAAATCAATGAATTTACTAAAATGAATTTAAAATTAATCCCTTTGATGAATCAAGAAGATGGGTCTTTAAAATAAAAATGTCCACTAGACTAATGTGTTTTTATATAAAAATTCACTGCGATATTGATTCCAGTTACCTTGCATATATTAAATAATTAAAAACTAATATAGTTATACTTTAATAATAATCATAAATATATCTCATCACCATAATATATATAGACAAAAAAATAATTTTCAAGTAAAATGTAATATATTTCACTATTAATCAAAACATGAAACTTATCAGTAAAATTCCAACACATCATGAAAGGTAAATTTTTATATTCTTCATGAAGATAATAAATTTATTTTTTTATATAGAATGTATTAAATTTTAAATAATTTAATTTAAAATTGGTTCTCCTTTAAAAAGTTATAAAACTACCTTTTGAAAAATATATCTTTTTAATGCGTAAAATTAGATTAAATATTATATTATGCTAATAAAATTATTTGAATGAATATAAAAACATTTGAATAAATATATAATATATAAATTACATAATTTGTTTAATATTATTCACTCCCTATAATTTAACAACTACGATATAATACTATTATTTTTCTTTGTTGAAGCAGAGTGTTGCATGTAATGTAATATTTAGAAAATATTAACATTAACATGAGACATATAATAAAATATTAGGGTCGTAAAGATTGGATACAGGAGTCTTAGAGGGAGGTAGTTGTGGATAGTGGTGTTTTGGAGGGTTTTGTGGAGGGAGGGGGATGTTGAGAGGGAGAATCATGGATGGAGAAGAAGCGAAATAGGGAAGAGGGATAGCGAAGATTGATTGAAAAAACAACCATTAAAACAAGATATGTGAATACAGAACATTGAATATATAGTAACAATGTCTAATATATATTGTATATCTTTCTATCTCTATGATGAAAAAATTTGAAAACAAACTAAGCCCCATCATTATTTATTGTTCATTTAGGTAATATCTAGTGTGGACCTCTGATGTAAAGTGAGATAGAGTTATAAAAATAGATGCATACTCTATGAGTAATATTTTTTTTCTTGATTGTTAATATATATATCATCATTATAATCTTGAAGGTATCTAGGAAGAGTTTTCTTTTAAACAATTCCTCAAACCCTTTCTATATAATTTATTAATCTTATTTAGTTTAAACAACTATATCCCACCATTTACCCAGAAGTTCTTTGAGCATGTATACCACTAGAATTACCTTGATATCGGTGAAGGTTCCTAGAAAATCAATTATTATATTAATACGAAGAATCCATTCCTCCATGTTTTATGCTCCTAAATCACCTTGAACATTTAGTGGATTCTATTAATAAATTTCCAACAATGGATTCTGATAGAATGTTTTTTAATCTAATTTACCTTATCAGTAGCTTAGAAGGCTTAAAATATACTCTATGTTAGTTATGGATTCAGCAATAGTTCAGGTTGAACCAAATTTTGATCCATCTCATCGCATTTGTTTCATCATCATCATAATAGTTCCATATCTCTATAACCATATCCAATTTCTAGTTGGGGACCATATTAAAACTTAACCGAAGGTTTAGAATATCTCAAATCATTAAAAACAAATTTTCAAAGAAAATATTTCTACAATAATGAAATATAACAAGGATTATATATTCCTCATGGTGATTAAATATATTAATTCTTGATACTCTAATATCATCGACTAAACCCCCAATAATGAGGTGAAAATACGCTTAAAAGAATGTATGATCTCATTTTACACTCAAACGACCCTAAAAACATGAAGTTCAATATAAATATGGTCTAGACCAAACATATATCATTTGTAACATTCCTCTCATAACCTATTATCATGGGAAGGGGAGGACGTGCTACTAACCTTATTTGATGTCTATATAAAGCCTCATAATTTTGATTATAATATAGTAAGACTTATTTCCAACTTATCCTTTTTTAGGTTGACCCATTCATAGGTGGTACCTTCTAATATTTTGATTGTATATCAACTGTTTTGGAGACATTTTGGTTCAACACAGCCAACAACAAGCCCAGGGTGCAAGCTATGTTGGTCTTGGGTGCATAAAACAGGCTAGAAAAATGATCAAGATAAGAAATTTCCTTGGGAAAGGAGTCATGGGGGGTCTCCTATTGTCAACTACCATATAGACCTCACTATTCCCATGGAGGAGGTTTTGGTGAATGAAAAATTACTAGGAACATAGAAACATTCCATGAGGGAGACTGTGTCAAGATACCAAGGAAGATATGTTGGAGACCATTATATTCATGATGAGGCCATGGAAATGGTTTTTTGGAGATGTAATTGATGAAACAACCATTTTTGTTTTTGGATATTATCTATTTTAAAGTGAAAACTAGTTTGACTTTAACATGGGGTGTTAAATGAAAATTTGAATTCAATTATACACACTATTAACTAATCAATACACCTACTCTTGAGTATTTCTTCAATCCAGATTCTCTAAAAATGAACCAAGGGTGAGTCTTCAATAGTTTTCTTGAAAATAATTTCATTACTTGGAGAACCTTGATCCAATAAGCCTTATTTATGCACCGATGCTCAAAAATCATGTCTTTAGTAATTGAGACTTATTTTTGCTGAACCATACCCATGATAGTGATAAATTTTCATACCTTTAGTAAAAACCAAAATATCCAATTGATGGAGTTAATTATTTGTTTATTGTTAATTATAAACTTCCCGTTGTTTTTATTTTACTTTATGGATTTATAACACTTTTCTTATTAGTTTTGAATCGATTCATGGAAATCTTGTCGTGCATGCTTGTTCCCATTGTTATGAAAACATGGTTCTAGTGGCGACACTCTTGGAAAGACCTGATGATGATGTTGAAACACATGAGGTAAGATGTTTTATACCACGATGAAGGTTTTTATAAATTTTTTAGAATGATAAAAAAAATTATTATATTTTTTTGACCGTACTTACGTTTGATCAAATGTGAGTGCTTGTATTTTCGGTGAGACAATGTTTTACATTTGATATCTTATATGTGTGTTTTTATCCCCTGAGGCCATTTGTTCATTTGAAAAAAAGTTTTAGTGTATGTATACTAGTGTATAGGGTTTATTTTATATGTTTTTAAATTAATGATATTCCCTATTATGTGTGAAAAAATCTGGTTAGTGGTTTTTCTTATGGTATCAAATTGTAGGAGGTCTATTGTGTCTTAGTTAGACCATAGAATGTGAGAATATTGAGATATGATGATGAAAACAATGGGATAAGATACAGAGAAGGGTAATTAAGACCATGAATCTTGACCTGTGTTAGCACCATTATATGAAGAGCGTGGGGCTAGACCCAAGGTGAAAACGGGGCATGATGACAGTGTGGTCTAACCCATGATAAATTCTAGACTTGACTGTCTTGTGGCCCAAAATTAGACTCATTATCCTTTTGGTTGTTTAAGGATACATGGTTATTTATTGGTAAACCTTATTTCATGACTTCTATTATGACTATATTTCTAGCATAGATAAAAAGTAGGAGCGGTTGAGGTTCATGGTGGATTAGTTAGTGCATGATAACTTGACACATGAATTATTATTAGTTTTTTTCATTGAATCTATCTATTATCAAGGAATACAATTCTCCTTCATGTGTACTCATGTTAGATACACATTATTGGTGTCGAACTGGGTTTATTTCTCACCCTATATGGCTATCACAATGCATGTGAAGACATCATGGTTAGGGACACAAATGAGTGAAAATTCGCAGTGGTAGAGAGATATGTAGATGGGGCATTGGGATCAGAGGTGGTTTCATGATGGATTCTAGAGTGATGTCATAGTGTTTTTTTACTTACCAGTATATCTTAAAATCGTTTTTGACATGGAACATTGGGGGACCTTAGTTACTATTCATTATGACTTAAGATAATTTTCCTGCCATTTTATATCATTGATTATTTATTCCACTATGATATTATGAATTATTATTTTTACATTTCTTTATTGATAGTGATGGTACAGTCTCCCCACTAACAGCATTCCCAACTTCACTAAAATTTGGAATCTTCTTGCATTTGGGGAGGCACACAGGAGGCCATGTGCTACTCCATCATAGATCAAGTGATTAATGTTGGGTAGTTATAAAATTTTATCCTAGGTATGAAGTTCCATTCATTGTTTTCATTTAGGGACCCGACATAAAAAAGATAGGGTATGTGGAACTTGTGTACAAGTGTTTCCTTATTTCCCACCATATCAAGTGTAAAAAAACTTCATGTTATTGATGATATGAGTTATATTATAGTTTATGGTGTTTGGGTGAGTTCATTCATCTTTATTTGGCATGTTGGATCACATGAAATATATATAATCCTATTGAGTGCTTCATGATAGTTCATTAATTAAATGCCTTGACATTTTCTATATGATTGGTGATATATCTGTATTCTATTATTTAGTTTAATCTGAGCATGCTATTGTGTTTTGTTATATATATATATAACTATGAATAACGTGCAGTTATGGAGAAATTGGCATGATCCTTATATTATACAAGGGGTTATAACTTCTAGTTATGAGTGACCTCCTAGAATAGATTTTTTGTTGAAATTCAGTGTGTGTAACTTTGATATGATTAGGTTTTTATTTAAGTAAGCATCTATAGGGGTTATAAGAATAAATTTGAATTTCAGAAAAACTCTCCAAGACGTCATCTTATGGGACAACCTAGGGATGTGGGATAAGAAACTCCCTCATTGGAGTACATTTTGATTATATAAAAAATATATTTTGGGGATTATAATTGAGCATGAACCCTCTCCCACTCTAGAGGTTCTATAAGAAGGGATACTTTGACCATGATTCTTCTACATAGTTACTATTAATGGAAGTTGAGTTTCCAAGACTATGGTCGAATATGATCAGGACTTTCATCTCCAGTACTATGTATCCTTCTAGGGAACCAGATTCCCTATTGATGTCATGGATTAAAATGATAAAATTGAGGTAATATTTGATCTAGTGGAGACCCTAAAGGGATGTAATGTAAATCTAGAATCCTTTATGCTTTAGGGACCCAGAAAAAGGTTGGGAAGTGTTATGATTCTAGTCAGGATATGTGAATGACAAAATTATATTACATTTAAATACATTTTATTTGAATATGTATTCCCATGTATGCAGAAGCTGGACCTTTCTTAAAAGTTAATAAATATTCAGAATGGATCAACTATATTGGCTGATTACTCGGCACATTTCAAAAAGTTACTTCATTTTTCTCCTCTCTTAGAATGGAATTAGGTGCATAGGTACACAATGTTTGAACTTGACCATTGTTTGAAAATGAGACACTAGTTCATGAACATCAACCTGAGAATATATGTGGTGGTTGTTTGTAAATCCCTAACAATTCAGAAGGGTTTGGAGGAAGACTTGGTTGTAGGTCTGATATCAGACTTTAGTTAACTTCAAAGTGATACATACATTTATAGTAATCGGACGATAGAGGATTCATTCTGGTGTAGAAAATGATACCCACAATAAATTTATTTTCATTATAAATTAAGGTCGTTATGTAAAACCCTTTCTAGTCCTAAAATTTATAGGGGGTTATGAACCACAATAAAAATTTTATATTAAAGGGGGTTTTTGAAATACTATTAATTTTATTAATTTCTATTTAGATTTCATAGGGGGTTTAACTTCCCCTTTAATGTGTAAAATTATAGGGGGTCGAAAAGAACCTATAATATCATAGATTAGAGGGGTTCAAACTCCCTTGAAATGTCTTTAAATTTGAAGGGGTTCAAAACAACCTTTAATTTAAGAGATTAGAGGGGGTTGTGAAGCACCACAATTTAAAATAAATACTGTAACATATATAGGAAAACATATATTAATTAAAAACAATATATAAATGTATTTTTATATATTATATGACCATATTATATAAAAAATATATATGATTGAATTTAATTGTATTTATATGTATAAAAAAATATAATTTTATAATATTATGACATTAATATTATTTTGTATATATAGTATTTCATGTAATATCAATTAAATATAATAAAAAATCATAATCACATTATTTTAATATATACAAAAATATAATATATTTAAAAAATATCTCACTAAAACCCCAACATATAGTTTTTATAATTAAGAATATTATAATTATTTATATATTTTCATATAATATGTTTATGGTTTTATATTCTATATAATTAACATTACATCAAATACAATTTACAAAAAAAAATTATTTTAATTTACCCAAAATTATACAATTATATTTATTTAAATGCATATATATTAATGTATATAATAATAAATATATGTATTGAAAAACATTATATAAATATTTGTATAAATTTTATTTCAGATAACATTAACAATATATCTATATAAATTGTATTTCATAAAATATTAATTATATTTAATATACAGTTCAATTATAAATAATATAAATTGTATTTCATATTATGTAATATAAGTGCTCATATAAATTGTATTTTATATATTATTAATTACATAAAATGTTATACAATTTATAAAAAGAAATATATATTAACGTGAAAAAGAATAAATATATGTATTGAAATACATTATATAAATATATTTGTAATGAAATTATATATATATATATATATAGATATTAAATAAATACACACATATATAAATATATTATAAATAAACATGTAAATAATATATAAATACATATTTAATTATTTTAATAATTTACATTAATAGATAAACATATGTGTGTATATGTAACATAAATAGAATTATAAATATAGGTAACAATATACTTACTGAAATCTAGGTAAATATATATATAAATAGTTTATTTAAATTTACATATAAGTTATACAATTAAATGTAGTTAAATAAATTACGTAAATAATAATGTATATAAATATCTAAATATGTTTATATTTATCAGATGTTTTATTAGATTAATTGTATTACTAGGTGTTTAGTAGCTCTCCTTCTCTGGGAGAGTGGGGTTAGAATCCCCACTAAATCATATTTTAAAAAGAGAGGGGTCAACATGATATGTGGAACATGGGTTGTCTGGTCTAGTGTGGGGAGTCGTGTTATTGAGAGAGCCGAGAGGCAACTTGGGGACTACGGGGTGAATGGGAGGGATGCATGGGTTAGGGGCGAGGATTGCAAGGAGGAACAGGAGAGGGGCTAATGTTTCATGGTCAATAAGGGGCACCGCATCATGACGTAATTTTCAAAAAATATACTTGTGATGGTTTTATAAACTAATTCTAATGTGGACTCATTGACTAGAGGTATTGAAACATCCTCTAATATGTGACATATCACACAATTAGAGGTGGGTTTCAACTGCCCCTAATATAGTAAATATAGAATAGGGTGTACAAACCCCATCTAAATGGAAATTTTTTGGTAAACATAGAGGTGGTTTGTGAACCCCTCTAATTTTATCACCACTATCTGGGAGTTACTTTACCTGCAGTTTTCCAAAATCACCACTAACAGCAAGTTTTGGGAGCATTGTCGGCAGTTATGGGTAAACACTGCTAATGTGTTAAGAAGGGGTTTTAACCCCTTCTAATTTATAAAATAACCCTTTCTAGAAAGGTATTTTATTTATACTAGAATGAGGTACTTAGTGTTTTAGTCATGGATATATTTCCCATTTTTGTAAATGTTTCTCAAGGTCTAAAATCAAGTGTTATTGGTGCATCAATATGGGGAATTGTTAATTGTTCAATGTGACAGAGTTATAGATAGGTACTCAATAGGGAATAGAATTGAAAGGGTCTATGACCTAGGGGTTTGAAAAATGTATTTAGTATCAGATTTAGATCCCACAGACATCGTCAACCCAGATGAGCCACATGTCAAAGAGAAAGGTTTATGGTTCGAAATCTATAGGGATGTATACTTTAGAACAATTTATACCTATTGTATGTGGGGTAAAATTGAATTATCAAGGTACCTTATTGAGTATATATACACATTATACTACCTTTTTTGATTGAATAGCTTCACATTCTTTAAAAATTTAACAAGTTTATTACTATAGTTGACCTACTGGTCAAGTTATATTTAGAATTTCTTTCTCTTGATACACCCTTCGGGAAGAAATTTTATCACCTTCATATATGTCCAATATATTCTGTGGTAGTTACTATATACATACATTCTATTTGATTTCATGATCCTTAAGCTAACTAGCATTGATGTGGTCTTCGATAAGGAATATTTGGAATGTTATGAGGCACACCTAAACAATTAGCAGATATGAATGTCTTTTCCCCAAATTAAAAGCAGGATTTTGGGATGGTTGTTCAATGAGACATTGAATAAGGAATAACATGACTAGAACTAAAAAAAATAAGATCTATTATGAGAAAAGTATCCATCTTGGATCTTATGGTGGACCTAGATGTATCCTTGTATTCTCTTCCTCCGCTGACAGACCTTTATCAGTATGATTTTTAGATAAATTTTCATTTTTACCTCTAGATTGAGTAATTGACTATGAGATTTAACTAATTCCATTCTCCAAAATTTATGGCACTCTATGATATGAGTGAACTCAAGGTAAAATATGATAATTTTTAGGTGAAAGGTTTTATGAAACTGAGAAAATCTCCATAGGGTACTCTAATGTTATTTATGTCGAAGTAGGATAGTATTTTTTGGTTGCCTAAGGAGTATTGGAATTTTGGAAGATGAACCTAGTTATTTTAAAGAATCAATATCCTTTTCCAAGGATATATTTCTTATTTTACCAGCTGTTAGGAGCATAGTTTTTCTCTAATATTGACTTACAGTCAACCAATCATTAGCATCATATTAGAGATGAGGGTATTCCTATGACCACAATTGGGAGTATATATAAAATTTAGGACTACCTTTTCATTCCTTTCATGTTTAAAATTTTACCAGTGGTATTTATAGACCTCATTAATAGTATTTTCCATACATATATTTAATCATTAATTGTTTTTAGTAATGGATGTTATCATGATATATCCCAGGTCATCATATTTGAATTCTAGGAACCTGTAGATTATATTTTCTATAGTTTGATTGCATTTAGATTATTCCAAACATTCAAAGTCTCACTTTTTTATTTAGGAGGGGTAGATCCATTAGTATTTAATCTATAAGGATTAAATTTTAGTGGAACCAGAGAATATAGAGCTCATGATGTCTTAGAAATGCCCCATTAATGTGTTTGATATTAGGGGATTCCTTGGTTTAGTTGTGTACTATATATGGTTCATATATGATTCCACCTTTCTTCTAGGGAATATTACAATGATTACAAATAAAGTAGTTTTTTATAGTGGATAGATATTTGAAAATGGTTCTTGAGAGATCTAATGCAAATATTGATGATGACCCTTATTTTAACATTTCACGATTGGATTTACTATTTATTGTGATGCATCAGGTGTCCGTTTTGGATATGAGTTATTGTAGAAAGATTAGCTATAAGCTTATGTGTCATATAAACTACAACCCTAGGAGTGGAACTACCACACACATGACATAGATTTAGCATATATATTCCCAGCTATGAAATGTTGGTGACATTATCTCACTGGTGATAGAATTATCATATACACTGATAATAAGATCTTGTGATATATATTTTGTCAATAGGATTTGAATCAGATAAAGATGCATTGGTTAGAGTATCAGTAGTCATTTAAATTTTATATGGACTATTCTCCAAGTAATGGAATTTTTTTTCATATTCTCTAATCAGAGAAACATTCGAGATGTGATAGATTGGAGAGACCCCAACCCTAGAGGAGTGGTGTCTGGTGATTTTTTTGACTTAGTGGATAAAGGGTAAAATATAGGATCATGGAGTTATGAAATGTGAGATGTTTCTTATCACCTTTTCATTAGTGTATTTGGTAAAGGCCAACTGGAGTTAGATCCTAAGTGCATAGTGATGAAGGAATGCTTAGTAGAGGATGATATAGTTCTAGGGTGGTCTCTAGATGATGGTTATGAGATCTATGTTCATGAGATTAACTATTAGGATATGCTTTGGGAATGCATCCTAGACTTCAATAGAGCATGAAACGAGAACCTATACTTTGTATAGTTCACGTCCAAAAATAGTTCGCATGATTCTATTAAGATGGATTAATTTCAGGATCCCTATGGATGGTCATTCCACTCACTGATAAATTAGCATGAGGTGGGTGAGGATGTTTTTAGTGGGCTGAGTATGCTGTTAGAGTCCTCTGAGGGAGTGTTGTTAACCAAGAATTCATTGGTTACTGCTTAAAATAGAGAGTCCTTTGTATGTTGTAGGAGTCCTTTGTAGTTTTTAAGACTATTTTATATCATAAAATGTATTATAGATATGTATTACATAACTAGGAATCCCACTATTTTATTGAGTCATGCATGATGGGTTATTCAATTCTTAACTTTAGAGGTGCAATCATGATCATGTTAAGTGACCGACTATGAGGATGTTGAAATGGAAGAAGGTGCATATTTTTTAGAGATCCTATGAAATACTATAAATTAGAGATAAAATGTATTCAGAGGTTAAATAGTCAATTTTTTTAGTCTTATGGAAGAATATATAAATATAGGAGAAAATGTTGGAGTGTAACTCCGATGTTTGAGTGTAATGGTATGAGTTGATCAAGCAAGACCATTAGAGATGCATCTCAAGGATGAGAATCTCGTGAGGGAGAGATTGTAAAGCCTTATAATTTTTTTTATAATATGTTATTCCTGGTTTACACCTTATCGTTTATGTTTTCTGGTTGATCCATAATTAGTTGGTACATTTTGTGGTTTTAAGTATATCTCATGTGTTTTGGAGAAAATTTGGTTTAATATGTCCAGCATTTTTGTTGTGGTCCAAGACGAGTTTTTTCCAAGTGAGTTAAACTAGGAAGGAAAATATTTCAGCAAGGGAGTTGGATTGAGGGAGGTGAACTGGGAAAGATCCTCTATTTTATGAATATATTGAACTAGCTACACTTGTGGTGGGGTTTATAGTGAAGTGAAAAACAACCAAGAACTTAGAAACAATCTGTAGGTGGTGGCATTTGATGTCGAACCTCTTGCGGTAGGTAGTTCCTTTCCATATTGGCATTGTGCATATAATTGTAATAATGATATGAATTTTTTAATTTAATTAAGACCATTATTGAGTTGGTAACATGTTTGTGCATTTTAAGCCTGTGAGACTATGTTTTATTTTTAATCACATGTGTGTCTGTGCATCCTATGAGGTTATGTTTGAATTTTGATCCAATGTGTGTGTGTATTTATACGGATGTCCATACATTATTTTCAATGTTGTGATTATTCATGTTATTAAATTATAGGTATCATGAATTTACTTTAGTCATTTTTATTCTAGTAAAAAATGTAATACAGACCATCCTCACTTTTTCTGACCTTATAGGAGGGATCATGTTGACATGAAATGAAAAAAATGGTGCCCCACAACACAAGTAAGGGATATGAAGTGATTGTAGATTGAACCATGCCTATGCCATGATATGACATCTATATGGATCGAACCGAGGTATAAATAAGTTATGATAACCTTTGTATCTAACCCATGACATATTTGGGACTTGATGGTCTTATAGACTGATCCAGGACTCATTATCCATGTGGCCATAGAGAGTCATTAGTCTTGTGGCTCTTGAAATCCATAATCCTTGCTGATGGTATGAGATATATGGTCACCTTGCTGTCAAACCTATTACATTACTTCTATTATGATTTTTTTAGAATTTATTTGAAGCTGTTGTTTCTGTATTTTTTGGTGACTTGGTAACCACATGGCTGCTCAAAACATGACCGATCATTAGTTTTTTCTTATGTATTTATCTATTATCCTGGAACACACTTATTATGCTTGTTGAATCATATTAGAGACACATTTATGTAGTTATATTAGGTTAATCTCATGCCTAGTATGAGCATCTTAATGTGTATGTTGACTTCATTGTTGGAGAAATAAGTAAGGGAAAAGGACCAATGGTAGAGAGATGAGGAGATGAAACATGGGGTTCAAAGGTAGTAGTATGATAGACTCTGGGGTGCTGCTAGAGTAATTTATTTACATACATATTTTTTCATAATCTTTTATGATGTGACACTTTGTGGTTAGGGTTTATTATTCTATATGACATGAGATAATTTCCATTCCTTTTGTTATTCCATTTATTATTTAATCTGATGCATTATTCTATGTTATTTCTTATTCTTGTATTCTTTGGTACTGAGGGTACAATCTCCCCAATGAAGGAATTCAGACAGTAACTACTAGTTGAAAACCTCTTTCATATGAGTTCAAACACATGAGGCTATGTGTAACTCTATCTTGGACAAGGTGAGTTAGACCTAGGTGTTATAGTCCAAAGACACTAATGTTTTGATAAAAATGTCAATGGGTTTAATAAAACACATAGGATTTCATTCCCTAAAAACAACATACATCTAACAATTGTGACTACAAAAAATATGATGAATGAGTGTTACCAAATTTACTCAACAATATCATAGTAGAATCCAAAAAAAAAATAGAAAACCAAATAAAAGAAGACATTAAGGATGTCAGGCACTGAGTTGGAACCCATCTAGCATCCCAAACATTATTAACTTCTAAGAGCTATCGCCAATTATCCATGATTACCATGTAGTGATGTTACGTTAATGAAATATGAAATCATCCCCTTTCCCATGTCCTAGAAAATATTATCTTAGCATGAACTAGGGTATATTTGTAGGGGTGAGTATATCAAATCAGTAAGGAATATACCAAAATATTCCCATACATTCCCAAATATTTGAACAAGTTATCAAAATTTATATAGGACAAATCACAGTATAAAAACAATTATTAGAAGAATATAAAAAAATGAAAAAAGTTAAATATAAAAATAATTTAAATAAAATCAATCTTTATCAATATTTCAATGTGTAACCAGTTTTAAAGTAATCATTTATTAAATAGTTTATATACTATTTTCTCTTGGAATACTAATTACATATACCCACCCACCCACACCCATGTAGGTATCCAAGATGTTAGTTCTGATACTCATGAGTGGTATATCCTCTTTTGTACTATTTCATCACTTGGTCATGCACTCATGTGACCCAAATAACCTAAAAAATGTATAAATAAAAAATGGCCCCTTATAATGAAATGAAGAACACACACCAACTCATATATGTTAAATTATAATTTAAAACGAACATTATTTAAAAAAAAATTATCTTTTTGAAATAAAAAAAAACATGTTTTATAAACCTTTCTAGAACTATGATTTGGAAACCATAAACATTAGAATTTGCAACAATTTTTCATTAATGGTTTTCCAAAAGAATATAAAAAATAGTTTTATAAATCCAAATACTTGGAGTTTTAGAAAATGTACAGAGAGAGAGAGGGATAATTAACCTACATTAAATAGTTCCTGATCTTAATGAATCAAACAATGATATAGGTATATTATGGGCCCTTTTTCTATACCTTCAATTATTCCCAAAAGAACTATTTAAAACATGTCAAACCCATATATCCAAAAATAAAAGTCTCTATATAAGTTACTTCCTTTGTGGAAACAAATATAATTATAAGAAGAATTAGAGAAAGATAACATACATTTTTTTCTCTAGATCCAACAAACCATGATCCATTAGAAATGGATCCGGATCAAATTGAAATTCCAAAAATTCATAAAGGAGTCCAATGGTTTTAGTGAAAAAGTCAATGGAATAAGGATGAAGGTTTTAAAGGAGTTTTTTCGTTTAAATTCAAATTTTCATAATTAAATACTCATGTCACATGGTTAGGAGACATAGTTTACATAATTGTGTACAAATCATGTAGGCTCCATTGCCTCACAATTCATTATTTCATGGTAGAGAACACATTTTTTCAAGGTGTACATCGACTATAAAAAATGAATATTACACATGTAAAATTGTTTTAGGGTAATCAATATGGTTTCATTTGTTTAAGAACCTCCTTATGTACTCTCTCATGATACCACATGGTTACCTGGGGAATTTTCATGGTTTCCTATTACTGTATGCCAACTCTAAGACCTCTAAAACAATTCAATGAATTGAAAATATCTTACAAGAATTCCTCGGAAGTATGAAAAACCAAACCATATCACAAAAATATATAAATGAGTATCATATAAATCAAATATTGGGAGTTATATCTAGGGTATCGTGTTTCATTTGAAACATCAATTCCATGGTAATCAACATGGGTGTAGAGAATTCCAATGTATATTTTATATTTCAATAAAATCCATCCCAATTCTTTTTAATAGGTTCACTGGATGGTTTCTTAGGAATAGGTTTTTCCAAGATCGAGAAATTTATTTGTTTGTGAAAGATTCTCATATTTTAGTACCAGTCAGGGAAGTAGCTACCATTGAGATTATCATTATCAAGGTTCTCTCTCAATGTTATGTGTGATGAATATTACATATATATTTACTATAACAACCCAGTTCTAGTAGCCAACCAGAGGCACCCCGTACCCAGTTGGTCACATGGCCTCTTGTAGATTTCCCCGAATTCCAGAGGCTGCTGACTAGAAGTGAGGGCCTTGGGTGTGATAGTGGGGAAACTATTCCCTCATTGGCAAAGTACACAACAGATGTAAACAAATACATTCAATAGAAGATGTAGTAAATATCCATACATGAGTAAACAATGAAATACTGAAAGTAAAAACAACTGGAGAACATATATAAATGATGCAAGATACTTATGTCTAAGAAAGCAGCCAAACAAGTCACAATGCTAGAATATAACATCCCTAAACCAAAGTACAAAATAAAATATAAACAAATCCTCAGCATTGCAAGAATAATCTTGGTCACATGCTCTCCAGCTCCATATCATGTCAAGTACCTGAAGTAGAAGGGAGATTACCCTTACCTATACCTTCAACAATATAATCTGTTTGCGACCAAAAGCATGGCCCAAACAAGGGGTGAGAATAAATCCCATTAGGTAACCACTCAAAGATCTGTGCCTAACAGTCAGTGAATATATGGCAGCTAAATGTATAGTAAATAGTAAACAGGAAAGTGCTCACCGATAAACAATCCAAAGTTTCAATATCGAGCAACAACTAAACAAGAAGATAGACACAAAAGGTAACCCTCTGGGAAGCACACTCAGTCTAACCCCTCTGGTCCAACATAACAAGTACAATAAAGCATCTGGACAATACACACAGTCTCACCTCTCTTGTTCAGCTAAATTATAGACTCTTTGAGGAAGCCGTCACCATCAATTCCCCCTATATTCTCGTATCGGAACTAAAGGGGCTCTAGGGAAGCACTTATGTCAAATTATTTCTATGCACCATGTCATGGAACTACAGACTCTCTGAGGAATCACTCAACGTCAATTCTCCAGGTGTTCTCACATCTTAATATTATAAAGGACTATCTGGAGAAGCCCTTACATCCATTCTCTCTATAGTCTACTACAATAGGTTCTCACAACCCTATGTAAACCAATAGGTATAGGATCACATATTATCCAAGGTAAACCTCAAGAACTACTTGGCTATAATTCTACATCATATCATCTTTTCAGAAAACAATCTCTCCATCCTACAACAATAGGCATAGAAAACAGGGAAGGCAGCCAAATTGGATAAATAGGACCAATCGGTCGTTAACAGAACATGCAAGTGAAAAACATCCAAATTATAGCAATTATACCTATTGATAAACAATTTACCTCTACATAGGAATACAAGCATTGTAGGCAAAGATTATGGGTAAAGTGGTAAACACGCAATACCATGTTCAAGGGTATTTTGGGAATTTGCACATAATACTCCAAGAAGTTGAACAGAAAGGTTCAAACCACCTACCTTGAAGTTAAGAGATCATTATATGTGAATGTCAAAGCTTGAATGTCTTTCTAAATTCTATGATCTACAAAAACGTCAAAAATGTTCTACCAATGATATCTCACGAGAGAGGAGAAATCATGAAATGAGGTTCAAGCATAAGATAGAACTCACCGATGCGATTCTAACGCAACCATCATTGTATGATTTATAGGACAGATGGTCAGCCGGGGGCTCATCAATGATCCATGTCTGCTTGGTGCTCTCAGAAGAACTAGGTTGAGAAGGAGACAGTTCTATCCATTAGACATGACCCTAGTGCATTTAATGATAAAAAGAAAGTACAGAACATGTACTTTTGAAGCACATGGCTTGTACTGGCCTTTTCCGTACTCTTCTTCAAGAGGCCTCCAAGTCACTCCCGTATGGCCGTGTGTGTGGCTACTATAGGGCCAACACATAGCCTCCTGTAGGAAGGAAGAACACGACGTTCACTCATAAAGAACACGACTTGTACATAAAAAATTTCCACAATTTCCTATTTTTCCTAAAAACGATCATAAAAGAAAAAATATACCTGAAAAGAAGTTCTTGGTACTTAAAAACTTCCCCCCTTAATGAATATTCATCCCTAAATTTCCTTTGAATGATGTTGAAGAAGAATTTCCGAACAGTTCTAGCCACAATGCTCATACATTGGCCTCCCTCTACCAATTCTCATTCTGTAGTCGCCTGTGCTGCTATGACACTCTTACCAAAGGAACATACTGGCCATAGATAAAATTTGTACTATGATCGATAATCCAGATATGATGCTCATAAAAGGATGCACCCACTTCCAACTCAATCTCATCGGGTTGGAAATCATGAGGTGAGTCTGAAAAGTAACGTCGAAGCTGAGAAACATGGAAGACGTCGTGCATGACCTAGTACATCTGAGGTAACTGAAACCGATAGGAAATTGTCCCAACTCTCTCCAACACCTGAAATGGCACGATTTACCTCGTCAAAAAGCTTACCCTTTCTCCTGATCCACTTATGTCACAACCTTGGTGTGACACGCAGGAGAGTCTATACTTTAGCTGAACTGGAGGGGTGAGATAGTGTGTGATACCCAGAGGGTTTCTTATACATGTTAGGTAGGTCCATAGGGGGTAGACTGAGTGTGCTTCCCAGAGGGTCACATGTTGTGTTTATTTTCTTGTTTAGATGTTACTTGATATTGAAACTATGGATTGTTTACTGCTGATAAATTTATTGTTTAATCTTTTCTGTACTTTTACCTACCATATATTCATTGAATGTTAGGGACAAATTTTCAGGTGTTTGCCTACTGGGATTTAGTCTCACACCGTTTTGGGCTTTCATTTGAGCCCAAACATATTATATTGTTGCAAGTATAGATAAGGTTAAGCGCATGTCTACTTCAGGTTCTTGACTTGTTGTGGAGCTAGAGAACATGAGACCAAGCTTCTGCTTGCGATGCTGAGGCGCATTTTATCTTTTATTTTGTACTTTGGTATAGTGCTATTGTATTCCAACATTGTGACTTGTTTGGATGTTTTTCTAGACATATGTGTCTTTCATTATTTATATATGTGCTGTAGTTTTTTTTACTTTCAGTATTTCACTGTTTAATCTTGTATAGATATTTACTGCTTCCGCTATTGTATATATTTGTTTAATTCTGCTGGGTACTCTTCCAATGAGGGCATAGTTTCCCCACTATCACACCCAAGGCCCTAGCTACTAGTCGGCAGCGTCAGACAATCGGGGAAACGTGCTTGAGTCCATGTGACCGACTAGGTACGGGGTGCCTCTGGGTGGCTTCCGGAACCGGGACGTTACATTTACCAGATTTTATAACAAATTAAAAACTTGTTTTTTAAAAATGTAATAAGGACATATTAATATGACATCCCATTATATTGATGACCCTTAAATAATATCAGTTTAGTGATCTAATATCCATATGTCACTTTTACTTACACTTGTTTTTTCATGTAAATAAGATATGGTTATTTAGGTTAGGTTTAATCATTGTTGGGGCTCATGGATAATTGAGTTGATAAATCATTATATAATCCATCATATGGATAAAATAAAATCCATTCTTCTGGAGTAAAAAAATTTATAGTTTTCTAGATAGTGTTACCGAAATAAAACACTATGAATAATCTAATCAAAGAATAATAAAGGGGTACTCATGCTTAGCCTAAAAATTCCCAACATTAGTATCTCGGTAAGAAGTATTATTATTTTTTAGAAATATATTTAATGAATTAAATTTCTTAGAAAGAAATTTCATGGTGTCATCCATCACAATGGATTGGGTAACCTATTAGAATGACACCGATTTGATCATTTAAAACCATGTGTTAAGCATTGATTCATGAAAAAACCACCATAGGTTCACAATGTTTTTTTGATGAAGGAATTTCATATTGATGTAATACTTTATTTGATAACATTTAAAATCTATAATCTCAGTCATCCTTTTAATGACCACTTATTCAGTATATATTTTTTATAATAACATTGTACGATACAGAAACTATTTTTTTAAGAAACTAAAAATATTTACATCTAGTTTGAATAATTCAAAAATAAAATATTTTTCTATTTCACATATGGCATTAAATGAGTTTGAATCATTTTTATTAAAAAAGATTATTCCTTAAATTACTCCACTAATGGGTGGTAGAAACACATTCCTTCATATTTTAATAAATATATGGACAAAAACTTTTACCATTTTATTCTTTTCAAGCATGTTATAGAAAATTTGATAAGTCTTAAACCATGTGTAAAATCAATCATCTAAATTTTGTTTATAATAAATCTATATTATGGATCCAAATGTATTGATATATAAAATAAATTAGATAATGATACACATCCATTAATTTGATTCATCAAACCATGGTATTTTCTTTTATATGCCAACTCGATAAAGAAACCTTTTTCTTCATAAAAATAATATAAACTAAAAGGTCAATAAATTATTATTTGATTTTTAACTCATGACTATTTACTACTCATGTAAAATATATATTAAATTCCACATAACCATTAACATTAAAAAATTGGTCTCTTCAACTCATAATCCAAACATAGAAATTCTATGTATTATCTTAAAGCTTTTTAGGTATCTTAATAATACATCATATGGAATTATTTCCCCATCCCCTTGACAACCATAATTTTCAATAGCCATTAATCACTTCATGTTGAAATATTTTGGAACTTATTAAAGTAAATTTTTTGTTTCATATTTAAATTTTTACCAACATTCAATATCAAAATTGATCTTCAATTTAGAGATTATATTCCTAGAACAACTATCTCCAATCCTTAAATAATATTGTGTAAAATTTTCATGATTTCATTTAACTTGTTGGATAATTTTCAGAAAAGATTATAGTATACACTCTCTATCCAAAATATTAATTTTTCAGTCTCCTCTAATGCATGTTATAGAGCTTAAATAACATATACTAATTGTATTGAAGACAAATATATCATTACATTAAAATGAAATTGTTTAATTTCTTTTTCCAAGTGAAAAATTAGAAACCAAACACATATTATGAAAAGTTAATTTGATATTGATGAAACAAAGTTTTATGTGTAGTAACTCCTTTGATCTATTACATGAATGAAAACTTCAAGTTCCAAACATTAATTCCATTTCATCATCTGAATTTCTATATAGTTAAAACACTATTAAATCATATAGTATATATCATATATGTGTTAGAATAATATAATTTAATTATATAACATTTATAGATGGTATAGAATCTCTAAAAGGATACTTGTAACCCTTCAGGTATCTAGAAAATTTATCCTTTAATAGCCATATTTTCCATAATGAAAACATTTTCCTCCCTAATTCTTATTTTATTTAGTTTGTAGTTTGGACTCTCTAAGAACCATTTTCAATCCATTATATAAAAAAAATTAGTTATAACTTTTTTCAACATTATCATAGTATTTGATATTGGATTACCCATTTCCTACTCTTCTATTCTAAACATATTGAGGATATCAAGTAATGTTTTATAGAGTTAATTCTTGTTATAATTCACAAAAAATTACTAGATCATTTTTAGTTGAGATTATATTACACACTTTGTGGCCCATTCAAGCTTAAGAGATTTACATAGTCACCCCAATTCATTCATGTCCCAATAATGTTGAATAAATGATTTTAGTATGAGTTTTCATTCTATTTTATTTACTGATAAATTCTTTTGACACATTATACATTTCAATATAATATTTCTTTAGATAGATCCATTTTAGTTGTAATATCATTTGATAAGAATCCATGGTCTCACATTACTTTTGGAAGTAATAATTCATAGTAAAATTTATGTGTGAGGATACGAATTATTAATATATAAGATGTTTACCAAAGCTATATAAATCGTTATATTGAAAAAATTCTCTTTTTTCTTTCTTTGGAAGTAGTTGTTAGAACATATATATATTTTCCTTTTATTTGATAAGTATTCTAAAATTTAGGTATTAGTCAATGATGTTTTTTCCATTTATCTTTTATTTATCAAGGATTGATCATAAAGTCATTTTTTATGATGATTTAATATATCTAAAACCAAATATTTTATCATACGAGTACCATATTTTATTAATTATTTAATAATGGTTTTTGTTAAATGGGCTCCCAATAATATGATAAACCCCACATCCAATCCATTTAATGAGTCTAGATATGTATTTCTTCATGAGTTACTTCATCTAATCCAAATAAATAATAAATGATTATTTTGGTATGACATCATCCAAATCATAGAAGTTGTGACTCTTAGATAGTTGAGTGGTGGCCTCTTTATTCAATCCACCATATTGATAAAATTAACTCCATTCCTCATGTTTCTAACATTTTTAGTTTCCGAACTAGTGTGACCTAAAAAAAATTCATGAAAATGTATAGAAAGAATAATCAAGGGGTAATCAAGCTAAGATCCTCAACACCCAAAACTGGTATCAAAGTGAATCGTGATATTAATTTTTTAAAATCCTCCTAGAGGAGTAAAAAATGTGAAAACATATATACCCACATTAACCATGGGCATGCCATGTCCAACCTATCACCACACTACAGAGATTACTATTTCAGACAATTCATTAAACATTAATACATGAAAAATGGCCACTGTATTTTCACTATGATAGGGTGAGGAAGCCGTTTAATATTGATGAAAGACTTTATTTGTTAACATTTAATTTCTTTTCAACCAAACATAATCTGAATAACCTCTTAGATATTATATTATTATCACAATATCTTTCTAAAATACAAAAAATACATTGTGTTCATGAAATAACCCTTATTTTAATTGTATAATAACTAAAAAATAAATTATTTTTATATCATATAATGCATTATATGTGTTCAAATAATTTTTCATTAAATTATTATAATTCATTAACATATTCCAATAATTGTTGTTATAAACACATTCCATTATATTTTAAAAATAGTTTGATAAAATAATTTACCCTTATATTCTTTTCATGTATACTATAGAATCACGATGAATCTTAAACCATGAATATAATCAATATTCTCAATTTATTCACAAAAAATCATTTTTTTTGAATCAAAATACTTATTATTTAAAATCAGTGTGATGAAGATAAAAATACATTAATTAGATTTATTAGATATTAATATATTAATTTACATTAAAATTTTATGTAGTAAAAGTTTTCTTTATAACATTAATATAAAATATAATAATAATCAATTATTCTTTAATTTTAAATTCATTCACATTGAAAAATATTTTAATATTTAAATTTCATATCATAGAACCATCAAAATTATATAATTTATTTATATTACACCTACACCTAATATGGAATTTCAATGGTGTATCCCAAAACACTTTAGGTATCTTAATAATCCTTTATAAGAGATTATTACTCATTCCCCCTGAAAACACTAGTTTTAAATGACCTAGATTTGATTCTTTTAGAAAAATTATTTAACTTATTTAATTATATTTTCTTATTCCAATTTAAACTATTACCCACATTCACTATCAATATAGTGCCAAAATCCAGACATCATACGTCTATATTATCTATCCTCAATACATTATGAATATTTGGTGTACTTTTTTTAAATTCATTTATCTTGAATGAAAATTTCAATAAATAAAAATAATAAGAACTACCTAACTAGAAAAATCTATATTTAGTCTCCCTCAATGAATGTCATAGATCTTAACCAATGATATACTATTTGTGTTAGTAGCACCAATATCATTTTTATTAAATAATAATTCACTACATTCTATACACAAGTGAAAAATGTCAGAAAAAAACATATGAAACAATAATATATGATTGAGGAATCTAACTTATCAACCTAGCATATCATTTTCTATGTAACATGAAAGCAATCATCGATCTTAAAACATTAATTCCTTCTCATATTTTAAACACCTATAAATTTATGACACTTATAAAGCATAGAATTGTTATAATATTTCTATTAAAATAAAGGAATATAATTCTATAACATTAATACATTGTGTAGTCTCTCAAATAGGCTTCTTGAAATGCTTCAAGTAATCTAGAGAATTTCTTCTCTATTGGCCAAATGTTCCATAATGAAATTTTTTCTTTCATTTTTATTCATTGGTTTGGTTTGTGGTGTGGAATCTCCATGACCACTTTTATATTCCTTCCAGCCAAAACCATTACCTTTCTCCTTATGTACAATCAATAAGCTACACAAACCTGGAACTCCCTTGTCTTTCCCATCCATTTTTAACATATTAAGGATATCTGGAAAAGGACTTAAATGTTTTTTCGAGTTATAATTCAAAAAAATACAACTAAAAATTTATTGAAGTTAGTAATGAATGAAATATGTTGTGGGTAATGCTTAAGAGGTTAACATATCATATCAAAGTCATGGATTTACACAATAATATTTTGTAAATGATTAAATGTTGAGGTTAATTCCATTATCATATACCAAAATATCTTTTGAAACTTCATATGATTCATTCCTAACATGCTCCTAATCGATCCTTTTCAAGTCTTCTATCCTTTGATAGATATCTAGGGTCTCACGTTTCATTGTTAACATTGACTCCATTGTAACAATCATGAGTGTGGGGAAATCATATTAATATTTTATATGTTTATCAAAGTCATATAAATCATTTTTTGAACAACCTAACAAGGTGTTTTCTTTTGAAGTTATTGTTTCAACACATAGAAAAATCATTCTTATTTGATAACAATTCCAAAATTCGAGTACCATCCAAGGGTGCGCTAAAATAAATAAAAATCATTGTTAAGGATTTATCTCCAAGAGATGTTTGATGACGATTCTATATGTCAAAAATATAATCCTTTATCAGATTGTTATTAGGTTTTATTAATCACTTAAAAAGACATGTAGTAAATAATATCCGGCTAAATTGATGACCCCATACATAATATCCATTTAGTGATCCAAGATCCATATTTCACCATGACTTACACCAGTTTAACAATTTAAATAAAATATAATTATTTTGGTCAGGCATCATCCTAGTCATAATAGTTATGACTCTTGGATATTTGAGTGGATAACCCTTTCACAATCATATTTTTAGTTATTTGTGATGGATCCCCATCACAGATGAACCTTTTTAAATGATTCCATTGAAAAAAGTCCATCATAGAAAATGGAGTCACAAATATGATTATTAGTGTTTGTCCATGACAACAAAAAATTATTTTAAATGGATTGTTTTACCCTTCACTAAAAGTATACAAAATATGTCAGAAAGATAACTGAAATGGATTTAAAAACCATCACAATAAATTAAATATCTTAAAAAATGAAAAAATAATAAATAATTTAAAAATAATAAAATTTAAAAATAGAGTTTTTTAAATATAATAAAGACATATATTGCATAAATACACCATTTCACATGTAATAGTTTTATCATACAAAAAAACAACAATAAAAAACAACTGAGGAATAGTTAGTATTTAGGGGAGGAGGATCTCTCAAAGGGTTGGGGGTTCTTGGAGTAAATAATGACACAATGTGCATACTATTGTATATACTCCAACATCTATTCATATCTCTAATGGTACTGATCACATTCCTCTTCATGCACTCTCGAAATGTGTTTTATCATAACATACTAATCTTAAAACCACTATTTATACAGTGCATTGGATCGTGAAGTCTCATCATGATCTCACATTGAGCTGACCAATGGAAATGTAGAAGTACTATAATAAATATCTGTCAATTGTGGACAAATACAGATCACCTAACCTTTATCGACACCATACAATGTATCTCATATTTAGATAGAGCACAATCCATCCCATATCTAGGATTAGATATAGTTAGGTCGATGAGGGAATCAATACTTGTTGAAAATAGTAATTAATGATCTATCCATGTCTCACTTTCTTAGGTTATATAAAAATTGATGAAAATATCCATGTATACAATTCAGAAAGGACTCCCGAATAAGAGATATCAGGCTATCATCAGCTAGAGGATTTAAATTTTATAATACAATTAGAATAAAAAACAAACTAATTAAATAAAGGTCATTATCGGGAAGCTTGGCATCATGGAGAGGATAAAATATATCATCTAGACTATCTATAGCCCATTGAAATAAAAAATGTTATATAAAAATAATTGTTAATAAAGATATAAAAAATAAAAAAGTAATAAATACATTAATATAGTAATCCTAAAAATATGTAATTGGTAACTCATATATTAAAAATAAAAAATGAATAAATTTCAGAATATAATAATATAACCTATTAATAATTGTTAATACATACATACAATAAACAAATATCATGAAAAGTACAATAACATTACCTATAAATAATTGTTAGTACAAATATAAATATAATAAAGTAAGAAATACAATAATATAACACATCATTCATAATCTTCATTGTCTTCTACTTTAATGAAAATATCTTCAAATTCTACTTCAACATCATTAATGGGACTGTCAGTGGTGGATTATAAAAGATCACTAGGACTATCTGTATCCATTTGAGGTAAATAATCTTACCATTAAATAATTGTTAAAATAGTTATCACATATAAAAAAATAATATGTACTTGAATATAATATATCCTTCACCATCTTCATCCACTTCTTGATCGATGACAATATCTTTATCTTCTTCTTTAGTATCATTAACTTTCCCATGACTTTTAATTTTGACATCCGTTATCTATTCATCAACAATATCAATATCATAATTCAATAACTTGGGAATTTCATCATAAATATTTTTATATCATCGATTAAGAGATGTATTTGGTGATGTATCTTGAAATATTTTAATATGTTTCACTTCTATAAAACAGTTTTCATTTTGTAGAAAATAATTTCCACATGATTTCAGTTTAATTACATCCCACTAGTCATTTAAATCTCTAGAAAAAAATAAACTTCCTAATATACATATTGTGATTGATGCTCCAATATATGGGGTTCATTTATGTAGATAATATATTTATATTTAATGTCAACGAATATGTGTCATGGATGAACTCATAGCCTTCGATCAATATCAAAATAATCCCATTTAAACATTATTACATAATTTGGTCCAATATAACATTACATAATTATTTCATCTATCATTCTAAAAAGGTCAATATTACATTCTTTATGGTGATATCCTTTCTAAAAAATGCCTCTATTCATCAATTTCATTGATTCACCATATATGAATGTATGAAATCAAAATCCATTAACATATATTCCCATCATAATATTTTACCAATTTACATGGATGATATTTCAGAACACATAATCAACTATCAATTTTACTTTCATATCGAGTTTCGTAAAATTATAAAAAATTGTTATTAATTGATATCATTACAAAATTTATTAATGTTCAATCATAAAAAAGTTAACATACCTGTATTTGAAACTAATATGAAAATTTTTGTTGTTGATGTTAGTAAAGAGTAAATGTTGTATAATGTTTTTCATGGTCATTATGTAGTCTATTAGAAATTAATATAAATTAAATTTTCTATTATTATTAAAAATACTAATAATAATATATAAAAGTTGCTATACAAATCTTGTCATTTCTTAAATGTTGAGAAAAATATATATGAGCTCTATACAGTTCATAATTTCAAATATATCATTCATGATAACCACTAAAAATAATATTGAGATGATTAATGTATGAAAATTGATGGTCCGTGACATTGTCAACCTTATCCTTATCATGTCCCATCAGAATATGTTTTGAAGGATATTCAGATTGAAAATAATAAGAACATAAATTTGAAATTTCCTCCTACAAGCACTCTTTTTCAATTATCCCTTCAACCTATGATTTATTTCTTTATTTCTTCTTTAGTTTTTTCGTATATCTATCAAATAGGTACATTATTCCTAATTTTAATAAACATCCATATTTATCTTCCTATGAAAAATGAAATATTAATTGTTTTGTTTAGTCAAAAAATAATGAAAAAAATATTTTCTCGATGTTACATAAAATTTAATAACAATTTTACAGTATACTTAATGCATCATATTTTATTTTTATACATAAATATCATAAAATAAATTTAATATTTTTTTTCAAATAATCCTATAATTCAGAATTTAATATCTATACATGACAAAATTGAAATAGTATTTCCATTATGACAAAAGATTCATGAATTTTTTACCCTGTAATATGTGAATTTCTAATCCAACATGACCAATTATTGTATATTCAAAATGTATTTCATCACATTCTAACCTAATTTAAAAAATAATAATAAATTTCCTTAAAGTATATGTTTTACTATATTTTATACATCTTTTGTTTTAAAAATGATTTTTAGATAATGTATTTTTCCTATTAATGGAATATCCATTTATTTGACAGAATAAATAACTATATTCTAACAGACATATTTTAAATTTTGGGCCGAAGGTCACATATATTTCTCTATAATGATATATAAATGTTCTAATGTATGAATATAAATTTTTATAAATTGATGAAGTTGGCTTATGAATTTCAGATAAATATTTTCTTGATGCAAGTAGAAATGTTTTCTGGATGTAATTTTTATTAAATATATAACACATATATATATAATCTCTCTAAACAAAAAAAATTCATTACAATATATGAAATATTCAAACACTGTGATGTTGTATAAAATAATGATCATTGGACAAACATACTAAATTTTAAGATGATATTTTCTCTGAGGCCTTTGCCAACACCACCGAGATTCAAAGAATATAACTATTTTGACTTTTCTTATAAATAAGTGTAGTGACCGGGGAGGTGGAATATTTTTTTATCACTGACTATAAAGATTTTTTATTAAATATTTTGTAACATCTTGTCACATTAATAGAACATTAATATAACTTTTGAACGTACTTATCTCAAGTATTATGTGAGAGGATTGTTTATAAATATATAAAAAAATATCTTCATTGTAATTTATTTTTTCAATCGGGTTTGATTTTAGGATTTTTAGGTTTGGAAGAAAAGAGTTTCTCCAATAATACAAATCAGGAGATCTCATGGCATTGGAAATAAAGTTCTTTAGATCACAGAATCGAGGGTTAACTTCCTTAAGGGGAAGAAACCCTTACAATTTAGTTAAAACTGTGGATACCTAATGTCCAGGTTATAGAGTTCCTTAACACTGATTCTTAATTCATAGAATAATAATTTATAATATCCTATGAGTTTTTTCTTTACAACATTTTTAATCTTACTTGTTTTTAAAGGTTATATTTTCCACTATGCAATTGTATACAAATGTTTTAATTATTCTATAATCTTTTAAAATTTGTATTTTAGATGATCTATATGACTGATTAATACACTATAAAGTTGCGAAATATAGTCTATCAAATATTTGATAATAAAAGGGTTGAAAAAATTGGGTGTTTTGTTTTATAAACTACAACTCACCCCTCTTGTAGTCATTATATTACTATTCTATCCTACAATTACAAGAATATCTATCAAGTATCTTCAAATAAGAAATCCATTGGGAGGGTAATAAATTAATTTCATTAGAATGAGTGTAAGATACTTTTAGATTCAATAAATTATGTTTGTTTTCATTTAAAAATAGTTCAAATTTCAGAGGCCAACAAATTTGGTTAAGATCTATCCATGCCTTGACATTATCATTTGTCTTACTGATTGTGTCTATCATGGTATAAAATATGTTATATTAAAATTCTTGTCAATATGCATTGCTTAAAACATTTGATTATCCAAAAAATTAGACCAATATTGATGGTCCCAAACAATACTCCACTTTTTTGTGTAATGATCACTCCTAAATCATATATTTTTTTCATTTACATTTGGTCCAAAGGTAATATGAGTTATTGAAGTGATGAAAATTTTTACAAAAATACTTGAGAGAACTATTGAAGGTTCATGTCCATTAATTCTACCATTTTTAAAATTAATTATATTACATATAAAAGGAGATCTATAGGGAGAAATCTTCGATTATAGTCAATATAACTTGCCTCTCTTCTGTTATCAATCATAAATTCTTTGTTCATAGTGATACAATACACATGTGATTTTATATCTTGCGTACTATATCCAAAAAACATACCATATGATGAAAACTCACTCATTCTCTTTATTAATTCATCCTTAAAAGTAAAATTATGATAAAACTTTACAATATATAGTTACACCATAGTTCTATAATGTATGTAACTCATCAAGTAGTGTATTTAAATAAATATTTATATTCTTCTTTTGATGTCCTCGAATTAATAGCACTAATTATAATTATGGTTCCTTTATTTACAACCAAGGAGGTAAATTGTATTCAGTTATAAAAATAGGCCAACATTAATATTGATATTCACAAGTATCAAATGGATAAAAACCATCCATATAAAATATCAACCATATATATAGAGGCTCTAAAAAAATACTGACATACCTGATCAATGTGATTCCACAAATCACAATCACTTGGACGATTTAATATTTTACGAAAGTAAATGTTAAATTTAATTCATGTCATCAATGTATCCATGATAAAGCCATGAATAGGAAACATAAAAGTAGTGTAATTGCAAAATACATTAATCAATTTAGAGGAAATTTGTACTTTCTCTACTGTTCTTCTTTATACCTCGATTCTCCACATGTTCGACGTTAATTAACAATTCCAAATAACCATAATATAAGATGCAGTCATTTGAACATGGATTGATATTTTGATAACCAATACCATAATTATTCACTACCTTCTTAATTTCAGAGAAACATACAGGTAATGTGTTTTCATTATGAGAAAATGAATCAACTATGGAATTATTTTTAATTGAAATAGTAATTTGACATTCTAAAATCCAAATTAATATCCATAAATTTTGTAAATGCTTCATTTTTTCTTATATTATATCCTGAATATAATGAATCCTCAGAAGATTCAAACAAATTATAAAATGGATATGGCTCTAATTAAGATTTTGGAATATCATTCTGAGTTGGTTTTTCCCGAATAGACGGGACAACGACCATATGTGCTAAATTTTAAATAGATGTATCTAAAATGAAAAAAAATTGTATTTTCAAATGAATTTATGTCACCATGTTGATACGAAAAATATAATATTTCAAAAAACAAAAACACAATTTATTAGGTCCAACATTATCAATCTTTTTGAATATCCAATGTTCATATTTCTTATATGGACATTTAATTATGCCTTCATAAATAAATGAAAAATTTCCTGATAAAAATAACCTTAATATTTCAACACTCTCAATGAAGAAATGATTTATAGTTGATTTGTTAGGGATTTTATGTCGTTTTATCTAATCAAAATCATGTAATAGAAAATATTTCCTATTTCATATATCAATAGTTTTCTAGGAAAAAAATAGAATTAATAATTAGTATAACATATTATGACTTATTACAAAAATTTATTATTAAATTTTAATTCTGAAAAATTATGAATACTTATAATGAATTATTACAATTTTTTTAAAATTATTAATTAATTAACAGTAATATTTTAATAATTAAAACTATTTGTTTTAATAAAATTTATGACATTTAAAAATTATATATATTTTAATATTTTTTACATGTAATTAAAAATTATCATATAGTTTTTATATTTAAAAATTATTAATAGTATATACTAATTATTATTCAAATTGACCAAATATTACCAAAATTGACCAATTTTTATCTTAATTACGAAAATTTAGATAATAATTAATAATAAATTTTTAAATAATTACTAATTTTTAAAAAATTATTTCAATTTTGTAATAATTATTAGTATTGAATATATTTTGTTACAATTTATTAAACATTACCCTTATTTTATAATATTTTAAAATTATTAGTAATATGTACTAATTAATATCATCATTTACTAATTATTATTAACTATTACTAAATATTTATTAATTATTAAAAAATTATGTAATATTAAAAAATTTAAATTATTACTTCATCTTTAAAATTTATTTTGAATTTCCAATAATTCATAAAAAAATTCATATTTTTATACGTTTTTTTAAATTCTAATTATTACAAATATTTATTTATTCTTACATATTAATAAATTTATTTTTTAATTAATAATAATTATTTAGTAATTATAATTGAATTTTTAATAAAAATGACTATTTTTTTATAATTAGGTCTGTTTTGTTTTCAATTTAATAAAATTATCATAATTAACTAATATTTACAAAATATTAACAATATATAGTAAATAATACTAACATTTACTTATTATTACTAATATTGAGTGATAATTTATAAATTATTATTAATTATATAATAATTACTAGTTTTTTATTTATAATTTCATTTTTAATATTTATTGTGAACTTTTATTAATTGTTAGTTTCATATATATATATATATTACAAGTTATTAAAAACAATTTATGAAATATAAGTTTTTTAAAGAAATATACCTTTTTTAATAATTATTATAAATTTATATTTTTTTAAATTTTGTTAAAAAAAATCATAATTTAATCATATTATCTAATTATTAATTGTATTGAATAATTATTTATTTATTATTAAAATATAATTTAATAATTATTATTAATTTTTTAAATTATTTATATATTTTTACTAATTATTATGAATTTTTAATATAATTGATAGTATTTTTTATATTTTTTATTTGTTATTACATTTTTTTCTAATTATTACAAATATTTATTTTTTAGTATTAATTATTTATTAATTATATCTAATATTTTAATATATATTACATAGACATTCTAACTAATCTCAAACATAGGAAAATATCAAATTTTTGAATATTAATAATCAAATATCATTGAAGGATGATATATTACATTAAAATAATTAATACAATCATTAGATATGGACAAATAAAATAAATTAAAATTTTATATATTTCATGCATTGGAGAAATTAAAAAATAAAAAGAATCATATAAGTGAACATATCAATCACCATCATGTCACAACTCTTGAATGACATAACCATAAATCAATAATCATTCAAAACTTAAAATATACCCAATATCAAATATGAAATAAATATATGATGCTCAAGAAAGCATGTACCTTATGAAATCAAATCATTTAAGAAAAATTCCAAACAACTATTTAATTTTAATGCAATCTTGAAAAAAATGCAATCAACCCTTTAAAATAATTTCAAATCCATATTTTGATTGGAAATCTTTATTAAACACAAAATAAAATAAGAAAAATAGCCAAATAGGAAAATATCTTATGTTTTAGGGTTAAACATTGAGAAAATTATCTCAAATCATATGGAATCAACCCGTGCTGAGCTGGAGTGGGTCGTCTTTGATGGTGGACACCCAATTAAGGGAGAACAAACTTATAATAACCATAAATATCAAATAAAACCTAAAAATATGGTAATTTTTTATCTGGGGTTCGAATAAAAAAATTTCATAGAGAGGGAAGGTGGAAATATAAACTCAAGGAAGGATTAGAGTAGAGGAGTCTTCACTTGAGGTATTCTAACCCATAAAAAATGGGTTCATAAGAGGAATATGTGTATAGGATATGTGATAGTTGCATGGAAGGGGGGTCGAAAAGTGTCAAACTAATTTTTTTATTAATGTCTTTTGTGATGGGGTAACAGTTATCGATAATCTATCGTAAAAGGGCATTGGCATGAACCTTTTGATAAAGACCATAATATTAATTTATGTTAACCTTATTGTGATGGAAAATAACAACCAATATGAAGTCTATTACTATTAGCCATAAAAATTATTTTTTTGTGGTGGATAATATGTTGTATTACAAAAACATAAATATTCACGTGTTTTCGGATTAATTATCACCAATTTCAAAAAAACCAACAAAAATGTCAACATTTCAAGTATTATTTTTTCAATCCATCTAAGATAATCTTAACTCAACTACTTTGGTATCCCTTCCATTAGAGTTTCCTAGAAATTGTAACCCAAATAAAAAACTATGAATAATCTAATTAATGTATAATCAAGGGGTACTCATACTGATCTAGAAAATAACCAATATGATAATCTGAAGGCACTTATAACATTATTTCTTTACGCATTATATCCCTTGGGTATTAATGTTGAGATCAACAATACCCAGTTGAATGATCAGTGTGTTGAAAAGATCCACTTTTGAATTAATCTAATACATAGTATTTGAGGGTATTTAATCTCACCATGTTGTCTTATGTTATTCCATTTTGTATACATGTTTTTTGTGATTTTAGTATTGAATTTTGTTGCCACCACCAAATCAAAATGTTTGAACCATATTGATTTGTGACCCATTACTAAAACCACCGTTGTTATTACACACTCAAAATTAAAATTCTATCATATTCATACATATCCAATTGCATTATATTCATAGAGTATATGAAATTTTCATTTAAATTAATATAGTTATTTGATTTGGAAAACATCCAAATGGTTAATCCCAAATTAATAGATATCAAACCCATTCACCTTTTTTGAAATGGAATATTCCTCTAGACCAATAGGTGGTCTCTCCCCATGTCCCACTATACTAGGATACTTAACTTCGGACAAAATCCAATTCATCATAACTATAACACCTAATATGATAAATTTGTACGAAATATCTAAATTTATGTTTATAACATTGAATATAAACTGAGATCATGTTATATGAAAAACTAAATGCATTATAAAGTCATTGCTTGCATGAGAATGCATGGCTATATTTCTTAAAATCATTTAAACATTTAATCTAGAAAATAAACAATTAATACAATATATAGTTTATAATTATGAACAAAATAGTGAATAAAATTTAAATTAATGAATAATGAGAATATTTAAATAGAAGTTAACCATTTGTAAACCATTTGAAAATAAAATCTATTTATTAAAACATTTATAATTTTATAATTATTAATTATGGAAATTCTTCTAATAATCAATGTAACACCTTATATTCATTTAATATGATAGAATTCATATTCATCATTATATGGAATTTCAATATATATATATATATATGATATATAAGGAATTATATATAATTTGTCTAACAATTTATATTATGAAAAATCTTTTATGTGATATAAATATCCAATATTTATCGTTCCAAATATGACATTATTAGTTTTTTACAATTCAAAATAATTATGAACTATTAGAAGTAAAATTTAAAGGAAAATTATATTTGTAACTCATTTATGTAATTTATAAAAATATTACAAATGAACATTTTATAATTATAAAATAAACCCATTTATTTATAATAATTAAATCACACCATATAAACTTATTAAATTGTATTTGAAATATTTAAATCCAATATTTATGTAATATTTAGAAATAAATTTCTCAAAAAAAATATTAATAATTTACAAACACTTTATAATAAATTAATAAATAAATTTTTTTTAATTAATATGTATCCTTAAAACCCTTTTATTCATTATTTATAAAAATTTAATAAATAAATAATACTAAATTAAAAATTTGTTTCTTTAGAAACTAGCTTGACCATTATGTCCTATACATCGTGTTGAGTATTCTATGGCAATTTGAAGGGATCAAAGCTTCTGTGTAAAATGACATCCACACAAAACTCTAGTGAAAACCTATGGATAGTTGTCATGCATGTATTAACACATAACATGTGGCCTGAAATGGCCTCACTACGAAGATATTGTGAATGTAGGGTGGCCATTTGGCATACAATATTTCATAGCACATGATCTAAAAGAGTTGAATCTATAGAATAATGGTGTGCTGGCTAAGCCATGGTGATTTTCCACATGATGATCTATTTTTTATGTTCTCTAGTTTACAAAATCGATCTCATAATACTAAGATCATGGATCACTATGATACCACATTTTAGAGTTTTCAAGTTTGATTAAAACCTAATCATATTAATAGAAGAAAAAATCCAAAAATATAGGATCACCATAAAAGAAATATAAAATCACATAAAATTTGAAATCAAGAACCATGAATACGATTCATCGAAGAAGCCTTTGAAACCTTACTAACTTTCATACGATGTGTTTGATGAGGATCACCAATGTGATAGATGAAATCCTCCCACCACATACCATAAACATGGGCCAACTAAGTCATTTGTCATATGAGTAGGACTCCTAACCCTCAATAATGTGCTGGTGTCTACTTATGAGAATGTGGAAAAATAATAGAGATTCATGTGTCTGATAGATTCATCCCAGCATCCACCCACCCACATCCATCATATAGATGTGAATTTATGAAGACATGAAGATATTCCTTTGTAATTTCTTGTATTAACTGATTCATTACAATGGATGAGTTAAAAAATTTAATAGATCATACATCTCATGCAAGAATGATCTCGTAAACATGTCTCCTTATAAAATGGTTCATTAAATTGTTTCCTAGGTGGAGGATTGAATGAGTGTCCCAACAAAATAATCAAACAATATAGCATAATTTTCCATGTAAAATGATAAATCCAATCACTACATTAATGAAATGGATTTAGAGCATGTATCTTCCTCTTAGACTTACTCCCACCATGTTATCATAGACTACATATTATGATGTAGTACTAAGGGAAAATGAAAATCTTCTAGACTCATGGTATTCAAGGAACACCCATATAGTCTGAGCTAATATCATATCATGAGTATCATAAATTAATGAGGGGAAGACCATCCATGCATACAAACCAAGATAATCCAAATTCACTCTTTTAATCATTATATATATATATATATTAGGTTCCCAAATTCATTGAAACTCCTATACGTTTTATTGAATAACATAAAAAACAAATTCAAGGACAAAATAAGGACTAATACATGTGTCTTAGAGGTTCTATTAACCATGAATATATGTGGGAATATTGATATCGATACATGTGCACTATGTTTGAAAATTTTCTAAAGGTGAAAATGATATATGAAGTTGTCTGGATCTCACATACGTATGTACACAAAGAGTAGAAACTTCATCTATGAACTAATCAACCCTTTCTGTCCATAAACAAAGAAATCATAATTATTATATAATGATATGGTAATTAGTCCATGGGACATATATAAGGTCTCTGAATCACCCATCATTAGGGCAATGTATGAGGACTTTCTTCCCCCAATGTCTACATGGTTTTATTCTATGAGAACACATCCATTGGAAAAGTTATTACTCAGAGATTCCTTCAATGCTACAGGTATTGATACCCATATAGAACTAGAAATCTATATTATGTCATTGATTCATAACATCCCGACCACATGTAGAGATGGTATAACCTCAAAATTCCAAACATGAGACAATTCTATATAGAATAGGGGAGTCATGGGTATATATATGCTTGAGATATTGTGGGAATATTACAAGAAATGGTTTTATAATTTGAGCATAGTGATCCCCATTCATGTTCACCTTTCCATCATCTTCTCCATGAGGCACAGTGTTTATATGATCCAGTTTCATGACTCACACATAGGTTTCTGACCATGTACTTTTTTAATAGAGTACTAAATAAAAAAGTGTAGGCCCTTTTTCTTAGTGTTACCATTTTTCCCATGATCAACAAGTTCTTATTGAAATTAAATAATGGTAATGACTCATTATAGATCTCAAAGAAGTTTCAAATGACATGGTACTGGATGGTGGTAAAATTAAACATATAAAAAATCCACGATGATGTTTGACTTATAAGATATATATTTAATTGATTTATCAAGGGATTTCTGATATCAAGATTTTATTATCAAATGATTAAATGTATTTCATGATCCTAATTTTTCACATGGAGTTCAACTTTCTCCATAATGGTAATCCCTCCAATAGTACAATTATGGATAATAGACATTGTGACTTTATGGCATGGTCCAATAAGATATCTTTTCTAGATTTCATCATAGAGGTTTGGGTTTACTACGACGTTATCAAAAAATAATTTTAACCATATATATTAACATATGAGTTATGACATGTTAAAAACTAGTGGTGGAACCAACAATAGCTTTAAGGATATATAATCATTTGTTGGTGGTGAAAAAGATATGGTTAATGATATACTAGGAGAATACTCTAGTTAATATTATATTTTACACCCCTAATGTATTTATTGGACTAAATCATGGGCTTGATCATTCTTAGATGTCTTTAAACATCTATTGTATGTTTTGAAGCGATGTACATTGGGTCAGTATGTCCTAGGACCAATAGAATGAAAACCAAAACTACTGGAAACTTAGCCTTTACCAAAGTTGGTCCAAACCATTGGCTATTTACCCATTGGGATAGAAAAATCCCTTTAGTAATATGGGATCCATTTGGATATGGCTATAGAATTTATTATATAACAAATGTTTCTTGTAACTATTGGTACAAATGTTTAATAATGGTTTAAAACTGGTGGAAATATCAAAATTCATGTCTATAGAAGTGGTTTCAAAAACTGTTTGTATATACTTTTAACAATGATTCCTCACAAACCATTTGGAAAAGTAAAGTGAAGTATTTATACCAACGTTTTTTAAGCCGTTGGTATATAATTCTATGAATTTTTTACATGAAACCATTGGTATATGTTTTCTTTTCACACATATGAAAATAGTTGTAAACCGTTGGCATAGGATTTATGCTCCTGTAGATGAAAGCCTGTTTCCCCCCCTGGTTCACCTGCAACAATGAACTTCCACCAGAAGGCGTGCCTCCCCCTGTGCACCTACAACAAACCTAACAAACATACATAATTAATTCATCATTATAAATACATATAGAATACTTTTAGAATTCGGTATGAATTCATACATAATTCATACACAAACAACAATTAACTGCAAGTATTTCCTTATGAAACTTAGAGTAACTCTGTATTGTGCTCATAAATTGTTCTTTTAGCTGGTGAAGAATGTCCATTTTAGGTTCAAAATCCTCTATTTTTAATGTAGGAGTGGAACAAAGAGGTTGTATGGGGAGGGTGTGGTTGTTTAAGGGGTGGGGGTGTCCATTGGGGTGGGGTGTTCAAGGGGGTGGGGTGGTGTCTAGGGGGTGGGGGACTATCTAGGGGTTGAGAGTGTTTTTCAAGGGGTAGTGGGGTCTAGGGGGTGGGGTCTGTCTAGGGGGTGGGGTTTCTAGGGGGTGAGGGCGGGGTGGGGTGGGGGAGGGGGGAGGGGTTCAGGGGGTGGGGGTAGTGTTTAGGGGGTGTCTATTGGTGTGGGGGTGTCCAATGGGTGGGAGGGGCGATGTCCAGTGGGTGGGGTGGTGTCTAGCAGTGGCTATCCAGGTGGTTGGTGGTGCTGTCCAAATGGGTAGGGGGTGTCCAGTGAGGGCTCCAGGGGGTGGGGCTGTCCATAGGGCTTGGGGTGTCCAGGGGTGGGGGTGTCCCGGGGGTGGGGGGTATCCAGGGGGTGTCCAAGGGGGTTGGGTTTTCTGGGGGGTGTCCTGGGGGATGGGGGTTTCCAGGTGCTGGGGGATATCCAGAGGGGAGGGGGTTTCCCAAGCGGTGGGTGTGTCTAAGGTGGGTGGGGGGGTGTCTTGGTGAGGGGTGGTGTCCAGGGGCAGTTTATAGGGTTGGGGGAGGTGGGGGTGGTTTTGGGTTTGTGGGTGTCCAGGGGGTTTGTTGTGGTGTCTAGGGGTGTGGGGGATGTCACGGGAGTGGGGGAATCTAATAGAGTAGGTTGTGTCTATGGGGGTGGGGTTGTCTAGGGGTTGGGGCGTCCAGGGGGTTGGGGGTGTCCTTGGGGCGGGGGGCTGTCCAGGGGGTTGGTGTGGCTATCCTGGGGGATTCCAAGGGGTTGGGGGCTATCTAAGGTGGGTAGGGGCTGTCCAGGGGGTTGAGAGGGGGAGGGGGGGGGGGGTTGTCCAAGGGGATGTGAGGTTTTTTGGGGTGGGGGTGTCCAATGTGGGGATATCAATGGGTGTGGGGGTGTCTGGGGGGGGGGGGTTCTAGGGGTGGTGTGGTGTCCTGGGGTGGGGGTGTCCATGGGGGTGGGGGTGTCGTGGGGGTCCAGGGGGTGGGGTGGTGTCTATGGTGGTGGGGGCTATCTAGGAGGTTGAGGGGTTGTCCATGGGGGTTAGAGGTTTCTAGGGGGTTGGGGTGTCTAAGGGGTGGGGTGTCTAGGGGGTGGGGGTGGGGTTGGCAAGGGGAGTGGACAATCAGTCACAAAAAATCATCAAGTCACGTTTTATTATTTATAGAAAAGAAATAATGATAATGTGATCTACCTTATCACACATATATACAGGAACAACAAATCATCAAACATAAAATGTCACTAATAACAGTAAAAAAATTTAAAGGATCAATATATCCCTCATCACCATCACTATCATCATCATCATCATCTACCTCACCCTCGTCCTCTTCATCATCCCTATCATTGTCTCCTCACTTCTCAACGCTATACTCCTCACCACATTCTCTGCCTCAGCATCCTCCTCATCCTCCTAAACTTTTTGATAGCCTCAAGTTGATGTGTTGGATGTAAAACATAAATCAATTTCATAAATGAAGTGTTTTCCCAACAAGACTGTTCTTCCGTCTCTTTGGACGTTTTTTTAAACTATTCTACATATGCCTTAACCTAATGGAACTCATTGTACATTCAAACCATACCTATGGAGGGCCATTACCTCATCGATAATTTACTCTTTCTAGGTCGGTAGTGTACTCTACCATGGTGCTTTTCTTCCAACACCTGATGTAAGTAATCATTTGGCCAAATATTGTTAGGTTCCTGGGCATCAAGGGCCTCTAAAAAAGCTTGTTACAAATATAAATATATTATTAAGTAACAAAATAGATATTAAAATTTTAAATCAAAAAATTAAAAGATACAATCTACTACTGATTCAGTTCATTAACCACACAACCATCTTTCATCCTTCGACTCGATCAAAATAGTTTTGTTCGAGGAAAACATCCTTCAATATTCAATGTTTGCCTCTATAATGAAATTGAATGTAGGAAACCATAATTAAAAATATGTTACCAATAATTAATTTCATGACTAAAATTATATATCAACTTTAGTAATTGAATAAATTATGGATGAAATAATAGAAAGTGCAAGTCGTAATGAAAAATTATAAAAAACATTCATATCTACTTCCTCTCATGATATGACATCATAGTACATCCCAATTTGTGGAGGTAGTTTTTAGCATCAATGTGTTTTTTTATTTTTTCAAGATGATTCGTAAATTAAATTCAATAATACAAAATATAGTATTAATGCAAAACATTAAAATTTTTATTTAAATACTGCAAATTTATTTAATACCTTAAACAGTATAGTCATCCAATAAGTAATCATCTGCCGATACTTTTCTATGGGACAATCATCGATGATAGGTACTGCCTCTAACTTTGTTCCAACTCTAGCATTCCAACCAATATACAACATGTTATTATAGTTTCTCCAAATCTCACCTAAATCCTTTATACATGATGGTCGTTCACCCTCACGATTGGGAAAATTAAAATGAAGTCCACACCAAAATATTAATTTATATAAATACAAATGAAATTGAATTAAATAGAACAGATGTTTTTATACATATCTATGCCCAAGAATTATCTTTGACTTCATTTGGAAACTGTCTGAATGAGAGCAGGCTGACAAGAATGATGTAGGAGTATTTGGAAAGCATCCCTACAAAACTCCAAAAATACTGCCCCAGTTTCTAAATTAGTTGACTGTTCTAATTGTAGTTCACCATCAACTACAAGTTGTGGTTTCACACCGCACACAAGCATGTACACCCCTCCCCCACCTCCTATCATTATATGTATCTATTGTGAAAGAAAGAAAAATATTTTATCAATACATGTTAAAATGAAAATAAATAATATTATAAAATATTTCTAGGGTTCTATAAATATACCTTCAGATGTCAGATCAATGGGCATTGTTAGATCCGCAGAAACTAAAGGAACACCCTGTACAAGTGGAGTGAGTCCCAAAGTATGCTCCGTAGGGATAGACTCTGGTGGGGTAGGAGTTGGAGAATATGGAATATATAAGATCAGGAAGAAGGATGTAGAAGTAAAGGAAGATGGTATTGAGGGTTAGACGAATTCTTCAGGGGGAGTGGGAATCATCATCAGATATGGTAAAGAAGGGTGAGGATAATCAATTTTAATGGTTGGTGAAAACATGGGAGGCCTAAATATACTGTGTGTCCCTAATGACACACCAGGATTAGAATGTGGGATAAATGGTTTGTCAATGGGAGGGGCAGGGAGTAATTGGGTACACCGACCAGATCGCCTAACTCTTGTGCCACCCCCCTCGTACGAACACCCTATATACTAGGAAAACTACTAGGCTTCTCATCAAATAATTATCGCATAAGAGGTGTTTCCTGGATATTTTTTCCAAAAAAAAATTAATCACATGACATTATATATTATTTGAATATATATATTTGAGAAAAATACTCACTACAGGCACTAATGGTGGAACACCCATTTCAGCCATGTGACCATTTTTGTCCATCATCTTTTTCTATCACCCCTCTTCAATTGGTTGCATTTCTTGCATTTGAAAACAAATATAGAAGTAATTATAAAATTTTAACTCTAGTTTAATCCAAATTACAAAATAAAATAGAGGGAATTGGGGGATTCATGTATAATTTAACTATCCATTATTTTACGTGATCTTGAATAGATAAATAATGAATTAGATAAATCATAAAATATGTTATAAATAAATTTAAATTTTATTATGATCAGTATTTACTAAGTGTTATCAGTCTCTTAAAATCATGGAACATTGATTCTGTGGTTTTATTTCATTCAAAAAACAAGAGTGAGATCATACTGAATTATGCCTCTAGAAAATTGAGCAAGGAATATATTGTGAATGATTAATACCCTAATATATTTTGAAATGATGATTTAATCATATGAACCCGGATAAGATATCTACCAAATTCATAAGGGGTAAATAACATGTTAAGATTAAGGAAAAATTTAATTTATTTATCCTAGGTAGAAAATACATGTTCATATACATGTTTTGAAGATGAAGACAAACCATCATATTCATTATCCGGTGAAATGTGAAAGGGGGGACATAGAGTGATACTAATTTTATACATGGACAATAAAGAATTGAAATGTTCATCAATTAAGAAATTTTGGTTTCATAGGTTTGAATATAGTTCAATTCCAAATTAGAAAATGCAATTCAAATATAATTAAAATCGGTAAACATTGAATATTCCCAAAACGGTCTTGTCGAATACATCATATTTGGAATCAATATTAAATCAATTTGAATAGTACTAATCTTAACAACCCAAGTAAAGCTAATCCAAATGAATTGAGAACATGGATGGATGTTTTTATATATTTCCCACCACAACTTCAGGTTCACAATCACCTCTAACAATTGGACTATTAGAGACATAAAACGTAATTAATGGATCATCTCCAATGGAAGTAGAGATGGTGTCAATTATACCATGCCCATTATCAGAAATATTTCTTGTAATTAATTCAATAACGACACCAAATTCTGGTCAAAGATGGAGTTTGACATAATAAAACTTTTTTCTCCATTGATTCCAATACATATAGTTCAATAGTAGAAAGAGTGAATGGCACAACCATTACTGAAAATCCACAATCATCAATAAATGTGCCCTGCCACATCATCCAATCCAACCACTGACATCCTGACTCATCCATGAGAATAATAATCCAATATTATTATTTTTTCAATGACTCTAAAATAACCTACATTTTTTTACAACAATCTACTATATTATTCAGTGGTGTAAAGGTCTGTTGGTGTAGTAACAATAACACCATCATGTTGGGATCCCATTTTCTTTGGTCATTAAGTTATAGAAAATATGTAACCATTGATAACAAATGATTTATAGTCACAAACCATGGTATTAGGACCAAAATACAAAGCTTTTATTTCCTCAGAGACAGAGTCAACAGGAAAATGAAATACCTGAAATATAAATGAATATTATACTAAATTAAAAATTTATTTAATTATTTTAAATAATAATATTTTTACCTTCAATTGTAACCAAGAAGACAACAATTTTCTATGAAAATTCTCCCTCCATATCAATGATAATGAATGATTCTTTCTATTTATCATTGATTTATATTCCATATACATGAAAATAAGAATAGTTTAATAGATATATATGTAAGATATGCATATATTCAATTTACATACCTGATGTTTTCTTCGAATAGATCATAGTTGACCAAAATTGTGTGATGTTCCATGTCCCACTCTTCAATTCTTAATGTCGTCAATTTATATGATCCAATAATTCCTTCTCTTCGAGGAAGTGATGGAAAAATGGGTTCAATTATCTCATACTATTATTCTAAATTTATAATTAATCTATTCATTCTTGTAGTAATATCAAAAAAATACAAAGATATGAAATCTATACAGTCTTCAGTGAATTAACCATTCATGATAGAACATTCGGTATGATTCATGTTTCGGACATAAGACTTTAATGTGTACATATTAATTTCAGTTGGATACGTCAAACAAAAATAAATAGGTCCTCCTAGAATTATTTCAATTTGAATATGGATAGTTAGATGTAGCATTCATGTGAAAAATAACAGACGAAATATTTTCTCTAACTTACACAAAATTAATGGGCCATATCCCAATTTTTTTGCAGGGAAGACTTGGAAATCAACTTATCAAAAAGATATCTAAACAAATGGCACAACCAAATAACAAACACCCTTAAATTATTGGACAAAAGATGACAGATTGATATTGTAATCAGCGCATGCAGAAAGATTTTATAATCATGAGTCTTCAAAGATTTTAGCTTCAACTCTCTTATATTTAATCATTTATATATGTTGGTTGAATATCCATTATAAACATTAATAGTCTCAAGTAATTCCATAAAATTCATTTTTTCTGCAGGTGTCATCACATAAGAAGCACATGGAACTTTTCATTTATTTTCAATGATACACACATGATGAAATTTGGGTCTGATTCCCCAATCCTCCAAGTCCTGCCAAGGATGTATATCATCTTTTTTCATTCACTTTTCATTTAGAAGAATCAGAAGTAACATTTCACATAGATTTTCTTCAATGTTCATTACGTCTAAGTAATGACGTAACAAATTGGTTTACTAATAAATTAAATCAAATACGGTACTTCTGTTCTTGTAATTGTAACTGGTTTCATTAGAAACATTATTTCTCTTTCCAAACCCCTGTATCCCCCTACCCCCTACACCCCCTGGAAAGCCCACCCCCACATGGATATCCCCCACCCCACCTAGACAGCTGACCCCCACCCCCACCTGGACAACCTCCATCTCCATGGACAACCCACACCCCTCCCCCACCTGGATAGATCAACCCCACCCCCTTAGACAGAAAACCCCCTAGACACCCACACCCCCTCCCACACCTATAAGTGCCACCCCCACCCCCTGGATAGCCCAACCGACCCTAGATAGTCCACAGCCCCTCCCCCACACCCTTGAATCCCCTACCCCCCATAGCCCCCTAGAAAGCTCACCCCAACTGGAAAACCCCACACCCACCTGAACACCCCCCCCCTCCACCTGAACATCCCCCCACCTGGATAGCTTACCCCCACCTAGACAGCCCACCCCCACCCCCACCTGGACAACCCTCACCCCACCCCCACCTAGACTGCCCTCTCCCAAACATGGACAGCCGACCCCCCACCCTAGATAACCCACACCCCCACCTAGAAATCCCACCACCACCCCCTGGACAGCCCACACCCCTCCCCACCTAGACAACCCACTCCAACCCCCTAAACAATCCACCCCCTAGAGAGCCCACACCCCTTCCCTACTTGGAAAACCCACCCTAACCACCCAAGAGAGACCACACCCCTCCTTGGATAGACCACACCCCCCATAACCATGTTTTCCCCCAACACCCCTACAACCCTCCAACCCCCCAACATCCCCCTACCACCTGGACAACCCACCCAACCTGGACAACCCCCCCCCACCTGGACAGCTCCCCTACCCCCTGGCATCCCCCCTTGAGGTAATTTTATTTATAACAATTTTATTATTTAATAAAAGAAAACCATCATGCATTCTAAATTTCATTCCAAACAACCCATTCAATTTATAAAAACATGAAAAATTCAATTTATAAGGCTCTATGGGTCACATAGGAAATGTCATTGGGGAAGGGGGAAATCACCTACATGGTTAATTCCAATTTAAAAACTCCACCATGTGCTTAGAAGGTACAATGGTGTCCAAGATGTAGGGTGGTGTCCCTGGGGGGATGTCATAGGGGTGGGGGTTGTCCAATGGGGGAGGGTGTCCAATGGGTGTGTGTGTCTAGTAGGTAAGGGTGTTTCCAGGGGTGGGGGTGTCCAGGTGGTGGGAGGTGTCCAAGGGATGGGGGTGTCCAAGGGGGTGGGGATGTCCAGGGGTGGGGGTGGTCTAGTGGGCGTGGGTGTGTCCAGGGGGTGGTGTGTCTAGGGGAGGGGGCATGGCTATCCATGGAGGGTGAGGGGTGTCCAGGGAGTGGGGGTTTTCATGGGGGTGGGTGCTAACCAAGGGGGTGGGGGTGTCCATGGGGGGGGGGGAGTAGTCCAAGGGGGCGGGGGTGTGCAAGGCGGTTGGTGGTGTTCAGGGTAAGAAATAACCATATAATACCTTGAAAATTATCTACACCCAATCCCACCAATATCACAATTCCAATCCATCACCCAACCAATAAACAATTAATCATCAATATCCCTCCCCTTCCCCATAATCCTGGAAAAAAACTATAAATAAAAAATCCAAATCTAATTTGCAACTAAATTAATGTCCATAGAAACTACCATATCAACCCACTAAAAATGTAAAACCACCTATATCACTACCCCGACCATCCCAAATCCTTTCACATGGACCATCCATATATCCAGTACCCACCTCTAGAACATATGACTAAACAAACCCCTTACCATCTTTTAGTGGGGATACATTTCACCAGCACCCATTAGTTCATATGGTACCCAAACCCTACACATAAAGAGTGTCTATGGGGACTTCAATTAAAATTGATTCACACAATCATGACACATTTAGTATAGAAAAAAAATTGAAAACAAATCAAATTGTTTGGTATAATAAGCCATAGACCGTACAGAACTCTGGTTTAGGCCAAATCAAAATAGAAAACTAAAACATAGATGAAAAACATTAAAACCAAGGTACTACTTACTAATCTGATGTTTATAAATTAAAATATTTCTTGATTGAAGAGGGTTTTATCTGGTGGAAGGAGTTTCACAACATAGGGTAAATATAGAGCTTTTTTGGAGCATCATATTAGGGTTTCAATCTCACAGATGGGGGAGCTGGAGATACTATCTATTTGGGGGAAACCTTTCCCAATGGTTTTTTAAAATCGTTTGTAATGTTATTCTTTAACAAAAGTTTTAGAAAACCGTCGGTACAAATTATAGAAATAAAATATTTCCCTAAGTTTTGATTAAACAATTAGTAAATCATTATTCTAAAATCATAATACTAATGGTTTCAAAAAATAATTGGTTAAGGTTTCTCTAAAACAAGTATACCAACATTTTGTTCAAAAAGATAGAATAAAACTATTTAGAAAACCCTCATTTCCCCTAGTTTGAAAGCCTATAAGTATTATAATAAGTCCATGACTAGAAAAGAAAACATGTATTTGGATTATACCCACTCATAGGAATCTATAAATTTAAATATTGAAGGGATATTATAGAATAAAATGGAGAAGAGATAGTCCAACCAAGGATTCGGAAGTTATGCCTCATTTGTGGATGAGAGTTATATAAAGAAACAAAAACCACGGTGGCCTAAATCCTCTTAAATTCCTAAGAGGCGTTATATAATACTCCTTTAGTTCTTCTGTACATGGAGGTAATAATGTTTTGGTGGAGGTGGCCCTTATTTGTGGACATCATGGGTTTATGGACACCCATTCAAGGGAGAATACATATTCCCCAACAAAAAAAACATGATGCTACCCAAAGAAATCAAGTTAAAGAAAAATTAAGAACAAAATGTCAAGTATAAAGAGAGCTAGAGATTATTGTTCACGTAATAGATGGAATGATTCTTGTTTCTAGGATGGTGTAGGTTATTGTGGACCAGTGAACCACAAGGTGGGTTATTAACTAGTATATTGATGAAGAGTGGGATTATCAACTCATTCTCAAAGATGTCTGAAAATGATTCTTTTGAATATATTATTCACTTTTAGAACACTCCCGTTACACAACCATTTTATTTTTATGGACGGTAAATGTGGTATAAGAACCCCTACTGTATCTATAATATATTAATGTTCACACTCTAGTGGGAAGAACTGAAAGGTGGACCACCCTATATGAAGAGGACATCTCTCTAGGATATAAAATAAGAGTAATGGTTGAAGGATAAAACAGACTATTTAGTTTTTTAGTCATGGGGACATCTCATATATAAATGAGACTAGATAGTCCCCCATCATATATCATACAGAAAAATAATTTTCAAATATTAGAGAAACACATTGTTATTAGTGAAGAAAACATAGTCTTCCTATCATAACATATTAATTTTATCTAGATTTTAATACCATATTTATTTGGATGTATAATAATTCATTTCTAAGAGATATAAATATGGGTAAGACAAAAATATGATCAATGATCATATCAAGATGCACATAATCTTATTTTTGTAGAAGAAGCTACCCCAATGGTAGAAGGGATGTCAGAAAAATACATTCCAACCACTCTTATCTATTAAAGAGAAGATGGATTATGTATAATAATTAAGTGAAATTATACTATTTCATATCACCCTACTCAAATTCAATATATTTATAAGGATTATAATGTTTTCTAATTCTTCAGTCATAGTAATGGATATTTTTTTAGGGATAGATATCCCTTCATCATAGGATGAATTCACTAACTTTAATAAGGAATTGGATGTATGTAAGTCTTCCTATTATTATGATTAGATACATACAATTTATATTATATATTGAATTAGAATACATGATTATAAATCATAGTTTATAAAATATATAAGAAAATTTTTCTATAAATGGATGATTAAAACCATTATACATATTTAGGTACAAAAATTTGTGGACCAAGAACTAGAAAGAGTGTACTCATTGAATATACCAGGATATGATCATAAAACAACAATCAATATTTCACCTCATAAAGATATCACTACCCCATAAATAAATACATTGAACACAATGGAAAGGTGGAAAGACCTACTAGACAATTAGGGCAGGACAAGAGGTGAGAACATTATTATGGTTCCATATGAAGAATCACCCATCAATGAGGATGCCTAGGATGTGTATCCAGAAGATGAAAAATAACATAAAGAAGGTAATTCACCAGTTCGAGTGGGTGGGATTTTGAAATTAATTTTATTGAATCTTCAAATCAATGGTTTTTTTAACAAATATTTATTTTCATACAAGAATACCTTCCCCAGCAGTGGGATATGTTGATAATTCTTCCATCCCAAAACTCTAGCTTCCATATAATAGAGGGTCTATGGTCATTATGATTCCTAAAAGTGTATGGGGTGATGAACACATGATCCCTTTGAATGATTTAAACATACAATATATACTAGTTTTTAGGAGTGTCTATATTTTAGATCTATATATCACTGATTTCCACATTACATTAGGAAACATATGTTGAAAAAGAATCAAAAAATAGTATACAAAAATGCATAGTAAGTCTGAAGATGATGTTACAAAAGGTTATTCATATGTTAATTACCCTATGATGTGATGGGTTTGATTACCATACAATTCATGTAATTGTAAATTAAATAATATTTGAATGATAAAACAAAAAACATTATAACTAACCTTATTCATGGAAAAATAAATGATGCATTATACATGTCTTAGAGCTACAATGCACAAAGAAATAGCGCGTTATGTACAGAAAACATTGAACCAAAAATTATTGGTTAATGAAGATGAACATTTTAGTAATATTCATTCATATAGAGTTGAATTTAGTGGAAAATATTATTATAACACCAAACACTACGTGAATATTTTATGGGTGGAGAGGTGGTGGAATGTTTTAGAGATAAAGGATTACAAATTTCATTGGAAGCTAAAGTTGTAGGGATTAATGAACTATAATACAAAATTAATGAAGTTATGTCACAATAATGATTTTTTATCTATTTCATTGTTTGAAACATATATATAAGTTAATTATCATTTTTCCCAACTATTTTGGATGAAAAATTGAAAATTTTATCTTGGATGTAGTTAGTGCACAAGTGGCGCATTGTTAGAGGATACAATGTGCCTTGCCCAATAAAACGTGGCACTAAGTTTCATTTTTGGATAATAGAGAACCACCCAGTTTTCCCAATGTTGGGTAACTATGTGGGTAACCATGTGGTGTGTGCCTCTAGGATATTGATATCCACATAGATTCTATATGGTTGGGGAATCTTTATGGGCTAGTAGTGCGACTTTCCCCTACCATTAAAAATTAGAAAACTACATTTTTGTTCTCATGGAATTTATCCCCGACTCCCCAATTTCTCTCCCCAATAGATATTCTTAGGCTTAAGTGCCTTTTTCTCTTCCTTATGCATCTTTTGGTCTCCCATTACTTTGTGGTTTTGATATGTTTATTTCAAAGAGTCATCAATTATCTGTCTCCCCCTTAGATTATTCCCAGTTTGTAGGAATTTTCTTCCCCCTTTCTTGAGATATTATTTTTCTAGAGGTAGAATGACCTATTGATGGTCTTATTTTGTGTTTATGAGTTATATCGTGATGATTAGTATTTGATGTTTAACTTATAGGGTATTGTGTGTTGTATTTGTAGTTACGCTTCATTTTATATAAGTTTCCATGTGTGAGAAAGGTGGTTCTATGCTTTTAAATTATTTGATGATATTGTGTTTCCTTCTTTTTACATGAACATGTTTTATGGTTAAATTGAGTGGTTCAAAATATATTTTCTATGTCCTTTTCCTTTCATATATGATTAGTGTAATTTTTCTAAAGGAAGATGGTTTTGTTTTGTGTTTTATTTATTATAGGGCTTCTTGAAAGTGTTTTATGCATTGTGTTAAAGTTGAAAAATGGATTTGTAAACGTAAAAATGTGTTTAAAGTGGGTTTTATAAAATAAATGTGAATTGTATCATGTTGTATTCTATGTTTCTCACCTTGAAGGTGACATGTGAATTGTATAAATGAATGGAATCATGTTATAAAAATGAGTTGGAAACATGAGAAGATTTGAAAATTGATTGGCCCTTGGAAATGCTTAAATTAATTATGTGTTTTCCAGTAATGTTGAAAATGGGTTTTATGTATTGTTTTTGTGGTGCGAAATATTTTCTCAAATGGTTTTGGTGTTCATAAAATTGAATGTGATTTGTCTGTAGGAAATAGTGGTTTCAATTTGATGATTTTTGAAAGCAGTGATTTATAGTGTGTTTATAATGCTTGTCAAATGTATATGGAAGTATTAATATATGTTATATGTGAATGTGAGATTGAAAAAAGGTAATCCTATGTACCTTTATCAAAACACTAGAACTAGTATGCTAGTGACTAAGAAGTGGAATGCTCAGATTCTTCTAGAAAATTGATGTTTGTTGACTTAGAAGTGGTAGGGCCCAAATTCACTTAGTGGGATTTAAGATTAGAATAATAACTAAAATTTTATGATTATTGGAGAGAACTAAAACTTGGTATGCATTCTCCTATCATGGATCATAAATGAGAACACTATGGATTATATTTTCTATAGCATGTTTCACTGAGGAATGAGGATACTAGAGAACCAATTATACGGGTTTCCCTTAGGGATTTACCCATGTTGATCTACTATGACAGGATGCTTATGTGATGTGGTTCCATCCATTAGTAAACATTGGAACTTGTGTGTTTTTCATCTTGAATCAATTTTTATGATAAATGTTTTTCCTTGAATTTTTTCCCTTAATAATGGGTATTCATAAACTATTTTCTCATAAATATTTCAATAGATTTTGCATAAATGTGCCTGTTATTTTTTCATCTAATGTCTTAGTGTTGAATCTTTTACATCTGGTGGAATTCTATTTGTATTTTTCCCACTACCTACATACAACTTTTGGGGAACATATACATTGTTATATATGTACTAGGAAAAAGAAAGATGTGCCATGGTGATAGTGGTGGATCCAGTTTCTAGTGATCCACATGTTACAGGTGTTAGTGGTGGTGGAATGAGGGTGATGAACCTCATGTTTTATGATGTTTTTTGGGATGTTTTGTTATTTTACTTCAATTTTAGCACATTGGACTTTTTATAAAGTTGTAAACCTTGATTCCAAACATTGTTGTTCCTTGTTTGGTTTTGATTATTCAATTATGTATTGTTTATTTTTGATTGTTGTTTACGATAACATAAATTTTGAAAATCATTCCAAAATAATAATTTGATACCCATGCACTAGTTTCCATCCCTTGGGGAACAAGAATGCCCAAAGGGCTTTTCCATGAACTTTATTGAGTATCGAGTTAGATGTAATCCTAGATTTATTTATTAAAAAATGTTATTAAAGATTGGTTGGTTCTTTATAGGACCTAGAATACAAAGTGTCCTAGGTTATTTGGGATGTCAAGGTTGATATATTTGGACTAATAGAAATTTGGGTATATGTTTAGGTGATTTTATGTCTAACACTTCATTGACCTAACCTTTATTTTCTTTGAGAAGTATAGTTTCTTTTTGGATTCATTAGTTCTTGCAGGTTGTTCTGTATTTTGGGAAATGAAAATAAAGTTGGGTCAGTGGTATCATTGAGCTCATTGACCCTTTAATGAAGTGTTGAGTCGGGGGCATAGTCCTAGAATACTATTTGTAATAGTAGTGTGATTGGTGTATGGCTCCCAACCATATGTCAAGACACCCATTAACACGACTTTCCCATTTCTATTTTTTTATCTTTTTGGTTTTTCAAGATTGTTTTTGAACACTATTATTTTGGAGTTGTGAAAATTGGATTTAAACTAGTTGTAATGTTTCTAGTAATATGAATAATTATTTAATTTAGATTTATTCCCATGGAAGCTTTAGAAAATTTTCTTTTAATATAATATTTTTTTAATAAATGGAGACGATTTTATTGAGATTGGATTTTCATAATGATAAGTTGTAGTTTATCAAAATTAACTATTTGGAAAACATGATCAATTTCAATGTGGGGTTTTTAAATATGTTTTAAATGGGATTTGTTCTGATTTCAAAAATATTTTGAATGGGATGAATTGGAATTTTAAGATATAATCCAAGGGATTTTATTTCGAGAATGATGAGTGGGATTGATGTGTTGAGTTTCAAAAAAAATTTTGATTTTTTTGATGTCGATATTTGTAATGGTTTTATAAATTTTTGAAAAATAATGTAAATTAAAAAGTTGAAGACATGGGTTGATTGTTGTTTTGTGAAATTGAAAAGTTTTTTTACCTCTGGTATTTCCACAAATGACACATGAATAGATATGTGTGTAAATTAACATGAGGTAATGGGTCCTAGTTTGACTTGAGAATATTCACACATGTGGCTCCATGTAATACCATTAGTGAGTGTGTATCCCATTAAGTTTATTTTCGTTTAAAAAGTTATTTTAAGAGAAGGTTTGATGTTTTTATAACCTATAGTTGTGTGGTGTGTATATTTATGATTTGTGAATGTATCTTGCAAGGAAATTTTATTTTGAGAAATCTATTTATTTGAATAATCATTCACGTTTTTGTTCCTATCGATGAATTTGTTTTAAAATGATGGCTAGTGGGTTTTTAGAAAAATGTTTTGGAAAGACATTGAGTAACTTATCTTTTGTTTTGGGATATTTTTTACAGTGAATTCAGGTTGATCGATTAGTTTTGATAGAGTTGCTTATTTTCTTGATGCCTAGTAAAATCCCCCAAAATGTATTAATGGATATTCAAATTGTTTCCATGGGTATTTCACTATTTACGACTAACCATTTGATTAAACTATAGAATTTCTTCTTGAGTTTTAGAATTTGAATCATCTTCTCTATTATTATCACGAAGAACCTCTTGAAGAAGATGAGTAGATGATGATAATTGAAAGAATCATTTGTTTTCATTAGTTTCCTATGTTGTTAAAGGTGAAGTTTTACACGATTATTTTCAAAGTTCTATCCTAGATGTGATAAATGGAATTCCTGTAAGGGTAATTGGTAGTGGTCAAAAGAAGTTGGAACTTTTTGTGGTAGTAAAAGGCCTTTTTAAATTTCCCAAAATTTATCAAAGAATAGGATCACCGTCTTAAATTTTGGTGGAAAGACTGATCATAATAATTCATCATGTTTGAATGTCATGAATAACTTCTATGATTTTGATAATTGGGACACCTATAATGGCTTTGTCATGGTGTTTCTAGAAAGTAACATGAAGCTAGTTCACAAGAGTAGTGTGATGTTTAGGGATCAGTTTGAAGACCCTTATAGAAATTGATTCCCTTGTTGTAATGGTTTTATATGGTGGTGTTTTGTGGTGCTGCCTTTCTTTCTAAAAATGTAAGAGTTGTGAATCTTTCTAGAAATTCTGTTTTAATGGAAGCTTGTTCTTCTTTTGAAAATTCTAATTTTTATTAGTTTTAAAAGGTGGTGTGTTCCATGGGAATCTTTTTTAGATTGTTTCTTATTATAGTTGAAATCAGATGACGTATATTCATCTTCTAAGACCCTTTATTGGTGAATATTCCTTGTTGGAGAAATTTTAGTTTTTTGTATGTTGTGTTCTTTTGCTTCTGACTGGAGAATTTCTTTGTCACTCATGAAACCAAAAGGAGGAGTTCCGATTGGGGACTATTTGCTCTTCAATACGGAAAAATAGATGCCTTATGATACTAGTGCTCCAACCATAGATCATAGAGTAAGGTTTTTTATAGAGTCAGGAAACCACCGAGGGTGTGGGGAACCTTGGCTTATTTTTATTCATTTCAATTTTATTTTGGGAAGTTTAAGGGTTCTTATTGAGGTTTCCCTTATTGTTGTAAGTTCCACCATGATGAAAAAATCATAGTGGTGGTATCATTATTTAATTAAAGTGGTTTTACCATTTTGCATGTGAAACTCACTTGGGGATTCCTTGTGTTGTGAGCCTTGAGAATCATTATTAATTTTGGATTGTGCTCTTCTTGAGATGGTCGTGTCATTTGGGGATACTAAATAGTTATGTGTTTTCACCTTGGTTTGGAGTTTCTTTCATCTATCTACTTATGGTGGGGGTTTAGTCTATGCTTGGTTTCCCCATATTGGTCTATGATAGTTGGACCAATCTTATTTTTATTTAAAATTGTTGGATAACCTACCCTAAATCACATTGTGGATTATTCTAGTGTTGGTTAGTATTAGTTGGGTTTTCATGGTGGGGAATCCATTCAGGACACCTTTTTCGATATCCCAGTTCAACCTATTGTATAACTTTACTTTGAGAAATTTCATTTGGTGATGTTGGATCTATGTTTCCATTTAGAGTAATCATGAGGCATTGGGAATGTTCCCAACAGTCTTGTTTTAATAAATAATCATAAAATTTTTTATTTGAGTTTTCCGATGCTCTTTATGTAGTGATTTGGATATGTTTGTTCATTTTATGTAAGATATATGAGTTTTGTTTGGTAATATCAAAGGTTTTATTTCAATGAAAGGATGTATTATTCCATTTTTAGAATTCCATTTCATTTTATTGATAAAAAAATAGGTGTTGTGTATTTCTATGTATTGAAGACATGTGGTAGGATTCCATTATGGACTCACGAGTTAAATCTTGGGAATATTTGTTTCTATTTATAGTGTTTTTTAATTATCCCAATATTGATGTTTATTATGAATATCCTTGAGTTTTGGAGGAGTATTGTTTTTTTGGATCAAACCATAGAATAACAATCTGATTGTGGAAAGATTTCGAGGATGAGAGAATTTTCACATTTCTGACACTATTTTAAGATATTTCATTGTAAAAACCCTGAATGTTGGTTAATTCTTAGTTTTCCAATGTGTTTTCAATAAAAAATGGAAAATTATGTCTTATCTATAGGTGGTTCTTGGTTTCTTCATGGTTAGGGGAAACTGTACTCCTTTTCTAGGAAACCGTGCAGTTGCGTGCCATTTTTGTACAGTGGAGAACCTCATGTTTTGCACATGGTTGGGTAACCATGCGGGATAAGAATGTGTTGTGTGCCTCTTAAATATTTAGGGTCACACGGATTGTGCATTGTTTGGAAAACAATTCTGGATAACCATGTGACTTTTCCATGTCATTAAAATTTTTAACATTGCCTTCATTCCTCTAAGGATTAAACCCCACATCCACCTTTCTCATCCCATTATAGATTCTAAACACTAGGATCCTCCCTCTCTCCATCTTAACCACCTTGGTCTCCCATCCATTGTTGGTTTGGGGGTGGATTCTTTAAAGAGTCAACATGTAATTGTCTTCTTCCTAGGATTTTACTCCCTTCATAGTGTTTCCTTTCACCCTTTATTAATTTCCTATCTTCCATAATTTTGAATGACATAATGATAGACTGATTTTCTATATTTTGTACAATATTGATTATTACTATTTTATATTTCATTATAGGATCCTGTGGTGGTGCGGTTGCCTTTTTACTTCTATTTTCGATATTTTTCAAGTCTGAGGCAGGATTCTAATGATTTTACATTATTAGATGATTTTTACTTTCTTAATTACTTTAATTTAATTTTTCAATACATTAATTTTGTGGCGAAAAATATCTTTTGTATGTGTTTTTGCAAGATTATATGATGAATTTAGATATTATAAAAGAAAATGGTTATGTATTTTCTCTTCTTTATTATAGTGTTTCTTGAAAATGTTTTATACCTTGTGTTGATGGTGTAAAATCAGTTTTCAATGTTTTTTAAAGGTGAAAATGTATTAAAAGTGAGTTTTTCAAAATAAATGAGAATTATTTCATGTTCACTTCTTATTTGTTCACCTTCAAGGTTACTTATAAGTTGTGTAAATTATGGAAAGAGTGTTTTAAAAATGAGTTAGTCACGTTTGTGGATTTGAAAGGGGCTTGTCTCATAGAAATGGTTATATTGAATTTATTCTTTTATTTTAATATTGAAAAATGGGTTTCATTTATTATTTAAGTGGTTCAAAATTTGTTTTCAAATGTTTTTGTTGTGTATAAAATAAAAAGTTGTTTGTCTATGGGAAATGGTGCTTTCCATGTGTTGTTTTTTGAAAGTAATGATTCCGGATGTGTTTCTAATTCATGTCACATGTATGTTAAACTATTGATATTTTTTATATGTGAATGTGAGATTGATAACTAAGGTTATATTGGGTACCCATTTGAGAAAACTAAATGTAGTACACTATTGACTTGGAAGTGGCAAGGCCAGATTCTTCTAGCAAACTGACTCCTGTTGATTCGAAAGAGGAAACACCAATATTCACATAAAAGGATTGATTATTAACAATCTAACCAAACTAGGATGATTATTAGAGACCACTAGATATTGGGATGTGTTCCCCTATAGTGTTTCATGTAGGAGAAATATTGGGTGGGGGGGGGGCTTATGGTTTCTATGAATTCTTTCACTATGGTATGATGTTACAATAGTCCCACTTGATCAGGTTACCCTTAGGGATTTACCCATGGTGCTGTGTTGTGGCCTAATTCTTATTTGATGTGGTTCTATCCATCGGAATATAGTGGACCTTAGGTATATTTCAACCTGAAGAATTTTTTTAGAAATGGGTTTCCTTGAAATAATTTCTGTGATAAGTTTTTTTCATAAATTTTTTTCTAAAAATAATTTCAAAGGCTTTTGTACAAATGTGAATTTTTTTTCAAATAATTTTGTATCAGGGAATATTTTACTTTGGGTTAAATCCTTTCTTGATTTGGATCACACCCTATATACACATTTTGGTTTTTGTAGACATCTTTATGTATGATCCAAGTAACAACAATATGTGTCATGGTAATTGTGGTGGATCTGGTTGATAGCGTTTCACATGTTACATGTGTTGGTGGTGAGAACTTGATGGGGATTTACCTCATGTTGAACCATGTTTTTGGGGTTGTTTTGTGGTTTACGTTAAGTTATAGTTCATTTGCACTTATTTAAATTTGTAAGACTTGTATCACAAAATTATTATCACTAGTTTGGTAATGATTATTCAGTTATGTATTGTTTATTATTTTTGGTTTTTTATTATTTTGTAAATGAGTGAAATCATTCCCCAAAAATATTTTAATACCCAAGAACTGGTTTCCCGCCCATGGGGATCATGAGCTTCCTTTAGGACATGCCATGAATATGGTTAGGTGTCGGGTTGGATGACATCCCAACTTGGTTTGTGAAAATACAATATATTGGTTGATCAACTATGAGTCCTAGTAGCATGTAACTTATAATAAAACACCACTTAATGCAATTTTTTAGAATGTTAAATATATGTTATGATATGTCAAAATCTCTATATTTATCTTCCAAAATGAAAAATATTCTTATCCAAAAAATCTATTAATTGCCCAAATTGTTTATTACGATGACTTGCAATTGATGATAATATGTGAATTATATAAGGACTAAAATCATGATAACCGAATTGAATTGAAAATTCTATGGTAATCGATCAAATAAATCATAATAAAAAAAACTAGAGTAAAGGATGTATATGAATCAATATATTTTCTAATAAACATATTCCCTTGGATGGATATATGTATGATAAATTTAGTGACAAAAATACCATCACCGTAAGCCTGGGAGAGTTCATGAGATAAAGGATCGTGTGATCTGGTTTCTTCCTAATATTATACCCATATATGGATATATGTTGGATGAATTTTAATGAACATTTACTCGCAGCATAATAAAATGTTTTCGCATTTAGATATGGTATATGGCTTCCTCCTTGTGTTATATTGTTAGACAGATATAAGAAGACCTGATACATAAGAGCATATAACGTCATCATTAGAAAAGGTTAATGAATTTTAATAAGATAGAGTTGAATGACTACATATATTTAAATTTAAGATGGGTAATTTCAACGAGGATTCAATTTTAAAAGGGGTAAATAACCCTAATATTAATCCCTCAGTCATTTCTCACAAATCGTTTAAAACAATACATGTAAGGGTCAACAAGCCGATTCTACAATTTTTACATTGATAGACATACAAAGTATAACATTACATTTTCTAAGGACAAATGATGGTCCTTATAACCTTTATGTATTTTTAATCTTATACAAAACTCTTACCTAATTCATTTATGGGAATATGTATAGTGCTTCGGAACTCAAATTCTTCTCAAGCTACCCTTTGTAGGTTTTTGACCTGACATGTTTTGTACCTTCTCCCTTATTAAATGTGGAAATTTTTCCAAGGTGATGAATAGTGTATATATAGAGAACGTAGATTATAATTTTACCTGGGATTTTTTAACTAGTTTTCAACCTAGTGGGTACTATGTCTCTCTCCTTTTGTAATTTAAAGTCTTACATGATCGATCAGTGACACAAGTTATTATGATCAGAAATATTGGACTAAAAGATAAGGTGGTCAATATTATAATAAGGGTGAGGTAAACTAGATGAGAATATGGAGTCCTTCACCATTATGGAGCAACTCATTAGGATTTTCCCATAGATTAAGTTCTTAGCTATCAAAAAAAGAGTTTGTAGAATATAAGGTTGCATAGTTTTGACCAAAATATACAGAGTGAGGCTTCATGTTTGGAATATAGATATGTTTGATCCAATACGAATGAGAAGGGGACACAACCATCATATAAATCCATAAAAAATATAAATGTAGTTTAGGTTTATAGTGCTTAGACCAATGGTGAGATGGAGTGACAAACCAAATAGGTATCCAGAGATGATATTTTTCTAACATCTTTGAAAATTAATGAAATTTTAGTAAATCATATCCTGAGGTATTTGATTTTGGAATTTATGAAATGGAAGAATCATGTTGACGATAACCACTAACCAAAATCAGTTGATGGTCTCTGATGCAGTTTTTTTAAAGGAACTAGGGTTTAAAATAAATTCAATATAGGATAAAACATGCCTCTAGATTATAGGATGGATATTCTGTCACAAATATCACCACCAAGAAGGGGTATACTTTTAAAACAAAATATAGTTGTTTCAAATAGCCACAACACATTTATTGATATTCAAACAGTTGAGGTAAGGAATGTGGTCTATGGGAATAGGATATTAAAAAGTTATTAGAAAAATGTAATCCTATATTAACCAAGGTTAAAGTATTTTTTAATGTTATAATAATTTCATAAATACCATATTAATTCTTTAAATATACTTACTATGATTTGGCGATATAAAAATAATTGTATCCCTATATGGAGGTGACAATCCACACGTACACAAACATCGTTATCATTTTTTTGTGTAATGAATGAAAATGATATATTATATTTTAATAATGATAAATATTTCATGAATATATTTATTATTTAATTTATATCAAATATATTCATTAAATTTATTCCTATTACCTTCCATGTAAAGAGTTAGTGGAAAATGAATCACATCGCTTCGTGAGGTAGAAATCCTCCATACACATGAGGGACATTATCATACCCCATATAGAATAGAAATTATGAAATTATATGTGATATAATATCATAAAAGTATAAATATGTAATATATATCACATATTTATTTAAATATATCATTATATGAATCCCTGTGAGGTGATGATAGAAAATGATTGACATTGATCTGCGATGCGGTAGTCCGTTGTACACACGAATAGTGATTTCATATCCCATTTTATAGAAGAGGAGAGTGGTTAAGGTAATTAAATTAAAATAAATAAATATCAGTTTATATTAGATATTTTTTAATGTGAGATAATTTTTTTTAAAAAAAATTGGATTTTGAAGAATAATTAAAACATATATGGTTTGTGAGGAATTTTACCTCTACATAGAGAACCTCTTAAGGATTATACCAAAAGTATTACTAGAATAATGTTCTGACCAAAACTAATTATGATGGGATGATATAAGATGTTTATTAAGTAATTTTTGAAGGAATTAGATAATGAAAAATTGGTTGAATGTGTGAATATAAGAGGAGAGGGGTGGACATTTATAAGTGAGGTGAGTTGTACACTTGTAATTTCTTAAAAGTAAAAGGTGTACCTATGTCTATCAAAGGAAAAAATGCTCCAAAATGGATCATTATGAATAATTAGAAATAATAAATAATAAATATTTCCCTAAAATATATTTTATACAAGTGTTCAGGTCATTTAAACCCTTATATTTTTAGTCTTTCTGCAGTTAAACCTATTTTCAATTTAATCGTGATAATTAATTTTTACATTTTTCATCATTAATTATGGTAAAAAAATAATTTGACCTTATTATGTTACATGAATTATTATCATTATAAGTATAGAATCTATTTTATCAAATTATATGTACATAAGTGGAAAAATTAATTTAAAATTAATTATATATAGGCGATGAAGAAGAGGGTTTTCAAAATGAGTATTTTTCATGGAAACCTGATTTCATATTAAATACATGTAAAATATTAAGTATTGTATTAATATAAATAAATATTAATTTAGTTATAATATATAAAAATAATTTAAAAAATTATTTATTAGGTGTTGTTTTAAATAGTTAATGTTCATAAGCATTATCCGCTTTATAATATTTTTTCAGAAAAACTGGTTTTTAAACCAAAAATTTATTTATTAAAAGAATCCAACATAAAAATTATATTAATGTAGTTAGGTAGATTAAATATGTTTCATGAATAATTATTTTAAATAAAATAATATTAAAAATATAATGGTAGTTTAAAATTAATGAATTTATTGAAATGAAATGACATTTTTACAGAAATCTATATTTTCCACTATTTTCTGAAAAATTAATATTTTCTAAAAATATGAAAATGAAAGCCCAAGTCAATTATTATATGATGATTTAAAAAATTAATTTAATTAAATTAATTTTATTTCATAAAATATACAAAAAATAATTATGATAATTTCTCACAAATAGAAATGAAAACATTTTTTGAAGAAAACACATTTTTGAAGAGTAAAATCACATTACTAAAAATTTATTGATTATTTAAAAATACATTAAAAATAATTTATTCTATGTAAGAAACATATATTTCTAAAATTAGTGAATATGATTTATACCTTCAAATTTAATGGCCATATTATAATGGTTATAAATATTGTGAGTCATTTATGCTCGATATTGTGTGTTAAATATGCCATTGAACATAATGCACTTATTTTAAAATATCAGGGTGTTAAAACTGATATAGTAATTTATAAAAAAATAGAAACCCACACATAGGTTATGAACCTCCTAGTTATACCCATTTCTCAATCATATTACTTTATATCCTCATGTTAACCATAATAATATATATAATCTAACAATATTCTAATTTTCAACTAACTAATATTGATACAAATATATAACTATGTAGATAATATGATCAAGGAATTAAATTTAAGAAAAAATATTTAGTAATCAATAGTCATATATATTTATATATATATGATATCTGATCATATATTTTAATTCATGATTCATGAACACACCCAAATACCATAAAACACTAATAACAGTCCCATCATTTGTAACTGAAAGGTCAATTGCACAAAAGCTAGTTAGGAAAATGGAATATCCTATACTTGAATTCCACTCAACCGATATTCATCCAACCATAACCACAGAATAATATAAAGGAAAAACATAATGCCCTAATACCATTTTTTAACAACATTCCCTGAATCATCGGTTCCATGATGATGTTCCACATAACATTATGAACATCCCCCCATATGTAAGAGGTTGATAAATAGCGTCAAGGGTATGAAGTGGTGTGACGAAACAATACTCATGGTAACAATATTAATCATATTATAAGAAACAAAAATATGATATAGTTAATAAAATAATAAAATAATAATATAAATAAATTCTATAACAGATGTTATGTCAAGTCGTACTATTGTAACCAATTGCATCCCTGAAGTTACAGGTCAACCATAAAACAATATGGATGAATAAAAATAAATTAATATGTTGTGGAAACTATGTAGTGTTCATCACAACATAGTGTCTACTTCTCCACTCAATGATCCTTAGCTACCTAATATGATGAACATACCCTTTTCTAGATCCCTAATCATGATGTATGTACACACATCGAGATGTCAAGGAAAGATGAGAGTATAAACCCAGCAGGAGACCACCAATGAATCCATAAAATAATTTAATAGTTATTTTTATGTTTAGGAAATTATCTAATTTTAAATATTATTGTATTATATTAACAATCATGTACCGAGTGAATGTTCACTTTCAAATCTACCATAAACCCTTACCATACCTACATTGGCGCTATATTGAATGAATTTCAGTTGTGTTCAATCACATGACATAGTTCTTGTTTACTAAATTTTTATACCTTTATGTAAAAATACCACACCCACTTTTAATGGAATTTGGTACCCATATCACATTACTAATAGCTCTCATGTGATGGTACACATTCATGGAATTCTTAAACAATGGACTCTATCTCATAGGCAAGAATTCTCGCCATCGGTCAGTCATATTAGAAAATATGGAAACTGTTATAATGGAATATGGAGTTAAAATGGTATAAATCACAACTATATTTGTCATTTAATATCTATTATAGATCCATCACCAATTTTTCATGTCATCCATGCTCACCCTCTGTGAATTTGATTGAGTCCATTAGGGCCATCTGTCATCCTGAACACCGAACAATGATTCTAATAACTATATACAATCAACCTATAAGGCATACCATAAAAGGGTAAAATCTATTATAGTAAATAGTCCATATAAAATTAACGATGCATAAACAAGGTACAACATTTTAAGGAATAAATATGGTATATTAATCATTCTATTAATATGAAATATTTCAAAAAATAATACATGAAATAGTATAGAAGATACATACCATACTTAACTAAGGTATGAAAACCACCCTATGTATGTCAATCATTTTAATAATATAATTATATATACATAAGGAATATCCAAAAAAACATTCCAATAATTCCACACAATTTCCAAATATGGTAAATACTTCATCCCTTTATCATGTCGAAGACAAATTCAAAGATACGTTAAGAAAAAAACCAACACCACACCCATACATCAATATTTGTATATAAATAATGAAATCCATTAGGAAAGAGTCCATATAATTGTTATCCAAGAAATATATAATTTTAGGAAATGTAATCCCTGTTAACTTAAAAAATAGATTTTTTTATTAAATGTAATTATAAATTTTCTCAAGGAATAGATGCCACCAGATCGAGTGTCTATCAAACAAAAAACACGAATTATATATTATATTATTATAGAATCCATATATAAATCCAAAATAGCTTTTAATTATGATTCATCTCAAGAGATATAGAGGAAATCATGGAGATACGTGAAGAATGGAGGAATAACATCCCCTACCAAGAATCTACATGACTTGACACTCAAGATTATTTGAATTTGGAGTTCATAGGGGGAGGAACAATCAAGAATCACATTGGAGTCCATATGATTGAAAAACATAAGAATAGGATAAATAATATGGATTTATTGAGAGGATTTTTTTAATAAAATTTTTGGATTAATTATACCCCAACAAGTAGTTTGGTATCTTGGTTTTCTAAACTATAAAATAATAGTGAGAGGATTTATTCTAATTCTAGGAGCATGAAAAATTCCACCAAAATTTTTGGTAATCCATGATCTACTCTTAATTTTCATATTTATCAAGTTCTACATGGTTTTTGGGTACTGTTTCATGGTTATCTCTAATCATGCACTAACCTTGTGCCACACACTATCCCTCTCCAAAAATTTCACATGGTTTCCTAGAAAGAACAGCATGGTTTTTTCTATCCATGAACCATCTATGTACCCCATTAAAAGCATATAAAAATGTAAAAATTGATTGTAATATAACTTATACTTCAACAAAGGAAATTATAACTCAATAAAACTAAAATAGGGGATGTAAATAAGGTGTTAAGTACATGAAAACTATTTTTCATTACAATAGTGTGAAGATATCATGCTAATATATGATAACAACATTTGGTATGTATGAAAAATATCCTAAATTACCTGATATATAGAAAGGATGTGTTCCTAGAGTTTAGAGGAGATGAATATGTATTAGTGACAAGGTACACCAGATTTATCTTCCAGATAGATCATAAATATCTAAAATTATAGTGAGTGTTTTTTCTCCTGAATGGTGGGGTGGTGAGATAGAGAAGCTTGGGAAAAACTGTGGCCCCTAATTCCATAATAGAATAAATATATATATAAATTTCTAAATTAGGTATGGTGGTAGTTGTGATATGCAGTTTTTTCTTAGTTATTGGTGTTGTTCATAGAAATAGACCCTGTTAAATTTTATTATTCTTATACTATTGTAGTTATGTTTTTTATGGAGCCCAAGTCATACTAGAGAAGAATATATATACTCTGTAGGTTTCATCTCTTATGGGATTTTATTTTGATATGTGAAGTTGATATTAAAATAGCTTCCATAGAGGATAAATAATAAGTCCCTCTAACAAAAATCATATCTGAATAGAAGCAAGATTTTAACGTGCAAGCTAGCGGGTTGAGAGTTACTCGCTATTGGATCTAGTTTAAGAGGAATAACTATGAGTAGGTGTCTGAGACCAAACACCTGTATATAATTTGATTACCATTATATTCATACACAACGATATATTCATATGTATTCCCTTACTAAGATATAAACATTCATTTTTCATATACTATTTAAATAGTATTATCCTTTGATCACGTATCGTATATAAATTTTATGGTAGTTCTCATACAATAATGATAACCCTGAGATACACAGATAGAAATCTCAAAAAAAAATTATAATATTCATGATATATAATAATGATAGGAAATGGATGGTGTTTTTCAATTTGGTGCAGGGAGTTCATAATCATTGAGGATTTTTCTCATAAACATTACAATTGGTGATCTGAGGTATAGGATGTCATGAGGACTGAACCAACAATAGGAACACCACATGTTTATTATGACATTGGTAGTTCATGTCTATGACAATGTGTATTGGCCTCTTTAATTGATATCATTATCAATATATAGTATTTGACTGTATATCTTGATACTAGTTGAAAACCATGAAATTTATGATGTTGTGAGGTAACTTTTATTGGGTGTTTCATGAATGGTAAGATATTGGTTAAACGATCAAGATAGTATTTTTCACTTTTGAAATAAATATATAACTCAGGTAAATTGACAAAGATATTAAAATATTCACTAAATTCATGGTCATGGTGGATGAAGGTATGTATTTCTTGATTAATTAATAATAAATATAGTATATAAGGATGGTGGAACAAGTTGTGAATCCACCTTTATGAGGTATCATTGGAAAATGGATTATATTACATGGAGTGTGTTTATAAGAGATGTGGTTATTTCTATGACTATATTTTATCTCTTCGGAGGATTTGATGTGTTGTTAAAATTTTCTCTAGGTATATGATTAGTACTTACTACTATCGAGATAATGACCTAGAGGGTCAGACAGTGTATTCGAGAGTTTGTACTATTCTTTGTGAATTGTAGTTTACGACATGGTGGGCCCGACCATATGGTTTGGGTATTGTACAAGTTTGACTGATCTCAAAGAAATGAATAAATTAAATTTGAATATATTATATAATTATGAGTTTTGAATTTATTTACTCACTGTATTCACATGTAATTATCTAAATACCAAATAGATATTTTTTAATGAGTATTATTTTTAAAGGATTAATAATAAATTAATGGGTGAAGAGAGCAGAGTTAATGAGTAAAATTTTATTAAATAATAGTTATTATTTTTTAATTGTATGTGACAAAATATTTATTTAATTTATGAGTTAGTTATTGTAACACCTCTGTGTTTGATGGTATATTTTTCTTCAAATTCTTTAAATTTTTTCGACTACTTGTGATGCATAGAAACCCATGTTTAAATGAACTACAATATAGTATACCATTATAACTTTGAAATTAAATTGAGGGTGTCGAGAGAATATAATAAATTTTTAAAATTATTTTTTAAATTTTTAGATAAATAATGTATATTTTTTAATAAATGTATAATTTTTCTAGAAAATAATATATATGCATAAAAAATACCCTTTTCCACAAAAAAACATCAATTATGTTTTTATGAGATGATAATATACTTTAATTATACCTCACATTTAAACTTTATTTGGTAAAATTATGTTTTTTTGTTAAATTATAATGTCAAAATTATCTAAATTAATTTTTGAGAATTTTCTAAAAATATTTATTTTCCAATGAATAGTAAAAATGTGGATTTTCTTTTTGAAATTATGCTTTTGTTTAAAGAATTTAAAAAAGCTCCATTATATTTTGAAATTGTTTTAAAAGTAACATTTTTTCATTTATATTATTAATAATCCATCTTTGGTAATTATAATTAATTTAATGTTATATTTTGGTATGAAAACTTTTTAAATTTTATAAAACAATATTTTCTAAAGACTACTTTTCATTATGTTATGTGGGTTTATATTGTAATTAGTTTCTAAAACTTATATAAATTTAATCATAAAAATGGATTCAATATTTCTAATAAGGATATTAAACTTTGGTATATATAACCATTTTAATTTTGGCCGATATGAATAGTAACCACAATAAATTTTGGACACTCTGGTACAATTAAAATAGTTTAATAAGGGTTAAAACTAACTTGATAGAGAACTAAATTCACTAAAAAACTGGATTTTATTTCATTGGATGATTTTATCTCATCCATAATTATCACAAATTTAAAAATATGACATTTTACATGAAACTTGTTTTTAGGTTTATAATATTTAATTAAAAGATATAGTCAGAAATATTACATTCATGCTTTAAATATCTATAATATTTTTTTGATAGGGAAAAAACTTATGTTAAGTTATAAATGGATACATTAAATATGAATTAATGTTTTTATCTTGGTAATTTATTTTAAGTTATATTTATGGAATAATAAACTTAAATGATTAGGCAATGCTGACACCGTTGTTTTAAAAGTAGTAGAAAAATCAAGTAAATTATTTTAAAAACATTAAATGTTATAATTTTGTTTGATTTGAAGTGTTCCATGAATTTTATAGATAAATATATCATATTTTTGATTTTTTAAGTTTTATATTTTAATTCCATTATTTTAATATTACTTTTAAAGAAAAATAAAATGAATAGTTTAAAAAATGTCATTAATGCAATATTATAAAAAATTAAATTTGATTAACTGATTTAATATTCATAAAACTCAGATGTTTTGCCAATTGACTTGGTTATTATTTAATATATCAACCATGTTCCATTCATTTTTCTATTTATAGTAAATTTTTATACCCCAAAATAATAATAAAAATTATTATTGAAGTAATTGTCAAGATCGATTAAAAGAAGCTATGACTAAGTGATAAGGGTGAAAACATAAATAAAATCTCGTAGAAAATTTATTTATTGATATTATTTCCACCTATAATTATATTATATTTGAAATAAATAATTTTTTATACATTCTAAAATAAATATTATTTTATATTAATTTAATACAATGAGAAATTCCAAGGGTGCATCTCATATCAGTAATAAAAGGGAACCTCTTCTCATTCATTATTTACCATTCCTTATCCTTATACCTCAGCCTATAAAAACGCAAATATATTAATATATTACTTAATGATACCATATATCTTGTTTTCTTTTACAAAATTATCTATTCAAGGAATGTTGTGTAATACAAAAGAGTCTTCTCAACAATGTGGTACAACTATTAACTAAGTATTTTCAATTTTATTTCTTCTTATAAATCCTCTAAATATATGTAATTCATCCAAAAATATTTAATTCATTATATTAAATATATATGATTGTTATTACTATGGTGTAAAAACCATTATCGATATTCTTCCCATCTTTTTGAAAATAATGATATCGCTTGTGCATACGTGCGGACAACAACCTCCATTGAGAGATATGATTCATTTTCTAATTATGTTTTTCATGGTTGGTAATAGAATAAATTTAATAAATATATATTATATATATGATATAGTAAATATTTTTATTATATTAATTATTATTTACCTTTCATTCTTTCCACACATCAACAAGTTAAAATAGTGTACATGCATATGTTTGACCTACCATGTCCATGAACAGTGTAAATCATTTTCCTATATTTTTATTTTTGGGATAACTCTAAATATATATAAATATATAATGAATATATATTATAGTCATATCATAGTAAACATTATATGGCTTATGTATCTTTAATTAAATCATTATGACAAACACTACAGAATTGAATCATCCAAGAAAAACCAAATAGTTAACAGCAAAAAACTCAAATTTTAATAAATAATTCATTGTAAATAGATGTTTAAATGTTATAGGAGGATGAAATAGGATATTATAAGTATGAATATGATTGTTTTATAGAATTATAATTAAAATTAAATTAATTCTACAAGATTTTAAAGAACATTCTAAGAATGTCGAACACAACGGAAGAGATTTATGTCACAACCTCATTATTTATCAGGATTGCTTACGATTATGTTTTAAATAATGCAAATTTTGGATCTATCTATCAATAATTCCATAATTTTTATAACCTATATTTATTTATATAGATTACAGGTTTTCATCTTATTTCTCTCTCTTTAATTACTCAAGAGACCAGTAAAATATTTTTAAGAAAATATGACTATATTTTTCTCTCCAATCAAAAAATCTCTTTTCTATGTCCATGTTTTCAAAACATATAGTCAATAATATTTTTACTATTATAAAAAAATTTAAATTCATTTTTCACCCATTATTAGTTCTTTTATATAATAAAAGTATGTTCAAGGTTATTTTTTATGTTTTGTACTCTGCACTCTTTACAAAAAATGTGAAAATAATCCATTGTTTTAATATATGGAGAAAGATAGGAATTCCCCACCATCATGGAAGTTATGTATTTTGAAGAATCCTATAATATTTTCCCTGGTTCATTTCAAATAAAAAAATTTCTATCTTATTTTTTGTAAAAATTGATTTTAAATAATTTATTTCAATATCAAAATGTTTTTTTCCTCAAGAAATATTATATGGACCATTAAAATGAATTTTCACCTAAGATTACATATTTTGATGTTACGTATGCTTTCTTAGGGTTGTGATCCAATGAAACCATCATTAATAATTCACAATATGGTTTATAATTATGATGATAAAACATATACAAAAATCATATAATTTTTACATGTTATGCTGTGATGAATATTCAAGGATCTTATGGCACACTTATGTATGATATTCATTACGTGATTGGTGGGCAGGGACATATATAGCCTAAAATAATTTGTTAAATATGGATATATCCTGAGATTAAAAATACTATAATGGATAGTAAACATATTTATTTATGGGACTATGTTCAATATGATAGTCTTGAGAGTGAATATGGACTAAGGATATGTTGGAAGAAGGAGGAAACCAATTCACTATGATAGTCATGGTAGTGAGAGTTTACTAAGGATATGATTTTATATACAATATTTATTCTAAAGAATTAGGTTGTATTTCAATTTTATGATCTCTTGGATCATTTTCCTTTATTCTTCTATGATTTATGTCAAATGAATTTTAAATATTTATGATATGATTCAATATTATGATCAGTGATATTATAGGTTTGTGTTTTAAATTTTATTCACATTTTAAAATAACTCTATGTTCATGTTTTTTAAGTGATCATTGATATCTAACTTTGTTGGCCTTACCGAGCATTTGAGACCTCCATTTGTTATGTTTCCCTTCACCGATGTATGAAGAATGAAATTAAGTATGATATTTTGAAGAAGGGTACTACTTGAGAATAACTAAATTCGAGGTGATATAGATATCTTATGAAAAATGTTATTTATATATCCATTTTTATAAAGACACTAGACCTATAATATTCTGGGGTGTATCATTATATTATGTATTAAATATTCATCTAATAAGATTTAATATTTATGTATGAAATGTATGGGTTTCTATAGTTGGTATCAGATAAAGGTTTAGTTACCTTTGTAAATCAGGAGGAGAAAATTTTAAATAAGAACCCATTGTATAATAAAATGTATAGGAGAGAATCCTCAATTATGATAAATTAAAGACTGATGTTTTCTAAGAAATCCATCATTGTCTTAAAACTACAAGTGGATTTTTTAAGACATATGAAAATGAGGGTAATAACACAAAAATGAATTGGTTGAGTATATATTGACAATCATTTAGGTGCATAGTTAGAGGTTCGTTAATACACACTTGGATTTACACTCCCTGTATATATTCTTGGGTCAACTCACATTTTTATTCCAATCAAGTATGAAGGATTATTATAGATGATAAACAATAAATGATAGGGTTAAATATAATGTGAAATAAGTTGATGAATGTATCATAATTTTGAAAATAATAAGAATAATTTAAATAATCCCATGATCATCTATTTTTCCGTCAATAAATATGAACATCCAATGGAATTTTCAATCAACATATAAGTCTTTATTCTTATTCAAAAAATTTATTTTTCTCAGATGGTTAGGGAGAGATTAAACATAAAAAATATATTCTTATTTTATGATCTTTTTTTGATATTTTTTGGGAAGATTTTACAAGTATTCATCTAAATCATGAGTTTTAGTTTTTAATAAATACTATACTGGGTTGAACACCTATTTCAAAGAATCCATATATAATGGCCCTAATTGAGATGACAGAAGTCTATAAGTAACTATAGAAGAATCTTGATAAGGGATTAATTCAACAAAGTGCACCACCTTGGGGTTGAATTATTCTTTTTGTTTAGAAAAAGTTAGATCAATGCAACAAGACATTTATTATTATGAATATAACAAGATCAGAATCAATAATAAAGATCATTTTTCCCATATTGATGATTTGCTTGATAAATTTTGAGGAAGACAATACTTTCCATGACTTATCTTGTTCTATATACTTTCAGTTAATGGTCATAAGTAATGCCATTAACATGAAAAACTTCTATATGAGGTATTGAAACAATCAATATATAGTAATTTCATTTAATATTACTACTTACCCCTCTATTATAAATAATTTAATGAATAAAGTCTTTATATATTACCCTGGTTAGTTTTTGGTAGTTAATATTGGTGAAATTATCAAATATTACCAAATAATTATTGACCATGAATATCACTTCATTATTGTGTGGAAGAACCTAAGGAATGAGTTGTTGAATAAAAAATTTACAAATTTTATAATTTTGAGCAGAAAAATTTCATTCATGGCCCATATAATCAAAATTGATTGGGTATCAGTGGATACATCAGAGTAGGAAGTTTTAAACATTGGCATAAACTAACCACTATGACACAAATCCAAAGTTTTCTAGGATTGAATAGATATTATTTATTATTTATGAAGAATTTTTCATGGGTTTCTTTTCCATTCATAATGTTAAATCATAATGAATCCAAATTCCTTTGGACATATGAATGTTAATAAAATTTCAAGGCACTGAATGTAAAGTTAGATAACACACTTTTACATACACTACCCTGTAGTAGATAAATTATTGTGATCTTTAGTGATGCATCAAATAAGGTAGCAGGAATCTATGTCATGAAAAAGGATATAGTAATATTTTATAACTAACAAAAATTGAGGGTCCATGATAAAAAATTCCCAACACATTATTTTGAGTTAGTTGAAATACTTTTTACATTGAAAATATGGAGTAATTATCATTATGTGACAATGTAACATATATACAAATCATAAATTATTAATGTTTATATTCACATAAAAAGAGTTAATATGTTTTAAGGAAGATGATTGGAGTTGATGAAAGATTATTTATACTCAATAAATTACCACCCTAGGAAAGAAAACAACACGGACAATGATTTGATTCAAAAAGAAAAATTTATATTATCTATGATGAGGATTACAAAAGATCCAATATGTATGTTTTTATAAAGGATGGATATGGAAATATTGACATAAGGGTATAAAATTTATCTTTATCTGATGATTGTTCGACCATATATCCATTTAATGATTAAAGTGTTGTAAAACCAAAATTTAGAACTATAAAATAATATCATAAATGTTACAAAGATCAATCTTGATTGTGATGGAATAATATGGTTAAGGGGTCATTTATCTGTTCTATCTATACAAGGTTTTAATAATGAGCTATTGGATGAATCTCATATTTCAAAATATTATATTCAACCTCTATGTGTGAAGTTTTTTAGATATCTGAATGAGTATTTCTAGTGGGGAAATATGAATTGAGATATTATAGAGTATGTATATCGACTCTTGGTATATCATTAATTAAAGGATTATAGAAAAAATTGTGTGGTGATGTCATAATAGTTACCCATAGAAGAATAAAAATGAAAAAACATCACCATGGATTTTATTATTAGACTCCCCAAAAAACTAGAGATCAAAATGATATTTGGGTTGTTGTCAACCACCATATAGTTAGCACACATTATTATTGTTACTAAATATTCCTCTCTTAATCATCTTTCTATATTATACATCAAGAAATTGGTTAGGATTCGTGGAGTACTATATTTATTTTATTTGATCTAGATTCTAGGTTTACCCAGAAGTTCTAGTGAAGTATTTATTAATCCTAGGATTTAGAGTCATTATTAATAATATATATCCTGATCATACATATGGTCATTCTGAATGAACCATTCAATAACCAGAGGGTTTTTTGAGTTCTTGTTCTATGGATTTCATAGGTGTATGGGATAAACACTTTCCTTTAATTGATTTTACTTATAATAAAAGATTTTATGAAAGAATTTACATGGATCCTTATTAGGCCCTCCATGTAAATAATTTAAGAACTCATCTATGATGGGATAAATTTGTAAAAACATCTACTAAGACAAGAGTTAGTTTAAGAAATAGTGGAATGTTTTATATCCATTCATCATTGCTTCAAGACAACACAAGTTTGACTAAAAATTTACCAGGATAATCATGAGTGAAATATGGAATTCCATGTTATTGAAAACATATTCACACAAATTTATCACTAGAAAAAGGATATGATAATACTAAATAAGTTAAATATGATCCCTAGGTATATTTGCTTCTTATATATTCATGATGTTATCAAGATTTGAGCTTATTATTTGGAACTTCCATTGAACCTCTCTCAAGTTCACAATGTGTTCTATAGATCTCGCATGAGAAAGTACATATTTGATCATTTTTATGTAATAAATCTCTTGGTTTTACAATTGGATAATGATATTTTCTATAAAGAAGAAATAGAAAAAATATGGGGTTATAGAAATAATGGGCTATTTAATAAGACTACTCATAATTTTAAAGTTCTCTAGAGGAACCAGAGGTTTTAAAGAAGAATATTGGCAACCTTAGGATGTTATGAGGTAAAAGTAACATTATTTATTTATCTTGTAATGATGAAATTGCAGTGTAAAAATTATTTTATGAAGGGTAGAATGTCACAGCCTAATATTATATGATATTTTTATCTTCAAATAAATTTAATTTTTTCGATAGCTCGTGATTCATAGAAACCCGAGTCTAAATGAACATTAATATAGTGTATCATTATAACCTAGATGAAAAATTAATGGGGTGAATAATAAGAACAAAATTTTGAAAATTCTGAAACATATTTTAAGACAAATAATGTATACTGATAAATAAATATTCAATGATTTTAGTAAAGTATTTATTTTCCATAAAAATACACTTTTTCTAAAAAATATTTTGATTTATTTTTGTATGAAAATAATATAATTAAAATTTTAAAATTTCAAAAAATTAAAATGAAAAAATAAAATTCCATTATGAAATTATCATGTTAATTTTATCATAGAATTAATGTTTGTGAATTTTATGAATGGAAAGATTTTTTTGAGGAAGAGAGAAAATAATGATTTTTATAGAAAACGATCTTTTCATTTAAAGAATTTAAAATTTTTTAATCTATTTTAATTTTTTTAAAAGTAAAAGTAGTTTATTTATAATATGGAAAATCCAATTAGTGTCATTATTGTTATTCTTAAGTTATATTTTTATATAAAACTTTTTTTTAAGAAAACATTACTTTAAGAAATCTAATTTTCGTTACATTTTGTGGGTTAATTTTAAAATTACATTATACCACTTATATAAATTTAATATTTAAAGATAGATTTCATATTTGAGATCAAAATTTTCAAATTTTATAAATGTATCCTTTTTTTCAATATTAATAGTGACCTAAGTAAATTTTTGTTATCATAGTAAAAGTAAAATGGCTTTATTATGGTAAAAAAAATGTGATGAAGCTTAAAAATATTTGAAAACTTGATTTTACTTCATTTTACGAGGCAATTTAATCCATAATCCTCCAGAATTTAGAAATATGAACTTTTTTCCTTTTAACATTTATTTTTAATTTTATAATATTTATTTAGAATATAATGTAAAAAATGTTACTTTCATAATTTTAATGTCTATAATATTTTATTATAGAAATAAAAACAAACTATGTTTGATTATAAATTTTTCTTTGAAATATAAATGATTTTCCTTATTGGTAATTTATTTTAAATTTTTATTCATTAAATGAAGACATCAAATTATTATATAATGTTTACACAATGCTAGTGCAAGATGTATAAAAATAATGAAAATTATATTATAAACACAAATAGTAATTATTTTTTGGGTATTTATAGTGTCATAATAATTTAATCGATAATTATAACATATTATGAATGTGTGAAAGTTTTATATTTGAATTATTTTTTTTATGTTGATTTCAAAGTAAAATTAAATGAATAGTTTTATAATAATATTAATGATATATTAATATAAAAATATCTTACAAAATAATTTACAATTAAAAAAATATATCTTTGTAATATTGAATATAATAGGTTGATAATATCAAATGACATCCATTTATGTGTATGTCTTCCTTTTATTGTATCTTTATAGACCCTTAAAGTGTAAAAAACAATATTATCAGCGTGATTTTCAAAAAGGGTTAATAAGATTTAAAACTAAGATATATTGGTGAAAAAATAACCATAAAATATCCAAATTTTATTATATGGGATGATTTAAAATCATTCTCATTTTATCTTATATTTATATCCATTTTATCCTTTCAAAAAAAATATATTTTATATTAATATAATGCTTTAAATACTTCAAAGGGATCCCCTCCACTCACATTTAAAAGGGCATATCATATTATTTGTTAACCAAATTTTTGAGCCATATAGCTCAGAAAATACCTACCCTAATAACAACATTGAATCCTTAAACAAATACTAAATTTTATGGTATCATGAAAAGACAATCCTTTCCAAGATTATCATGTATGAAAAAAGTGGTTTCTCAATGAACATGAATAACTCTTAATTGTGTATTTTCTATTTTATTTCATCGTATTACTCCTCTAAATCTATAGTTTCAATTATAAAATAATTAAATTAATATCTTAAATACAAAAAATTTATATTATAATAGTTGAAAACCCATTATCCACTTTATTCCCATCTGTTGGAAAATGATAATGTCACTCATGTGTACATGTGGACTCAAATCTCTTTGAAGCGATGTGATTCATTTTTCACTTACATTTCACATAGATGGTCACAAGAAAAATTTTAATGAATATATATGATATATATGATATATTAATGATTATTTAAATATTTGTTGTTACTTAACTTCATTTTTCTCATCAGTCCAAAAGTGAAAACCACATTCATGGATACATATGACCTACCATCTCTATAAAAAGTGTAAATAAATTTTCCATATATATCATTTATGTATAAAAATATATATAAAATGAATATATATAAAATTTAAATCATGATTAATATTTTTAATTTATGGAACAATTATCAAAGTACAAGTATACGATTTTCAGAACTTAAACATCAATGAAAAACAAAATATTCAACAAAAAAAGAAACAATTTTAAAAATGAGTTATTAGAAGAGGATCATATATGAAATTATAATATATTAATATATGATATTATATGTATATAAATGATTATGCAATGGAATCATAAAAATTTTAAAATTTATTATATAGAAGGGTAGAGTTCTTTTGAAGTAATTCAAACATGAGGTAATGGATTTATGTTTTAGACTCATTGTTTACCAAAATTGATTATGGTTAACTTTATAATGATTTAATTTTGTGATTTATCTTCTAATAATACAAAAAATGTTCATATAATTTAGTTATTCTTATATATTACATGTTTTATTTACATTATTATCTCTTTAAGTACTCAAGAGATGAAAATTAATTTTTCTAGGAAATCCCAACTTATTTATCCCTTTGGTCGATAATTATATTATCTTCCATGTCCATATTTTCCAAAAATGTATTCAATAATAATTTCACTATTATATAATGATTTTTTCAGTCATTTTCACTCATTTTAGACTATTTACAAAAAAGGTATCTTGTTTTTTTTCAAAGGAGGTACTATAGACTTTTTGCAGAAAATGGGAACATAATATTTGTTTTAATGCACAAAACATATATAGAATTTATCCCCATTATTTTAACTCATTTTTTTAATTATTATCTTACAAGATTCCTTGGTTCTTTTTAAATATTTTTTCCATAATATTTTGGAATCCAAGAATATTTTAATAAAGATACTAAAAATATATATGGTATTATCTCTATGAAATAGTGAAAAGTAATTTTCATCTAAGATGAAATATTTTGATGTTACATAATATTTACTGTGGAAATGATCCAATGAAACTATCTTTATTATTTTTCTAGACAATACATGATTATGATGAAAATTATTACGAAACTCATTTCCATTACATGGGTTATTCTATGATAAATGTTTTATGATCTTGTAGTGCACATGTTTTTTATTTTTATTCTGTGTTGGGTGGTCTTAGAATAATATATATCTCCAATGCATTGGGTAAAGATTATTATATTATGAGAAAATATGGAATGGAATGGGGATTGAACCTACATCAGTAAGGGACTATTTCAACTATGATAATCTTGGAAGTGACCATTGACTAAGGACATGATGAAATATTGAGTGAACTAATCCTCTATGATAGTCTTGGAAGTTATCCTAGATTAAGAAAATTGTTTACTATGATTATTTGTATTCCACAAGATTATATATTTTGTCAATGTTATGATCTCATGGATCATGTTTCTTGATTAATTTATGATTCATGTATTATGATCTTTCGTTCATTAATCCTTGGTTTATGATTATGATCTACGATATGCTTGGTAGGGTTTAAAAATGTTAATTTCATCTTCAATAACCCTTATTCTCTTGTTTTTCATAATATACCATTGATATCTCCCTTGTTTACCACTAATAATCATCTAAGATCACCATTTCTTATGTAATATTTATATTTGAAAAATATAGTTCCCTATAACTTCTATGTCAATTAGTTCATTATGTGATTGTTTATAAGGATTAAGTTACTCGAGATCCTAAGTAATATTTATAAGACATTAAACCTATCTATACAAGAAATGTGAATATTGAATTCTAGGGATTATTAATTCCAATGTATTTTACAGTCTCCAAAAATTATTTCCAAAATTACAAAGGGATAAATACGATCTTTCAGCACCCTCATCTATGTTCTTCACTCTAGATTAAAGAATATATGATTAAAAGATCACTAGGATATAAAAATCCTGTTCTATTTTTCGTGCTAAAATTCCAAAACTGAATATCGATATACAGGAAGGATCATGAAGCATGCCTAGATGATCTAGAGGGATCCGATTTAAAATTCATCAAGCAATGATCACTAGCTAAGCGTAGAACACATTTATATCTGCAAATCTAATGTGGTAATGGTTCAATTTTATTTTCATGCTTAATTTATTTCACAAAAGATCATTGATTATTCAAACGGCTGCAAAACACTAATGATGATGTTACAATGTGAATGATGGAATGAAAATTTTAATTTTTCCTACATCTCACCCTTTCACCAAGTTTTTTGTTCCAGTATTATAAATACACATACACATGAACATACATACAAACTTACACATGCATACACACACATATATAGACACATACACAAAAATAGATTTCTACACATACGTACATACACATAAACATACATACACATACTCATACATGATATATACATGTACACGTACATACACATATAAATAAATACACATACAGGTACACAAACATACACATGAATAATCATACACAAACACATACACAAACACACACACACATACACATACATATACATACACATGCATACATATACATACACATTCATATACAAATACAAAAATACAAATATAGGAAAAAAAATATTCATACATACATATATACATACATACATAAATTATAATATTACATGTAATGACTAACCATTATTTTTTACTTTTTTTGTCACACCGTGAGCATTTCTGGCCATATCAAGGCTTTGCGTTACAACATCAACCATTATATGAATATATATTTATATTCATTTACATATATTATATAAAAATATATAAAAAATAAATATATCTTCATTTATATATTTATATAAATATATAGTTATTTAAATAAATTTTTAATATATCATATTTACATATAGATGTTTAACGTATTTAAATAAATTATTAAATATTCTTACTGATAAATATATATTTCTTGTCTTTTATAGAAACATTATCAAAATAATATTGATAATAATTTTTTATTTTAATATGAATTATAATTTTTAAAGTTCATTTTATATGTATATTTATATATTTTTAAATATATATAATGACACTCACAAATATTTATTTTCAAACATAGACACATATAATTAAAAGAACATATGTATATTTGAAACATTTTTTATATTATAAATTATATAACATGAATATATATTGATATTGTATATTACATAATTTAAATTTAAATATATTTTAAACATTATAATTAATGATTAAAAATATATAAAAATTGTATTTATATAAATTTATTTATTTTATTTTATATAAATAATATTTGAGAATATATTAATATGTATATATATATATTATTTTATATATGATATTTTTATTAGCATTATTTAAGTACTGGTAAAAATGAATTTCATGAGTCATTTAATTTAATAACAACAAAACGTACCTTTATCAATGTTTTTACTGTTAAAAAAATATAATAATGATCAATACATAATTAGTAGTGAGGAGAACCAGTCTCAGGAGAGAAATGGTTCATCAATTCCCATTGATTCATTTTGTATGTGGTTACTCGACACTGCTCTCTAGAGGACATCATTGTTAAATTATAAAAAAATTATGAGGGTTTCCTTTCTTCCATTATAAAAAAATGGATGAACATAGTACTTATTTTAATGTGACAATATTTTAAGTCAAATAATATTATTATATCCTAAAAAGTTTGTGGTGAGAAATTGGTGGGTTAACTCAATCGATAATCTAAAATTTTTATGAAAATAAATGAATGGTTATAATAATTTTTTTATATTAATAAAAAATTATTTTGGTTAAAAATCAAAATTTTCATGATGGAATTGGTTGCCAAATTTAATTGTTGAAAATAAAAAATGAATTTATAATATTTTTAATCCTTATTATTTTAATATGTCAAAAATTATACATATATTATTATTTAAAGCATGTCCAAAATGGGGGAATATCAATTAAAATACACCTGCAGACATGTAGTAAGTCTGGGAGACTGTAAATGTAATGGACTAGAACCTCCTAGTCCAATAATTTTGCAAAATATTGGTTCCACCAAATGGATCCATCTTTATGGTGGCACTGGTCAGAGTGGCACCGTCATGGTGCCAACCTCACGGTCGTATTGTGGCAGTGGAACCTCTTGCAGCGACTCACCAAACTAGTGGCACCATCACTGTTGTACATCGAAACGGTGGCACCATCACAATCACACACCAAAAATGGTGTCATTGTCTCAGTCAAACCATCACGGTCTCACACCAAAATAGTGGCACTGGTTATGGTGTGTTATAGTTATGGTGGCACCATGTCTCCCATTTTTTACATTGCATTTTTTTGTATTTTCCCAAGTTTTCCCAGTTCTGTCCCTACAATGTATATTTTGATGTAAGAGTGTTTTAAATATCCATTTCAAAGCCATTAAAACCCCTAAATGATTTCAAAAATACCCCAAGATCTGAGAGAACCTTGACTTTACTAAACGTGTGGCTTTTTTCTCGGTGTCATACCTTTTTCCCATATTTTTTAGTTCCACCCATGTTATGTGTTTTCCTCTAATTAATGGAAATTGATTTATGCACAAGTTTTATAGTAACCCCTCTGATGATAATTATTAAATTATAGTTAATTACATTACATGTAACCATCCCACTGTGTGGTGAAACCACGATCTACCTTATAAAGCTGTTCAAGATTTTTATATCTCATAACACTAGGATCTAACCTTTTTATCAAACTAGATTCAATTCCTTCTTCTTCATGGATGGTTTTACTATTATCCTTGATGAATTTGGAGTCCCCCATCCTGAGGAAAGTGGTTAACCTACGATGGAGCTTTTCTTCTCACTCTTGGAGTCCTCGTAATTCCTCCCTTCCAAGTCGTGCATCCCCAATTCTTGGCGTGGGGAGAGAAACTTTCGATCATTGATAATAGGGTTATGGTTTTCCCCTATATCTCTTTATTGTTTATCATGTGGGGTGGGTATGATAATTTCCCTTTGGGTATGGATGCATCAAATCCTTAATGAAGATAATAGCTGACTTTTATAGAATGATGGGGTGTGTTTGATGATTTTGATGTACTCTTTCACCCTTGCTTATATGTTGTGAATTGTATGGGATTATGTCCACTAAAAATCATGGCAGTTGGTGACCTTTTGTTATGCACTAATGAAACCCTGTCTTCTATGATGATTAAATGGATGTTACATGGAAATTGATAATCACATAAACTTGGTTGATTAAATTAGTTTCTAGTGAATAAGAATCCATGTGTGATCACCCCAATTAACCTAACATAAAAAAGGAACTTAATGAATTGTGTGTTTAAATATGGAAACTCCCTTACTCTTTCTTGGTAATATGAGTGGTTGTTCTGCTTGATTCTAGTGGGGTGAAATGGATGGGGATGGGATCCCCTATTGTGAAAAATTGTTGGTTTGTGGATCTAAGGATGTGTGTGGTTGTATGGGGGGTATTGGTTTGGTTATAGTACATTGAAGGATCTCAAAGATCCCCTTTATGGTTGTGAATTTACAAGAGAACCAGGTGTGAATGCTTAAATTGCTGCCTGTCTGGTTTTTTCTTCCTTGGCTTGTGGCTATGCTTGTTTGTTTCCAGGTAGTGAAGAATTATATAAATGGAAACACTTGATTATAATAACATGAATGGTTTCATGATGGAAATTTTTCATGGGAATGCGTTTTGACTTGGTTGCGGCTTTTGTGAATTTTAGGAATTAATAGTAAAAAAGGGTGTTAGTGTATGGGCACATTAGTTTTAGAACCCCTAGGTTGGGATGAGTGCTTTTTTACCTATATGTACAATTTTTTTCTTATGTTTCTTATTCTCACCCCAACCAAGTTTATAAATTTGTGCCAAACACCCCCATTTCATTGGGGAGGGTGTTTTTCCCAACACTCATATGAGTGACTGGTTATTATCTCCTTTCATTCTCCCTTTCCTGAGTAACCTAAGACACTTAGGGTGGTTTTTGATGGCATGCAGTCCATTATAGCTCATGATTCTTTGGGCACGGTAGTTGTGGGGGTTGGCCCTAGTGTGTGCTGACAATTTGTTTCCCAAGTATCTTACGGATGAGGACCATGTGTCTTCGGGCATGGTGGTTGTTTTTCTGGCCTTGGTGTCTTTGGGCGTGGTGGTGGTGGTTATGGCCTAGGTGTCTGCGGGTGAGATATGTGGTTATGGTGGCCCAGGTGTGTGTGGGTGGGGGATGGCTGTGGTATTGTAATGAGAATGGCGGGGGAGGTCTGACACATAGGATGTCCTCAATAACTAGTTGAAAAGTGGTGTAGGCTACCCAAACATCGATGAGTTATTACTGTCACATTACCTGACTTGCATAATTTAGGGAGTTTTCCTTGGTGAGGTTGGGTGGATAGTTTCCTTGCTAGATTTTTCAGTTATATCCTTTTTCTCCTAGGGCATTATAATTCATCCCCACTTGTGCCTGAGAACTTTTGGTTTTCCCTAATGAGTATTCTTGTATACCTAACCTACGTATATAAGACTTCATTTAGGTCTCTAGGAGGACTTTGGGGATCGTTTTGGACCATACTAGCTCAGAAGTCGAGATCATTGTTGCCATTTTTACTTTCTTTGGTACTTTCCTTTTGAGTTTTCTTGTACTTTTATCGCAAGTTATTAATGGAGCATGCATATAAGAATGGGTTGTTTTGTCTTTAATTTTACTTCCATCTTGGGTGTTTTTGGGATTTACTATCCCTTCTCCTGATCGTACTAAAACAATAGGGTAAATCCTTCCATATTACAAGTGATTCTATAACCTTGGTGATAGTCGCCACTCCGGGGCATTTTGAATGCATGTATCGGGGGGCATTATCTCTCCATCGACATGATGAAGGAAGGGTTTGGAAAACTATACTCCCTTCCCTCATCTTGGTGAGGGAGGGTTGTGATAGAATGGTATCAGAGTGTGGTTGAGAGATAGATGGAGTTTGGGTTAGGCACAGAGTGGATTTCCTAAGATTGTAGGGAAACCATTTTAGGATATCTTGGTGCGTGAAATAGGCCGGGGAAGACCGGTTACGACCCAAGATTTTAGGCCCCCCTATGATCCGATGCAGGGAATCTAGACCTACTGAACGACCATGTGAGGCTACAATGATTTAGGGATGGAGACCCTAGGAATGGTACATGCATCAAAATGACTTTTTTTCCTTTTGTGTATTGGGTATTTTGGGGGTTTCTAAAAAAGATAAAGAAAAGTTATAAGAAAAAATATAATAGAAATATTCTACACTACTCAGGCTGAGGATTTCCATGCTTACCTTGCAGATATGCAACCTGGATAGTGACCACGGGTAGTGCTGGTGATCAAGGACCGGGTGGCCTATTTGGCTGATCAGCAGAGGGATGATCGGGAGGAAGAATATGACCAATGGTAGAGGACACTTCGTGCCATTCCGCAACAGACCATCGGGAAGTACGAGGGAAACATCTCAGACATGGAGACAGAGAGATGGCCTGAGGAGTTGGTGATAGATTTCAGCATGATCTGTGCTCCAACGGAGGACTGGATTCCTCCTACTGTAAGCCAGATGTGAGGAGAAGTGTGCCAGTGGTGGACACTCTATCATAGAGTGAAGTGGGAGGTAGAGGTTTCATGGACTGACTTTGAGAGGGAGTTCCGGGCGAAATTCTTCTCTTCCACAGTGAAGGTGGAGAAGAGGCATGAGCTACTCTCCCTATATCTAAGGGCCATGTCAGGGAAGGGGTTGTGGATCTAGTTCAAGGATCTCCTTCTCTTTTCTCCAGACCTATTTATTGATGAGGAGTCTCGAGAGAGATGTTTAGAGGGTGCACTCTGACAATCCCTTCAGTATGTTGTTACTCCCTTTACTCTACTGTCATACTTGGAGATCCAGAGGAAGGCCTAAGTGGTGGTGACGATGCACACACCAGGAGGTGTGTCGTGAGAGTGGAGCCAGTTGGTCTTGTCAAAGGGGAAATATTTCTTCCGCTAGCCTCCAACATTAGGGCCTTCTAGGTTTTGGAAAGTGGGGAGTAGGCTCGCAAAAAAATCCAGTTTTGATCGCCCAGTTCCCACCCCTTCCATGGAGGCCTAGGGCCAAGATGCATCATCTATGGCAGTCATGTGAATTTTTAGAATCAGTTCTCTGGCTGAGTTCAGTATTGTCGGTGTGGGTAGGTTCAATACCCACCTCAACAACATCAATTTTCCATCCAAGCCCTTTCAACAGCAGCAACAGGGACAACAAGCTCCCACTCCTCTAAGAACAGACATTGCAGGGGGAGGCCAACCTCAGAGTGCTCCTCAGGGACCATGACCAGGGTGTGGTCGGGGAGGCATCCGACAACTGAGGGCTAGAGGATATGGGCATTGGTAGTTTCACACCACAAAGGTAGCAATTCTAGTAGGGCCAGAAGTCATTCGAGGTATGATTAGCTTGTTTAATACTCTTGCATGTTCCTCGTTTGATTAAAGAGATTTGCACTCCTTTTTTGCACCCAGTCTAGCCCAAGCTATGGGTCTTTATATAGAGAGACTTTCCATACCCCTGTTTTTGAGTACGCTAGTGAGAGGTCAGACCGGTGTGTCTCATGTTTTCCAGAGATGTAGACTGATGTTGGGACCACATCAGTCTAGTGGGGACCTTCTTTTATTGTAGATACAGCCATATGATGTCATTTTGGGAATCGACTGGTTGTTCTCTATAAGTTCCACTTTTGACTGTTTTTGGAGAAGGATCATGTTTTCAATTATGGGTAGATAACGTGTGACTTTCGTCGGTAAGCAGGGATCCCAAGAGGGCAGGCGGTGAGTGGAGCATGTTATTTTATTATTAGCTGAGCTATCAGTGCAGTCAGCATACATAGGGATGGGGGAATTCTTGGGGATCGTCAGTGAATTCATGTACATCTTACCAAAATAGGTGGTTACACTACCCCCTTGATGTGACATTGCGTTTGGGACAGACTTGCATCCCGGTGCCCATCCAATTTCGATGGCTCCCTATCGGATGACACCTTCAGAATTGTGGGAGTTACGAATTCAGATTGATTAATTGATGAAGGAGGGTTTTTTCCAACCAATCACGTCACCATGAGGTGTTCCAATCTTGTTTGCAATGAAGGCATATAGTGGTCTCAAACTGTGCATAGACCGAATTAGGTAACGGTCAAGAACGGTTTCCCTCTCCCAATAATATACATCCTTTTTGACCAGTTGAATGGGGGAAGGGTGGTTCTCCAAGATCGACCTATAGTAATGATATCACTAGTTGAGGGTGATGGTGGGTTACTTCTCTAACACTACCTTCAATTGCAGGTAAGGGCACTTTGAGTTTTGGGTCATGTCGTTCAGCATCACAAACGCACCGGACATGTTCATGGTGCTCATGAACTCTGTCTTCTGGGAATATCGAATCCGGTTTGTAATCATGTTCTTTGAAGACATTATGATATCTACTCAAGATCATAGGAGGACCATGTCGAGCATCTAATAATGGTTTTAGCGGTCCATTAATAGCACCCACTCTTCAAAAAATTTTCTAATTTCAGGTTCTGGACATTATAGGTGCACTTCCTTGGACACGTGGTGTCCGAGCAAAGAATATCGGTTAATCCTTCAATAGTTGAAGCAGTTTTTTCTTAGGGATCAGACTTTAACATAGAATAGGTCCGTAGTTTTCTCAGTTTTGCGAGGTACTACCAGAGGTTCATGTCCAACGTTTCTCAAGTTCTAGTGCCTTTGATATCCTTGACCAAGAATGACCAGGCTTTTATATGGAGTGAGTGGTGCCTGGAAGACTTTAGATATCTAAAAGGGATGTCAGTTAGTGCCATAGTACTGAGGTTTACAGAATAAGGAGTGACGTTGGAGGTGTTTTGTGATGCTTTAGGCCAAATTTTGGGGTGTGTGATGAGGCAACTGTTGGGGTGATCTTTTATGGGTCTAGGAAGTTACATCCCCATGTGCATAATATTATGACCCATTACTTGGAGCTCACAATGGTTGTGTTCGCACTATATTTTTGGTGGGACTACATCATTGGGGAGCACTTTGTTGTCTTAACGGATAACAATATCTTGATGTATATGTTCTCTCAGCGAGACCTGAACTTGTGCCAGCAGAGGTGGACAGAGTTTCTTCAAGACTACGACTTCAATATTTCCTACACCTCATGTAAGGGGAATTTGGTGGAAGATGCCTTGGGTAGGAAGTCACAGAAGGATGAGGTTCTAGAGTAGGCAGATTCTTAGAAGGTGATGGAGGAGTTGGTTTCCCTACACAAGATGCAAGGGTGGAAGATGGAAGAGGGAGTCTATTCTAGATGACCATGCATTCCTCTCTGTTGCAGTAGGTGGATGAATCTAAGTTGGGGGGACTTAGAGGCTTAAGTGATGCGTGATCATGTTAGCCAGGGCAATGCTATAGAATGATGCTCGGAATATGGCCAAATCAGCTTTTGTTTCATTGAAAGTTGTTCGTCCCAGTGGAAATGCACAAGGGAGTCCTTGTTGAGTTCCACTACTCACCCGTAGTGGTACACCTAAGACTTTACAAGATGTACTAGGGTTTGAAGGGTCAGTTTCGGTGGCCCGAGGTGAAGCGGGAAGTGGAGGAGTTTGTCGCAAGGTGCCTCAAGTGTCAGCAGGTGAAGGTTGGACACCACGTCCCAGGAGGTCTATTACAACCGTTAGATGTCCTTGAGTAGAATTGGGATGAAATCTTGATTTATTTCATCATAGGACTACCCAAAGTTCAAAGAGGGTGCGATGCTATCTTGATATTGGAGGACCTGCTGATGAAATCAGCTCACTTCCTAACAATCATGGAGTCGAGTGCAGTGGATGTCATAGCATAGAGGTACGTGGATGAGGTGGTGTAGTTAAATTTAGTTCTGAGGTTCATAGTCTATGATAGAGATACTTAGATTACCTCACAGGTCTGGAAAGTATTGAAACAAGCTTTCGGCACCCAGGTATGCCTCAACACAGCTTTCCACCCCTAGACAGATGGGAATAAGGAGTGCATCATCTAGACGTTGGAGGATATGCTATGAGCATGTGTTCTGGACTTTGGAGGATCATGGGTATGACACATTCCTCTGGTAACATTTTCCTACAATAATATCTATCACTCTACCATTGGCATGGATCCATTTGGAGCCTTGTACAGGAGGCGGTATCTCTCACCAGTGTCCTAGAAAGATATCAAAGGAGTAGGTGTTTTTGGCCTGAAGGTGGTATGGAGCACAACAGAGAAGGTTCAACTTATACATGAGAGTATGAAGGTGGATCCAGAATGGTAGATTTCATATGCCGATAAAAGGAGGATACCCTTGGAGTTCATGGGCATGGACCACATGTTCTTGAAGGTCTCCCCTCTACGTGGGAAACAGAGGTTTCGCAGAGGGTGTAAGATTTCTCCCAGGTCCGTCAGAACCCTTGAGGTGTTATGGTGGGTCGGAATAGTGTCTTATCAGCTGGCACTACCACTACCACTTCTGAAAGTTCATGATATATTCCATGTGTCTCAGCTCCATCTGTATCTACATGATTATTCACATGTCCTTAACTGGGTAAGGCTGGATATCGAGGATGATGCGATGTTTTTATAAATACATGTGAGGGTTGAGGATTGTGAGGGGAAGGTGCTTCGTGGAAAGACCCTTCCCTTGGTTCGTGTGTTAGGGAGCCATGGTAGCCTCTAGGAGACAACCTAGGAATAGGAGGCGAATTTGCACACTCAGTACCAAGAGTTGTTTTGAGTTATGTTTTGTTCTTTTTTTACTACTTTGTGATGTAGTTTTTGAACCTGTTAACTATGGAATGGATCATTTCCCTTTTTCTCTAGATGTGTGTAAAGAGTCCTAACAGTGGATAGGGGAGGACTTGATCCCTAATCAAGACGTATTATGTTGGATGAAATTAAACCCATGTGAGAGAATCACTGCCACCCAAAGTAGATAATATCGTGACATGGAGGAAGGGATTCCCAAACCAATATGACTAGATGGTATGACCTTTATATGTTTCTATGGTTACTAGAGGAAAATCTGTTCTTAAATGTTGCTTAGGTTTACTCCTAATAGGTATCTTCGAGGTGGTTTTGTGGCCCCTCTATTTTCTTTGGGGTTATCCTTGAATTCTTGAGGATGAGAATAGTTTGAGAGGTATCTGATGTAATGGACCAGTCCCTCCTAGTCCAGTACTTTCCCAAAAACTTGGTTCCACCAAACGGTTCCATCGTTATGGTGGCACTATTATGGTGGCACCATCACAGTCGCATCATTGTTGTAGCACCACTTGTGGTGTTTCATCGAACCGGTGGCACTGTCACGGTCACACAATGAAATGATGGCACCGTCACTGTTGCGCACCAAAAAAGTGGCAACATCACGGTCGCACACCGACATGGTGGCACCATCATGGCAGAACCGTCACGGTCGCACCATCATGATGGCACCATCACTATCACACTACCATGGTCGCACACCTAAATGGTGGCACCGTGTGCGGTGTATCACCATTACGGTGGAATCATTATGGAGACACTGTGTCTTCCCTTTTTTCCTTGGTCTTTTCTTCCAGTTTCACGAGTTTTCCCAGTTCCCCCCCCCCCCCACAATGTATCTTTTGACGTAAGAGTGTTTTAAATACCAATATCAAAGACATTATAATCCCATTAATGATATCTAAAATCCCCCATGAATTGGTAGAACCTTGACTTACCAAAACGTGTGGATTTTTCCTTAGTGTCTCACCCTTATCCCATATTTTATAGTTCCACCCATATTACACGTTTTCCTTTGATTAAAGGAAACCCATTTAATGAATAGATGTTATGGCCAAATCTCCGACAAGAATTATTAAATAACAATTAATTACATTTTATTTAATTTTCTAGCTGCCTGGTGAAACCACGATCCACCTTTTAATGTAGTTCAAGTTTTTCATATCCTCTAAATATAGAATATCACCTTTTTATCGAACTAGAATCCTTTCCTTTTGTCTTGGGATGTTCTCCTTATTATCCTTCGTTCATTTGGAGTCCCCCTTCCCAAGGAAAGTGGTGCACCTATGTTGGAGCTTTTTTCCACACTCTTGGAGTCCTTGGAGTTCCTCCCCAACAAGTCATGCATCCCTAATTCTTGTTGCATGGAGAGAAACTTCTATCGTCAATCATATGGGCAGGGTTCTTCCTTTATCTCACTTTACTATGTATCATGTGGTGTGGGTACTGTAATGTCCCTTTGGGGATAGATGCAACCAAACCTTAACAAAGATAAAAAAATAGACTTTTAAAGAATGAAGGGGTGTGTTCGATGATATTGTTGCACTCTTTTACCCTTTCTTATATGTTTTGAATTTTATGGGCTTATATCCACTAAAAATCATGGCTTTTGGTGACCTTTCCTTGTGCACTCAGTAGATTTAAATCGATGTAACTTAGAAATTGGTTAATCAAATAAACTCAGTTGATTTAATGAATGTTTAGTGAACAAGAATCCATGTTTTATCACCCTGGATAACCCAACAGAAAAGATTAAACATTATGAATGGTGTTTTTAAATCTGGAAACTTCATTGCTCTGTCTTGGTAATATGTGTGGTTGTTGTGCCAGATTCTTGTGGGGTGGCATGGTTGGGGATGGGATCCCCTATTATGGTGTATTTGTTGGTTTGTGGATCAAAGGCAATGTAGGGCTGTATGGTGGGTCTTGGTTTGGTTCCAGTATTTTGAGGGATCTCAAATATTTCTTTTGTTGTTGTGATGTTACAGGAGAACCGGGTACGAATGCTGAAATTACTGCCTGTATTTTTTTCAACTTTGGCTTGTGGATATGCTTGTTAGTTTACCAATAGTGAATAATTATTTAAATGTAGCCACTTGAATATAATAAAATAATGGGTTCAAGAGGGAAATTGTTCTCCGGAATGAGTTGTGACTAGGTTGTGGCAGTTTTACTTTTTATAAATGAATAGTAACGAGGCTTTTTCTGTGTGGGCTAGTTAGTTCTGGAACCCCTAGGTTGGGATGAGTCCTTGTTTACCTATATTTATAATTTTAGTTTTTATGTTTCTTATTCACTCCCCACCAAATTTAATCACTTTGTGCCAAACACCCGCATTTAATGGGGAGGGTGTTTTTTCCAACACTCATACGAGTGGCTGGTTATTTTCTCATTTTTTACTCCCTTTCCCAAGTAGCCCAAGACTCCTCGGGCATGTTGTGATGGCCTGAGGTCTATTCAAGTCCTAGATTCTTTGGGGAGGGTTGTTATGGTGGTTTCCCAAGTGTATGCCTGCAGTTTGTTTCCCATGTATCTTCAGGATGAGGACCAGGTGTCTTCGGGTGTGGCAGTAGTTGTTCTAGCCCAGGTGTCTTTTGGTATGGTGGTGGCTTTTATGGCCTACGTGTCTGTGGGTGAGATGCGTGGTTGGGGTAGCCCATGTGTTTGAAGGTGGGGGATGACAGTGGGACTGTGGTGAGAATGGTGGGGGAGGTCTGACGTGTAGGATGTCTTCATTAACTAGTGAGATAGTAGTGCGGGGTACCCAAACAACGATGTGATAATACTGTTACTTTACTTGACTTTCATTGTTTGGGGAGTGTGCCTTGGTGAGGTTGGATGGATAGTTTCCTTTCTCAATGCTTTGGTTATCTCCATTTTCTCCCAGGGTATTATAATGCCCCCTCCCCCCACATGTGCATGAGAGTTTTTGGTTTTCCCTAATGAGTATAATTGTATAATCCCAAAACGTATATAAAATTGCTTTTAGGTTTTTTGGAGGACTTTAGGGATCATGAAGGACCATACTAGCCTAGACGTTGGGAAGTGGTTTCTATTTTTCCTTTCTTTGGTACCTTCCTTTGGAGTTTTCTTGTACTATTTTATAACTTTATTATTGGAACATGCATATGGGAATGGGTTGTTTTGGATTCACTTTTACTTCCAACAATTGTGTCGTTGGGATTTACTATCTCATTTACCAATCCTACAAAAAAAATGGTAATTCATTCTATATTACATGTGATTCTATACCCTTGGTCCTAGTCTCCACTCCGGGTCTATTGAAGGTGGGTTTCGAGGGTTATTATCTCCCCTTAAACATGAGGATGGAAGGTTTTGGAAATATGATGTCCCTTCCCCCATCTTGGTGAAGGTGGGCAGTGGCATGAACTTTGGACATCCCCAATAATCCACATGCATGATTCCACAGAGTAACTCTCTTATAGACATATTTTATTATAATCACTTAATCATTAAGAAAATTTCATTTAAAATTTTATTATTAAAATACATGTTCTTCATTTTGAAGATAATTATTCATTTATGATTAGCGTTTTTTTCAACATTTGGAAAACATCACAAAAATGTTTATCTGATTATTTTAACTCTCTCGATCGTACATATACCAAAATGCTTAATTTTTTTCTAGACAACAAGTTTTTCATATTATTTATTAAACAAAAAATTAATTAAAAAATTGACTAATGAAAATAGATTTGCAATCAAAATAGAAAAATATTTCGATACCAATATTTTTACATTCATAAATTAAATTATTTTTCGTTTTGGTTAATATTATATAAAAAATGTTTATTATTGGGAATATTAATATAGGTTTAGTTTTAGGACCAAAATCCATTTCTTTATAAAATTAATATTCCACTGGCGATCTATGTATTTTTTATTAATTCATATTTTGGAGAAAATTATATTGAAATGAGTTCCATTTTAAATTTGAGAATGAATTTAAAAACCTTAAGACTCAATTTAATTATTTATTACAGTGGTAAACCCTATATATGAAAATGGAAGACCCCCCCCCCCCCCCCGAGAGCCACTGATGGCGGGGGATGACTAGAGAGTGTGAACTACCTAGATCGGTGGATCAACCTAGGGGAAGATAATGCTTCATTAGGTTAAAAGTGATGCATTAAAACCAACTTTTTTCCCATGGGTGGGAGGGTAGTTAAAACAGTTTTGGAGTGAAAGAACTGGGTTTTGAGTTTGAGTCTCCTTAGCCTCACACGTATGTCTTAACTGGATGCTGCCCTAATTTCCTCATATACCTTGTTGGATGAACTGGCTGACCAACCGGGACCCACTAGTGTTGGGAGGGGAGCCTGAACAACCAAGATTGGGTGATCCACCCATGAGAAGAGACAGTTTCATTGGGTAAATATAGTAGCTTTACAACCAAATTTTACCCACATGGGTGGGAGGGGAGAGTTAGTGGAACCATATTCAATGACTGAGTTTCTGACCTCAATTCCTCTAAGATTCACACCTATTATTTAAATGGATGTTGTTACAATTTCCATATACACCTTGTATGAGGGGCTTTATGACTACTCAAGACCAGCTAGTTTTGGGGAGATAGCTTGGGAATGTGAAATACTTGGATCGGTGGATCTACACCTAGGAAGAAAAGGATACCTTGGGTTAATAGTGTAGTTTTACAACCAATTTTCCCCCCACAGTGGTCACTAAGTGGATGGGGTCAGATAATGGACTTTCAGGTATGGAGTTTGATTCACACAAGTTATAGGCATTGACCAAGGTAATTTCCAAATCAGGTGAGTTAATGCCTCAATAAGCAAGGGTATCCGGGGGATTCAAGTTTTACTCAGTCAGGGTGAGGTTCACATTGGAGACCTGAGGCCAGGTGCTCCCAATGTGGGAAGGGATATGATGGGAAGAGAATGAATTCTATTTTTTAAAAAGGGTTTCTATATAAAAAAATAATTTAGTAAAATTAAGTTTATTTAATAAAATGTATTTAATCATTTACTATTTTCTTCAATCCAAATTATATATTATGAATAACTGTTAAAATTATATTAATTATTTACTTTAAATTAAAAAAAATCAATGAAAGGAATAAAAAACATTAGGAATAAATAACACCATTTTTTTATATTTCTTGATAAACCGTCTTTTATAGGTTCATATGTTACTCTTACATGCCTTAAATATACTCGTGTCATGAACACCCTTTAAAATTTTATGAACCATGTCCATGTTACATGGAAACCCATCATGTGACCCATGATCCCCTCTGGGAATAATATACCTCTATTATCATCTCACGCTAAATTATCTCTAATTTTTGCAGTACGCCTATAGTACCATTGTAAATACACCCGAAATGATTCCCCCATTATTTGTATATTGGTCAAATGCATATTTCTCCATTCACAAAAGCTCCCAAATGAATTTATAATAAATAAAAACATTATAAAATATGTGATTGCGTCATTTAAAACAAATATTATTAATTGGAAAATAATAATTCAATAATTAGTTATGATAATAAGTATATATGATTATGTTTACAACTTAATTGAGTATTACACACTGCAAACCCAATTAAGAAGTGTTTGAGTTTGATTAATTTAATTCCTTATAAAGAAATAATGGTTTGTTAAAAAAAATTACTGAGATGGATTTGTGATTTTATGATTCCATAAACAATAATTTTTTTAAATTAACTATATATATTCTTTAATAATATATTTATAAATGGCTGTAAATAAGAAAATAAATATATTTAGTTTGATGTGTAATATTTTTAAATTTATAATTTAATGTTTTCTTTTTAAAAAAATAATTTATAATCATGTATTTAAATAAACATGGATATATAAAAATTCATTTCAAAATAAAATAATATTGGATTAATATAATTAGTTATTGACAAGGTTGAGTTTGGTAATTACAAATGAAATATCAAAAATATTATGACATGATTTTTAATATAAACATTTTTTTTATGTTTTAATAATGAAAGATGTACCATATGGGTTTCCTATTATCATCTAATTAGTGGATGAAAATCCAAAAAATGTTATATATCCCTTGAAGAAATTAACATTTAAATAAAAAATTAATATAGAGTTCCTAGATTTAAAAAACTATAATATTTTTTATCTTCCATTCATAGAGAGTGTTTGAGGAAGGCCACAAGGAGAAACAAACAAAATAACCTTGCCTTCATGGGAGTACACCGACCAATAGATACCAAAAAGTATCATGGGGACACCCAAAAAACTAATGGGCTATTATAACCTTCTTGGGTGTGAAGAATAATTCTTGTGTAGAATAGAGATTCATAAAAGGTCTATTCACATCATAAAACACCCTCTCCAATAAGAGAGGATCATATCCTCTTATATAGGAAGTGCACGAGGCATATCATATTCATAATGCACGGTATGCATTTTGACTATTATAGTATAATTCCATAATCATTTTAGATGAATTCAACATAAATACTTTAATCCCGTTATAATGGTTGGTTACTGATGAAAAATAATTAGGGGAAAATAAATAATATATATATACATATTATTATATTATTCCATCACATGGATGAAAAATACTTGCATCATTTTCTTATATAAAATGTACACTATAACTATAATTTGATATATTATATATATAAATATCATACATCTCATTCATGTGTACATGCATTTACATTTTAGTGAATATCCAACAATCTCCAACTTTTACTAAAATATAATACGGGATTTACAAAAAAATTCACAGCTCTTGGTGAATCCAACAAAACCCTATTGGATATGATTTTTCTCCATAAAACACTCTTCATTTTTACAAAACACTTTTTACAAAAAAAATTATCCCTATCCAAGGGCCTAACTATGTGACCATATGGGCCTCAGTAGTGTTGAAAACAACTATGAAATCCCAATATCATATATATATGCAAAGAGAATCCTCTAGTAAAGCATCATTGTCATTCATGATACATAGGGGTCTGTTGTAATCTCCATAAAACATAATCACATCTCTATAAAAACGTACATCCCACAAGATGTATCATATAGATCATATCTATATCTAAAAATACATTGATCTATGAAATCAAGTGACCACTAGATAAGGAACCTATAAATCTATCATTAGTCTATCATCATTTCTTGATTATCTTAAAAATACAAGAAAGTCAATGAATACATCAAATTTAATTCATTTATCTAATAATTACATCACATTTCACTTATCCATGTAGTCGAACACATCACATGTGAAACAACTAAGCATGAACATGCATTTCCTCACTGTAATTAAATCAAGGGCCAGCTGTCTTTATATTTTCATACAAGTGTTAAAATCTCATCTTAGTTGTGCTCTAACTGAGGACATGATCTACCACATACCAAACCATACCCATTTTACGAATGTTCTTTTGCTAACCTATGTATATAGGGTATCAAATTATAATGGTTTTAATTATTGGTTTATCACCAACCTTAGATATGAATGATTGATAATAATCATATACCCCTTAGTATATATATATGATATTATGAAATTCCATGACATATAATTTTATGGATCATTCTACGTAATAATTCAATAATTATTTCTTCATATATTATATTATAATATATATAATAATATATCCAAAAAAACCATTATATATCATGACAACCCATTATACTCTATGATGATTATCGATTTGGATGAACTAAAATTAGTACTTTGAGCAGAAATTTATAAATTGACCATTCATGTAATGTAAATTTTCATGCACATGAACAAATAAAAAGTGGAGATTGCCTTTATTACAATTCTTTGATATATTTATAAACATTAAAACCAATCTATAATGATATTCTACATTACCTTCTTGTTTTCATTGAATAAATAGGATTTTTAACATTACATTCATATGTAATTTCCATCACATCCCTATGTTGCCATCTAATAAAATTATCCCAACATAATTTTAGTGAGTAAAATTTACAAAGCAACATAATTTTAATAATTGTGAGACTTAGGAATTATATTCCATAAGTTCGACTCTCTAAACATATATTGAAACTTATTTTCTTTATAACATCAATTGTTATAATGTTGTCTTATGTATTATACTTATAACTCAATATAAGTACACCATTATCATCCTTGTAACCCTTTCCATCAATATTTTTCATTGAAGTCATCTGTAAATATTGTAACTATTTGCATTATCACGTCCACAATATATGAAAATTACCTAAAAATAATGTAATATATACTTTATTATGGTAACCAATGTAACTCTTTCCATTTCTATTTACCACCATAAAATAATCTTTTTTAGGATTCCAAGTGATAATCTTTGGGTATTAGCTGGTATAAGCCTTGAGGGAATAGTGATGTTCACTTCTAATTGTAACTAAATATAACACTTTACATTTTTTCTTTACCATCACATATTCTAAACTTCTATTGGATATTAAGTGATGAATCACTATAATATTAATCTAGAAAACAACTTTAGTTAATAGTAATTTTCACTTTCTCATAGTAACTATATATAACTATTTACATTTTAATTTACTTTCTCATATCCTAAATCTTTATGAACTTATGTGAAGAATAATTTAAAATAATTTTGGAAAAATCATTTATTTATCCAATTTTAACATCAATTATGTTAAAAATAAATTCCACTAGCCTTTTAGATATTATAATTTCTTCAGAATATCTTTCTATGACTCAAAAAAATTTACTTTTCAATTTATAAAATAACATTAATTTTCTTTTCATATGAAAATATAAAAAATAATTTATTGTTTCCATATCTCATATGGTACAATATGTTCGTAGATAATTTTTCCATCGAAAAAAATACTTCATTAATATATTTCAGTCATTGGTGGTAGGAATAGTAAAGTTATATTCTAATAAACTATATAAATTTTTTATCATGGAAAAACACTTTTTTCGATTTGTTTTTCCCGATATAGAATTTTTAGAAATAAAGTTTCTATCAAAAAAGTAATATAATTCATTTAAAAAACTTTAAAATTTTTAAATGAGAAAAACAAATCCACATAGCTAAAAATTAGTCTCCATAATAGATTAATTATTGGGGCAACTACATTGTCCATTACATCAAGACCCATCCTTCAATTATTCACTTCATCTTCGAAACTCCTATATTTAAGAAAATTAAATTATACAACTATTATCATATATCCATTAGAATTGAATTATTCAACATTATAATATTCATAATGACTTTTTTTCATTATTAATAATTGGAATATTTTAAATAATATTTTCAAAGTCAGAAAGTGAGTTGGTGTGGGATTTCAAAGCCCACAGAGGTTCTATTTTGATGTAACAAAAATAATTAATATATTATATCATTCATGTGTTTTTTTCATATTTGATGGAATAACTACCAAATAGAGTCTTAGATTGAAAATCTAAGACCAAAATTTAAGCTAGAAATTGAGTTTTACCCTTGGTGGGGCACAATCTTTTTACCTGTCGGGTGCTCGGCTTGAGTTCCATCATGGGTGAAAAAATAAATAAATAAATATATATATTTTAAATATTTTTAACTTAAGACTAAACCTAATCCTCTCTAATACAATATTTCTTATAGAAAATCCTTACGCTTAGCTACATAACACTCATGTTTTCCAAAGGACCATTGAAGGAGGATTCTTGGATGATGAGTGACACATCATGGATTAGAATTTTTTTTCCAATTAGTGATTATGGATATCACCATCTACTCTAATATGGATTTTCTATTCATTTTTCATTGATGAAAACTCGTGGTAGGATATTCTTTTGTGATTTTATCATTGTTGAATACGAGTCAATTCTTTTAACAAGATTTACTCGTGTATTTATGGTTGATTTGGAGGTATTATTTTATCTTTCTATGGTTAGGAATTGAATGTATTTAGATTATTTATTGTTTTCTATCATTTCATCATTATAATAGTGAATAATCAAGTGAAAACTGAGAAATGATAGAGGATTTTCCCTCTTTATGTGTTTCTATAATTCTTCCCATGTTCTTTTCATGGTCATTTTTGATACCTTCTTTTTCCAATGTTTCGACCAATACCTGATAGCCATTTTTTTCCTGATAATTAGTTTTTCAAATAGATCATCATTATGTGTTAATGTTCAAGAATGATTGATTGATCAAGGTTCATTAATGATGATTGATTATCAGAGAAGGATTATGATAGAATTTGGAAAACTAAGGTTCACGTTTTTCAATGTTCAGATGATGCGGTGCGAAAAAATAAATTTTTGATCTAAATTGATAGATTGAATCTGATCATAGGTGATAACTTGACCAGATGAATCCTAGATAAATATTTATTAGTTGGTTTTATGGAAAAATAGATGGTGGTTTTGGCATGGGTGAGATGCACAGAATTTTTTGTATTTTCCAAAACAATACTGACTATATGGTGTATTGTTTGAAGAACACCCGCAATGTAGTACCTTCGTGCAGTGTTAGGGTTTATGTGCAGAGAAAAATACCACAAACTATTTGAATCCACCACACATCATGTGACCCATGGGTGGTGGCCTGGCTTGTTCCCTAGTGGTACATGGGCATGCAGATGACCAAAAATATGGGCATGACCAGAGTAAAAGGGAACATCTAGATACTCTCAAACAAATAGGTACATGGGTCTGTCCATTGTAGATATACATGAACCAAAGTAACCATGCATGATCCATACTGTATGGACTCATTTAGTCGGTACACCAAGTTCGAAATCATTCTTTACATGCCATGTATTTCTAGAAATACAAATTTTCTTTGATAATAAGACATGATTAGTGAGAGACTTTGAGGGATATTTCATGATCTCCCAGTATACAATGTGTAATTTTTATAGACATTTTTAGGCCCTAATAATATTCATTTTAGGATAGTTCTACTATCATGTCTTCTGAAAGTTCAAATGAAGATATAATTTAAAATACTTTCTAGCTATGTGTCTAGTTGTGGAATTATTGAAAAATTGTTAGCATGTCTTGAGATTGGATCCTGGTCTTGGAACTCAAATTTCCATGTGGTGGCTAATATATTCATTCACTGAGACACTAGAAACATTCTTGTTTACTTGATACATGTACACACTACTAGAAGGAAAAAATGGTATGTACTTAATATAGGAATGGTTTGTAGTTTTAATGTCCTTCTCGTGTCATCTCCTCACACATACTCCTTGACCGTTGAATGTATTAATTTTATTTGACGGTGCCTCCACCATGATAACTAGTTAGGATCCATAGAAGGATCATGATGATGGTCCACCTAGTGAAGAGGCTTTGGTGTAGGGTTTTATACTAATGGTGGTAACTCCTAGTTGTTTTTTAGTCTTTCCCTCACTCGTTGAACAGAAGGTTGCACTGATTGTGTAGGCCAAGGATCTGTATAGGTTGAGTGGAAATCATGAGTTTTTAAGGCATTGAACTATCATGTTTTAGAGTGATCTATACCCCCAGGGTGTTGAGTTATTCAAAGAGGTAGTCACATGTGTTTTTTTCATTATAAGGAAACCTCTAGACTAGATGGTTTTCATACTGTAAAGTCATCTTCATGGCTCCACCAGAAGATTGTGGAGTACAATGACTCATAAAGATGGTAAGATTCCTCTATCTTAGATGGAGTTCCAATGTCTCTTTTGGGATGATTTCCATCAAGAAACTTTATGTGATGTGCATATATAAGATATTTTACAACTTAAATAGGAAATCATGACCATGGAAGAGTATTTTTCTGGGCTCACCAACCTATCAAAATACTCTATGAATATGATTTATGATATATTATTCTAAAAAGAACTATTTGCAGGGGATATTCTAAGATATTAAATTACTACCTATGTGAGATTTCATGATCAGGCTATGGTTGTAGATATATTTCTAAGTGAGAAGATACCGATTATTGGTGCTATTATTGGGAATGCAGGAGAAATGACCTTGACAACTTGTAGATGATGTTGTATGAATGGATCTAGAAATGGGAGATTCATCAATAGATGATCTCATGTTTGAGAGTATACAGTTCAATGCTCTTTGGGTGGCTCCTTTCTTTTCATATAGAGGTAGTTTTTCTCTTGAAATGGTCACAAAAATCGTGCACATGATTGTCCTACCCACATTGAAGTTGATATCGAGATGGTTGATGGACTCTAAAAGTAGATAAAATGGAATGAGAATGTTGTTTTTTGAGGTAGAATAATTGGAAGGGGAGTAAGGAGTTAAACTGGAGGTGTTTGACAGTATGACATATTACCACCACCACCCTTTTCAAGTCCACATGAGGCTCATTGATTTAGTGGTTACAAATGAGGATAGTTATAGGTAGTGGAGGACTTTAACCAGATGGATCTTTAAATGATTATATGTATGATCTATATATTATCTAAATTATATAGTGTACATAGAGATACATATTGGAGACACCCTTTTCTTTCCACTTCACTTTTCTGAAACATTGAGATTCTGGTTGGTCCCTGGGTTTGACCATTGGTATTAAAGACTACAACTAGATGGGATTCAATGATGAATTTTTTTTGACAATGTGATTTGACTCTCATAGAAGATATATTCATATGGGATCTCTTTGTATAAAAAATTAAACCTTATGTTATTATCGTAGGTATTGATTGACTATTCATAGTTAACGATGAGATTGAAAATTTCAGATAGAGCATGTAAACTGTTCATGATTATGGAATTAGTGCTTCCATCATAGGTGGTAAGGAATCCTAGGCAGAGTGGGATGGTCTCCTATGTCTGAGGATATAGGTGATTACTCATCAGTTGGATAGTATTTGTAACACCCTGACCCCAGTTACCCAGACTCGGTGCATTATTACATAACATTGTAATGATCACAAGAAAGATCAAATCTCGAAAGACCGATTGGTTTAGTAGCTTTGGAAACACTAGATATATTCATAAAGTTTTACATTACATCATAAAGGGAAAAAATACTACAACAACATATTGTCTCCATAATCTACTCTATTATCCCCACATAATATCCCTGCAGGTCATTCATAATTTACTTCTTCACATCCTGAGAAAAATAAAACATAGAAAAGGGGTGAGCTCAAATGCCCAGTAAGGATAACAATATAGCAGAAACTTTCATAAATAAGAATAAACATTTAAGGCAGTGTATAACTAAAACAAAAGCCTTTTAAACTTGAACTTCAACATAGTATGGAAAAATAAAATTAAATAATTCCATTTACATATTCACATTGATATTATACTAATTGAATAATCACATGCAATATCAATAACCGCTTTCATAATGATGGAATGCATAATGCCAGACTATCATAACCACATAGCCAAGGCCTTGTGCCAAGACAACAGATAATATTTTTCCAAGCCCTTGTTCCAAGACACTAGTTCATCTCATGAGACCTACCGATGCATCGAGGAGCTTTAGAGGGCTCCACCAGTCACATATTAAGTCCAATGCATTCCCATATGAAAAGGTTAAAACATAACATAAACATTCGTTTTAAAACTAGAATATGAAATGTCAATACTTTCACCATAAACCATGAATGGAATAAAAATAGCACATCCACTGTCAAACATATCACAAAACCATCAATATAATATAGAAGTTTTGTATCATAATAAATCAACTTCAAATAAGCGTAAAATCCATCAAAGGAAGTTGACATAGATGAAATCAAAACTCTTTTTAGAGAAATATCTCTTTCTATTTTGAAATCATTTAAGAGTCATATATTTATAAAATAAAACATTTTCATCAAAAATATTCTTATAAGATTGTAAAGGAAGCTTAGATGATTTTATAACGGCGGAAAATAGCCGCACCCGCTGTATAAGTTAAAAAAAATATTCTTACCTTAATTTTGTCGAAAAGGTTAAAAAGCACCCTGTTTGGAAAACGACGGAAATATTCCTTTATAAAACTCTTATAAAAAGTCAAAAAAGGGTATAAATGACTTTAACCCATATTATTTTAAATAGTAAAAATGTTTTGAAATACATTTTTAAGAAACATGGATGCGGATGATAAAGAGATCTGAGTAGATTATTACGTATAAACAACCTTGGATAATGAAGATATTGTGAAATAACCCTTATCTTGTACTTTTACTTGGTTGGAGGTAGGTTAACCTCCTGTATAATAGTTAAATAATTGTTATTAAATTATAACAAATCATATATATTAATATGATATCATATATGATCTTTTAACATTGATTTGTTAATAATATCTTAGTATTATCGTTGTTTCAGGTGTTAACTTACTTGTTTCCTTTTATATGTTTTGTTACGTAAGTCGTGTTTGTTATGGTTAGGTTGTATATTAATCATATCCCGAATTATATCAAGTCCTTAGATACTATTATTAATCATCAAATGAGAATTAGACTTGAATGGATATGATGGAGAATGAATCTCATCGCGTTCGTGGAGAGGGTAGTCCGTACGTATGTACGAGTGACAATATCATTCTTTTGATATTAAAATAATATATAATTAGATGATATATCATATATAAAGAATCATTATCATGTTAAATTTATTATTTACATGAATTAAACATCATTATTTTACCCATCCAAATAATAATTTATTGAATAACAATTACACCACGACGTGGAGACGGTAAGCTGTACGTACGCCAGTATGGTGACATGTTATTCAAAGGATGGATAGAATACTGAATATTATTGTACCATATTTATAATAACATCATAGTATATATAAGATAATGGAGTTATTATTTTATAATTGTAATAACAAAGAAAGAAGAAGTGGAAGAAGAAAGGAACTTGAAAAAGGGTGGTGAAATCATTACCTCTTCTTTGGGTTCTTCCTTTTGATTTGATCAAAAGGGATCCTTAAGTTGGCATTATGAGTAAAGGAAGGCCTCCAGGATGAATTGAGGGAAGTTGAGAGAGTATTTGGGAAGAGGTTGGCCGAACCAAAAGTCTTTTAAGGTGTGAGTTAATGATAAGGTGGGTGCCCTTTTATAAGAGGGGAGAGGGGCACCTTTGGAAAAGCTAGAAATGATATTTTATAATAAATTCATATTCGGTTTATAATGGCTCTAAAGTGTATTATTTATAAGTTAAGGTTGGGATAGGTCGAAAACCACTCAACCAATATATTTTAGATAGGTTTGGGTCATTATACTAACCTTATCTTTAAGTATTAACTCTTAGTTAATTAGTTTCACTTTTACAATGTCTCTATGTATTTTTATATTATATGGTTATTAAACTTACAATATACATCCATGATACCCCCCAAGTGCTCCATTAATGATACACCTATCATTATATAAGTCTCATGGACGAATCATAGATTTTTAGGAATTTAATATCAATTAATAATATAATATTTGTTTTAAAAACTCTTTTATGTCTATTTTGAGACTATTCAATAGTTGATTTTTGTAAAATCATAACAGAATGATTTCTTTGAATAAAGTGAATTAAATCAATCATAATATGTCATATTGTCCTATTAAATTAGTGTAATTCATTAAAAGTCTCAAATTATATTTATTTGGGTATCTACAATATCAATTATTTTAAGTTTTCACTATTACGGTAATTACTGCATCATCATTGTGTCATAAATAAATTAAATTATTTAATGTAGAAAAATTCTAAATAAAATATCATTATTTAGGATATCGTTTTATCTTTCTAATGAATATTTATAGTCGAAAATCAAACATATATTACCCTATGTAAAAATTTTATTTCTAAAAGATATATGCTTTTGTCATTTTTGTATTCATTTTAACTTAATTAAAATAATGTGTCCCTATCACTTACAAGTGGCACCATGGGGTCCCAAAATCGACCCAAAAATGCCCATGGTTGAACATGTATCAAAAAATAAGGTTAGGACACATTTCAGGGTAATTTGTTATTATTATGATATTATTTTTTAACCCTAATTTACAGAATTTACCTTTTAACCATGGTAAATAAAATATTTACCGATTCCAAAAAGTCTAAAAATAAAATATACCTATTTAAACAATTTGAACATCCTGATTAAAAATATGGAATACATTTTTTACAAATTCAAAACATAGAAGTGGCAGAAATTAATTTAAAATTAATTCCCGCTCTCAAAACAAAAAGCGTGTTTTTAAGATATAATAACTATCTAAGGATTGATACTTTTTTATGTTCGGTTTAATTGTGATATTATGTACAATGACCATCATTGTATTAAATGGTAAAAATATATTCTAAATATAATTTAAAAAAACTCAAATTCATAATTTATCACTAATAATTATTTTGATTAGAAAAGTTGTTTTTAATTAAAATTTATTAATTTTCACTATTCATTAAAATATTAAAATTATCCGAAAAGTACCAAAATTTCACCTTAGAATAAATTCGCTACTATGATTTCAAAATTGAAGTCCATTTTGAGAGATAAAATCTCTAAAATTAAAAAGTATGTATTACTATTCCTAACGGCTAGTTTGATCGGTTATGGTGTGTGTTAGAACTCGATGTTGCGTACAACACACGCTATTGCATTATTCAAAGAGAAGCGTACCGTAGAAGCTTGGGGTGTTACATTCTCCTCTATTTCAAATAATTTTGTCCTTGAAATTTCTAGAATACTACCACATGAAAAGACTCAGGTGGTTCTTCATCATAAGTTATTTGGGTTCCCACGTTGCCTCTTCCATCTTATGGTTTCTCCACAAAACCTTTACCAGACGCATCATCCATTTTCTCAGTACTTGTTCTCTCGTATCAGGAATCCTGATGGGCTATTCTCAATAAGACAGATTGGGTTGTAGATCTAATTTCTTGTAAGTGAGTACATGCATTGGGTCAGGCATGTATTTCCTCAATAGAGATACGTGGAACACATCGTGAACTTTGGAGAGACTTGGCGGCATTGACAATCGGTAAGCTACAACCCCAATTTGTTCTAGAATTTCAAAAGGACTGATGTACCTGGGACTCAATTTACCTTTCTTACCAAAACGTATGACTCCCTTCCATAGAGATACCTTCAGGAAAACATGATCACCAACTTGAAATTCCAAATCCTTCCTTCGATTATCGACATAGCTCTTCTGCCTACTTTGAGCTGCTTTGATGTGATTTTGGCTTACCTTCACCTTTTCCATTGTTTCTTCCACCGGTTCTGGACCTACAAGTTTTCTTGGACCAACGTCATCCCAACAGGTTGGTGTGAGACATCACTTTCTGTATAACGCTTCATATGGTGCCATCTGAATACTCGAATGGAAGCTATTGTTATAAGAAAATTCTACCAGAGGTAAATATGGATCCCACATACCCTAAAAGTCAAGTGAAAAGGATCTCAACATGTCTTCTAAGGTTTGAATAGTTCGTTCTGATTATCCATCCATTTGAGGGTGGTAGTCAATGCTCAAATGAAGTTCAGTGTCCAGGGATTTCTGCAGGCTTTTCCAGAATCTTGAAGTAAAACGGGGATCACGATCAGAAACAATCGATAGGGGTACTCCATGAAGTCTCACAACTTCATCAATATATAGTCTTGCTAGACGTTCCAGTGGTAGATCTTTTCTTATAGTAAGAAAATGTGCTGACTTGGTAAGACGATCAACAATAAACCATATTGCATCGTTCCTTCTAAGAGTCTTTGGTAGCCCCATGACAAAGTCCATCATAATATTGTCCCATTTCCACTCCGGTATAGGAAGAGGTTGCATGACTCCTCCAGGCTGTTTCCTTCCATCTTTCACTTGTTGACAAACCATACATCTTGAAACAAAATCAGCAATTTCCCTCTTCATGTTGTCCCACCAAAAATGTTCCTTCAAATCACTATACATTTTGGTGCTCCCATGGTGTATAGAGAAATTGGAACTATGAGCATCATCCAACAATTCCCTTTTTAGATCAGGTATATTGGGAATACAAAGTATCCTCCCGAATTTCAAAATTCCTTCTTCATACACAATGTCGCTCAATCTCCCATCATTCATAGCTTTAATCTTCTTTTGAACTTATTCATCATCGGTCTAAGAACTCTTAATCCTTTCTAGTAAAGATGGTTTGGCAACCATTTGAAAAAGCATTGATGTTTCACCTTCCCTGGTTATTCCCATGTCCATCTTCACTAGATCCATGAAAATTGGATCCCTTTCAATTCTCATATTGTTCAAAACTCCATGATATTTTCTTCTCAAATCATCTGCCACCCTGTTTGCTTTCCCTGAGTGGTAGTGTATCGTACAATCATAATCCTTGAGTAATTCAAGCCATCTCCTTTGCCTCATGTTGAGTGCTTTTTGTGAGAAAATACACTTCAAACTCTTTTGATTAGTATAAATCTCACATTTTCACCATAGAGGTAGTTCCAACATATCTTCAAAGCAAATATCACAGCTTCTAACTCAAGATCATGAGTAGGATAGTTCTGCTCATGAATTTTCAACTGTCGTGATGCATAGGCAATTACCCTATAATTCTGCATAAGGACACAACCCAGTCCTTTCTTCGATGCGTCACTATAAATAACGAACCCATCATTCCCCGATGGTAGAGTCAATATAGGAGCATTGACTGATCTTCTCTTCAGTTCTTCGAAACATTCTTCACACTCTTTTGTCCAAACAAATTTAACCCCTTTACGTGTGAGCTTCGTTAATGGGTTTGCCAATCAGGCAAAATTCTGGACGAAACAGAGATAATAACCTGCCAAACCAATAAAAATGCATACCTCAGTTATACTCATAGGTGCTATCCATTCTTTGATTTCCTTGGTCTTAGAAGGATCAACAGAGATTCCATCTTTAGAGATAATATGGCCAAGAAAAGAAATCTCATGAAGCCAGAATTCACATGTAACGACCCAAAGTATTTCAATATAAAATTCAATTCTTATATCTGTGTCATAAAAACACAAAATAATGAACTAATAAGAGATAAGTGACCTTTAAACATAATTTTTTCACCCCTATGTTTGGAATTTTATAAAATCTGACATACACTGTTATGCTCAAGATATTTTTGGTGTCTAATGAAACAAAAATAATTTTTGGTGAATAGTAACCTACCCTTATGAATAGTAATATGACCCTTATGAATATTAAATAAGAGTATCATTACCTATGAATAATAAAATAAAATTTAGACATCATAGAAAGTGATAATTTGACCTCAGTAAATGTTTTTGGTATTTTATAAGTAATAAATAATTAATTATAATTAATTAATTAATTTAAATGAATCTTTATTTTCCTAAAATATATTCATAAATTATTGAATCAATGTCTAATAGTTTTTTAGATAATTTTATAAGACCCTACGTAAATTTTTGAATGAACTGCAAATTCAGTTTTAATTTTAAAAACTGTTTTTAAGTAAATTATGATTTTAATTAAATATTAAATTAATAATATATAGATAATTATTTTTGAAAAATGGACAGCATTTTTGGATTCTACACGTCGAAAAATGGTAGGGGTAAATTTTTGGGTTTATTCTGAAATACTTCAATTTTCGGGTGAATAGTAAAAAATACAGTTTTTCCCATAAATGGTGTACACTAAATTGCATCATTAATGATGTAATGATGACATAAACATTCTAGAACTTTAGTTTCGGCCAAAACATATTAAATTTCCTAAATTTTTCCTTGAAATAAAATAAATACAACTCTCAAACCTAAAAAAAACTTTCCCAAGCCTCAAGTCAAAAGGGGATTTCTTAAAGTGTCTTTTTCTCTTTCTTTCACTTTCCTTTTAATAAAGTAATGAATTCGAATTATAAATAAGAGTTAAAGCCTAAAACGAATTTTATTATATTAATATATGATTTAGGATGTCAAAAAACTACTATTACAAGTCTAACTTATGATATATTATATTATTTAATATTTTATGCCAAAAACACCTCCCTCATCATGTATAAATAAGCCCTCCCCCTACTCTTGCCAAACCACACCTCTCATGCTTCAAGAATTGTCTCATATCTGACCAATCATCTTCCCTAGCCTCCCCCCCCCACGTCCAAGAGCTCCTGGTCTCATCAAAAGACCAAGCATAGGCCCTTATGGAGGTTCTTAAGAGGAGGATTCTAAAGGTAATTTTTCTCCCTCTTCTCCTTTAATTTCCTTTCAAGTTCAAGTTCCTTTCCTGATCTCTCCCTACCTATCTTCATCCAAATTGTTCTGTAAATCCAGTATTATATATATAATGTAATATTGTGATTCTAATGGTATATTATATCACCCCACACCCTTTCCCTCTTCCTTTTATTTTATTAAAGAGAACGTTGTTCATGTGGTGATAATTTATCACCTTCAAAAACAACAAGCTCTCTTCTTCAATTTATACCTCCAATCTGGTCATGAAACCATTCTTATGGTTTAAAATTAATATTTTATATGTATTATGTTCTATTTTATGTTCTGTAAATAACCTATGGCCATATTAATAAGTTAAATTTTAAAACTAGTTCATTGTGATCCAAAAACCGCGCAAATTAACACAAATAATCTTCATTTAATTCTTATCTAATGATTCATCCACATGGATCTAATATAACTCATTATAAATTAATTCAAGATTCTGTAATATCATTAATTATATGTAACATCAGTTCTGGATGTTTACCCATGATCTACCCAAACATCTAATTAAGAATACAAGTGGACTGCTCAAGAAAACCATAAAAATAAACATCCCCGATCAATGTTTTTAAACTCTATAAGACATCCAAAGGAACATAATATGAAATAATGAAACCAGAATGAACCCTATTAATGTATAAAAGTTTCTGAAATTTCTAATTAATGAATATAATGTCATCATACATGACATTAAAGAGAATGAGACATTCGAGTACAAGGTAAGGGGAAATCTCGAACCCAATTTTCTTCCTTTGGTTTCTCCCTCTTTCACTCCATTTTTGATATGGTTACTCCTAAAAGGTCTTTTTTTCATCATTTACTATAATTTTATGGGATATACATGTTTTTCACTGGTTTTTATGTCCATAAAAATGTTTTCCAAAAGAACTCTTCTTTCAAGATCTCACCTTTTACCTCTCATTCAAGGTTGATGGTTCTTATATCAAGTATGTTGTTCCCTCTTTCTTTTGGGAAACCAAAGCTTATGAATGTGTTATTATGAGATGAAACCCATTCCTTTCCATGGGTTATTTATTTACATGTTTGATATGTGTTCTATGTGGCAAGCATGATAATGATAATGTTAGGATGTGACGGGTGCGCCCGGAATTATATAGAGCTCCAATGCATTGGGTAAAGTGATGAATCTCATGAGTAAATGTGAAATGATGTGTGAACATGATGCTATATTTTTTCACAAGTTTGTGTGGTAGTTAACCACTAAGACATGATGTTTCATTTTTATGCTTTGCCACATTTCAAGTTTATTGTTTATGATCCCCTCATGTTCAAGATCTTCTTCATGATTATGCTCACCCCATGCTATATTTTTCTTATCTATCCTCTTATTAGGCTTTTAGCTCACCCCTTTTGATGTATATCCTCAGGTGTATACATGTACTAAGGAGAGGACAAGTGCTACTAAGAAGCTACAAAAGAAGAGATTAAATGAATTTTTACGCTTGATGTTGTACTTGTTATGTGTAGTCCTAATTTTCCCAAGACACTAAACCTCTGGATCATCCATCTGTAATACTATTATGTTGTTTATATTTTAAATGATGTATTAGTAATGTAAGAAAAGGTTGGGTCACGAGGAAAGGTTTAGTTAATTTGGGAATTAGGATTAGTGAACCCTAAAGAAAACCTCTAGCATGAGACTAAGTACAAATACGCACACAAGGATATTTACCTAGGGATCCCATATGTTATGATTTTGGTATAATTGTTTAAATGAATAAGTTCTTCATGAATTTTTTACTTATGTTTTGTTCTAACCTTTTCTATTTTAGAAAATGGTGCGAACTAGGAGAGGTAATAAAGGAGAAGCACCCTCACCTGTTTCTGTAAAGTGAAATTTCGAGGGCGAAATTTCTTAAGGGGGGAAGAATGTAACGACCCAAAGTATTTCAATAGAAAATTCAATTCTTATATCTATGTCATAAAAACACAAAATAATGAACTAATAAATGATAAGTTTCCTTTAAACATAATTTTTTCACCCATATGTTTGGAATTTTAAAAAATCCGACATACACTGTTATGCTCAAGATAGTTTTGGTGTCTAATGAAACAAAAATAATTTTTGTTGAATAGTAACCTACCCTTAGGAATAGTAATATGACCCTTATGAATAGTAAATAATAGTAACATTACCTACGAATAATAAAATAAAATAAAATTTAGACATCATAGAATGTGATAATTTGTCCTTTGTAAACGTTTTTGGTATTTTATAAGTCATAAATAATTATTTATAATTAATTAATTAATTTAAATGAATATTTATTTTCCTGAAATATATTAATAAATTATTTAATCAATGTCTAATAGTTTTTTAGATAATTTTATAAGACCATACGTAAATTTTTGAAAGAACTGCAAAATCAGTTTTAATTTTAAAAACTGTTTTTTTAAGTAAATTATGATTTTAATTAAATATTAAATTAATAATACGTAGATAATTATTTTTTGAAAAATGGAAATCATTTTTGGATTCTACACTTCGACAAATGGTTGTGGTAAATTTTTGGGTTTATTCTAAAATACTTCAATTTTCGGGTGAATAGTAAAAAATACAGTTTTTCGCATAAACGGTGTACACTAAATTGCATCATTAATGATGTAATGATGACATAAACATTATAGAACTTTAGTTTCGGCCAAAAAATATTAAATTTCCTAAAGTGTTACTTGAAATACAATAAATCCAATTCTCAAACCTAAAAAACACTTTCCAAAGCCTAATGTCAAAAGGTGATTTCTTAAAGTTTCTTTTTCTCTTTCTTTCACTTTCCTTTTAATAAAGTAATGAATTCAAATTATAAAGAAGATTTAAAGTCTAAAACAAATTTTATTATATTAATATATGATTTAGGATGTCAAAAAACTACTATTACAAGTCTAAGTTATGATATATTATTTTATTTAATATTTTATGCCAAAAACACCTCCCTCCTTATGTATAAATAAGCCCTCCCCCTCCTCTTGCCAAACCACACCTATAAAGCATAAATCATTGTCTAAGATCTACCCAATCATCTTCCCTATCCTCTCCCCCACGTACAAGAGCTCCTGGTCTCATCAAAAGACCAAGCATGGGCCCTTAAGGAGGTTCTTAAGAGGAGGATTATAAAGGTAATTTCTCTCCCTATTCTCCTTTAATTTCCTTTCAAGTTCAAGTTCCTTTCTTGGTCTCTCCCTACCTATCTTCATCCAAATTGTTCTGTAAATCTAGTATTATATATATAATGTAATATTATGATTCTAATTGTATATTATATCACCCCAAACCCTTTCCCTCTTCCTTTTATTTTATTAAAGAGAACGTTGTTCATGTGGTGATAATTTATCACCTTCAAAAACAACATGCTCTCTTCTTCCATTTATACCTTAAATATGGTCATGAAACCATTTTTATGGTTGAACCAGAATAATTTATATGTATTATGTTCTATTTTCTGTTCTGGAAATAACCTATGGCCATATTACTAAGTTAAATGTTAAAACGAGTTCGTTGTGATCCAAAAACCTGGAAAATTAACAGAAATAATCTTCATTTAATTCTTATTTAATGATTCATCCACATGGATATAATATAACTCATTATAAAATCATTCAAGATTCAGTAATATCATTAATTACATGTAACATCAGTTCTGGATGTTTACCCATGATCTTCCCAAACATCTAATTAAGAATAAAAGTGGACTGCTCAAGAAAACCATGAAAACGAACATCCCTGATCAATGTTTTTAAACTCTATAAGACATCCAAAGGAACATAATATGAAATAATGAAAACAGAATGAACCCTATTAATGTATAAAAGGTTCTGTAATTTCTAATTAATGAATATAATGTCATCATACAGGACATTAAAGAGAAGGAGGCATTCGAGTACAAGGTAAGGGGAAATCTCGAACCCAATTTTCTTCCTTCGGGTTCTCCCTCTTTCACTCCATTTTTGATATGGTTACTCCTCAAAGGACTTTTGTTCATCATTTACTTTACTTTTCTGGGATATACATTTTTTTCACTGGGTTTTATGTCCATAAAAATGTTTTTCAAAAGAACTCTTCTTTCAAGATCTCACCTTTTACCTCTCATTCAAGGTTGATGGTTCTTATATCAAGTATGTTGTTCCCTCTTTCTTTTGGGAACCCAAAGCTTATGAATGTGTTATTATGAGATGAAACCCATTCCTTTCCAAGGGTTATTTATGTACATGTTTGATATGTGTTCTATGTGGCAGGCATGATAATGATAATGTTATGATGTGACGGGTGCACCTGGAATTATATAGCGCTCCAATGCATTGGGTAAAGTGATGAATCTCATGAGTAAATGTGAAATGATGCGTGAACATGATGCTAGATTTGTTCACAAGTATGTGTGTTAGTTAACCACTAAGACATGATGTTTCATTTTTATTCTTTTCCACATTTCAAGTTTATTGTTTATGCTCCTCTCATGTTCAAGATCTTCTTCATGATTATGCTCACCCCATGCTATATTGTTCTTATCTATCCTCTTACTGGGATTTTAGCTCACCCATTTTGATGTATATCCTCAGGTGGATACATGTACTAAGGAGAGGACATGTTCTACTAAGAAGCTATAGAATAAGTGATTTAATGAATTTTTATTCTTGATGTTGTACTTGTTATGTGTAGTCCTAGTTTGCCCAAGACACTAAGCCTCTGGATCCTCCATGTGTAATACTATTATGTTGTTTATCTTTTAAATGATGTAATAGTAATGTAAGAAAAGGTCGGGTCGCTATATCACACTTGATAAACATCCCATATAATTCATGTCTTCCCAAAGTCTTCAGGATAATGCGCAAGTGACTTTTATGATCTTCGTAGCTTTTAGAGTATACCAAGACATCATCAATAAATACCACCACAAATTCATTGAGAAATTCCTTGAAAACTCTATTCATCAGATCCATGAATACAGAGGGTGCATTAGTCAATCCAAAATGCATTACTGTAAACTCGTAATGCCCATACCTGGTTCAAAATGCTGTCCTCGGAATGTCTTCCTTATTCACACACAACTAATGGTATCCAGATCGAAGGTCAATCTATGAAAATTATTGATATCCATGCAGTTGGTCAAATAAATCATCAATGCGAGGTAGGGGATACTTGTTCTTTATTGTTATAGCATTGATCTCCCTATAGTCGATACATAACCTCATAGATCCATCTTTCTTTTTAACAAAAAGAACAGGGGCTCCCCATGGATAAACACTAGGGCGAATAAATCCCTTATTACTCAATTCCTCTAGTTGTTTCTTTAGTTCGACTAATTTCACAGTGGACATTCTATAAGAGGTCTTAAATATAGTCCTTGATCCAGGAATTAAATCAATGGAAAACTCAAATTCTCGTTCTGGAGGATGTCTAGGTAAATCTTCTGGAAATACATCTACATATTCTTTCACAACAGGTACATCCTCTATTTGAACATTCCTTTCCTCACCCACTGTCATTTCATTCTCTTCCTCCCCAATAATTGAATTTAGTTGAGCTACTGTGGATGGATCTAGATAAGAATTAGGTGGTAATGATTATGATCTAAAGATAAGGTGTTCCTTATTATCATCATCAAAAATCGTAACCTCCTTCTTCATATAATAAATATTCACATCATAATCCGAAAGACAATCCATACTGAGGATTATATCAAACTCAATCATAGGTATGATGATGAGATCAGCAGATAAAGAACATTTATGTGCTCTAATGGGGACGGATTCTCAAAACATTATTGCAATTATACTTCCCTTAGGAGTTTTAACTGACAACTCCCTTGTTAAATCAAAATGGAATTATCGAATTTTCTTAGCAAATTGGGAAGATATGAAACAATGCGATGATCCATAATCAAATAATGAATTTTCTAAACTTGAGGAAACCATTAAATTACCTGCCACCACGTCTTTTGGAGCTTCTACCTCTGCAGTAGTGATAACAAAAGCTTGGCCTTGATCCCTTGGCCTTTTCTGAGGTAAGTTCCCCTGAGGATTAGGACATTCATTTGCATAATGTCCCATCTCCCTGCAATTGTAACACTGAACATTGATAGCTTCCTTCTTCCCTTTGCAATCCCGAGCTTGGTGGCCTTTTTCACCACACTTGTAACAAACACCCATTCCCTTGAAGCAAGTACAGGGGTGTTTCTTCCCACATTTACCACAGGACGGATATTCAACCTTTCCCTTATTCCCCTTATTTCCATTCCCTGATTGATCAGAAGATCTCTTCTTCTCTTGATTTGCTTTAATGTCATAAGACATTGACAATTCATTCTCTGTCTTAATAGCACATGAGACAATGTCTTCGTACGATGAGAAGGATTCTGAGACTAATGCTCGGTAGAGAAATGGTTTTAACCCATCAAAGAAACGATCAATCTTACTTCATGGGTTACGTATATAATCTCTAGCATACCTTGCTAACCTTGTAAAGTTAGCCTCATACTTTGCGACATTCTCATCCTCCTTTTATCTCAGACTCAGAAATTGCCTTTCCATATCTGCTCGATGGTCACGAGGAAAGTATTTTTCTAAAAACAGATCTTTGACTCCCTCAATTCCATATTTTATACTTCATCATCTTACTTCATGTTTTGAATCAATGACCACCATTGATCATCATCTTTAGTGAGGCGGTAAAATGCCATGATAACTTTTTCCCTTTCACTACTCCCCAAAGCCTGAAATATTTTCTCTAGGGAATTTATCCATTGATCAGATACTATGGGATTTGTACCCCAATTTAACGTTGGTGGTGGTTGCCTCATGAATCAGTCTAACATTGATCCTCCACGCTGCGGATCAGGGTGCTCCATACGGGTTAGGTTATTATTCATAACCTGAGTGCGTTGTCCCAGTATGGTGATTAGCTGATCGGCACCAGTTGCATCACCAGCTCCACTATAATCTCTTAATCAAGAGGGAAATCCCAACATGGAGTGCTTGCATTGATACGGTTTCCATTTATTCTACTATGCGCCATTTCTAAACAATGGCATAAACTAGATCAGTTTATGAATCAAAATACATAATCCCATACTTAAAAAACAGTTAACATAAATTGAACTATTTATGGATATAATCCATAATAAAAAAAAGGTTTTCTTTGAGGAAGTATATACTCATAAACCCTTCATAACGATTTATAAAGAAAATGAGAGTTATGCTAAGCATATCCCCTGGGAGTGTCGTAACCAAGAGTGCAGCAAGGCCCATTGTCGTGCACCAGTTCCCATTCAAGTCTAGCTCAAAGCGGTGTTTTCGGGTTTTACCCCTAGGTACATCGGTGCCAGAGCCGCCTCTACCTGCTCGTATCCAGACAGGGATGTATTTCTCCGAAAACTCACAAAATCTCTACAATACCAAAATTCTAGGAAGTTCTTCTATACTAATCCTCAAAGTTCATCTTAGGTCTATGTGCTCTAATCAGAGTTTATCTAAATCTAGATTCCAAGGTTTGTACTAAACTTCTCTGATACCAACTATAACACTTCAACCCCAATTACCCAGAGTCGGTGCATTATTACATAACATTGGCATGATCACAAGAAAGATCAAATCTCGAAAGACCGATTGGTTTAGTATACTTGGAAACACTAGATATATTCATAAAGTTTTACATTACATAATGAAGTAAAAAACTACAACAAAAACATATTATCTCCATAATCCACAATATTATCCCACATAATATCCCTGTAGGTCATTCATAATATATTTATTCACATCCTGGGAAAAATAAAACATAGAAAAGCGGTGAGCTCAAAAGCCCAGTAAGGATAAAAATATAGCAGAGACTTTCACAAATAAGAATAAACTTTTAAGGTAGTGTATAACTAAAACAAAAGCCTTTAAAACTTGAACTTCAACATTGTATGGAAATATAAAATGAAATAATTCCATTTACATATTCACATGGATATTCTACTAATAGAATAATCACATTCAATATCAATAACCGCTTTCAAAATGATGGAATGCATAATGCCAGACTATCATAACCACATAGCCAAGGCCTCGTGCAAAGACTACAAATAAGATTTTGCCAAGGCCTTGTGCCAGGACACTAGTTTGTCTCATGAGACCTACCGATGCATCGAGGAGCTATAGCGGGCTCCAACCGTCACATATTAAGTCCAATGCATTCCCATATGAAAAGGTTTAAATATAACATAAACATTCGTATTAAAACTAGGATACGAAATGTCAATACTTTCACCATAAACCATGAATGGTATAAAAATAGCACATCCACATTCAAACTTATCACAAAACCTTTAATACAATATAGAAGTTTTGTATCATAATAAATCAACTTCAAATAAGCGTAAAATCCATCAAAGGATGTTGACATAGATTAAATCAAAACTCTTTTTAGAGAAATATATCTTTCTAATTTGAAATCATTTAAAAGTCATATATTTATAAAATAAAACATTTTCTTTGAAAATATTCTTATAGGCTTGTAAGGGAAGCTTCGATGATTTTACAATGGTGGAAAATATCCTAACCCGCCGTATAAGTTAAAAAAAACATTCTTACCTTAATTCTGCCGAAAAGGTTAAAAAGCACCTTGTTTGGAAAATGACGGAAAGATTCCGTTGTAAAACTCTTATAAAAATTCAAACAGGGGTGTAAATGACATTAACCCATATTTTTTTAAATAGTAATTTTTTTTGAAATACATTTTTAAGAAACATGGATGTGGATGATAAAGAGATCCCAGTAGATTATTACGTATAAATAACCTCGGATAATTAAGAGAATTTCAAATAACCCTATCCTTTACTTTTCCTTTGTTGGGGGTAGGTTAGACTCCTATATAATGGTGAAATAATTGTTATTAAATTATACAAGAATCATATATATTAATATGATATCATATATGATCTTTTAACATTGATTTGTTAATAATATCTTAGTATTATCGTTGTTTCGGGTGTTAACTTACTCGTTTCCTTCTATATGTTTTGTTACGTAAGCCGTGTTTGTTATGGATAGGTTGTATATTAATCATATCCAGAATGATATCAAGTCCTTAGATACTATTATTAATCATTAAATGAGAATTAGATTTGAATGGATACGATGGAGAATGAATCACATCACGTTCTTGAAGACGGTAGTCCGTACGTACGCAGGAGCGACAATTTCATTCTTTTGATATTAAAATAATATATAATTAGATGGTATATCATATATAAAGAATCATTATCATGTAACATTTATTATTTAAATGAATTGAACATCATTATTATACCCATCCAAATAATAATTTACTGAATAACAATTACACTATGACGTGGAGACGGTAAGCTGTACGTACGCACGTATGGTGACATGTTATTCAAAGGATGAATATAATACTGAATTTGATTGTACCCTATTTATAATAACATCATAGTATATATAAGATACTAGATTTATTATTTTATAATGGTAATAACAAATAAAGAAGAAGTGGAAGAAGAACGGAACTTGAAAAGGGATGGTGAAATCATTACCTCTTCTTTGGGTTCTTCCTTTTGATTTGATCAAAAGGGCTCCTTAAGTTGGATTTCTGACTAAAGGATGGCCTATAGGATGAAGTGAGGTAAGTGGAGAGAGTATTTGGGAAGAGGTTGGCCGAACCAAAAGGCATTGAAGGTGTGAGTTAATGAGAAGGGGGAGTGCCCTTTTATAAGAGGGGTGAGGAGCACCTTTGGAAAAGCTAGAAATATTATTTTATAATAAATTCATATTCGGTTTCTAATGGCTCCAAAGTGGATTATTTAAATGTTAAGGTGGGTATAGGACGAAAACCACTCAACCAATAGAATTTAAACAGGTTTGGGTCATTATACTAACCATATCTTTAAGTATTAACTCTTAGTTAATTAGTTTCACTTTTACAATGTCTCTTTGTATTTTAATATTATATGGTTAATAAACTTACTATATACATCCAAGAGACCCCCAAGTGGTCCATTAATTATATACCTATCATGATATAATTCTCTTGGCCTAGCATTAGATTTTTAGGAATTTAATATCAATTAATGATATAATATTTGTTTTAAAAATTCTTTTATGTAAATTTTGAGACTATTCAAGAGTTGATTTTTTTAAAAATCATAACAGAATGATTTATTCGAAAAAAGTCAATTAAATCAATAATAATATTTCATAGTATCCAATAAAATTAGTTTAATTCATTAAAAGTCTCAAATTATATTTATTTGGGTATCTACAATATCAATTATTTTGATTTTTCACTATTATGGTAATTACTGCATCATCATTGTGTCATAAATAAATTAAATTATGTAATGTATAAAAATTATAAATAAAATAGAATTATGTATGAAATCATTATATCTTTCTAATTAATTATTATAGTCTAAAATAAAACATATATAACCCTATGTAAAAATTGTTTTTCGAAAAGTTATATGCTTTTGTCATTTTTGTATTCATTTTAACTTATTTAAAATAATGTGTCCCTATCACTTACAAGTGGCACCATGGGGTCCCAAAATCGATCCAAAGATTCCCATGGTTGAATATGTATCAACCAATAAGGTTAGGACATGTTTTAGGGGAATTTGTTTTTACTATAATATTATTTGTTAACCCTTATTTACCGAATTTACCCTTTAACGATGGTAAATAAAATATTTACCGAAGTAATTATTCAAAATGTCTAAAAATAAAAGTTACCTATTTAAATAATTTGAACATACTGATTCCAAATATGGAATGCATTTTTCCAAATTCAAAACACAGATGTGGCAGAAATTAATTTAAAATTAATTCCCGCTGTCAAAACAAAAAGCGTGTTTTTAAGATATAATAACTATCAAAATATTGATACTTTTTTATGTTCGGTTTAATTGTCAAATTATGTCCAATGACCATCATTGTATTAAATTGTAAAAATATATTCTAAATATACTTTAAAACCACTCAAATTCATAATTTATCACTATTAATTATTTTTATTAAAAAGTTGTTTTTAATTAAAATTTAGTAATTTTCACTATTCATTAAAATATTAAAGTTATCCGAAAAGTACCAAAATTTCACCTTAGGCTAAATTCCATTCTCCGAATCCTAAAATTATGTCCTTTTTGAGAGATAAAATCTCTAAAATTAAAAGTTAGGTATTACTATTCGTAACGGCTAGTTTGATCGGTTGTGGTGTGTGTTAGAACTCAATGTTGCGTACAACACACGCTATTGCATTATTCAAAGAGAAGTATACCGTATAAGCATGGGGTGTTACAGTATTTCCTTAAGAGAAGTGAATTTTATGAGAGTTAAGCTTCTTTTAGTGGTAGTAGATTATGAGGATGTCTTTTATGAGAATGTTTTGGGCATACCTCCCTGCTAAGGTATATAAATGTTTATATAACTCCATCTAGAGACTACAATGATATCTGTTCCAACATATCAGATGGATCCTGCAGAACTTCATTAGATAAAGGTGCATTTATATGACTTGTAAAGGAATTTTTTTTGTTAAACTCAATGTTTCCCCCTAGGTAACCCTAGTTTCTTTTTTACCAAGATGGTGAATGAGAGCTTTAGGTTATGTGTGGATTACCATCACCTAAACCTGGTGACTGTAAAAAAAAAGTATCCACTACTGAAGATTGAAGACCTCTTTTACTAGTTGATTGGTAAAATATGGTTCTCGGAGATTGATATTATATCATGTTATCACTATCTCCATGTATATGACATGGATATACTGAAGATTACATTCCGATTATAATATCCTAACCTTGGTGCAAATAAAAATGGTGACCTGATCCAGTGGGTAACCTAGACTCAATCGCCACTCCTTCTATACCCAAGGTTTCCAACTAGCTATGAGGGTATAATGATGGTACAGTGGTGATAATATACCCTCATGATCATAGTAGAAAATTTATACAGAATAAATGAATCAATAGTATAATAGGAATAAAGGAATTAAGTGGAAGATATAATCAATGAGAATCAATAATAAATGAATGTATAATCATGTTTGTCCATGTGATTCTATAATTTTTAAAAAAATAGTCATATAGTATGGATTTACATTAGAAACACACAATGAAATGAAAAAATCCAAAATTTTTATCTCCACTAGAATCCAGATAAAAATACAAGCCTTTTCTCCAAATCTTCTATGTATAAGAGTAATAAAAATATAATAATCTATGATCTAAGGCTATTAACCATGAGGTCTGTTCGGATACCAAATGGTAGAATAAACTAGGCGTGAGATAAACTCAATAGGCCGACACCAACAGTGTCTATGGTTATTTAGTCTATGAATATGAAATACAATAGAGTGTGGTTGCATTATTAAGATATTCAATAAATAAATGTTATTAAGTTGGGATTGGGTTCCTTAAGGAACACCAGACTGAAAATAGATGTTTCATCCTTGGTTGAAATGTCTCTGAACAGGTGTCACCGAGTATATCATAATATATATATATATAATTATGACTACATATATAGAAAATATATATGTAATTACATATATAACCACATATATAGATACATATTTCTAGCTAGGATCTTAAGTGTAACTCAAGAGTCCTTGTATATATGTTTATAAGAGTCACATATTTCTTATAAGGGTTATAATGCATGAGTTTCATAATTAATATAATACAACATTCTAAATATAATAATGAATATGAGACACCATTCCCAGAATCATGGATAATACTAAGAATGTGTCGTACCTAAACTCCTAACAGAGGGGGCATAAAACAACTTGTTTAGCAACCCAGGAGATGTTATATTCTATGCCCATCAATCTTGACAAAGGGGATTTGAAATTCCCTAACCCCCTAACCATGTTCCCTATATGATAACCTTTTAAAAGGTATCATCACTTTCCTTAAGATCCCTTACCCTAATCATTCCATAATGAGGATCCCAACATCACTCAATGTGAAGTGTACCTTAATTATCATAATTCATTTAACATTATATAAATGATCATGATATAATCTAATCTAATATTAAAATAATCGTAAACATTTAAGTAAATTTTAATTTAATTAATAAATAAGTCCATGTCCATAAGCATTGCACATCAACTAAATTGTATCATTTAAATCATTTAAATTGTACGTTAATTTAGAAGGATGTTGGAAATTTCATGCCTTTTTATCATTTCAAACATTTCTATTTAATTTCACTTTTTATTATAGAATATTTTTCATCTCATAGGATATTTTATTATTAAATAGGGCATGTTTTTTAAAAAACATATTTAATTCAAACTAGTATATTTAGCAGTGAAAAAGGTTCATATTACCTAAAAAGGTTATTAGACTATTAGTAGAGAATTGTAAACAAAATATTTCTAGAAACATTCCAAATAGGGTGATTTAATTTCCTTGATGATCTGTAGATCATGGGAAATTAATATAATAACTAAAAAGGGGTGGTTTGAGTTGAAGTGACCAACCTCCAACTATGAAATTAAATTCAAAAAGATTTATTTATTTATGTTATTATGGAATAAATAAATATTTTCACATATGAATGGAAGCAGATGGAAAATATGGTGTGAATCACAAAAAAAATATTTTATAAAATAGAGAGACTTTAAGGAAAAATCTCAAGTCCACTTAACTCATGTATAAAGGGCTTGACTTATCCAATAATGGGCTTGGATTTGAGGTGGAATGGGAGAAATTATAAGAATATTCAAACACACTAAAAATTAGAAGTCACATATCCCAGTGAAATCATATCGAAAATGGGAAGATAAAATAATTAAAGGGAATGAGGACTGATAGACATACTGAGGTCTAACTAATGTGATGAGTGACATTCGATTCCATGTTCAAACAAAGGATAACCATCCATACATGGAATGTGTAGTGGAGGATAACCATTACTATGATATACTATTGAATAATGAGAGTAGAAAATATGAGATTTTTTATAAAATAGTGTAGTGGAAGAATGTTATTTCACCTCTTTAATGAGGCGTAATATTTAACCAAATGGTTTTCCAAACCAGTCACCGACTATGTGTACACCCTGGTTAAGTGGCACTACCCATGCAGGATTAGAGCATAGTATGTATAAATATGAATATACCTGGAACCCCTATACAAGAGATCTATATCTTTTAGCGTGGTTTTACATTTGGAGTCACATGGTTTCAAAAAAGTCTTCCCCAATATAAGCTGGCCACACGGTTTGGACCGCATGCTTTTCACTAACAGTGCAGGTTTTTCTGTTTCTCCTAAAACTAATCTTCTACGGCCTAATAGTCCCAATAAACACCTGACATACTAGGATACCTCTTAATCCATAATTATAGTATAAAAATAAAACAAATAAGTGATCCCATTCTCATATTTACATTTCATATTATGGTTCGTAATTCATCCCATCTAGCCAACGTGAAAAAATGAATTCCATTGAGAATTTATATCTGGTCCAAAACAAGGGATTCAATAATCTCTTCTCAATTGAACATATAATCATAGATAATAATTATACAAAAATGAAAAAAACACTATCATACTCAGGTCATTAATTTTTGTTCAAATGGTTATGTCACATTACCAAATGTCTGACGTAGCTCCAAGCATCACTTTTAAGGATACAGTACATAATCCATTAAAACTAAATACAAAACATGTATTAAAAATTGAATCATTGAGACAACACTTAATTTATAACTTCTAATAAATGAAATGATAACATTATCCTCACTTTCATCATTCAGCCTTTGATCCTCATCACCATTGGTTTCATCATTTAAAGGATAATTTTCCAAGTTACGGTACACCTTCACTATTGAAATTGAATATAAAATCATAGACACAACATCCTAATGATGCTCCTAGAACATTTATCAATATTTTCAAATGATTGATTCCCAATTTAATTTATTTATCCTAGTTAATCCATGAAAATAGTTGACTGATATTCTCATTACACTCTCCTCACCCTGATGACATGCCTGATGTAGTTCCACACCGATCACATGAAACTAAAAAAGAAAAACTAATTCAGGCCACTACCAACTGACTATTAAAAAAGAATACTACCCCTCAATATCTAACACATCAGAAACCCAACGATTATTCATTTATTCCATGGAATGGTGAGATAGTTTCGATCATTATCACTAAAACTCATATCTGGCTTCCAATGATATCTCTTGATCAACCCATTTATAGTTCCATTATCCAGTGAAAAATGTGTTCCCATGTGACCATATAATCACCGGTATCAAAAACACATGACCCTTATCATAGTAGGTTCTACCTCATACAGTCTATTTTGAAATTGACACAATAAAACCTCCTATAAACCACCCCTTGACTACACTCCTAAGGAGTCCATACATCAACAAGAAATGATAGTTTCTTAAATAGATCAATGTTTTATCGATGCTCTCTCAACATACTTAGGATGATTTCATGATTAGGGTTATGATCATCAAAAAAGTGAATGAACACTAAGAAAATATCAACAATTATCAGTGACACCCAAAACGCTCCTTCAATGTCCAAGGTGTAATGATCATATAGGTTTCTAACATACCATATCTTACTACAAATAAGAAGGAATAATTGATCCACCTCAATGTTTCCTCCTTCAATAGACCTTGTTTATGATTCCAAACATTCCAACACTAACAGAACACGATTCCCACACTACTAATAAATTCCATGATTATTTGAAAACCCCCCATTGTAGTCCATCTTCGACTCATAGTTTCCTCAAATTTTATGTACACAACCATCAATATAAACTTCATTCTTACTTGTAAGAAACAAAATTAATCCAAAGTTGTAGTTCCTTGGTTTCCTTCACAGTCAAGACCTGAATATAGTATTTAACTCCATCTAATCCCAAAACTCTGATTTTATAAAACTTGAGTATAATTTCATGGATCAGATTCCCAAAATTACTTGTCTCATAGTATTCCAAATTTTATTATATCCCTATCTAAATGGACTTATATAGTTTTGTTATATATTCTTAGAAAAACATGATAAAATCCATTCGATATGATTCTCCCCACTTTAAGGGTGTCATAGACTTCATTTAATAAGAATGGGAACACATACAATGCAAAATGATCTATCCACCAATGAATATGTGTTACATATTTGGGTAAGAGGATTTTACCAAGTGACAAATAAAAGAGAGGAAGACCAACCAATTAAAATTGTGATAGATCAAATTAAATCTAGAAATATGCATTGAAATATTCCAATATTCACTCACACGCATCTTAGGAACAATGAATATGATACACCACTATATTTATTGGTAGTGTTATAACTAATAATCCTTCTTCAATGTCATCCTCCGCAACTAGGATAACTCAATTTCCCCTAGAAAATAGGCCACTATACCCTTAAGAGGGCCCAAAAACATGGTACAATAGCTGAAGGAATAAATCATTTTCACCAAACTATTATATTTAACTATACAATTTTACTAACTTAATGGGTTCTATGTGTATCAACACATACTACCCTGATATTTAATTAACAAAACGACACATAAATAGATACTATCCATATGCTTATTTCCCCTATGCAGGATAATATCTGATGGACAATAAAAATATTTATCTCTTAGTTATATTGTCCTATACAACTATTGTTCCATATGAGAAACTCCTAAGTCATTAATCTGTATAGGGAAGATGGGTCAAACAACGTAAAAAATAGAAAACCAGGCCTTATGTATGTCTACCAGGAAGAACTGAAGTATTACATGATGATCACATCCTTAACAAGGGTTAACTTGTCGAATGAACACCCATATGCCAGGAGGTGTTGTTTCATCACTAAGAGTCCCACTCAAGACAACTGAATCCCAAACAACACATATCAAATATATGATGTTTTTTTTACCAATTATAATTTTCCTTAGAGGGTGCTGCCACAACAATTATTTCCCATTACTAAAGAATAAAGTGACGACCTTATAACTATTTAATGTCAAAAAGGTCAATAGGAATACCATATTGAATTATAATATCACAATAAAAGAAAAATACAAAAGAGCCGTATTGGGAATATACCCATTCCCATCTAAGGAGAAACTCAAGGAAAGACATAAACTACCCTTACATGAGGGTGGAATCTAAGAACACCCCAATGAAGTTTCATTCAATCCATTATAGTAATTCAAATTTGAAATTTAATACTTTAAAAGTCTTAGTTTAACAAACTGAAATTATTAGTTATGAAAGACCACGTTAATTGGAACTTTATTTAACTAGAACTACAAGTAAACACATGAATGTTATATCAAACATCCTTCCAAGAATTATTTATTTAGCTAAAATCATTTCAAAATTAATGAATTCTATTTTATTTATCTATAAGGATTGAAATATATGTCTTAGTTAAAGAAATATATAAATTCCAATATATATAGTAAAACACTCTTTCATTTGTAATGTACATTTTAATTAACAAAATATTCATAATAAGAAAGATAATAAGTAGATAACATCTTTTTATTGGTTAAAGGGGATCTGGTCAGTAATATTCCACCATATATTTATATCCAACACCTTTTAATTGGGTATTGAAACATTAAATAACCATCCCTATGTATCATGAGTCCTCCCACATGGGGTTATATACTAAGGCATATTAAAATAACTATGACCTATGAGGGTCCCATTAATCCAACATGGGTCCATTTAATGTAACTCAATAGAAGTTGATTTATTAATGGTTTAACACTCCCTTAGTGGGTTTATCTCATAAAAACATTCCCCAACTGACATACATGGGTCTAGTTGTACATTAATTAAATTATTCGTATTAATATTCATTCCCTCATAGAGATACAATCCTTTATAATGAACATTATTTCCTATAAGAATCTCAATTTAGCACATACCGTAATTTAGTTTGATGTATTACCATTCTTAATTTATAATGGTACTTTCATTTATATGTTACAATAGGAATGAATGTAGTTTCAACATGGTTTTTTATCATTAAATATAGAATATAATATGTTCTTATATGATGGTTTGATTTTATGTGCTACCATTCCCAATTTATAAGGGCCTATAAAACATATAAATTGGTATTGAAAGCCATTAAATCAGAACCCTTAATGTTTCAACCCATGAAACCAATGGTCTATGGCTAACAAATTTCATGATTGGTTAGTTAAGGTGCTGCCGTCAAGCTATATGGTAAAACATCATTTAGGTAGATGCAGAAACTTTAAAACGAACAATATATCAATATTATAATAATTAATTCTATCACCTTAGTTGTAAAGAATATGTAGATGAAAATATGAAACCACATAAGAAAGGTATATAAGAAAATAATTCTTAATAATCACCTAAATGTGGGATATATGTAATCATTGAACAAAATCACCAAAGGAACATCCAAAATGTATTAGTCGGTCATGAAATGTAACCTACATGGAATGGTATATGTGTGGTACGTGAATCTCTATGTGCCGATATTGATGCATGTAATAATAATTCTATGACATACCAATCTATGTGTATAATAATATAAATGTCATAAACTGGTAATTATCCAAAATTAGCCGACCAGTCAAGGTGAAATAATAATCAATTGTAATAATGAACAACACAAAAAATAGTCCCATCCCCAACCACTTAGTCTTTTCCAAATGCATGGGTTTCTCGCTACCATACACTACTATTTACAAAGATTCAACCCATTACTAGTATCATGTCTACAATCCCAAAATAGAAATACAAAGGAAAATATTATATGATACCACTTTAAAACATCCTGACTAGGGTGCCATTGAAATGGTGCTCCGATCTGGCCACTCACATGGCCTCAAGTGTGCCTCCCAAAATTATAGATACAACTGACTAGAAACAAGGTTCTAATGATGGTATGGTGGGGAAAATATACCCTAATAATTTGAGTAACACAATGATATAGAATAAATAAATCAAAAATAGAAGTAGTATAGATGAAGGCCCTGAAACATATAATGACTAAAAATAAATAAATAATGGATGAATATTCATATATGTCCATGTGATGCTAAAATTTATTAGAAATAGTCATATAGCATGTAACGCCTTGACCCCATTTACCCAAAGTCGGTTCATTATTTTAATACATTGGCATGATTACAAGGAATCATGTGCTGAAGGAACGATCAGTTTAGCAGTCTTGGAAAATAGATTACATACAGGAATGTCACATTACACTTTATAACATACAAAACAACATAAATAATCATTTATGAACTCCATTATTCCCTTGGATTAACCCTTCATATCAATCAAAATACACTTCTTGGAATCCCGGGAAAAATAAAACATAGAAAGGGGTGAGCTCAAATGCTCAGTAAGGGTAAGCAATACAGCAGAAACTTTCATAAATAAACATAAACATTTAAGGAAACGTATAACTAAAACAAATTCCATTTAAAATTGAACTTCATTATAATATGGAAAAAATAAAATTATGTAATTCCATTTACTTATTCACATGCATATTTTTCTAGTCGAATAATCACATTCAATATCACTAAACACTTTTATAATGATGGAATTCATAATGCCAGACTATCATAACCACATAGTCAAGGCCTTGTGCCAAGACCATAAATAATATTTTTTCAAGGCCTTGTTCCAAGACACTAGTTTGAATCATGAGACCTACTGATGAATCAAGGAGCTATAACAGGCTCCTCCCATCACTTACTAAGTCCAATGCATTCCCCATATGAAAAGGTTTTAACATAACAAAAACAACCGTTTTAAAACTAGCATATGAAATGTCAATAAATTATCCATAAACCATGAATGGTATGAAAATAACACATCCATAGTAAAACATATCACAAAACCTAAAATATTATATGAATTTTTTGAATCATAATAAATCAACTTCAATCATAAATAATATCCAGTAAAGGATGCTTACATAGTTGAAAATGATGAGTAAACCTTTTTGGGAGAAATAACCTTTTTGTAAAATCATTTAAAATTCAAAAATTTATGAAGGAAGTAATTTAAAAGAGATTTTTGAATCAAAGTTTCCCACACCACTTTTAAACTTTTTAAAAGATTTATCATTTCAAAACATTCATGTCTATATAAATAAATCCTTAAAATCATTTTGAAAACATGGACATTAATTAAAAATATTTAGAATGATAAATCATTAAAAAATTTAAAATTCTGATCTTGTTAAAGAGTACCTTTCACAAATCCTTAAAATATTAATTTTGAAATCATTTTTATGAAAAATGGGCATGGATGATAAAAAGGTCCCAGTAAATACTTACACATAAACAATCTCGAATAATAATGAGATTAAGGAATTAACCATTACCAATTTGGTAACTTACGAAACATACACCCCATGAAAGAGGTATCACACAATGAATATGTAAATAAACATAAATTAAATTTTATTACACAAAGAATACAATTATGGGAAGAACATACATTACACAAATGGTAATAGTGGAAATTTGGCATGAATCTCACGAGAATAAGAAGTGAGATGAAAACCCCTTACCTTGCACTTTCCTTTAGTCGAGGGTATGTTTAACCTCCTGTATGAAGATATTATTATGTTATAAAAGTATAACAGAACCATATTAATATTTATTTTATCATACAAGATTCATTTATTACTTTATACTATCTATTTAATAGTAATTTCTTTGTTAAACTAACATTTCTGGTAATAATCACTTTCTTTATCGTGCATGTTTTAACTTGTCACTCTTTATTGTATCACTTAGATAAATATTTAAGTACTTCCAGAATATAAAACATGATTTATATATCATATATATTTATAATATAAATATGTATAAGTGACATATATATGAAATGAAAAACACCGTTTATGGAGACGGTAGTCCTCACATATGCATAAACACTGTATCCGTTTTCATCTCCTATTGAATGGAAATAAGTGAATAAGATTTATGTAAGTACATATATATATATATATGATTATATATATCCAGTATCATTATTATGTCATATATTATATACTTATTAGTAATATATATATTTTTATAATCTTTGTTTAATGGTGAATGTGGAAATGAATCCCATCGCACCGTGGAGACAGTAATTCGTACGTACGCAAGAGAAACAATATCATTTCCTTAAAGTTTTGGAATTGGATGGTATATTGATTTTTCAAAGACATTATCATGTTATTTTTGTTATTTATATAAATATTACTCATCATTATATCCATCCAAATAACATAGTGTTGAATAACAAATTACACCACGGTGTGGAGATGGTAAGCCGTACACACGCATGCATGGTGACATTATCATTTATAAGATGGATAGGATAATGAATATAGTTGTTCCATAATTATAATAACATCACAATATATATAAGATACTGTAGTTATTATTTTATAATGGAAACAACATAGAAAGAGTAAGTGGAAGAATAAGAGACCATGAAAGAGGATGGTGAAGTCATTACCTCTTCTTCAGGTTCTTCCTTTTGATTTGATCAAAAGGGCTCCATAGGATGGATTTCTGACCAAAGGAAGGAAAATTGTATAAAGTTAGGATAGTTGGGAGGATATTTGGGTAGGTGTTGGCCGAGCCAAATGGCATAGAAGGTGTGAATTAGATTGAAGGTGGAGTGCCCTTTTATAAGAGGGGTGAAGGGCCCCTTAAGAAAAACTTAAAATATCATTTTATTATATATTCATTTTCGGTTTATAATGTCTCAAAAAATGAATTATTAAAATTATAGTTGGGTATTGGTAGAAAAAAGCACAACAAATTGGTTTTAGATAGGTTTAGGTCACCATATTAACCATAACATTCAGATTTAACTCTTAGTTAAATAGTTTAGCTTTTACCGTGTCTTCTTGTATTCTTACTCTATATGGATAATAACCATACTATAAACATCAAAGAGAACCTCAAGTGGTTCATCAACGACATATATAATATTATTTATTCCCTTTGTCCTAACATTACATTTTTAGGAATATTATATCAACCAATAACATTGTATTTGATTTATATATAAATTTATGTCAATTTTGACACTATTTGGTATTTTGTTTTCTTGAAAGTCATCACAACATGATAACTTGGAAAAAGATACATTTAATCATTCTTATAATGTCATATTCACCTAGTAAATTAGTGTATTTCATAAAATCATTGAAATTATATTTATTTTAATATTTATAATACCATTTATTTGATTGTTTCATGAATAATGTAGTTACAACATCATTATTGTGTCATAAATAAATTTATTTATTAAATGTATAAAAATTATAAATAAAATACCATGATGTAGGAAATCTTTTTAAATTTCTAATTTATATTTATAATCGAATTTATCTTATGAAAAACCCAATATTAAATTTTTTTTAGTAATTAAGCTTTGATTTTAACTCTTTTAACTCGTCTTTGAATTAAATGATAATAAATGTCCTAATCTAATCCACGTGGACCTAAATTATAATATTTTATTTCTAAGGTTGTTTTTGGTGGAGATATAATTATCTAATAGAATTAGGACATGTGTTACGGGAATATTAATATCATTTTTACCCTTAATTTCCCTATTTACTTTTAACCGCGGTAAATAAAAGTAAAACGTTACTGTTCAAATAAATTATTTTTATCTTCTTGAATCACATTTTACTCCTTGATATTAACCGTGTCTCTCGGATTTTTGACATTCAACTCATAGAAGTGGTAAAATTATGTTCTATGTAAATTTGCAAATTCTTTTAGGAGGTGGGTAAAAACGGTGAAATGTTCAATAAAATTTTTATATATCTAAATTTATAATAAACTAACTCCAATGAATTAAATTGAACTTATATAAGTATTATGTATCTATATTGACCTAAAATAACTTTACAAAAAATAAATAATTATTTAAATAAAAAATTCATTTTTAAACAATAACTCAATGTTTTTTCACTATTCATCAAAAATTGAACGTTTTCAGAAAAATACCAAAAATTCACCCTAGGTTAATTTCGATATTCATAATCCAAAAATGAAGCCTATTTTACCAAATTCAGAAAATATAATTTTCATTTATTAATTTAAAATTAATTCCAATTGTCAAAACCAAAAGACGTATTTTAAAGAAACAATATATATCAAATGATTGACACTTATTTATGTCAAATCTCAAACTGAAATTACTTAAAATTAATAGCATTGGATTAAATGGAAAAAATATTATCTATTTATACTTTAGAACCATTAAAATTTATAATTTAACACTATAAATTATTTTTATTAAAAAAGTTGTTTTCAGTTAAAATAAAGTATTTTTCACTATTCACCCAAATATGAATGCTTTCAGAAAAACACCAAAAATTTATTGAAACTATATTCTTATGTCCTGATTATAAATAAGAAGTTTATTTTGTCAAATTGAATATATAAACGTTTCAAATATTGGATTTAAAAAGGGTTCACCATTAAAAGGCGGTAAAAGTACAATTTTTGAAAAATACTTATTTTATCTGAAAAAATGAATTAGTTCTTACATTATTTCTAAGAAACTCATTATAGGGATTATAATAATATAAGGATTATATATAGTTCAAAATTTATTTAATACTATTCATAACGGCTTATGAAGGGCTAGTTTGGTAAGTAGTGGTGTGCTTGAACTCGGTGTTGCGTGTAGTGCATGTTATTGAATTATTTTGAAGAAATAACGTACTTTGAAATCATGGGGTGTTACATTCTTCCGTCATTCAATAAATTGCGTCCTAGAAATTTGAAATTGTTCTTTGAAAATAAAATGATGAAATTAGAAAATACCATTGTGGGAAACCCACATCAGAAATTGGGTTAATAATATTTATTCTTAATAAGAGGAAAAGGGGAATGCAAAAGTCACCACCAAATTTTGATCTAGATTAGGAGATCATTGTTGGAAATTAGAGACACAAAATTGGAGGGAAAAATCAAATATTTATATGGAGTTATTGAGGCGATTAATCACAAACAATTTTAGAATTGTGCTCCTCAAAGCCACCAATCTATGATGATTTAAAATACCATCGATTAAAAAAATGTAAGGTATTAGGATAACACATTTTTTTATTTAATATCCCTTTCGTAATGTTTAAAAATTAATTTATACATAAAATTAGAGGAATATATATATGTGTGTGTGTGTATATGTATATATATGCTTGACAAGTAGAGTTTCATCCTTCAACTAATTTCTACCAGAAACTCATCTTTAACTCTAAAAGATAATAGAACTTAAAAATATTATATTTATCCTATTTCTGTAGGGTTAAAAAAATGAATTTATAATTCATCTTCCAGACCCTTTAAAAACTGCATTATTCAATCTAGGACATCACGTGGCTTAGTGATAGGTGATACACTTTTGCCTCCCTTCGGTTGCGGGTTCAAGTCTCGTGGCCTTGCCGGACGCGACGGGTTGCCGCCCGACTTCTGAGTTTTCCTTTCTATGGAAATCCAAAAATAATCTTAACAATATTATCCAATTTCAAACATAATCCATTCCATCCTTTAGAATTATCCAAAATACTTATATCCAAACACTCTGTCCAAAATACATAAGGAAGTTAAACATAATGAGGATCCTTTTTTCCAGGTAATAACATGTGAACGCCTTCATCATGTTTTCTTTTACAACACCGCAACATGCTAAATTACCAAAATCAACAATCCCTTATTCCAAAATAACTACCTTATTATCAAGACCATATTAAGTATTACATTTCCTTCATCCATTTATTTTCCAAAAAGTGTAGCTTACTATTAAGTCAATTTTCTTAGAACCATATAGTCTAAAATCCTCAATAAAATAGTACTTCAGTAAAATCCTTATTTATCTCCATATTTCAGGTATCCAGTATATTGTTGATACAACACTCAAATGAAATAATTCTATAGTAACAACATAAGAACAATAGTCATTCCTCTTTATCTGAGGTAGTATCATAACTTGATTATTATCCAATAACATCATTTGCTGTATACTCTTATGAATGGGACATTGATTCTTGTAGTGTCTCAACGCCTTTCTGATGAAGCATTTTACATTTGAAAACTTTTTCTTACCCTTGAAATCACATACTTGGTGTCATTTTTCTTCACACTTATAAAAAACTCCCATTCCCTTCAAGCATTTACCAAGGTGATTCATTACACATTTATCATATATTCTAAAATCCTTTTTTCCCTTATTCCCTTTATCCATATTTCTTTCTACCATCCTTTTCTTCTCTTGCATCCCTTAAAATCCATAGGATTCAGAGAATTAATTACTGATCTGGTGATACTATTTATTCATATGATGATAATACGTGGGAGACTATTTCCTTTCTAAATTTTGACTTAATACCATGAATGAAATGACCCTTCTTACTCTTTGGATCATACGTATTGCTGGAGTTCTCATTCCTTCTACTGGGCACCATTTCTAATCAATGGCATACACTAGGTCAGTTTATTAATCACAATTCATAATTCCAAACATGTAAAATACCTAAAATAAATTGAATAGTTTATTGATATAATACATAATCACAAAAATATTTTCTTTGAGGAGGTATATACTAATAAATCGTTCATATTGGTATGTAAAGAAAATGAGAATTATCCTAAGCATATCCCCCAAGAGTGTCATAACCAAGAGTTCAGTGAGGCCCGTTATCGTGCACCAGTCCCTGTTCGAGTCTATCTCAAAGCAGTGATTCGGGTTTTACCCCTAGGTACATCTGTGCTAGAGCCGCCTCTACCTGCTCGTATCTAGACAGGGATATATTTGTTTGGAAAACACACAAAATATCTATATTACCAAAAATCTAGGAATTTTTTCTGTACTAATTCTCAAAGTCCATCTTAGGTCAATGTAATATAATGAGAGTTTATCTAAATCTAGCTTCCCAGGTTATTTCTAAACTTCCTATGATACCATCTTTAACACCCCGACCCCAGTTACCCAGAGTCGATGCATTATTTTAATACATTGGCATGATTACAAGGAATAATGTCCTGAAGGACCGAATGGTTTTGCAGTCTTGGAAAATAGATTACATACATGAATATTTCATTACATCTTATAACATACAAAAAACATAAATAATCCTTTATGAATTCCATTATTACCTTGGGTTAACCCAACAAATCAATCACAATACACTTCTTGTAATCCTGGGAAAAATAAAACATATAAAGGGGTGATCTCAAACGCTCAGTAAGGGTAGTCAATACTGCGAAAACATTCATAAATAAGCATAAACATTTAAGGGAGTGTATAACTGATACAAAAGCCTTTTAAAATTGATCTTCAGCATATTATGGAAAAAATAAAATGAAGTAATAATATTTACTTATTCAGATGGATACTCTACTAGTCAAATAATCACATGCAATATCACTAACCACTTTCATAATGATGGAATGCATAATTCCATACTATCATAACCACATAGTCAGGGCCTTGTTACAAGACTACAAATAAGATTTTGTAAAGGCCTTGTGCCAATACAATAGTTTTTCTCATGATACCTACTGATGAATTCGGGATATATAGCGGGTTCCACCCATCACTTACTAAGTCCAATGCATTCCTCAGATGAAAAGGATTAAACAGAACATAAACATTCATTTTAAAAAAAGCATACGAAATGTCAATACTTTATCCATAAACCATGAATGGTATAAAAATAACACATCCACAATAAAACATATCACAAAAAATTCAATATTATATGAAATTTTTGTATCATAATAAATCAACCTCAATCAAAAATAATATCCTGTAATGGTTTCTTACAGAGTTGATAATGATGAGTAAAACCTTTTGAGAGAAATAACCTTTTTGTAAAATTATTTAAAAGTCACACATTTATAAAGGAAGTAATTTAAAAGAGATTTTTGAATAAAAGTGTCCCATACCACTTCGAAACTTTTGAAAATAATTATTATAGCATCCCGCCATTTTATAATAAAAACTTTCATTACATTACACAATTCTGAGGATCATTAAGGTTTAGTGTCTTGGAAACAAGGATCATAATACATAAAAAACATAAAACATTCTTCTTAAACACTTGCAAGGCATCTCCTTAAGTTCATTCTAGGTTCATTACTGCATCTCATAACCTGGGGACATACATCAAAAGAAAGGGTGAGCAGAAGGCCCAGTAAGGGAAACAAGAGGAACATTTTACATGTGAACTTGAGATACTTCAATAAGGACATGAAAAGAACTTTAAGGCATGAGAAAGAAATCATGAGGCATTTCATAATAAAAATAACATTTTTCATAACTTGAAGATGTGGCTACATCATTTAACATAGACAATCATGAACATATCACCAAGGTCCATCCCCAAGGTGTCATTTGAAAATTACCAAGGTTATTCACCAAGGTATCATGAAAATTGTAATCTCTATTGGTTACATCATTACCCAATGCATTGGAGCGCTATCAGGGCGCACCCTTAAATTTGCCTTTATTATCATGTGAGACACATATATCATCATCAAACATTTCATAAATAACCCACATAGCATAAAATAAATGGGTTTCATTTCATAATCATAACGTTTTAAAAACTGCTTTAAAGACATGATCTTTACGTCACTTTAAACCCACGGAAAGGGAAAGCGGGTCTCATGTATGAAAATACCAGAATTTAAAATGGAAAATTTTGATATATATGTGAATACCCTTGTATAAATAAGAGCTTTGAGTATTCGCTTTATAACATAAAATAATTTTTGAGAAAAGAGAGAGGCATTTTGAGGGGAAAATTCTGCAGCATAACGGCTAAGTTTCGGGGTTTTAGAAAACATTGAAATGAGAGGGGACATGGGTCACCCTCTCATAAATGATCCATAAAACAGTAGGGTGAAAGAATAAGAAGGACATATGGACATGGTAATGAAATTTTAGGGACATACCATTTGAAATGAAAAACATGGAAGGAAAAAAATTAGATTTCTCTTATGAAAATTCAGCAGCCTTACGGCGTCACTTAACTTCAAAAGAAAATGATTTGACAAGATCAAATAGGGTCCCTCATCATATGATCATAAGAGATCAGTATGATAGATATAGAGATAATTCCCCAACATAACAAAAAGGAACTTGAATGAATTGACATGAAAGTAGAACTTCAAAACGAGAAGGGTGAAGAACCACTTAAAAATTCGGCAGCCTAACGGCGCCACTTAAAACATCAAAATACCGAATTGAAGAGATCAAATGGGGTCTCTCATCATATGAAAATAAGAGTCCAGTATGATATATATAGAGATAATACCCCAATATAACAAAAAGGAACTTGAAATAATTGACATGAAAGTAGAACTTCAAAACGAGAAGGGTGAAGAACCACTTAAAAATTCGGCAGCCTAACGGCGCCACTTAAAACTTCAAAATACTGAATTGAAGCGATGAAATGGGGTCTCTCATCATATGATCATAAAATATCAGTATGATAATTTAGAGATCATACCCCAACATAATAAAAAGGAACATGAAATACTTGAATGAGAATAGAACTTGAAAACGAGGAAGGTGAAAGAATCCCTTAAAAATTCGGCAGCCTAACGGCGCCTCTTAAACATTCTTAAAACGAATTGATGAGAGAAAGGGGGGGGGGGGTCTCTCATCATATGAACATTAAATAGGCAGTAGTATTAATATAAAAGAACATCCTCCAACATAAGAACATGGAGTATAAAAGAAATGACATAAAAGAGATTACTTGAAAAGAAAGAGAGGGGTCAGATCCCTTACCTTAAAATGTAACTCTTAAACCTCAAAGGTTGGGACCTTGAGGGCTTGGGGGCACCTTGGGAGGACTCCTTGGAAGGTAAGAAGACCAGAACTTCGTTGGGGGAGAGTTGGGAGTGAAAACTAAAGGAGGAAAGGGTGGGTATTTATAGGGAAAGTGTGGGGACAAAGCATTAATGGCCAAGGGACACCTCAAATGTGCTTTTCTCAAACCCATGTGCTCTCCCTTGGCATTTATCATGGAGTTAGGCCAAATGGGGCCCCCAAAACAATAATTCATCCCCCTTGGCCGGCCAACCCTCAAGAGATCTCATGAAATCATCATGACACCATTATGATGTCATTAAACATACCGAAACCCTAAAACTGTATTTTTACTATTCACTGAAAATTCAACTTTCTCAGAATAACCCCAAAATTTCACCTTAACCAAATATCAATGCTCTGATTTCAAAAATGAAATCCATTTTATAAAAATAATTTTCTAAAGATTTTTAATTTAATTTTTAAATAAAAACACTATTCATCGAAAATTCACTTTTTTCAGAAAAATCCCCAAAAATTACCTTAACATAATATCGATGCTATGAGTTCAAAAATAAAGTCCTTTTTATAAAAATAATTTTCTAATTATTTTTAATTAAATTTTTAATTAAAAAACACTATTCATCCGAAAAAACTAATACTTGAATAATAATTTATGAAACCGTTATTTAACCATTTTATTGAATCACATTACTTAATCTAGGTGTCTAAATTATATTAAAACTTTCTTTGAGTGAAATTACTAATCCATTTGGTCACATTACTAATCCTAAGCGTAAAATCACTATTCATAATTTACTATTCATCAAAAATTAAGTTGATCTTATTAGACTCTAAATTTCGTACTGAACATAATTGTAGAAGACCATTTTGCGAAAATCATTACACATTTTTAATTATTTAAGGTTTACACAACCATTTTTAAAATATCCTTTTTCTAAAATTCATCAAAAATATGCATACAATTTTTATCCAGTCATTTGAAAATTCATAAACTTCATCATAAAAAGAAATCCAAATTTTTATTTAAAACAAGGATTACACAAGGTAGTTATGGTCTCGTTACATAACCCCTTATAATACCACCATAGGACCTAAGAGTAAGGTGTGATAGGGTGATAGAATCTTGGGGCGGCTCGGTCAACATTGCCCGAGTAGTAATTTCTATCAGTTTGAACTTCTCGCGAAGGCGATTCCGTTCTAGTTTCACATGATGAAGTTCGGCTTGGGTTTGGTCCAGAGCAAAGGCCAATGGTGCTACCTCCTTCCCAATCTCTGTTAGATGGGCTTCGATCGGTCCAAGACTACTAGGTGAGGCCATCGAATCTTCTTTCTATAATAATTAACCAAGATTACTTGTATTTAGAGACAATAATCGAAACATTTAGTTTCTAGTGGTCATATTGAACAATGGTCATATAACAGTCAAAACCCAAAGGTCTCATTTTAATTATAATCATGTTTATCAAATAAAACATTTTTGTTGAGTATAAAAATAAAATAAAATAAAATTACACACAAAATTAGGAAACATTCTTTATTCAAAATTTTGGGTTGTTACAATCTTCCCCCCTTAAGAAATTGTGTCCTCGCAATTTTTTTAAAATTAGGTTTTGAAATTTCATTGAAAGTCCCACATCGCAAAAGGAGTCAGTAAAACTATTACTTTAATAGAATGAAAGGGAAGTACGAAGGTCACCCGAGTTAGCCCACACTAGGATTCCATGTAGGAAAACATGGACATGGAGGAGAAAACAAAGGGTCATGTTCTGAGGGAGAGTGATAGAAAACATGATTAGGAGAACGTTGACCACGAGAAAATCCCAAACTTATGTTGTGTGTAAACGGGATTTGATTACCTAGTAGGAAACGTAAACCAACAACATTTTTGTTTAACGTTTCTTTTAATAATTTTGAGGAATTCATTTACTACATAGAACAAAAACATAAGAAAATATACCTACCTTCAAGTATTGTTTCACCTTTTAATAAGTTTCTACCAAATCTAATCTTTTCTCCCAAACGATGAGCATTCAAAACTACTTGGTCTCATCAAAACACAAGAATCATCTTATAGAGAATCATATAATCCACAAAAGATTAACTATCTATTTCTTCTATCTTTAAACATTATCCCAAAAACAGAAAGGTTAAGGTAAAACAACTCTTCAAAAAGAAAGAATCCCATAGGAATGGAAACTACTTTTAAATCATCAAAGTTCCATGGTACTACCCAAAGTTCATCATAGACCATTGCATAAATAACGGTCCTTAAAATTCCTCAAAACAAACCAAACTAAGATTGAAACCCAAATACAATAAGGATTTGATAACATAGTCTTCCAAAACAACTTCATTGTTCATCTCCAGACAACATCAACCACTCCTAACATCTTATAAAAAAAGTAGCTTACCTAAATATATTTTACCCAAGATAGGTTAGTCATTACCATAATTAACCTAAATTACTATAAGTTCACCTTAAATTCATCGATTCTTCAAAATATAATTCAACCTTACTCCTTAATGAAAATACTGTAGTAATCTATTTACCTCGATCAAATATGGTTCCCAAAATAATGAACGTCTTCCAAAATAATAATCATATTTTAATCCCTTAATCATCTCTGTCGTATTAACACGACAATTGTCGCATTTCCTATCACATTGGTTTTTGGGACATGTTCTTCCATTTCCCGCCATTAACTAAGAAAAGAAACTATAATTAGTGGCTTATTTACTAAACTAATAATCATGAAAATGAAACTTTAAGCATAAAAGGATAAACATGTAGAATAAAAGTATATCCTAACTTGTGATCCCCCAGGTTCCAATGTAGGTTATCCATGATCATATATTCTTATGTGAATCTTTATTATGTTTTATCCTTGTTCCTTTAATAATGGTTCATACTAAGCTTATGAATTTACCAAAGCATATCCCCTGGGAGTGTCCTAACCAAGAGTGCAGCAAGGCCCGTTGTCGTGTACCAGTTCCCGTTCGAGTCTATCTCAAAGCGGTGTTTTCGGGTTTTAACCCTATGTACATCTGTGCCAGAGCCACCTCTACCTGCTCGTATCCAGACAGGGATGTATTTGCTTGGAAACCCCTTACTCAATACTCACCAAAATACCAGGAAGATTTCCTATATTTAAACTTTTCCATAGGGTTCTTCCTAGAGTTTTCATATCCTAATTTCCACAAATAACTAAACCATCCTTTGATACCAACTATAGCATCCCGCCATTTTATAATAAAAACTTTCATTACATTACACAATTCTGAGGATCGTTAAGGTTTAGTGTCTTGGAAACAAGGATCATAATACATAAAAAAAACATATAACATTCTTCTTAAACACTTGAAAGGCGTCTCATTAAGTTCATTCTAGGTTCATTACTGCATCTCATAACCTGGGGACATACATCAAAAGAAAGGGTGAGCAGAAGGCCCAGTAAGGGAAACAAGAGGAACATTTTACATGTGAACTTGAGATACTTCAATAAGGACATGAAAAGAACTTTAAGGCATGAGAAAGAAATCATGAGGCATTTCATAATAAAAATAACATTTTTCATAACTTGAAGATGTGGCTACATCATTTAACATAGACAATCATGAACATATCACCAAGGTCCATCCCCAAGGTGTCATTTGAAAATTACCAAGGTTATTCACCAAGGTATCATGAAAATTGTAATCTCTAGTGGTTACATCATTACCCAATGCATTGGAGCGCTATCAGGGCGCACCCTTAAATTTGCCTTTATTATCATGTGAGCCATATATATCATCATCAAACATTTCATAAATAACCCACATAGCATAAAATAAATGGGTTTCATTTCATAATCATAACGTTTTAAAAACTGCTTTAAAGACATGATCTTTACGTCACTTTAAACCCACGGAAAGGGAAAGCGGGTCTCATGTATGAAAATACCAGAATTTAAAATGGAACATTTTGATATATATGTGAATACCCTTGTATAAATAAGAGCTTTGAGTATTCACTTTATAACATAAAATAATTTTTGAGAAAAGAGAGAGGCATTTTGAGGGGAAAATTCTGCAGCATAACGGCTAAGTTTCGGGGTTTTAGAAAACATTGAAATGAGAGGGGACATGGGTCACCCTCTCATAAATGACCCATAAAACAGTAGGGTGAAAGAATAAGAAGGAAATATGGACATGGTAATGAAATTTTAGGGACATACCATTTGAAATGAAAAACATGGAAGGAAAAAAATTAGATTTCTCTTATGAAAATTCGGCAGCCTTACGGCGTCACTTAACTTCAAAAGAAAATGATTTGACAAGATCAAATAGGGTCCCTCATCATATGATCATAAGAGATCAGTATGATAGATATAGAGATAATTACCCAACATAACAAAAAGGAACTTGAAAGAATTGACATGAAAGTAGAACTTCAAAACGAGAAGGGTGAAGAACCACTTAAAAATTCGGCAGCCTAACGGCGCCACTTAAAACATCAAAATACCGAATTGAAGAGATCAAATGGGGTATCTCATCATATGAAAATAAGAGTCCAGTATGATATATATAGAGATCATACCCCAATATAACAAAAAGGAACTTGAAATAATTGACATGAAAGTAGAACTTCAAAACGAGAAGGGTGAAGAACCACTTAAAAATTCTGCAGCCTAACGGCGCCACTTAAAACTTCAAAATACTGAATTGAAGCGATCAAATGGGGTCTCTCATCATATGATCATAAAAGATCAGTATGATAATTTAGAGATCATACCCCAACATAATAAAAAGGAACATGAAATACTTGAATGAGAATAGAACTTGAAAACGAGGAACGTGAAAGAATCCCTTAAAAATTCGGCAGCCTAACGGCGCCACTTAAACATTCTTAAAACGAATCGATGAGAGCAAGGGGGGGTCTCTCATCATATGAACATTAAATAGGCAGTAGGATGAATATAAAAGAACATACTACAACATAAGAACATGGAGTATAAAAGAAATGACATAAAAGAGATTACTTGAAAAGAAAGAGAGGGGTCGGATCCCTTACCTTAAAATGTAACTCTTAAACCTCAAAGGTTGGGACCTTGAGGGCTTGGGGGCACCTTGGGAGGACTCCTTGGAAGGTAAGAAGACCAGAACTTCGTTGGGGGAGAGTTGGGAGTGAAAACTAAAGGAGGAAAGGGTGGGTATTTATAGGGAAAGTGAGGGGACAAAGCATTAATGGCCAAGGGACACCTCACATGTGCTTTTCTCAAACCCATGTGCTCTCCCTCGGCATTTATCATGGAGTTAGGCCACATGGGGCCCCCAAAACAATAATTCATCCCCCTTGGCCGGACAACCCTCAAGAGATCTCATGACATCATCATGACACCATTATGATGTCATTAAACATACAGAAACCCTAAAACTGTATTTTTACTATTCACTGAAAATTCAACTTTCTCAGAATAACCCCAAAATTTCACCTTAACCAAATATCAATGCTCTGATTTCAAAAATGAAATCCATTTTATAAAAATAATTTTCTAAATATTTTTAATTTAATTTTTAAATAAAAACACTATTCATCAAAAATTCACTTTTTTCAGAAAAATCCCCAAAAATTACCTTAACATAATATCGATGCTCTGAGTTCAAAAATAAAGTCCTTTTTATAAAAATAATTTTCTAATTATTTTTAATTAAATTTTTAATTGAAAAACACTATTCATCCGAAAAAACTAATACTTGAATAATAATTTATGAAACCGTTATTTAACCATTTTATTGAATCACATTACTTAATCTAAGTGTCTAAATTATATTAAAACTTTCTTTGAGTGAAATTACTAATCCATTTGGTCACATTACTAATCCTAAGCGTAAAATCACTATTCATAATTTACTATTCATCAAAAATTAAGTTGATCTTATTAGACTCTAAATTTCGTACTGAACATAATTGTAGAAGACCATTTTGCGAAAATCATTACACATTTTTAATTATTTAAGGTTTACACAACCATTTTTAAAATATCCTTTTTCTAAAATTCATCAAAAATATGCATACAATTTTTATCCAGTCATTTGAAAATTCATAAACTTCATCATAAAAAGAAATCCAAATTTTTATTTAAAACAAGGATTACACAAGGTAGTTATGGTCTCGTTACATAACCCCTTATAATACCAGTATAGGACCTAAGAGTAAGGTGTGCTAGGGTGATAGAATCTTGGGGCGGCTCGGTCAACATTGCCCGAGTAGTAATTTCTATCAGTTTGAACTTCTCGCGAAGGCGATTCCGTTCTAGCTTCACATGATGAAGTTCGGCTTGGGTTTGGTCCAGAGCAAAGGCCAATGGTGCTACCTCCTTCCCAATCTCTGTTAGATGGGCTTCGATCGGTCCATGACTACTAGGTGAGGCCATCGAATCTTCTTTCTATAATAATTAACCAAGATTACTTGTATTTAGAGACAATAATCGAAACATTTAGTTTCTAGTGGTCATATTGAACAATGGTCATATAACAGTCAAAACCCAAAGGTCTCATTTTAATTATAATCATGTTTATCAAATAAAACATTTTTGTTGAGTATAAAAATAAAATAAAATAAAATTACACACAAAATTAGGAAACAATCTTTATTCAAAATTTTGGGTTGTTACAATTATCATATCAAAACATTCATGTTCATATAAATAAATCCTTAAAATCATTTTGAAAACATTGACAATATTTAAAAATATTTAGAAAGATAAATCAATAAAACATTTAAAATTATGATCTTGATAAAGAGTATCAATCGAAAATCCTTAAAATATTCAATTTGAAATCATTTTTATGAAAAATGGACATGGATGATAAAAAGGTCCCAGTAAATACTTACACATAAACAATCCTGGATAATAATGAGATTAAGTAATTCACCCTTACCAATTTGTTAACTTACGAAACATACACACCATGAAAGAGGTGCCACACAATTAATATGTAAATAAAAATATATTAAATTTTACTACAAAAATAATACAATTATGGGTAGAGCATACACCACACAAAAGGTAATAGTGGAAATATGGAATGAATCACATGATAATAAGGAGTGAGATGAAAACCCCTTACCTTGCACTTTCCTTTAGTTGAGGGTACGTTTAACCTCATGTATGATGATTTTAGTATGTTTTTAAAGTATAATAGAACCATATTAATATTTAAGATGTCATACATGATTAATTTATTACTTTATAATGACCATTTATTAATAATTTTCATGTTAAATTAACATTTCGGGTAATAATTGCTTTCTTTATTATAGGCGTTTTAACTTGTTACTCTTGATTGTATCACTTGGATAAAGTTTTAAGTAATTCCAGAATATAATAAAAGATTTTAATATCATATATGCTTGGAATACAAATATGTATAAAAGACATATATATGAAATGAAGAACACCGTTTATGGAGACGGTAGTCCATACGTACGCATAAACGCTATTTCCATTTTCATCACGTATTGAATGGAACTAAGTGAATAAGATATATGTAAATACATATATATATATATATATATATATATATATATTTCTCCATTATCATTATTATGTCATATATTATAATCTTATTAGTAATATATATATTTTTAAAGTCGTCGATTAATGGTGAACGTGGAAATGAATCCCATCGCGTTGTGGAGATGGTAATCCGTACACACGCATGAGCGACAATATCATTTCATTAAAGTTGTGGAATTGGATGGTATATTAAATTTACATAGACTTTAGCATGTTATTTTCATTATTTATATACATATTACTCATCATTATATCTATCCAAATAACATAGTGTTGAATAACAAATTACACCACAACGTGGAGATGGTAAGCCGTACGTACGGATGCATGGTGACATTATCATTCATAAGATGGATAAGATAATGAATATAGTTGTTCCATATTTATAATAACATCACAGAATATATATTATACTTGTTTCATTATTTTATAATGGAAACAACAAAGAAAGATTATGTTGAAGAATAAGAGAACTTGACAGAGGGTGGTGAAGTCACTACCTCTTCTTTGGGTTCTTCCTTTAAATTTGATCAAAATGACTCCATAAGAAGGGTTTATGACCAAAGTAATGCCTCTAATATGAATTTAGGATAGTAGGGAGGTTATTGGGGTAGGGTCTGGTTGAGACAAATGGCTTAGAGGGCTTGAATTAGAGTGAAGGTGGAGTGCTCTTTTATAGGAGGGGTGAGGGGCACATTAAGAAAAAACATAAAATATCATTTTATAATAAATTCATTTTCGGTTTCTAATGGATCAAAAATGATTTATTTAAAGTATAAGGTGGGTATTGGTCGAAAACCTCTCAAAAAATAGGTTTTAGATTGGTTTAGGTCACCATATTAACCTTAAATTTTAGATTTAACTCTTAGTTAAATAGTTCAACTTTTACCCTGTCTTCTGGTATTCTTACTCTATATGGTTAATAAACTTACTCTAAACATCAAAGAGAACCTCAAGTGGCTCATTAATGACCTATATAAATTATTTAAGCCCTTTTTCCTAACCATACATTTTTAGTAATATTATATCAACCAATAATGTAGTATTTGTTTTAAATATAAATTTATGTCAATGTTGACAATATTTGGTATTTTGTTTTTGTGAAAGTCATCACAACATGATAACATTGAAAACGATACAGTTAATCATCCCTATATTGACATATTCACCTATAGAATTAGTGTATTTCATAAAAACATTGAAATTATATTTATTTTAATATTTATAATACCATTTATTTGATTCTTTCATGAATAAGGTAATTAATGCATCACAATTGTGTCATAAATAAATTTATTTATTTAATGTTTAAAAATTATAAATAAAAAACCATGATTTAGGATATGTTCTTTTAATTCTAATGAATATTTATAATCTAATTTATGTTATGAATAACCCTATATTTAAAATGTTTTAGTTATTAAACATTGATTTTAACTCTTTTAACTTTTCTTTGAATTAAATAATAATAAATGTCCTATTCTAATCCATGTGGACCTAAATGATAATATTTTATTCCTAATGTTGTTTTTGGTTGGGAAAAACTTTTCCAATAGAATTAGGACATGTGTTAGGGTAATATTAATATCATTATTACACTTAATTACAATATTTACTTTTAACTCTGGTAAATAAAAGAAAAAAAAGTTACTATTCACCAAAAATTATTTTTATCTTATTGAACCACATTTTTCTCCTAGATATTAACCGAGTATCTTGGATTTTTTAAATTCAACTCACATAAGAAGTAAAATTAAGTTTTATGTAAATTTAGAAACTCTCCTAGGAGGTGGGTAAAAACGGTGAAAAGTTCAATAAAATTTTTATGTATCTAAAATTATTATAAACTGAATCCAATGAATTACATTGAACATATATAGGTATTACGTATCTATATTTACCTAAAATAAATTTAAATAATATAAATTATTATTTAAATAAAAATTCGTTTTTAAACAATAACTCAGTGTTTTTTCACTATTCATCAAAAATTTAACGTTTTCAGAAAAATATCGAATGTACACCCTAGGATAATTTTGATATTAAAAATCCAAAAATTAAGTCTATTTTACCCAATTCAAAACATATAATTTTCATTTGTTAATTTAAAATTAATTCCCATTGTCAAAACCAAAAGGCGTATTTTTATGAAATAATATATATCAAAAGATTGACACATCTTTATGTCTAATATCAAACTGTAATTACTTAAAATTTCCAGCATTTGATTAAATGGTAAAAATATAATGTATTTATACATCCAAATGATTAAAATTTATAATTTAACACTATAAATTATTTTGATTAAAAAAGTAGTTTTCAGTTAAAATATAGTGTTTTCACTATTCACCCAAATATGAAAGTTATCAGAAAAACACCAAAAATTTATTTAAAATAAAATATTATATCCCGATTCTAAAGAAGATGTTTATTTGGTAAAATTTAATATATATAAGTTTCAAATAATTGATTTAAAAAGGGTTCACCATTAAAAGGTAGTAAAAGTGCATTTTTTGAAAAATACTTCTTTTATATGAAAAAATGAATTAGTTCTTACATTATGTCTAAGAAACTCATAATATGGATTCTAAAATTATAAGGATTATATATAGTTCAAAATTTAGTTAATAATATTCATAAACTCTTTTGAATGGCTAGTTTGGAAAGTTGTGGTGTGCTTGAACTCGGTGTTGCGTGTAGTGAAAGTTATTGAATTATTTTGTAGAAATAACGTACTTTCAAATATTGGGGTGTTACATAGCTCGTATTTACATAAAAACTGAAAAAAAGAGAAAAGGTTACCCAAATTATATCTCTATGATAATTCAGAACTCTAAATTAATCATGTACTACTAATCCCCGATGTACTAGAGTAACTACCCAACCATAATCCATGATCTAGAACATTCAACCATGATATCTATTTGGGTACCAACCGACAACCCGAAAAGAATGTGGGGTAAAATCATCAGGAAACCTCCAAAAGTTTTTTATTCTATCTAATCTAATAATATAAAATATAGTATTGTGTTCTTACATGAGTAAGATAGTAAATAAATAATTATAAAAAAGTCAGGCTTGGGTTCCTTAAGGGTCACCGGACAAAACATTTTTTCTCCGACCTTGGCCAGAATGTCTCTAAACATGTGTCTCCTTGTATATCATAATTAAAATATATGTATATAAGTAAGTATGTATTTTTATATTTACAATATACAAAATGACATATATATATCCATATATATTGATACGTAGTGCTATCCAGGAACTGAGGTGTAACCCAAGTGTCCCCGTATATATAGTTATAAGAGTCTCATATTTTTTTATAAGGGCCACCATGCCCAAGTTTCATAATTAATATATGAGTTCATTTTTTTTATAATATTTAATATAGGACTCTAAACAATGTATCATGAATAATAATGAAGATGGGTCATACCCAAACTCTTAGATGATGTGGAATGAAACATCTTGTCCCACTTCCCAAGTGATCTGAAACACCATGTTCAATATCCTTGAACAAGGCGGTTTGAAACAATCTATCCACAACCTTAACCAAGTCCAGCCTATAATTACCATTTATAATGTAGCCTCACTTTATCTAAGAGTAATTAGCATAGGAATTCCATAAAGAGGAACCGAGAAATGCTCAATGAATATCGTACATTCATTATCGTAATTCATTTAATTTTAAAACAATGGTCATGAGATCATCAGAACTAAAATATGACACATCATAATTATTCAAATCAATTTATGAATAATTAAAAAATTTGTCCTTGTATATTAGAATTCTATGTCTATTAAATTATAACACTAGAATCATTTCAATTTTAAATAAATTTATAATTCCATGTTATGTTCTATACCTTTTTATCAATTCAAATATTTCCATTTTATTTCCCAAATCTATTTGAGATGATAGTACACTTCATAGGTGGTCATATTATAAAATGAATATTTTTTCTGAACAAACATATTTAATACAAACTAGTCATTTTTTTATGTAAATATGTTCAAAATACCACAATAGGTTGTTAAATGAAAGAAATTTCATTATAAAAAAACATTTAATGAATCAACCCCAAAATTGGGAATTAATTTTTTTGATGGAGCATGTATCATGAGAAATTATGAAACAAATGAAAAAGGGTTTTTTAAAGTTTAGGGGATCACCCAAAATATATGAAATTAAATGATTAATGGCTAATTAATTTATAGTACTTGGTCATACCCAAATATTTTTAAATTTTAATTATGATACAACAGAAATCCAATGTGCGATACTGTGATGTATTTTATAAAACATTGAGATTTTAAGGGAAAACATGAGACCACCAAACTCATTATTAAGTTCCTTCACTCATCGAATTTCAGGTATTGATTTGATCCTAAACAAGAAAATTTGGAAGAATCACCAAACACCATGAAAATAGGGAAAAATATCTCACAAAACAACCACATGAAAATAGATAATACAAAAAGATAAATGTGGAATGCGGAGTCATATTCTTTCTAAGGTCAGACCAACATGATGAATGACACTCGATTATGAGCTCAAATAAAGTAGAAACATTCTTGCCTAGGTGGAGGAGAGGAGGAGATCTATGAATGAATATTTTTGTGAAATGAAGGGAGGTGAAAAGATAAGATTTTGGTTTAGAAAACATTTTGGTATAACGTAATTTCAACCCTTTAATGAGGAACAAGGATTGGTCATACGGTTTGGAAGAACTTTGTTCCCAATATGCATTGCCACTGATTATGTTGAACTACCCATGCAGGTGAGGTGCACAGTTTATCAAATGATGAATATCTTTTTCAACCCACTATAGGACCTCATGAAATTTTAGAATAGTTTTCTGTAGTGCATCACATAGTTGTTTTTTGTTTTTTTCATAAAAGATAGATATCATTAATGATGAAGGTTAGAAGATGTACATATGCAAAGACATGAAGGGAAATTGTCCAGCCAGTGATGGATTGCATCAGAGGGGCCTGAAGCCGCAAGCTGATGGGCCGCATTGTTTCCTTCCTTTTTTGTAAAGGAGAAGGTGCAGAATGAAAATAATTGGAGGAGTGAGGAAATTATCCTAATTATGAGGCCAAATGACTGTAGTCCACCGTCATTGTCGTTAATGGCATCAATTACGATGAGGCAGTGAGACACAATGCTGATATAAACCCATCCACATTTTAAAGCTACCATCATAACTGCCAGGATGCCATTGGCATCAGCAACTGCTGGTTCCCAAAAGGCATGATGTGATTCATATTTTGCAGCAATGATTTTCCCTAGAAAATTATGGGCCAGGAGACCGAGGGAGAGAAGACCATCCTTGGGGAGTGATGCGTCAATGTTGATCTTAAGAAGGCCTTCTAGTGGGGGTTCCAATGAGAGGGATAGGAAGGGGGATCATTTGGCATATGATGTAACGCCCCGACCCCAGTGACCCGGAGTCGGTGCATTATTTTAATACATTGGCATGATTACAATGAATCAAGTCCCAAAGGACCGATCGGTTTAGCAGTCTTGGAAAATAGATTACATACATGAATGTTACATTACACTTCATAACATACAAAACAACATAAATAATCCTTTATGAATGCCATTATTACCTCGTCATAACCCTGCATATCAGTCACAATATAGTTCTTGGTATCCTGGTAAAAATAAAACATAAAAAAGGGTGAGCTCAAATACTCCATAAGGGTAAGAAATACAGTGGAAATTTTCATAAATAAGCATAAAAATTTAAGGCAGTGTATAACTAAAACATAAGGCTTTTAAACTTGAACATCAACATACCATGGATAAAATAAAATGAAATAATTTCCATTTACTTATTCACATGGATATTCTACTAATCGAATAATCACTTGCCATATAAATAACCACTTTGATAATTATGGAATTCATAATGCCAGACTATCATAACCACATAGCCAAGGCCCCGTGCCAAGACTACAAATAAGATTTTGTCAAGGCCTTGTACCAAGACACTAGTTTGTCTAATGAGACCTACCAATGCATCAGGGAGCTATAGCGGGCTCCATGTAAAGACCCAGAAATTTCAAAGAAATTTTTTTTCTTAATTTTTTTTGGAATTTTACAAGAATTCAGTTTCTGACGGCACCTGATTCTAGGGCCCGGTGTCCCTGGAATCTTTTTCCAAAGTTTAGCTCAGGTACGGTCAGTGAACGAATGAGCGGGTTTTTCTAACTTTTGAACTGGTGCTCGAAATTGAAATCTGAGGGCACCGATGAACTCACAGTGCCGGTAATTGCATAAAAACATCTTTTTCGGTGTTGTGTTTGCTCGGGTGTGGTTTTTAAATTTTCTAGTTAAGTAAATGAATAAAATAAAATGGTGTGACCAACTTATTTTATTTAAGTCACTTAACCTATGTTAAGTGGAGGATGTGGGACCTAAAATATCCTACCAACTTGGTAGGATATTTTCTGAGGTGGGACCCACACGATCCCCACCATTTTTTTCCCTCTAAGTAACTCACCCACAACCCCCCTCTTTAATGAAAGTCAACCGTGCGTTTTTCTGGTTAAGAAACGCCTCATTAAATTGGGCGGTTAAATCGTTACAATTAATTCATTGAATTAATTGTTCATTTCGTTTCTTTTGAAATTCAAATGTGTCACGTGCGTTAATAAAATAAGATCACTATTATTTTATTTCTGTTGGCACTTGTGGCATGGAGAGGATTTTGAGGAATGCGTTCTTCTTCAATGAAGAACACAAAGAACGTGAAGAACGCGAAGAACACACGGACCTCCGACGAAGAACCCCAAACCCTCGGAGATCGACAACGCGACGCCGTGTACCGCGACGTCAATGATGCTTCTTCCATGATGCCCATTTTCTATGCGACAACCCTCTTCTTCTGCGACGGTTAATTCTACAACGAACTCATGATCGACGACAACGTTGAGGTAGGGAATTATTTTTGAGAGTGATTTTATTCCCTTGATTCTTTCATTCTAATGAAAACAAAGAACACGGATCAACTTATTATCAAGTTGATCCGCGAACGTTTTCCTTGCGGGTTGGGATTAAATTGGTGAGGGAAGTTGTGGGGGATTTTTTTTATTATTGATCGTGATCTCATTTTTCTCCTTTCTTGGTTTCATTTTTGGGCCGCCTGTTATCATACTAACGGGAGGAGGTTGGACCGCACGAACACGGCCGACCCTCCTCCCCCCCTTTGTGTTTAAATTTTTTACGGCATGAGAAAGGCATCGAGGTGCCGTTGCACCGCGCAGGAATGAGAAAGAACGCGACGAAGAAGCGCGGCACCGTCACGTCGCGCCGTTGAGGCCGAATGAAACCGTGGGCTGAGTCAGGGCCGCGAAGGCGATTTGAAGAATCCGCACTTTGCTGTCGAAGTGCGGATAGACGGAAGATGGTGAGGTGGGCTGCGAAGGCGTTTTGAAGCCACCGTAGTAAAGTTCGAGTCCCGGGAGGACCGTTGGAGAAGACGGCGTGTTTTTCTGACCACCGGAACACGTCCGGTGGTCCACGGAGCAGCCCGCCGGTGCGCCGCCGGAAGAAGTCGTTGTGGCTGAAACCGCGGCCGCAAGGCGCAGTCCCGCGACCGCACGGGACCGGAGGGGGAGGGGATACGGCCGGCTATCGCGTCCGATGGCAAGGGTGGCCCCATGCGGGGTCGCGGCTCCATCATGCAGTGGCAGCGCGCTCCCCACTCTGCTCGGCAGTAACCGGCTGAGCCGACCCTCCAGCCGGGCCGGGTCGCGCCCAGGCCGGGCCGGGCCACCCACGCCAGGCCGGGCCGCGTCGGACCCAATCCCAGGTTGGGTCACCCAGTTCGGGCCGACCCGGGGGGGGGGGGGGGGGGGGGGGGCAGGGTCGATCCGGGCCCAACCCCCCGTTTTCGGATCACTTTCGGTCTTTTGCCCATATCTTGGGATACAGACCTCCGATTGACACACCGTCAGTTGTGTAGCGATCCTTGGATCGAGACGGTCGTTTCGGTATATTAAACTAACGGTTTTGAAGAACTTTGGGTTTGGCCGGGTTGGTTCGGATACAAAACCTATCGGGCCCTTGGAGCGGAAACACTCCTATCGTGATATCTGGACGTCCGATTGACGTGTCGTCGACATTGTTGGATTCCTCTTAATGAGACGGAACTTTTGGATTACTCCACTCGAATTTTGGATGCCGTCATAGTGCGGTCATGTTGGTTCGCTCATGAAACCAACCGGGCCCCTAAAACGAAAAAGCCAATAACTCACAGACCGGGCGTCCGATTGACGCACCGTCTATCTCGTTGAATTCCTCTTGAGGAGCCCGGACTTTTGGCTTACTTCTCCTTAGTTATGGATATAGTTGGAGTATGGATGAGTTCGATTGTACCCGAAATCCAACCGGGCCCCAAGAATGGAAAAGTTGATATCTTTCAGACCGGACGTCCATTTGATGAACCGTCAGCGACATTGGTGATAATGTTGAGAAACGGTCCCTATGAGTATACCCTATGAGAGTTCGGGGTATAGTTGAGATATGACCATGTTGGTTCGCAAACGAAACCAACCTGGCCCCGAGGACGAAAAGGCTAGTAACTCACAGACCGGGCGTCCGATTGACGTGTCGTCTGTTGCGTTGAGACCCCTATGACGAGGTGGTCCTTTGAGATACATCTTCGCGGGACTTTGAGATACTTAGAGTATCTACTAGTAGCTTGTGGAGCGGACCCTCCGGGAGACGACCGTATGGAGTATGAAGACCGTGTACCTGACTGAGACCTGACGACTGCTTGACCGACTCGACTTGGAGTGAGTTGACTAACCCAGTGGATGGAGCACTACTTGTGTTTGGGTGCAGACCCATGGCGGACGGAGCACTACCTGTGTGACAGTGCAGACCCGCGTTACTCGTCTGGAGAGTACCTCTGCATGCTACTAGGGGGTGTGCACTACTGTGTTCGGGTGGCATATATCGGCGGGAAGCACTACTGTGTTTGGGTGGCTGGCCCGCGGTTCTCGACAGGAGGAGTACCTCAGCAGTCTTAGGTCAGTGAGCAGTACCTCAGAGTCATGACAGGACCACTGTACACTCCAAAGACGGGGCTCTTCAGCAGTTACAGTTTCGATAATGAAAATCCTGGTTTGAGCTGATACTTTTGACCATTGTGTTTACCTCATGATTGAGATGGGTCACTTGATAACTTGGGTATATGTATGGGTATATACCTGGGTAGTGGTTATCCGTTGATTTCATGATCTTGGTGTTTCCTCATCATTGAGATGGGTTACTTGATAACTTAGGTATATGCATGGGCATATACCTATGTAGAGGTTATCTTTTGAGATCTTCTTGGTGGTTAAACTTGTTGGTTTTAGTGAGACCTTGATGGTCTCGGGGTCCCTACTGATTATCGTTATACTCACCCCTGCACGAGATTTGCCCGTACCTCATTCTGTTGGTTGCAGATCATGGGCATCACTGACGGAGGCCGAGTGTTCGAGGACTGGACGGTACCCGGAGGTGGACCACATGACAAGTCAGTATCCGGAGGTGGACTTCACGACGAGATGACACACGGAGGAGGTTCACGGGCGAGAGCATTGAGGAGATGTGCTATCTGTACCTACCCTTCAGGTAGGATCCATGGTGGACGATCCAGGAGATGCACTATCTGTACCTACCTTTCAGGTAGGATCCGAGGAGGACGACCCAGGAGCTGCTTCCATTCTTCAAGATGTTGTCTTTTTCTGTTGTACTTTTGTTCAGTTGTAGCTGTACTTTCAGTTGGGTTTGTATTCTGGCCCATTTACTTTTCATCACATTCTTTTGTACTTAGTGTTTTACTTTCGCTTGTACTCTGTGGTGTTTGTTTGCTTTTATAAAGGCAATCCCTTCCTAGTTATCAGGATTTACACCTTTGGTGCTAGTCGCCAGCCCCTGGCCAATGGAAGGTGGGATTGGGGTATTCACAACACATGCCCCGAAGACGGGTCGTGACCAATTGGTATCAGAGGAGTCGGTTCTACCGTAGAACTTATAACACTGATATTTTCTTTCTGTGAAGCAATAGTGTTAAAGGTACCGAGTGTGGTCTTCAGTTCAGGGAGTCCAGTGTTGGTGCGGGCAGCCGACGTATCCATACACCAGGACCTTGACAACTGATTTCCAACTTTGTGCATGAAAACACTGATTGTGTATGTGTTTCCATAAGTTTTTAAAAGTCATATCAATCCAAGTCAGCTCGAACCAGGTCAGCTGACCTGGTATAAGCGTTTGACCATGTCACGTTTTTTATTTCAGGATGCCTTTTAATGGACGACCAGCTAGAGCCCAGAGGGATGTGCATACTGACAGCCTGCCGAGCGACGAGGCTTTGGTACAGTGCCCTCTTGCAGCTGAGGCACCAGCGGAGGCACTAGCGGTACTACCATACGTTGGTCCACTGATTCCACCAGCCCCTGCAGTAGGCGATGCACACCACATGAGTGTGCTGCACGAGTTCCAGTGCCAGAGGCCACCGTGGATCCGGGGAGAGACGGACACGCAGGTGGCTGAGGATTGGCTGGAGGCTGTGGTGGGAGTCTTCAGGCTTGTGGGGACACCAGCAGACATCATGGTGACCTTTGCTGCCAGCCTCCTTCAGCCAACAGCAGGCAGGTGGTGGAGCCAATTATTCTAGTTTTCGACGGGATGACCTTCACATGGGAAGACTGCGAGACCTTCTTCAGGGTGGAGTTTGTGCCAGTATCTCTACACCCCGAGCGTTTTCAGGAGCTGCTGCCTTTGCCGCAAGATTTTCGATAAGTAGCAGAGTCATCTGTGGGAAGTAGACAGATGATGCAGAGGTACAAGAAGACTAGAGCCAGCCGTACGAGGAGCAGGAAGTGATATGAATGTTGTGGGAAGGGTCACCTAGCGCGTGGCTGTCCGACTCCTCGTACAGTTGATCCGCAGGCTTTGGAGGAGCCACCGAGGCAGAAGCAACGGTGGGTGCTTGAGCAACTGTCGAGCAGTGGACAAGTCAGTAGAGCTCCGAGAGCAGGTGGACAGGAGCGGAACTAATGGATATGTCCCTTTTACTTCTAGTACCATGTTACTGTTGTATTTGTGTCTTTGTACTATGAGATGCAATAATAAAAAGACACTTACCTTTGTGACGTTTTCTTTCCTGTCCTTTTGTTTGGTTGATACTGAGTGGTCCTGGTTAAGATTGTTGACTTGACCCTCACTTTCTAGATTTCTACTAGAGGAGACCCAGTGACCTCACACTGATACCGATAGTGTGACTCGACCCTTGGAGGCGATAGTGACAGCTGGATCTCTTGGTAGTTATGTCGAGGCCTTACGACGTCATCAATGCCATGAATGCATCATTCATGTCAGGATTGACTGTATTAGGAAATGGGCGTGGTTCATCTAGGGGATGAGACCGAGTTTCTCTTTTCGGAAAAGGAGAAATTTTAGCAGCTCTTTCAGAACATAGGCAAAGAAGGTGCAGATCATCCAGGAGCCGATGAAGACTGCACAGTGCCGTATAAACAGGAAACCGGCACCGGTCTTAGAGACTCGGGCATGTTAAATGTTTCAAGAAGTGGAATCTTTAAGGAGAGATGAGTCTGTGAAGTAGCAAACATGGAGGCAGAGCTAGGGGAGTAGCATGAGGTGGTGTAGGTTTTAACATGCTACAACCACCCACCCTAGTTGTCTCCGCTAGGCTCAGGGAGATGGAGGGCAGAGGAGGAGGGTAGCTGCGTGCGGTCAGGGAGAGTGACCTGATGGCTCTATGAATGATTCGAGGTATAGTCTGTGTCCAATACTAGCTGCCCTAGTAACAGACGTCGATATGAATCATTCCTTCCTTCCACGAATCATGTCCCATACCTTGATTTTCCGGTAAGCCGTAGATTTGACCCTCACCTCTGGAGATACCTTGGGAGAAGACTCGATAATCACACTTAAGCCGACAGTGTGATCAGACCCTCGAGGTGAGAGTTTCATTTGGAATCTCTTGGTGGCAGCGTCGAGGCCTTACGAGATTGGTTTGAGTATGGACTGGGCAAACATAGTTCATACACTAATTAACGGTATTAGGCAAAAAGGATGTGGTTTAACTATGACATCAGGATGAGTTTTCCTTGGTCGGCGAAAAGGAAGCCCCAGGAAGCACAGGAGGGTGCGACCGATCACTCTTGAGTCGGTCAACCTTACCCTCGTGGCAGCAGTTGTTTTGGGTTCTAGTTCAAAACAGGAATTTGAGACCTCTGGAGTTCGAGGATGATAATCACGTCCTTATACGGGTCTCACCTCAATGAGGTTTACAGAGATGTCGCCAAGGCGGCAAGTTATCTCCGAGGTTCAGCAGTCCTTCTTAGGTCCTCAGTTGGGTAGGTGGGGTGGTTTACCGCTTGACCCATCCACCTCAGTTGCACCAGGTGCACAACGACTTCCACGTATCTCAACTAAGGAGATACGTGCGTGATCCTTCACATATCATCGACCATGGAAAGATGGACAATTGCGATGGGGTGTCTTTCACGGAGGTTCCATTGGGGATCGAGGATCGACAGGAGCGGATCCTATGAGGATGGTCGATTCCATGGGTGCGCTTTCACTGGCAGTACAGGAACCTCCAAGTGAGCACATGGGAGCGGAATGCTCAGATGCATGCTCAGTACCGCTTTTGTATCCCTAGTTTGTGTTAAAGCTTTACGATGACGTAAAGCTCTTAGGTGGGAGTAATGTAAAGATGCAGAAATTTCCAGAATTTTTTTTTTCTTAATTTTATTTGTAATTTTACAAAAACGCAATTTCGGACGTCACCTGATTCTGAGGCCCGATGTGCCCGGAATCATTTTCCGAAGTTTAGCTCGGGTACGTTCAGTGAACGAATGAGCGGGTTTTTCTAACTTTTGAACCGGGGCCCAGAATTGAAATCTGAGGGAACCGATTAACTCGCAGCGCCAGTAATTGCTTAAAAACACCTTTTTTCAGAGTTGTGTTTGCTCGGTAGTGGTTTTTTAATTTTCTGGTTAAGTAAATGAATAAAATAAAATGGTGCGACCAACTTATTTTATTTAAGTCAGTTAACCTATGTCAAGTGGAGGTTGTGGGACCTACAATACCCTACCCACTTGGTAGGATATTTTGTGAGGTGGGACCCACATGAGCCCCACCATTTCTTTCCCTCTATGTAACGCACCTGCAACCCCCCTCTTTAATGAAAGTCAACCATGCGTTTTTCTGGTTAAGAAACGCCTCATTAAATTGGGCGGTTAAATCGTTACAATAAATTCATTGAATTAATTTTTCGTTTCGTTTCTTTTGAAATTCAAATGTGTCATGTGCGTTAATAAAATAAGATAACTCTTATTTTATTTCTGTTGGGACTTGTGGCGTGGAGAGGATCTGGAGGAAAGTGTTCTTCTTCGACGAAGAACGCGAAGAACGCGAAAAATGCGAAGAACCCACCGACCTCCGACAAAGAACACCAAACCCTCAGAGATCGACGACGCGACGCCGTGTACTGCGACGTCAACGGCGCTTCTTCCATGATGCCCCTTTTGCGATGCGACAACCCTCTTCTTCTGTGACGGTTAATTCCGCGATGAACCCACGTTCAACGACAACGTTGAGGTAGGGAATTATGTTTGAGAATGATTTTATTCCCTTGATTCTTTCATTCTAAAGAAAAAAAAGAACATGGATCAACTTATTATCTAGTTGATCTGCGAATGTTTTCCTTGCGGGTTGGGAATAATTTTTTGCGGGAAATTCTGGGGGCTTTTTTTTATTGATCGTGATCTCATCTGTCGCCTTTCTTGGTTTCATTTTTGGGCCGCCTATTATCATACTAACGGGAGGAGGTCGGACAGCATGAACATGGCCGACCCTCCTTCCCCCCCCCCTTGTGTTTAAATTTGTTGTGGCATGAGAAAAGCAGCGCGGTGCCATTGCACCGCACGGGAACGAGAAAGAATGCAGCAAAGAAGCACGCCGCTGTCGCGCCGCGCCGTTGAGGCCGAATGAAACCGCGGACAGAGTCGGGGCCACGGAGGTGATTTGAAGACTTTGTAGTTTTCTGTAGAAGTGTAGATCAATGGATAATGGTGAGTCGGGCTGTGAAGGCATTTTCAAGTCACCGCAGTAAAGGTCGTGTCCCGGGAGGACCGTTGGCGAAGGCGGCGCGCTTTTCCGACCACCAGAACTCGTCCGGTGGTCCGCGGAGCAGCCCGCCGGTGCGCTGCCGGAAGGAGCCGCCGCCGCTGAAGTCGAGGCGGCAAGGCACGGTCCTATGACCGCACGGGACCAGAGGGGGATGGGATGCGGCCGGCTACCGCCTCCGCTGGCAAGGGCGGCCCAACGTGGGGCCGCGACTCCATCACGCGGGGTAGCGCACCGCACGCTCCGCTCGGCCGTAACAGGCCGAGCCGACCCGCCAGCCGGGCCGAGTCGCGCCCAGGCCGAGCCAGGCCACCAAGGCCGGGCAGGGCCACCCAGGCTGGGCTGGGCCGCTCTGGCCGGGTCTTACAGAGACCCGAGTCGGGTCGACCCAGGGGGGGGGGGGGGGGGGGTTGGGCTGGGTCGGTCCGGGCCGAGACCCCCCGTTTTCTGATCACTTTCGGTATTTTGCCCAACAGACCTACAAGTGACGCACTGTCAGTTGCGTAGCGATCCTTCGATCCAGACGGTCGTTTCAGTATATTATACTCACGAGTTCGGAGAACTTTGGGGTCGGCCGGGTTGGTTCGGATACGAAACCAACCGGGCCCTCAGAGCGGAAACACTCATATCTTGAGCTCCGGATGTCCGATTGACATGCCATTGACTTTGTTGGATTCCTCCTGATGAGACAGAACTTTTGGCTTACTCCGTTTGAGGGTTGGATGCTGTCGGAGTGCGGTCGGGTTGGTTCGCTCACGAAACCAACCAGGCCCCTGAAACGAAAAATCCAATAACTCACAGACCGGTCGTCTGATTGATGCGCCGTCTGTCTCGTTGAATTCCTCTTGATGAGGTGGAACTTTTGGCTTACATCTCCCAAGTTTTGGATGCAGTTGGAGTATGGCTGAGTTGGATTGTATCCAAAATCCAACCGGGCCCCTGGAACGGAAAAGCTGATATCTTTCAGACCGGACGTCCGTTTGACGAACCGTCAGCGGCGTTGGTGATCACATTGAGAAAAGGTCCCTATGAGTATACCCTATGAGAGTTCGGGGAACAGTTGAGATACGGCTGTGTTGGTTCGCACACAAAACCAACCTGGCACCGGGGACGAAAAGGCTAGTAACTCATAGAACGGGCGTCCGATTGACGCGCCGTCTGTTGCGTTGAGACCACTAAGACGAGGCGGTCCTTTGAGATAATTATTTGTGAGACTTTGATATACTTGGAGTATCTACTAGTAGCTCGTGGAGCAGACCCTCCCGCAGACGAGCGTACTGAGTACGAAGACCATGTAGCTGACTAAGACCTAACAACTGGTTCACCGACTCGACTTGGAGTGAGTCGACTAGCCCTGTGGACGGAGCACTACTTTGTTTGGGTGCAGATCCATGGCGGACGGAGAACTACCTGTGTGACAGTGCAGACCCGTGGTACTCGTCCGGAGAGTACCTATGCAGGCTACTAGGTGGTGTGCAGTATAGTGTTTGGGTGGCATACCCCAGTGGGAAGCACTACTGTGTTTGGGTGGCTGGCCCACAGTAATCGACAAGAGGAGTTCCTCAGCAGTCTTAGGTTAGTGAGCAGTACTTTGGAGTCATGACAGGACCACTGTACACTTCAGAGACGGGGCTCTTCAGCAGTTACGGTTTCGATAATGAAAATCCTGGTTTGAGCTGAGACTTTTGACCCTTGTGTTTACCTCATGATTGAGATGGGTCACTTGATAACTTGGGAATATGTATGGGCATATACCTGGGTAGTGGTTATCCATTGATTTCATGATCTTGGTGTTTCCTCATGATTGAGATGGGTTACTTGATAACTTAGGTATATGCATGGGCCTATACCTTAGTAGGGGTTATCTGTTGATATCTTCTTTGTGGTTATCCTTGTTGGTTTTAGTGAGACCATGGGGGTATCGGGTTCCCTGCTAAGTATCGTTATACTCACCCTTACACGGGCTATGCCCGCACCTCATTGTGTTGGTTGCAGATGACAGGCAGTGCTTACGGAGGCCGAGTGTTCGAGGAATGGACGGTACCCGGAGGTGGAACACACGACGAGTCAGTATCCGGAGGTGGACTTCATGAAGAGATGACACACGGAGGAAGTTTACGGGCAAGATCATTGAGGAGCTATGCTATCTATACCTACCCTTCAGGTAGGATCCGTGGTGGACGATCCAGGAGCTGTGCTATCTGTACCTACCCTTTAGGTAGGATCCGAGGAGGACGACCTTGGAGCCTCTTCTGTTCTTCCAGCTGTTGTCTTTTTTTGTTGTACTTTTGTTCAGTTGTAGCTGTAATTTCAGTTGGGTTTGTATTCTGGCCCATTTACTTTTCAGCACTTTCTTTTTTACTTAGTGTTTTACTTCCGCTTGTACTCTGTGGTGTTTGTTTTCTTTTATAAAGGCAATGCCTTTCCAGTAATTGGGATTTATGCCTTTGGTGCTAGTCGCCAGCCCCTAACCTATGGAAGGCAGGCTTGGGGAAGTGACGGCACGGGCCCCGAAGACGGGTCGTGACACTCCACCTGTCACATGTTAAGTCCAATGCATTCCCATATGAAAAGGTTAAAGCATAACATAAACATTCGTATTAAAACTAGCATACGAAATGTAAATACTTCATCCATAAACCACGAATGGTATAAGAATAACACATCTACAATCAAACACATCACAAAAACATCAAAACAATATGGACGTTTTTATATCATAATAAATCAACTTCAAATTAACTTAAAATCCATCAAAGGATGTTTACATAGATGAAATCAAAACTATTTGAGAGAAATATCACTTTTTTTGAAATAATTTAATAGTCACACATTTATTAAGGATGTAATTTAAAAGAGATTTTTTAATCAAAGTGTCCCATACCACTTCAAAACTTTTTGAAATAAATATCTTTTAAAAACATTCATGTCCACATAAATAAATCCTTAAAATCATTTTGAAAACATGAAAATTAATTAAAAATATTTAGAAAGATAAATCTTTAAAATATTTAAAATTATGACCTTTCAGAAATTCTCAAAAATATTCACTTTGAGATCATTTGAAAATAGCCGCACCCGCCGTATAAGTTAAAAAACATTCTTACCTTAATTCTGTCGAAAAGGTAAAAAAGGACCTTGTTTGGAAAACGACGAAAAGATTCCTTTATATAATTCTTATAAAAATTCAAACAAGGGTATAAACGACTTTAACACATATTCCATAAAATAGTAAGAATGTTTTGAAATAAACTTTCATGAAACATGGATGTGGATGATAAAGAGGTCCCAGTAGATAATTACGTGTAAACAACCTCAGATAATGAAGAGATTGTGAAATAACCCTTACCTTGTACTTTTACTTGGTTGGGGGTAGTATAAACTCCATTATAATGGTTAAATAATTGTTATTAAATTATACAAGAATCATATACATTAATATGATATCATATTTTATCTTTTAACATTGATTTGTTAATAATATCTTAGTATTATCGTTGTTTCGGGTGTTAACATACACATTTTCTTTTATATGTTTTATTATGTAAGTCATTTTTGTCATGGATAGGTTGTATCTTAATAATATCCAGAATGATATCAAGTCCTTAGATGCTATTATTAATCATCAAATTATAATTAAACTAGAATGGATACGATGGAGAATGAATCTCATCGCATTCGTGGAGACGGTAGTCCGTACGTACGCACGAGCGACAATATCATTATTTTGATAATAAAATAATATGTAATTGGATGTTATATCATATATAAAGAATCATTATCATGTTATATTTATTATTTACATGAATTAAGCGTCATTATTATACCCATCCAAATAATAATTTATTGAATAACAATTACACCACGACGTGGAGACAGTAAGCCGTATGTACGCACATAAGGTGACATGTTATTAAAAGGATGGATAGAATACTAAAATATGGTTGTAAAATTTTTATAATAACATCAAAATATATATAATACACTGGATTTATATTTTATAATGTTAATAACAATGAAAGAATAACTGGAAGAAGAATGGAACTTGAAAAAGGGTGGTGAAATCATTACCTCTTCTTCGAGTTCTTCCTTTTGATTTGATAAAAAGGGCTCCATAAGTTGGCTTTATGAATAAAGGATGGCCTCTAGAATGAAGCGATGGAATTTGAGAGAGTATTTGGGAAGATTTTTTCGAACCAAAAGGCTTTTATGGTGTGACTTAATGAAAAGGTAGAGTGCCCATTTATAAGAGGGGTGAGGGGAATCTTTAGAAAAGCTAGAAATATTATTTTATAATAAATTCATATTCGGTTTGTAATGGCTCCAAAGGGAATTATTTAAGGTTTAAGGTGGGGATGGATCTAAAAACACTCAACCAATATAATTTAGACAGGTTTGGGTCATTATATTAACCTTATCTTTAAGTATTAACTCTTAGTTAATTAGTTTCACTTTTACAATGTCTCTTTGTATTTTTATATTCTATGGCTAATAAACTTACTATATACATCCAAGAGACCCCCATGTGGTCCATTAATGACACAAATATCATGATATAAGTCTCTTGGACGAACCTTATATTTTTAGGAATTTAATATCAATTTATAATATAATATTTGTTTTAAAACTCTTTTATGTCAATTTTGACACTATTCAATAATTGATTTTTGTAAAAATCATAAAAAAATTATTACTTCGAAAAAAGATAATCACATCAATCCTAACATGTCATATTAACCTAGAAAATTATTTTAATACATTAAAAGTCCAAAATTATATTTATTTGGGTATTTATAATATCAATTATTATAATTTTTCATTAATTACGTAATTACTGCATCATCATTGTGTCATAAATAAATTAAATTATTTAATGTCTAAAAATTATAAATAAAATATCATTATTTAGTAAATAGGTTTATATTTCTAATTAATATTTACAATATAATTTATCTTATGTATAACCCTATATTATAAATGTTTTAGTAAATAAACATTGATTTTAACTGTTTTAACTGTTCTTTGAATTAAATAATAATAAATGTCCTAATCTAATCCAAGTGGACCTAAATTATAATTTTTTATTCCTAAGGTTTTTTTGGTCGAGATAAACTTGTCCTATCAAATTAGGACTTGTGTTTGTGTCATATTAATATCATTTTTACCATTAATTACCCTATTTACTTTTAACCGTGGTAAATAAAAGCAAAAAGTTACTATTCACCAAAAATTATTTTCATCTCATTAAACCAAATTTTACTCCTTGATATTTAACGTGTCTCTCGGAATTTTGAAATTCCAATCACATAAGTGGTAAAATTAGTTTTTATGAAAAATTCAGTTTTCTAACTACCACTTAGTAGTTTCACTATTCATCAAAAATTGAAGTTTTCCAGAACAATGCCAAAATTTCACCCTAAGCTATAATTGATTTTCCAAATTCAAAAATGATTTATATTTTACAAAATAACAACCATATAAGTTTCATCAATTTATTTTATAATTAATTCCCACTGTCACAACAAATAGCATGTTTTTAAGAAACAATATATATCAAAAGATTGACAATTGTTTATGTCCAATTTCAAAATGAAATTAATCCTAATGAACACCATTATATAAAATTTTAAAAATATATTCTAATTAAACTTTAAAACCACTCAATAGTATAATTTATCACTAAGAATTATTTTGATTAAAAAATTGTTTTTAAGTATTTTTTCACTATTCATAAAAATTAGAAGTTCTCAGAAAAATACCAAAAATTCAACTTAGGACAGTTTCGATATTCTGAATAAAAAAATTAAGTCCATTTTGAAATATAAAATATATCTAATTTCAAAATTTTGGTATTACTATTCATAACGACTAGTTTGATTGGTTGTGGTGTGTTAGAACTCGATGTTGCGTACAACACACGCTATCACATTATTCAAAGAGAAGCGTACCGTAGAAGCATGGGGTGTAACATTGTAAATTTTTTCTATGTCCCCATTCTAGAGAATAAATTTATTTAGTCAAATTGAATATATAAAAGTTTAAAATATTGGATTTAAAAAGGGTTAAAGTTGGTAAAAGTGCCTTTTAAAAAATACTTCTTTTATCTGAAAAAACGAGTTTGTTCTTACATAATGTCTATGAAACTCATAATATGGATTCCAAAATTATAAGGATTATATAAAGTTTAAAATTTAGTTAATACTATTCATAACATCTTTTGAACGGCTTGTTTGGTAAGTCAAGGTGCGCTTGAACTCGGTGTTGCGTGTAGGGAAAGTTATTGAATTATTTTGAAGAAATAACACACTATGAAATATTGGGGTGTTACATTCTCTCCTCATTCAATAAATTGTGTCCTCGCAATTTGAAATTTTTCTTCGACAATAAAAGGTTGGAAATAGAAAATATCTTTGTGGGAAAACCCTCATCGAAAATTGGGTTTCTAAAATTTAGTCTTAATATGGGGAAAAGGGACATGAAAGGGTCACCAAAAAATTATGATCTCGATTAGGAGAACATTGGTGGTAATTAGAGACATATAATTGGAGGGAAAATGTAAATATTTATAGGTAGTGATTGAGGTCATCAATCACAAACAAGTGTAATATTGAGGTCCTTATATTCATCAATATATGATGATTTGAAATACCATCGGTTCAAAAAAACATATGGTATTAGGATAACACATTTTTGGTTTTAGGATTCCTTAAATAAAGTATAAGAATTAATTTCTTCATAGAATAAGAGAAGAAGAAAAATATATTCTTTACAAGTAGAGTTCCATCCTTTAAATAATTTCTACCACAAACTCATCTTTCAATCGAAAAGATAATAGAACGTAAAAAATTCTATTTATACTATTAGTATAGGGTTCCATAAAAACGAATTTATAATTCATCTACCAGATCATTTTAAAAAAAACTACATTATTTAATCCAGGACATCTCTTGGGCCAGTGGTAGGTGATACACCCTTGTCTCCCTTTGGTTGCGGGTTCAAGTCTCGCGGCCTTGCCGGTCGCGACGGGTTTCTGCCCGACCTCCAAGTAGTCCTTTTATGGCAATCCAAAATTAATATCAATCTAGAATTATCCAAAATACATCTGTCAAAACTCACAGTCCAAAATTTATAAGGAAGGTAAACATAATTTAGATCCTTTTTACCCCGTAATAGCATATGAATACCTTCATCATGTATTCTTTTAAAACACCGAAACATCCTGAATTACCATAATCCTTATTGATTACATTCATGCTCCCTTATTCCCTATAGAATGCTGTATATACTTCATCCATCCAAAAATGTTGTAACCTCCAACAATTATGGAATAAAAAAATATTTAATCGGTTTCAAGGTAGTCAAGAATATCAAATATAATTTACCCAAATCAACCATATCTTAGTCCGAAATAAGTACCTCAATATTAAAACCATATTTAGGTTTATCATTCCTTCAACCATATAATTTACAAAAAAGTTCAACTTGCTGTAGAGTCAATTTTCATAGTACCATAAAATCTCAAATCCTCAATGAAATATTACTACTGTACAATCCTTATATAGTCTATAATTATTATAACAAGTACATTGCTGATACAACACTCAAATGACATAATCAACATATGAACTCTAATCATTCCTCTTCATCTGTGGTAGTATCATAACTTGATTGTTATCCAATAACATCATTTGTGGCATAGTCTGATGATAGGTTCGCGTAGTGTCCACACTCCTTTCAAATGAAGCATTGTACATTTGAAACCATTTTCTTACCCTTGAAGTCACGTACTTGGTGCCCTTTTTCTTACACACATAAAACAAACTCTCATTCCTTTCAGGCAAGTTCCAGGGTGTTTCTTCCCACAATTATCGCATATGGATAAATTCTTCATTTCCCTCTTCCCTTTATAAATCTTTCTCTCTTCCATCATTTTCTTCTTTTGCTTCTCTTCAAATTCATAGGACTCAGTAAACTCTTTAGTTATCTTATCCACACATGATACTATTTCTTCATATGATGATAATACAGGGGAGACTATTTCCCTTTTAAAGTATGGCTTAATACCATGAAAGATGCGATCCTTCTTACTCATTGGATCATACTTATTACTGGAGTTCACATTCCTTCTACTGGGAACCATTTCTATATATTAGCATAAAATAGGCCAGTTTATGAATTGCAATGAATAATTCGAAACTCGTAAAATTCCTAATGAAAATTGAAAAGTTAATGGATATAATCAATAATCATAAAAATGTTTTCATTTAGAAAGTATATACTCATGATCCCTTCATAATAGTTTTTAATGAAAATGATAATTATCCTAAGCATATCTCCCGGGAGTGTCGTAACCAAGAGTGCAGCAAGGCCCGTTGTCGTGCACTAGTTCCCATTCGAGTCTAGCTCAAAGCGGTGTTTTTGGGTTTTACCCCTGGTTACATATGTTCCAGAGCCGCCTCTACCTGTTCGTATCCAAATAGGGGTGTATTTCTTAGAAAACTCAAAAAATCTCTACAATACCAAAATTCTAGGAAGTTCTTATATACTAATACACAAAGTCGATCTTAGGGCAATGTGCTCTAATCAGAGTTTATCTAAATCTAGTTTCCAAGGTTATTGCTAAACTTCCTTTGATACCAACTGTAACGTATTGACCCCAGTGACCCAGAGTCGGTGCATTATTTTAATAAATTGGCATGATTACAAAGAATCAAGTCCCAAAGGACCGACCAGTTTAGCAGTCTTGGAAAATAGATTACATACAAGAATGTTACATTACACTTCATAACATACAAAACAACATAAATAATCCTTTATGAATGCCATTATTCCCTTGTCTTAACCCTGCATATCAATCATAATATAGTTCTTGGAATCTTGGTAAAAATAAAACATATAAAAGGATGAGCTCAAACGCTCGGTAAGGGTAAGCAATACAGCAAAAAGTTTCAAAAATAAGCATAAACATTTAAGGAAATGTATAACTGAAACAGAAGCCTTTTAAACTTGAACATCAACATAGCATGGAAAAAATAAAATGAAATAATTTCCATTTACTTATTCACATGGATATTCTACTTATTGAATAATCATATGAAATATCAATAACCACTTTCATAATTATGGATTGCATAATGCCAGACTATCATAACCACATAGCCAAGGCCTTGTGCCAAGAATACAAATAAGATTTTGTCAAGGCCTTGTGCCAAGACACTAGTTTGTCTAATGAGACCTACCGATGCATCGTGGAGCTATAGCAGGCTCCACCAGTCACATATTAAGTCCAATGCATTCTCATATGAAAAGGTTTAGACATAACATAAGCATTCGTATTAAAACTAGCATACGAAATGTAAATACTTCATCCATAAACCACAAATGGTATAAGAATAACACATCCACAGTCAAACACATCAAAAAAACATCAAAACAATATGGAAGTTTTGTATCATAATAAATCAACTTCAAATGAACTAAAAATCCATCAACGGATGTTGACATAGATGAAATCATAACTATTAGTGAGAAATATCTCCTTTTTTGAAATCATTTAAAAGTCACACATTTATTAAGGAAGTAATTTAAAAGAGATTTTGGAATCAAAGTGTCCCATACAACTTCGAAACTTTTGAAAAGAAATATCATTTCAAAATATTCATGTCCACATAAATAAATCCTTAAAATCATTTTGAAAACATGGACATTAATTAAAAAGATTTAGAAAGATAAATCTTTAAAACTTTTAAAATTCTGATTTTGATAACGAGTACCTTTCAAAAATTCTTAAAATATTCATTTTGAAATCACTTAAAAGTCACATAATTATAAAATAAAGCATTTACTTTGAAAATATCCTTATAAGCATGTAAGGGAAGCTTCTAAAATTTTATAATGGCGGAAAATAGCCGCACCCACCGTATAAGTTAAAAAAAACATTATTACCTTAATTCTGTCGAAAAGGTTAAAAAGGACCTTGTTTGGAAAACGACGGAAGGATTAATTTATAGAATTATTATAAAAAGTCAAAAAAGGGTATAAATGACTTTAACACATATTCTGTAAAATAGTAAAAATGTTTTGAAATACACTTTCAAGAAACATGGATGTGGATGATAAAGAGGTCCCAGTAGATAATTATGTATAAACAACCTCGGATAATGAAGAGATTGTGAAATATCCCTAACCTTGTACTTTTCCTTGGTTGGGGGTAGTTTAACATCCTGTATAATGGTGAAATAATTTTTATTAAATTATACAAGAATCATATACATTAATATGATATCACATATGATCTTTTAACATTGATTTGTTAATAATATCTTAGTATTATCGTTGTTTCAGGTGTTAACTTACTCATTTTCTTTTATATGTTTTTTTACGTAAGATGTGTTTGTCAAGGATAGGTTGTATCTTAATCATATACAGAATTATATCAAGTCCTTATATACTATTATTAATCATCAAATTAGAATTATACTTGAATGGATACGATGGAGAATGAATCTCATCACGTTCGTGGAGACGGTAGTCCGTACGTACGCACGAGCGACAATATCATTCTTTTGATAATAAAATAATATGTAATTCTCTATTATATCATATATAAATAATCATTATCATGTTATATTTATTATTTACATGAATTACACATCATTATTATACCCATCCAAATAATAATTTATTGAATAACAATTACACTACGACGTGGAGACGGTAAGCTGTACGTACGCACGTATGGTGACATGTTATTAAAAAGATGGATAGAATACTAAAATATGGTTGTAAAATGTTTATAATAACATAAATGTATATATAATATACTGGAGTTATTATTTTATAATGGTAATAACAAAGAAAGAAGAAGTGGAAGAAGAAAGGAACTTGAAAATGGGTGGTGAAATCATTACCTCTTCTTCGAGTTCTTCCTTTTGATTTGATGAAAAGGGCTCCATAAGTTGGATTTATGACTAAAATAAGGCCTCTATAATGATTTTAGGGAAGTTTAGAGAGTATTTGGTCAGAGTTTTTCCGAACCAAAAGGATTTTATGGTGTGAGTTAATGATAAGAGAGAGTTCCCTTTTATAAGAGGGGTGAGGGGCATCTTTGCAAAAGCTAGAAATATTATTTTATAATAAAATTATATTCGGTTTCTAAAGGCTCCAAAGTGGATTATTTAAAGGTTAAGGTGGGGATGGATCGTAAACCACTTATCCAATAAAATTTAGACAGGTTTGGGTCATTATATTAACCTTATCTTTAAGTATTAACTCTTAGTTAATTAGTTTCACTTTTACAATGACTTTTTGTATTTTTATATTATATGGTTAATAAACATACTATATAAATCCAATAGACCCCCAAGTTTTCCATTAATGATACACCTATCATGATATAAGTCTCTTTTCCAAACTGTATTTTTTTAGGAATAAGATATCAATTGATAATATAAAATTTGTTTTAAACAATCTTTAATGTCAATTTTGACACTATTCAATGATTGATTTTTAAAAAAAATCATAACAGAATGATTACATCTAAAAAGTTAATCAAATCAATCCAAACATGTCATATTAACCTATAATATTTTTTTAATTAATTAAAAGTCTCAAATTATATTTATTTGGGTATTTATAATATCAATTATTCTAATTTTTCATTAATTAGGTAATTACTGCATCATCATTGTGTCATAAATAAATTAAATTATATAATATCTAAAATTATAAATAAACTGTCATAATGTAGGAAATCTTTTTATCTTTCTAATTAATATTTAAAATCAAATATATCTTATGTATAACCCTATATTAAAAATGTTTTAGTAAATAAACTTTGATTTTAACTCTTTTAACTCTTCTTGGAATTAAATAATAATAAATGTCCCAATCTAATCCAAGTGGACCTAAATGATATTTCTTTTATTCTTAAGGATTTTTTTGGTATATTTAAACTTGTAAAATATAATTAGGACATGTGTTAGGGTAATATTAAAATCATTTTTATCCTTAATTACCTTATTTACTTTTAACCGTGGTAAATAAAAGTAAAACGTTACTATTCAGAAAAAATTATTTTCGTCTCATTGAACCACATTTTACTTACAGACATCAAAAATGTCTCTCAGATTTTATAAATTCCACTCACAGAAGAGGTAAAATTATGTTATATTAAAAAAATTCAGTTTTTTAACTACCACTTAGTAGTTTCACTATTCGTCAAAAATTGAAGTTTTTCAGAACAATGCCAAAATTTCACCCTAAGCTATAATTGATTTTCCAAATTCAAAAATGATGTATATTTAACAAAATTCCAACCATATAAGTTGAATCAATTAATTTTATAATTAATTCCAGCTATCACAACAAATAGCGTGTTTTTAAGAAACAATATATATCAAAAGATTGACAATTGTTTATGTCCAATTTCAAAGTGAAATTAATCCTAATGAACACCATTGGAAAAAATGGTAAAAATTTATTCTAATTATACTTTAAAACCACTCAATAGTATAATTTATCACTATAAATTTTTTTTATTAAAAAATTTGTTTTTAAGTATTTTTCACTATTCATAAAAATTGGAAGTTCTCAGAAAAATACCAAAAATTCAACTTAGGATAATTTCGATATTCCAAATCAAAAAATGAAGTCCATTTTGAAATATAAAATATATATAATTTCAAAAATTATGTATTACTATTCATAACGGCTAGTTTTATTGGTTGTGGTGTGTTAGAACTCGATGTTGCGTTCAACACACGCTATGAAATTATTCAAAGAGAAGCGTACCGTAGAATCATGGGGTGTTACATTGTAAATTTTTTTATGTCCCCATTCTAGAGAATAAATTTATTTAGTCAAATTGAATATATAAAAGTTTAAAATATTGGATTTAAAAAGGGGTAATGTTGGTAAAAGTGAATTTTGAAAAATACTTCTTTTTTCTGAAAAAAAGGAATTTGTTCTTACATTTGTTTAAGAAACTCATAATATGGATTCTAAAATTATAAGGATTATATAGAGTTGAAAATTTAGTTAATACTATTCATGACTTCTTTTGAATGGCTTGTTTGGTAAGTCAGGGTGCGCTTGAACTCGGTGTTGCGTTTAGTGAAAGTTATTGAATTATTTTGAAGAAATAACACACTATGAAATCTTGGGGTGTTACATATGATGTCCATTGTGGTGCTTCCAGCCCTCAATCCAAGATGTTTCTTGTTCAATCCAGAAGTCGGGAGGTCTATGAACGTGATGGAAAATAGAATCGTTACGCTAGACCCAGATGATCCAGGCCAGGGTGCAAAGTGAACCCGCACTAACCGATGAGAGAGAGGAGCACCAGAACATCAGGAGAGCTAGGAGGACAGAGGCCACGTCCAGTGATGCATATGGTGTCGGAATCCATTTATTCCAAATTGCCTCAGCTCCTGGGCAGTGAATGATGGCGTGTAAAGGGGTTTCTAGGATATTCGGGAAAAAATACATCACATATTTAGAACATACCATTCCCCTATAAAAATCATGTCTCATAGTTTGGGTTACCTGGTTTTCACTAACCATGAACCGATGGTACAACCCTGTCTGTTTCTCCTAAAAATATGTTGTTGTGGCCCAATGCTTCTAAAAGTCATTTGAACACCCAAGATACCTCTCGATACATAAAACCCATCAAAAATTAAGTCTTTTATGTTTTTTATAGATCTAATTTTCATGAGGAATCTAGGTTAAGAAATCATAATACCCACCCAAATGAGAAAAATATGATTCCATTGAGAATTTTGATCTGGTCCAAAACACAAGATGCTACATTGACATCATTATGATCACTTTGAGTACTTGGTTATTCCTTTCAGTGTGATGAATTCGAAAAATATTTCATGGTGCTAATGATCCAGAACATTTTTACTTTATTATAATAGTTTGTAGTGGTATTCATTGATGACGTTATATTATACATGTGAGACATGTGAGGATAGTCATGATCATACTCCGAGGTAACTATCTTTACAAGAATCTCTAATAGTGTTATTTATAGATTTTTGATGTCCAATTTACAAGCCATTTCATCTCAATAGGGGGTGTGGTTTTGGATTTCATGATGATGGACATAGTGTGAGCTTGGGAACCAATCAAGAGCCTAAGAAATTTACAATGATTTCATGGATTGGAAGGATGAAATAATAAAATCATGCCCAATTTCTCTTGGATATCATCACCCTTGAATTCTTTAAGATGAAAGGGAAACCTTTTATATAGAAAGAGAGGTGTTATTATAACTTTCCAGGGTTATGCTAGAGGTTGACTAACACACCCATTTTGATATAGTCAGAGGAGGGTGTATATTATGTAGAGTTTTTAGGCCTCAATATATAAGATTAGATATCTCCAAATGTTGAGGTAATTGGTGATAACTTATGGGTTATCACATATGAGACCAAATGATAAGAATAATTTTATCCATGATCTAGAAATGACAATTCTAATCTTATCAAAAATTATGTGGCGACACTATCTTCTGGATGATTGATTTATCATCTATTATGAACACAAGAGTATCCAGTATATATTCTGACATAATGATTATAACTTGATACAAATTCAATGGATAGATTTATCTCAGTATTTTGACTTTGAGATAGTCTATAATCTTGTTCTGGGGATTGTGGTTGCAGATTCTCTCAGTTGGATATCTTGTTTGTAGTTACTGATTGAGGAATCAAAGTAGTGTGCCTCATTTCAGTTACCCTTAGTGTAAAAAGATGGTTTAGCTTACTCCTAGTTTATATTTGTTACCCAAAATTTTTATGACCTTATATGGAGGAACATATTGGAGATAGTTTCTATGAGACCATGTGTATTAATATATCCACAATACATACTATTGATGGATAATTTGAAGATGGGGAGCGTGTCATCTTTTTTATAGAATAGATGAGGGTACCCGTGATGTTGCTCGAGTAGGTTCTATGTATGCTTTATACATCCAATTTTGTAGTACATACAAGTGTGGTGAATATTTTCTAGGACATTCTACATCAATTTTTGTGGCTTGGGTTGAAGAAGTGTGTAGTATATTTTTTCTCTCAAAACCTTACTTATCTATAGGTGATGGCTGGGACCAGGTCCTAAATGGTTTAGATCAACCCCTTGAGGTACCAGAGTAGAAGTGCGATAGTATGTATTTAGATTTAATGATTTAAATTCAATTAATATATAGAGTACATGATTTCATCTTGGAGATTGTAGACCGATACTATGTCGGACCACATCCTAGCTATTCAAGAAAGGTGTTTAGTAGAGAACTTGAGATACCTTTATGAGTGAAAGACAATATATCTCTATAGAGTTATATTGATGATGGTTTTAGACCATGGTGGTCCCTTAAAATAATGATTATTGAGAGGATTACATGAGACCATTGGGACTTATTTGTTTTTGATCATGGTGTTTCACCCCCAGACTGACAGTAAGACTGGTTCTGGGAGACATGCTTTGGGATTTCATGTTGGATTTTGGTTGTATTTTGGAGGATCAGCTATCAATTTTATAGTTTTTCATACACGAAATATGTCATTCCAACATCAATATGTTTCAATTTGAGGTTTGGTATGAGATACCCAACAGGTTACCTTTATGTTTGACTAATTCAGGTGATTCAACACTCATGTAACCATATCTGGTACAAACAACAATAGAGAAGTTGAAGATCATCAAGGGGTAGATGAGAACCACCTAGGTTTCTTAGAAGTCTTATATAGACTAAACAAATAGTCCTTTGGAGTTTGAGGTGGGAGTCCATGTGTTCATAAAGGTCTCACCATGTTGTGGATTTCAAAGATTTTTTAGGACCGTAAGATATCTCTGAGATTCATTTTCCCTTTACAAATATTGTGTATAGTTGATGAGGAGGTGTACAAAATATCCCTACCAATAAATTTTGATTGCTTACCTAATATCATACATTAGTCTTAGTTGAGGTAGTATACACATGACACATCACATTTTATTAATTGGGGTGATCTGGGCATTTAGAATGGAGCTACATTTGTAGAGTACCCAATAAAGATAGAATATTGGTAGGATAATATCATTTTTGTTCAGTGTATTCCCTTAGTGTCTACCCATGGAAGCATAAGAACCATTATAAGAAAAACTAGGGGTATTAGATCTAGATGAGATCTCAATACCCTCATCATTATTAGTAGGATTTTTTATTCTTTGGAAGTAAATACATGAGGTGGGGAGAATGTAAAAAATTTATTTTTTCATTCTTATGATTTTTAATATTTTTAATATTTTTTAATCCATGCAAAGAGTTGGAATGGGATTTATGGGATCGGGGAGGCTCGACTTTGATATAATAAAAATATTAAATAAATTATAACATAAACACATAATTTTTACAAATTAATGAAATACAACCAAAATGGAGTCTCATGTTAAAAATATTATACCATCATTGGATCTAAAATTCTTGTTTCAGCCTATACACAACCTAGTATTTATACATATTGGGTGTGAAGATTCATCACTATCATAAGAAGAATAATAATAAAACAGATTAAAAGATATTTAAAAATATAATTTATATAATTTAGAAAAAAATCCAATCATCTACAATTTTAGTCATCTTATAACAAATCCATAGGGTTAGCCGAATAACCCTAGGGGTTTAGATAGGGGCATTGGAGGACGATTCTTGGACGATCAGTAAGGGATTGTGGATTGGGAATTGGCATGCCAATCAGAACTTGTAGATCTCACCGATCAATGTGGCGTGGATCCATTCTTCATCATCAATCATTATAAACCTATGTGAGGATGTTTTTTGTTTATTTTTCCCCATTTATTATCTAGTTTCAACTGCTTGTCAATATTTTCAAAAATCATGATTCATGTAACGATGGTTTATTTGAAAGTATTTATTTATGATCTTATGGTTAATAATTGATGTTTTTATTGGTTCTTGTTTCATTATTCAATATTCTAATAGAAATTAATCATGGTAAAAAAAATAATTGATGAGAATCATTCCCCTTATTATTTTTGAACATTTATTCACCCATTTTTTCATGTTCATCACTGATATTTGGTTTGGTTTGTGGTTCAACCAATACCCAAAGGGTGATTTTTTCTCAGTCATTCATTGATACAATGGATCATAACCACAAGTTAAGGTTCATGATCAATATAGTGTTTAAGGTACAATGATGATGAAAAACTGTCATAGGGTGATCAGAATCAAATTTTGAGAAACCCAGTTCATCATTTTTAGTTTTAGATGACATAGTATGATGATGGAAATTGATTGTTAGATTTGATATCCACAATATGGTAATATATGATAACTATAACTATTAAATACTAGATCTAAATTTATTGTATGATCTATTGGTGTAATTGGTGGTGGTAGTGATGAAAAATGGACACCTAGAACAATATGGATTTTCTAGAAAAGTCTCGATTACCTAAAATGTGGTCTAGAGAACACAAGCTGTGTGGTCCCATCCGGTGGAAACATATTTTACCCCTAGAAAAAAATATCACAAGTCAAGTAGATCCACCTTACACCGTGTGACCCATTATTGGTGAATTAGTATTTTCCCGAGGGCTACATGGGTTAAGACATGACCACACATAAGGGAACAACCAGAGTGCATGGGCATGACCAAATACTCTAACATTGTGAGGTACCCATGAATGACCATATAACACAGGCATGACTAAGAAGTAAATGATAACGTTCTAGAGTAAACAAACTCAAGAATGAAATATTTCAAGGGCTAGATCGATCTCTATAAGATGAGTATCATTAGAAAAATGTCTTTTATATTTATAATTGAATTCCATGCATGATAACAAGACATGACTAGTGGAAGCCATTGAGATAAATGCTATGTACTCTTAATACATCTTATATTCATTATCTACGGAAATTAGAGGCCCTATGAATCTTTATTGTGGACCAATTATAGTTGGGTGTGTTCCATCGGTTTATCCACATGAGAATATAGTGAGGCATTACATCCTAAGGATATAATGTGATCTCTTCTATAGGATTAGTATCATATTGATTTTGGGAATTCCTCTTTATGACCTAGGGTGTGATCCTCTATCATTTAATCACCATCCCATATTCCAGTTTAATTAATTGTGTTTACCAGTTTATATGGGTGTACAATCCCCTAATTAGTGGGTAATTATATGTTGGGTCTTGTATACCATAGAAAAAATGAGCGAGATCCCCTATTTTGTATCAATATCTTCATAGTTCTAGTGAGAACTTATTTTGAGAGGCGCGATGTGCATGAAATATCTGACTAGCATTATATGAGATAGCATGGCTCATGGAGTAAGTTGTCCCTAACAAGAATTTCCTTTATTCCCTGTGATGAATATCATGGATTGTAGTATGGTTGAGAACTATTTGAGACTTAGTTTATTTTATATGTAAATCTGGTTGATTTTATTTATTGATATGTATCATATTATGATTGACATGTATTCATGATGTTTACCTCACTACTCTATTGGTGGCTATGTTTGGTGATATCAGGGTGACCTACTATGTAATTTTATACTAACACCTACATGGGCTCATCGCACACATTTCATATCCTATGTAGATTAAATTACTTCTTACAAAGTCATAGTTGGACCATTAGTAGGTGAAGCATAGTGAGATCTAAAGACTATGGTTTTCCCTAAGATTTTGTATTTGACAGTGGTTCCTTCATTCTTAGTAGGTTATACTCTTTTATCAGTTGTGGTGGGCTTGTATTTAGACCATTATTATTTCCAATACTATTTCCATATTTTTATGTGGGATAGATGCTATATATACATGTTGGTATTATATTTGTTTTATTTTTCAGCATTGTGTCGGTATTTGGATATTTGTTCTTATGTATTGGTATCTTAGGCTAAGGCCTCCCATGTGTGTGATATGCCAACTTAGTTAAGGTCTTCTTACATAACTTATTGGAACCAACATTTTCATATATCACCCAGCTTACCTCTGACTAAATATTCCTTAGTGGGGGTTTTCATGATAATATTTATACCTGGTGTTTATTATCTACTCAGTTTCTTTTGAAAATTAAGATGTTCCTGTCCTTTTCTCCTTCGATGTTCATTCTGGACAAAATGTTAACAATTTCCTTTTATTTTCTTATTCAAATTAATCCTGGGTGTGAACTCTTCATCTACTCCCAATGATTCTTATTGGAAGATGGCACTCAATGACACTCTGTAGAGGAAAAAATTGTCCCAATATAAAAAAATTATAGGGGTTTATTTGAGTAATTACAAAAAATGGACTGATGTGTTAATTTATATAATAATGAAAAAATTTGATGTCTAATAGATTATTTCTATCCTAAATAATATTGGATACCATTTGGTGCATTAATAAAAGGGATAATAGAAAACAAATTAAATTAATGGAACGTTTATACTAATTTTTTTATATGAATAAAAAATTATTTTTACATAAATAAATTTTTAATGGGGGAGTTGATTACTAATTTAAATAGTCTAAAATAAAAAAACATTGAAATTTTATAATATTTTTAATCTTTTTTAATTATATATTTAAAATATTCTCCAAATTTTATTATTTACAACATGTCTAGGAAGAGGGACCTCTCAATGAAAATGAAAACACACACATGAAATAATCATAGAAGACTCAAATTAATGACCAATCTCACACCCCATATCACTTGTCCCACAAAGTTTTGACTTTGGGGCCATATTGTTTTATAATTTTCCATCAATAAAAGAATATTTTTTTTACAATTTTATTGTTAAAATAGGTATATTTTCATTTTAATGATAATTATTCATTTATGATCCATGTTTTTTCCATCATTAACTGTAATTGATAGAAAATGTATATGGTTATTTCATCTATCTAGATCATACATATATAACAAAACTTTTCATTATTCATGGAAAAAATGATAATTAACTAATTTATTAACTAAAAATAAAAATATAAATAATTTAAAAGTAGTGGTAATTGAAACAAAAAATGTCTAAACCTATGTTTTCACATTAGTTAATCAAAATATTGTTTTTTTATTATTATTAAAAAATTATTTTATATCATGATTATTGATATATGTTTATTTTAGGATCAAAATATTTACTATTATAAATTTAAAATTCCACCAATAAGTTGAACATGGTCATTTTAATTCATTTATTGATTATATTTATACTATAATTTATTCCATTGAAATTTTTTAAATGAACTAAAAAATATTTATGACTCATTTTCCATTTTTATAGATATGGATCATTATTGAACCACTAAAAAATATTAATATTATATTAATAATGTAAAAAAACTTTAAGATACATTTTGTTTTTTTATTAATGTCGTTTTATTTTTTATTTTATCATTTAACTTTTTATTATTGATAAATGCACGTGATTATCTCAAAATAAATTTTATGAACATTTATTCAATTAAATTTATAGTTAGAGAATATATTTTAGTCACAATTATTTTATTTAATAAAATTAATTTAATCATGGACTATTGTCCTCAATCATGAGAAATATTATAAATGTGTTTTGGTTATATATTTATTAATTTCTTTAAATTAAAAAAACATCCGAAAAATGAATAAACATATATATAGAATAAATAACACAGAGTATTTTTTTGTTTCATTTCATGATAAAACCTTTTTTAAGGTTTGAGATGTAACCATTTTATGACACAAATACACATGTGACCAGAAAACCTATTAAAATGTGGTAACCCAAAGCCCCAAAGACATGAAACCCCGTCACATGATCTGAGGGCCTCCCTTTGAATAATACTGACACAGTATCCACTACTCCTACATTACCCATCATTTATATAGTACTGGAAAATTACATATGAACCCCCAACCCTCAAAAGAGTCCATAATGATTTGATCCTCATTCAGATACAGGATTATGTACCGACTTTACCACTTAGACAAGTCCCCAACTCTATTTTATTATTAGAACAACATCATAACATATGTGAATTTGTCGTTAAAAAAATATTAATTAAATGTAATATTTCCATAATTCAGTACTATAATTTATATTGATTATGATGTTTACACATTAGTTGAGTATTTTAAAGTACAAATCCAATTGAAGTGTGTTTGAGTTGTGATTAATTGAATTATTTATAATGTTATTATGGTAATCAAAAAGATTGTTTTATTTGGATGGATTCATGGTTTTATGATGAAATAAACTTGTATTTGATCAATTTAATTATAATAAATATATTAATTATTTATTCTCAAATTTTAGAAAATTTAAAAATTCACATATTTAGGTTCATGTGAAGTAATTTTAAATTTATAAATTAATAATAGCAGAAATTAATTTATACTATAATATTTAAATTGATTAGGATAGTTATACATGTATTTGAAAATATAATAATATTGGAGTAATATAATTAGTTATCGCGAAGTATGAGTTTGGTAATTATAAATGAATTTTGTTTCAATATCCCAAATATTACTGTCATGATTTTTAATATTAAAATATTTTTTTTGGTTACAATAATGACCCTTGAACATGATGGGATTCATATGATCATCTAATTAGTGGATGACAACTGAAAATACATGATATCAATCTTCACGAAATTAACATGTAAATAATACATTAAAACCAAGTACCTGTGTAATGCCCCGACCCCAGTTACCCAGAGTCGATGCATTATTACATAACATTGGAATGAACACAAGGAAAGCATGTCCCGAAAGACCGATCCGTTTTGAATTATTGGAAACAAGATTCATACATAAGTTCAACATTATAACTTGAAAAGAAATACAACATTAATTTACTCCATTAGAAACATCCAATACTCCTTGATTAAGCCTTAAAGTCACTCATAATTAACTTCATTATATACTGGGGAAAGGAAACATAAGAAAGGGGTGAGCTCAAATACTCAGTAAGGGTAAGGAATACAGTGGAAGATAACATAAATATCATGCATGATGAATAATTGAAAACACATCCCTTTAGTAGTAATAAACATGAACACTTTTATGGAAGGTATATGAGTTTAGTAGATAATTCCATAATAAAACATAATGATGGGCATTCTACTAGTTGAATGACCACATGAACCATCAATATTATTTTCATAATGAGAGAATGTATAATGCCAAACATTTAAAAACATTTTTTCTAGGCCTCGGCCAAGACATATAAAAATGATTAGGCCTCTACCAAATAAATATATCAAATTGGGAAACGCCTCATCCAATTCCCCTTCTAGTTGTCTCATGAGACCTACCGATGCATCGAGAAGCTATAGCGGGATCCACTTGTCACTTACTAAGTCCTAAACATTCCTCAAATGAAAAGGATTAAATATAACAGAAACATTCATATTAAAAATAGTATAAGAGATGCAAAATATTTAACCATAAATCATGAATGGTTTAAAAATAACACATCCACATTCAGACATATCAAAAAACCTTCAATACAATATGGAATATTTGTGTCATAATGAATCAACTTCAAACAAGTATAAATTCCATCAAAGGATGTTGACATAGATGAAATCAAAACTATTTGAGAGAAATATCTCTTTAATTTTTTGAAATATTTTAATGTCAAATAATTATAAAATAAAACATTCAGTTTAAAAATATTGGTATAATCTTCTAAGGGAAGCTTTGACAATGTTATAATGATGGAGAATAACCTCACCCACTGTATAAGTTAAAAAAAAGACATCCTTACCTTAATTTTGTCGAAAAGGTCATAAATTACCTTGTTTTGATAAGGAATGAAAGATTCCTTTAGAAACATATAATTTCAAATAAGGGTATAATTTAATTTAAGCCATTGTCTAGTAAAGACTAAATAAATTTTGAAATAAATTTTCAAGAAGCATAGATGTGGATGATAAAGATGTCCCAGTAGATACTTACATAAAAACAACCTCAGAAAATAAAGAGATTGTAGAATTAACCATTACGTTGTACTTTTCCTTAGTCGAGGGTAGGTTAAACTCTTGTATAATGTTTTAATAATTTTTATTAAATTCTTCATCAACTATATACATTAATATGATATCATATATGATCTTCTAATATTTAATTATTAATAATATTATAGTATTATCATCGTTTCAGGTGTTAACTAATTTGTTTTCCTTTAGATGATTTGTTACATAAGTAATGTTTGTTATGGATAGGATGAATATTGTTTAATTTTAGAATGATATTATGACTGTAAAAATTATTTTTAATCATAAAATAAAAATTTTTCTTGAATGGATATGATGGGGAATGAATCTCATCGTGTTCGTGGAGACAGTAATCCGTACGTTCGCACGAGCGACAATATCATTATTTTGATATTAAAATAATATATAATTGGATTGTATATCATATAAAAATATTCACTATCATTTTATATTTATTATTTACATCAATTATACATCATTATTATACCCATATAAATAATAATGTATTGGATAACAACTACACCATGACGTGGACACGGTAAGCTGTATGCAGGCACGTATGGTGACATGTCATTCAAAGGATGGATAGAATAATGAATATTGTTGAAAAATATTTATAATAACATCATATTATATAGAATATAATGGATTTATCATTTTATAAAAGAAACAAAAAATAAAGAGGAAGTGGAAGAAGAAATAAACTTGAAAGAGCTGATGAAATATTTACCTCTTCTTCGGGTTATTCCTTTTTATTTGGTCAAAAGGGATCCCCAGGTTGGATTTATGACTAAAGGAAAGCCACTAGGATGAAGAGATATTAGTTGGGAGGATATTTTGGAAGGATTTGGTCATGTCAAATAGATTTTAAGGTGTGAATTTGGGAGAAGGAGATGTTCCCTTTTATAAGAGGGGTGAGGGGCACCTTAGGAAAGGATTGAAATATTATTTTATAATAATTTTTTTTTAATGGATCCAAAATTAACTATTTAAACTCTAAGGTGTTAATGGGTCCAAAAACACTCAACCAATAGTTTTTAGATAGGTTTGGGTCATTATATTGACCTTATCTTCTAGATTTAACTCTTTGGTAAATAGTTTGACATTTACCATGTCTCTTTGTATTTTTGATTCATATGGTTAATAAACGTACTATAAACTTCCAAGAGAACCCCAAGTGGTTCAATAATGACATATATAATTGTATTTAATCACTTTGGCTGAGCCTTTGATTTTTAGGAATAGAATACCAATTAATAATATAATATTTTTTTTAAAAACTCTTTTATGTCAATTATGACACTATTTGGTATTTTTTTTGATAAATTAATAATAGCATTATTACATTGAAAAAAATTAATTTAATCACCTCTAACATGAAATTTTAACCATGAAAATTAGTTAAATTCAAAAAAAAGTCCCATATTACAATTATTGGGGTAAATATAGTATCACATATTTTAATATTTCATTAATAAGGTAATTACCGCATCATCATTGTGACATAAATAAGTTAAATTATATAATGTCTAAAAATTAAGAAATAAAATACCATTTGGTAGGAAATTGTTTTATTTTTATAATTAATATTTATAGTTTAATAGATAACAAATATAACCCTATGTTAAAATTGTTTTACAAAAAGATATATGTTTATGTCATTTTTGTATTTACTTTAACTTAATTAATATAAAGTGTCATTATCACTTAAAAGGGGATCCATGGGGTCCCAAAGTGGACCCAGGGATGACCATGGTCGGACTTGTATCATCCAATAGGGTTAGGACACGTGTTAGGTTAATTTAATATTATTAAAATACTATTGTTTTACCCTTATTTACTTGATTTACCATTTAACCATGGTAAATAAAAAATTTACATAAGTATTCAAAATGTATAAAAATAAATTCTACTTATATAAACAATTTGGACCTCTTAATTCTAAATATTGAATTCATTTTTCAAAATTCAAAACACTGAGGTGGAAGATATTAATTTTAAATTAATTCCCATTGTCAAAATAGAAAACATGTTTTTAAGAAATAATAACTATCAAAAGATTGACACGTGATTATGTTCAGTGTAAATGTGAAATTACATCCAATGACAAAAAATGGATTAAATAGTAAAAATATAATCTAATTATACTTAAAAACCACTCAATAGTAAAATTTATCACTATAAATTATTTTTATTAAAAAGTTGTTTTTAATTAAAATTTAGTATTTTTCACAATTGATAAAAACTAAATGTATTTAGAAATATTACAAAAATTCCCCATAAACTAATTTTGATATTCCGAACACAAAAAATAATTACATTTTGAAAGATAAAATTGATAAAATTTCAAAAAGTGTGTATTTCTATTCATTATGGCTTGTTTGATTGGTTGTGATGTGTTATAATCTCGATGTGGCGTACAATGAAAGCTATTGAATTACTGAAAGGGAAACGTACCATGGATGCCTGGGGTGTTACATTCTCCCCTCATTCAAATAAATTCATCCTAGAAATTTTCTAGAATATTACAGCTTAAAAAGATTCGGGTGGTTATTCATCATAAGTTCCTCGGGTTCCCACGTTTCCTCTTCCATTTTATGGTTTCTCCATAGAACTTTTACCAGACGAGTCGTCTAGTTTCTCAACACTTTTTCTCTTGTATCAAGAATTTTTATAGTCTCTTCACAATAAGATAAATCTAGTTCCAATTGTAATTCCTCATAGGTGAGTACATGCGTTGGGTTAGACAACTATTTTCTCAATAGTGATACATGGAACACGACATGAACATTAGAAATACTTTTCTGTATTGCCAATCAGTAATCTAAAACCCTAATTCGTTCTAGAATTTCGATTGGTATGTTGTACCTAGGACACAATTTACTCTTCTTACTGAATTTTATAATTCCTTTCGATGGAGATACCTTCATGATGACAAGATCTCCTACATTAAATTCAAAATCCTTCGATTATCAGTATAGCTCTTCTGCCAACTTTGTGATGCTTTGATGAGTGGTTCTATTACCTTCACCTTTTCCATCGTTTCCTCAACAAGTTCTGGGCCTACGAGTTTTCTTTTACCAATATCATCACAACAAGTTGGTGTCTGAAATATCTTTCTGTATAATGCTTCATATGGTGAAACCTGAATACTTGAATGGATGCTATTATTATCGGAAAATTCTACTAGAGGTAAATATTTATCCCACATACCTTGAAAGTGAAGCTAGAAAGATCTCAACATGTCTTCTAAGGTTTGAATAGTCCGTTCTGATGGTCCATCAGTTTTGAGGGTGGTAGGCAATTCTCAAATGAAGTTCAGTATCCAGGGCTTTTAGAAGACCTTTTCATAATCTTGATGTAAAATGTGAGTCACAATCAGAAAAAATCGATAGGGGTACTCAATGAAATCATAAGACATCGTTAATATACAACCATGCTAAACATTCATGTTTTAAATCTTCTCATATAGAAAGAACATGTGCTCCCTTGGTATGAAAATCCACAATGACCCATAATGCATCATTCCTTCTAAGAGTCATTGGTAGTCCCATGAAAAAGTCCATCATAATATTATCCCATTAGCACTTAGGTATGGGAACAGGTTTCATGACTCCACCAGGCTGTTGCCTTCCAGCTTTAATATTTTGAAAAACCATAAATACTTACATAAAATCAGAAATCTCCCTCTTAATGTTGTCCCAACAAAAATGTTCCTTCAAATCTATATACATCTTGGTGCTCCGAGGGTGTATAGATAAATTGTAGCTATATGCATCATTTAACAATTTTCTTTTCAGATCATCTATATCGGGAACACAATGTCTCTTCCCATATTTCAAAATCCCATCTTCATATACTAAGTCGATCAATCACCCATCGTTCATAGATTTAATCTATTTTTGAAATTCCTCATCATCATCCTGAGAACATTTAATCCTTTCTAGTAAAGATGGTTCAGAATCAATTTGAAAAATCATTGATGTTTCACCTTCCATCTTTAATAGATCCATGAAAATAGGATCCCTTTAAACTCTCATCTTTTTCAAAACTCCATGATCCTTTCTACTCAATGCATCTACCACTTTATTTTCCTACACTAGGTTGTAGTGTACCATGAAATCATAATCCTTCAGTAGTTCAATCCATCTACTTTGCCTCATATTGAGTTCCTTCTGAGAAAAAATATACGTCAAACTTATGTGATCATAATAAATCTCACATTTTTACCATGGATATAGTGTCTCAAAATCTTCAAATCAAAGAGTACAGATTCTAACTCAAGATCATGAGTAGGATTGTTTTCCTCATGAATTTTTAGCTGTCGTGATGGATAGGCAATAACTATATCATTCTGTATAAAGACACAACTATGTCCTTTATTTGAGGCATCACTATAAATAACAAACCCATCATTCCTCAATGGTAGAGTCAAGATAAGAGAATTGACTAATCTTCTCTTTGGTTCTTTGAAACATTATTCACAATATTTTTTCCAAACAAATTTAACCCCTTTACGTGTGAGATTTGATAATGTGTTAGCCAATCGGGAAAAATTTTGGACGAAACATCGATATTAACCTACTAAACCAACAAAACTGCGTACCTCAGTTACACTTTTTGGTGTTGGCCATTATTGGATTGCATTTGTCTTATAAGGGTCAAAAAATATTCCATCCATAGAGACAATATATCCATCGAAATAAATCTTATGATGCCAAAATTCAGAGTTGCAAAGCTTCCTATATAATTCATTTCATCTGAGGGTTTTCAGAATGGGGCACAAGTGATTTTCATGGTCTTCATAGCTTTTGGAGTATACCAGGATAACCTCAATAAATACAACTAAAAAATCATCAAGATATTCCTTGATGTCTCTGTTTATTAGTTCCATGAAAATAGAGGGTGAATTAGTCAACCCAAATGGAATTACTGTAAACTCGTAATGTCCAAACCTGGTTCGAAATGCGGTATTCAGAATGTCTTCCTTCATCATGCAAAACTGATGGTATCCAGATCGAAGGTCAATCTTTTAAAAATATTGAACTCCATGAATTTGGTCTTATGAATCATCAATGCAAGGTAGGGGATACTTGTTCTTTATTATTATAGCATTGATCTCCTTGTAGTCAATGCACAACCTCATAGATCCATCTTTCTTCCCAATAAAAAGAACATGGGATCCCTTTAATGAAAAAATAGGGAAAATAAATCCCTTATTACTCAATTCCTCTTGTTGTTTCCTTAGTTCCACTAATCACATAGTGGACATTCTATAAGGAGTCTTCGATATGGGCCATGAACCAATAATTAAATCAATAGAAAACTCAATTTCTCGTTCTGGAGGATGACCAGGTAAATCTTATAGAAACACATCAACATATTCTTTCACAATAGGAACATCCTCTATTTGAACATTATTTTCCCCAACCAATGTTATTTCATTCTCTTCCTCTCCAATTATTGAATTTAGTTGATCTATTGGGGGTGGATCTAGATAATAATGAGGTGGTGACATTTCTACTCAAAAGATAAGGTTTTCTTTATCATCATCATCAAAAATTGTTACCTCCTTCTTCTTACAATAAATTTTTTCATCATGGTCCTCTATACTGAGGATTATATCAAATTAAATCATGGGTATGACAATGAGATCAAGAGATAAAGAATATTTATATGCCCTAATGGGAACTGATTCACAAAATTTTATAGCAATGAATTTTCCCTTAGGAGATTTGACTGACAACACCCCTGTTAAATAAAATAATAAATACATAATTCTCTTAGCAAACTAGGAAGATATGAAACAATGCGATGATTCAGAATCAAATAATGCATTGTCTAAATGTGAGAAAACCATTAAATTACCTAGAACCATGTCTTTTGGAGCTTCAACATTAGCAGTTGTGAATGTATAAGCTTGGCCTTGATCCATTGGCCTTTTCTGAGGTATGTTTTTCGGACTCTTAGTACATTCTTTTGCATAATGTCCCATCTCACAATAATTGTAGCATTGAACATTGGTAGTGTATATATTTCCCTTAAAATCACCATCAAGATGGCCTTTCTGTCCACATTTGCAGCATACTCCTTTTCCTTTTAGACAGGCACTAGGGTGCTTCCTTCTAAACTTATCATAGGGTGGAAATTCAATTCATTCCTTCTTCCCTATTTCCTTATTTCATTTCCCATAGTGTTCAATAGATATCTTCTTCTATTTCTATGATGTAAAGTTATCAGACTTAGATAATTCATTTTCTTTCTTGATAGCACACGAGACAATATCATCGTATGATGAGAAGGATTGTGATAATAATGCTCGAAGGAGAAATGTTTTTGACCCATAAAATAAATGGCCAATCATACTTATTGGGCTACATATATAATCTACACCATTCCTTGTTAACCTTGTATATTTATCTTCATACTTTGCGACATTCTCATCATTTTTTTCCTCAGACTCAGAAATTGCCTTTCCATATCCATTCGATGGTCACGAGGAATGTATTTTTCTATGAATTTTTTTTAAACTCCCTCTATTCCATACTAGATACATCTTCATTATCATTTTTGTTTTGAATCAATGACAACCATTGAGTACCATCTCTAGTGAGGTGATAAATTTCCATGATAACTTTTTAACTTTCGCTACTCCCCAAAGCATGAAATATTTTCTCAAAGGAATTTATCCATTTTTTAGCCACTAATGGATTTGAACTCTCATTCAATGTTGGTGGTAGTTTCTTCATGAAGTAGTCTAACATTGATCATCCGCATTGTGAATCAGGGTGCTCCATACGGGTATGGTTATTATTCATAACATGTGTGAGTTTTCCATGTATGGTGATAAGCTTATCAGCACTAGTTGCATCACCCGCTCTGCTATAATTATCTTGAGTAGGAGGGAAATTCCTACATGTATTACATGCACTGATATAGTTTCCATTTCTTCCAATAGGATCCATTTCTAAAAAATTGCATAAACTAGATTAGTTTATGAATCGAAATACCTAATTTCGAACATCTAAAACACTTAACATAAAATGAACGGTTTATGGATATAATCCATTATAATAAAAATGTTTTATTTGAGGAAGTATATACTCATAAAACCTTCTTAATGGGATTTAATGAAAATGAGAATTATCCTAAGCATATCCCCCAGGAGTGTCATAACCAAGAGTGCATCCAGGCCCATTGTTGTGCACTAGTTTCAGTTCAAGTCTAGCTCGAAGCAGTGTTTTCAGGTTTTACCCTAGGTACATCTGTTCCAAAGCCGCCACTACATGTTCATATCCAGATAGGGATATATAGCTTAGAAAACACACAAAATATGTACAATAAATAAATTCTAGGAAGTTCTTATATACTAATACTCAATGTCTATCTTAGGTCTATGTGCTCTAATCTGAGTTTATATAAATCTAGTTTCATGGTTTGTACTAAAAATCATCTGATACAAACTGTAAAGCCACGACCTTAGTTACCCAGAGTCGGTGCATTATTACATAACATTGGCATGATTACATGGAAATCATGTCCCAAAATACCGATCAGTTTAGTATTATTGGAATCAAGATTCATACATAAGTTCAACTTTACAACTTGAAAAGAAATACAACACTAATATATTCCATTAGAAACATCCAAGACTCTTGATTAAGCCTGCAAGTCTTTCATAATTAAATTCTTCTTATCTTGGGAAAATGAAACATAAGAAAGGGGTGAGCTCAAAGTATTAGAAAGGGTATGAAATACTAAGGAAGATAACATAAATATTAATTATGGTGAATAATTGAAAACATTGTCCTTTACCAGTAATAAACATGAACACTTTTATGGAAGGAATATGAGTTTAGTAAAAAATTCCATAATAAAACATAATCATGGGTATTATACTAGTCCAATGAAAACATGAACCATCAATATTTTTTTTATAATGAGGTAATGTATAATGACAGACTTTCGGAAACATTTTGTCTAGGCCTCGTCCATGTTGTTTAAAAATTATTACGACCTCAGCCAAAACCATATATAAAATTGGTAAAGGCCTTAGTCAATTCCATGTCTAGTTGTCTAACGATACCTACTGATGCATCTTGGAGCTATTTAAAGATCCACTCATCACTTACTAAGTCCAATACATTCTTTATATGAAATGGTTGATATAAAAAATAAACATTCATATTAAAAATAGCATACAAAATGTCAATAATTTAACCATAAACCATATATGGTATAAAAATAACACATCCATAGTCAAACATATCACAAATCCTTCAATTCAATATGGAACATTTAAATCATAATGAATTAACTTCAAACAATTATAAACTCCATCAATGGATTTTGACATATATCAAATCAGAACTATTTGAGAGAAATATCTCTTTCTTTTTTTGAAATCATTTAAAGATACATAATTATAAAAGAAAACATTTATTTTAAAATATTCTTATAATCTTGTAAGGGATGCATTGATGATGTTATAATGGTGGAGAATAACCGAACCTGTCGTATCAGTTAAAAAAAGTCATTCTTACCTTAATTTTGTCGAAATGGTCATAAAGTACCTTATTTAGAAAATGACAGAAAGATTATTTTCAAAACATATAAGTTCAAATAAGGGTATAATTGGATTTAGCAAAATTTCTAGTAAATACTAATTTTATTTTTGAAATCCATTTTTAAGAAATATGGATGTCGATGATAAAGGGGTCCTAATAGATATTACGTAAAAACAACCTCAGATAATAAATAGATTGTAGAATTAACCCTTACGTTGTACTTTTACTTTGTCGAGGGTAGGTTTAAATCTTGTATAATGGTGAAATAATTGTTATTAAATTATTCAAGAACTATATACCTTAATATGATATCATATATGATCATTTAATATTGGTCTGTTCATAATATATTAGTATTATCGTCATTTCCGATGTTAACTAATTCGTTTTACTTTATTTGCATTGTTACGTATGTACTGTTTGCTATGGATAGGATATATCTTATTCATTTTCATAATGATATTAAGTCTTTAAAAATTATTTTAAATCATCAAATGAAAATTAATCTTGAATGGATACGATGGGGAATGAATCTCATCGTGTTCATTGAGACAGTAATCTGTAAGAACGCACAAGTGACAATATTATTCTTTTCAAATTAAAATAATATATAATTGGATGTAATATCATATATACATAATCATTATCATGTAATATTTATTACTTACATCAATTATATATCATTATTATACCCATCCAAATAATAATGTATTGAATAACAACTACACCACGACGTGGAGATGGTAAGCCGTACGTACGCATGTATGGTGACATGTAATTGAAATAATGGATAGAATAATGGATATGTTTGTAAGATATTTATAATAACATCAATGTATTTAAAATATAATGGATTTATTATTTTATAATCCAAATAACAAAGAAAGAGGACATGGAAGAAGAAAGGAACTTGAAAGAGGTGATGAAATATTTACCTTTCCTTAAAGTTGTTCTTTTTTATTTGATAAAAAGGGCTCTTTAGGTTGGATTTCAGACTAAAGGAAGGCCTCTAAGATGAAGGTAAGACAGTTTGGATGATATTTGATCTTGGGTTGGCTGAGAAAAAGTGATTTTATGGTGTGAATTTGAGAGAAGGGGATGTTCCCTTTTATAAGAGGAGTTAGGGGAACCTTAAGAAAATATTGAAATATTATTTTATAATAAATTAATTTTCCATTTATAATGAATCCAAAATAAATTATTTAAAGTATAAGGTAGGTATGGGTCAAAAAACACTCAAAAAATAGGGTTTAGATATGTTTGGGTAACTATATTAACCTAATATTATAGATTTAACTCTTAGTTAAATAATTTGACTTTTACGATGTTTCTTTGTATTTTTAATTTATATGGTTAATAAACATAAAATAAACCTCAAATAGAACCCCAAGTGGTTCATTAATGAAATATATAATAGTATTTAATCCTTTTGGCTGAACCTTAGTATTTTAAGAATAGAATAACAATTAATAATATAATTATTTTTTAAAAAACTCTTTTATGACAATTTTTTCAATATTTGGTATTTTGTTATTGATAAATTCATAATAGCATTATTAAATCACAATAAATTCATTTAATCCACTATAACATGTAATATTAACCAGGAAAATTAGTGAAATTCAGAAAAGTCTCAAATTACAATTATTTGGGTATTTATAATATCAATTATTTTAATTTTTTATTAATAATGTAGTAACTGGATCATCATTGTGTCATAAATAAATTAAATTATATAATTTATATAACTTAGAAATAATATAATATTAGGTATTAAATGATTTTATCTTTATAATTAATATTTATAGTAGAAGATAAAACATATATAACCTTATGTAAAAATTCTTTTACAAAAAGATATATGCTTATGTCATTTTTGTATTTACTTTAACTTAATTAATATAAAGTGTCATTATCACTTAAAAGTGGCTCCATGGGGTCCCAAAAATTACCCAAGGAAGCCCATGGTCGGACATGTCTCATAAAATAGTTATAGGACACATATTATGGTAATTTAGTATTATTATAATTTTATTCTCTACCCTTGTTTACCGGATTTACCCTTTAACCATGGTAAATAAAATATTTACCGAAGTAATTATTCAAAATGTATAAAAATAAAAGTTAACTATTTACACAATATGAACCTTCTTATTCTAAATAAGGAATCCATTTTTCTAATTAAAAAACACAGAAGTGGCATAAATTAATTTAAAATTAATTACCATTGTCCAAACAAAAGGCATGTTTTAAAAATAATAATAACTATCAGAAGACAGACACTTTCTTATGTGCAGTTTAACTGTGAAATTACCTCCAATAACAAAAATTGGATTAAATGGTAAAAATATAATATAATTATACTTAGAAACCACTCAATAGTATAACTTATCACTATAAATTGTTTGGATTAAAAAAGTTGTTTTTAATGAAAATTTAGTATTTTTTACTATTCATCTAAAACTGAATGTTTTCAGAAAAATACCAAAAATTCACCCTAAGATAATTTCAGTAGTCTAAACCAAAAAATGAAGTCCATTTTGAAAGATAAAATTGATAAAATTTCAAAGAGTGGGTATTACTATTCGTAATGGCAAGTTTGATTGGTCGTGATGTATTAGAATCTCTATGTTGTGTACAACGCAGGCTATTGAATTATACAATGGGAAACATACCGTGGAAGCTTGGAGTGTTACAACCTCAATTTTTTGAACAATAATAGTTTAAATCGCCCTTATATGTAGAGTTTTTGAGGAATATCATGATGATCATTGAATAAAAGGACCAATATCTAAGAGAGTGCACTATCTAATGGATCCATGAACGCTTCATGAGGATATCTGAACAACCAAAGGGGTGGTAGTGCCTTCTTGGGAGTGATGAAAAATTGTTTTAAAGAGGATATATTAATAAGAGGCCAAAATACATTACACACCACACTCTCTAGAAAGAGGGGATCATATCCTCTTATATAGTAGTTCTCAAGGAATCATCTATACATAATATATCCTAAGCATTTCTGACTATTGAGGTATAATTTATTAATAATTTTCAATTAATTTAATTTTAATTAATTAATCTATTAATAATGGATTATATTTGATCAATGGATAGTTTTGGAGAAATTAATAATACATAGATACATACATACATACATACATATTTATGTATCATGTATATACATGCATCACATGAATAAAAAATACAAGTATCTTATGAATATCTTAAATGTACAATATATATATATATTATCATATATTATATATAAAAATCTCATTCATAGTATGCTTGTTTACATGCATCACATACAGGTACATTTTGGTGCCCATCCAATAGTTTCCCATTTATTCTAAAATCCCAATATAGATTTATGAAAAACATCATAAAAATTTTCCGATTGAACTAAACTCTTTTGGAGTAAGGTTTTTTTCATAAAACTATATTTATTTTAAGCAAACAGTTTTTTCCATAAATTATCATTACCTAATGTCCTAATTGTTGGACCCTATAGGACATATAAGAATTGAAGATAACTATGAAATCACAATTTTGTATATATAAGAAAAGTGTGACCTTTAGAAAATTATCGATGCTACTAAAGATACTAATGGGTCTTGTGAAATATCCATGAAATATACTCATATATGTATATGGACATGTAAATAATAAGATGAGTCATGTAGAACATATTTATACCCATATAAACCATTTTTTCATGACAATGAGTGACCATTAAGAAATAAAATTTCAATCTAGAATTAGTATATAATAAATTTTTTATTCTATAAAAAAATACTTACCATGTCAATGAATACGTCACATGTCATTTTTTATCTAATATGTACATCACATGTCACTTATCATAGTAGTTGACAAGATAATACATAACACTAATAAACATGACCATGCATTTCCTCAATATAATTCATCCAAGCTCCATATGTCATTAACATTTCATATATGTGGAAAATCCCATCTTTGTTGCACTCCATCGGACAAAATGACTTTAAAAATACCCAACCACTACTATATTATCTACGTTTATATATTAAATTTTGTAACTAGGGTATAAATGTATGAAGTATCTAATGGTAGGTATCTCACAAAACATATGAAATAATGATTTACAATAAGCATAAACCCCTATGTATATCTATAATTATATAACATTCAATGATATATAATTTCATTGATATTTCCATGGGATAATAATCCAATTATTACTTCAGGAATCTATTCTTCATATCTCAAATAAAACCCACTATAATGGATTAAAGAATATTTAAAATATTATCTTTCAAGTCATCACAACCCATTATACTCTATGATGATCATTGATCAGGGAAGACATAAAGTATTAATTTAAGGGGATATTTATGATTCAACTATTCATGTAATGTAAATTTTTATACACATTAATGAATAAAAATTTGAGATTTCCATTATTACAATTACATGATATTTTTAAACAATTATAACCAATATATCAATCGATTCTACATGAATTATTTTTGTAACTATAGTTTTTTTATCATTACATCCATATGTGATTTAAAGGAAATCCCTAGTGGCCATCTGATTAAATACTCTCACTAACCCCCTAGTTTGTAACATTTATGACCAAATCTAGTTTGAAAAGTGATGAGACATAAGAATCATATTTTTTAAGTATAAATCTTAGAACTTATTTTAAAACTCCTTAACTTCATAACATCAAATGTTACAACTCCATCTTCAATTTTTAACCTATAACTCGTTATAAGTACATCATCATTATATTTGTATCAATTTCTATCAATGGTTTCCCTTGAAATATTTTATAAATAATGTATATATTAACATTACCACCTTACCGGCATATCCTAAATGATTTTTGAATGATTTAATAACCAATATATTATTGTATCTATTAAAAAGCATTAAATTTATCTTTAACACCATACCCAAAATTTATTTAGGATTCCAAGTGATACACATTGTGTAGTTGTTGGTATAAGACATTAGGGAACAACAACGTTCACTTGTTATGAAAACTATAAATAACTATGTAGATTTTTTTATTTACCATCACATAGCCAAAACATAATTATGATATTAAGTGAAGATAAAAATATTATTAATTTGTTAAAAATACTTTTTTATGCAACTACATTTACTTTCTTATAGAAACTGAATATTATTATTTACATTTTTCGGGTCTTGTATCCTATCTCTTTTAGATATTAAGGGAACAATAAATCCAAAAAAATTTGAAAAATATTTTATTTTTTAACATTGAACTTCACCTAAGATAAAAAATAACTCCCCTAAATAGTTTGGGTAAAATTAATGTGCATTTTTGATATAATATCCATAATGGTTTTTTCAATCTATTGGATCATTCAGACCATTGAACATAAAAAAACATTAAGAACAATGAAAATTTTTTCATCAAATATTGACATAGGAGATCCCAAAACCTAAAGAGATGATCTTTGCATGTTCAATTTGTATTTAATTTGAATCTGATATTAAAAAATTATTACATTGTCATATGATATTTCATTAATTATTTTTTTGATCTTCCCAAAAACCCTTTCAGATTACATTCATTTCCTAGGGAGGATCCAATTGTAGAATCCCTCTTGTAGTGATCCAAACATACTTCTTTCATCCTCGAACAACATTGATTTTTTTCAAAATGCTAGCTTAAAGGATCAATGACCTTTTGTATCTCATTTTTATCGTTTCAAGATCCATTGGTATTGAAGGAGTTCTTATCATTATTGGGAGGAGGAGAGAAGGTGGAATTCTAGAGATACCTATATTGTTTTAAATGATTCTAAATTATCGATTTAAACTCACATAAGAGGTATAATCATTTATTTATAAAATTAGGGTTTTGGTTAAACTAATGTATAATTCTATAAAAGTGATTAATAAATATTTTATTTCTTATTAAATTGTTTTCCATATAATAATATTGATATTATTATTTTTTATGGCATGAGATAACTTGAGAAATGAAAAATATTATTTAATTGGATTTAAAATTAATATTTACCATAGGACAGGAATTTAGTCTTTTCATAATGTTCAACATTTATTTAATAAATAAATAAATATTTTATTCAAAAATTAATATTTCATTAATTGTATAAATAATTAATATTTATTAAATATTCAATAAATAAAAAACATATTTTATTCCCAATATAGTGAATATTAGTGATAAAAAACATGACTTTAATTAACTCATGAATATTAGTACTAAAAAATACGAAAAAAATTATTCCTCATCCTTGGGAAAAAAACTACTACAATATTAAAATTGAAATATATTTTAATAGAGAACTACCAAAATAATTAGTGTATTACCCTCTAGGATTTTTTCACATTGGTATTAGGCAATCTGGGATAAAGTCCAAGATTAATTTCTAGCAAGAAGTCAAGGCACTCAATAGAATAAAATTAATGTCATAATTTCAAAAACCACATATAAACACATACTATATAGTTGTATACTTTTATAATAATATATCATAATTTATTTTTTTCATCCATGTCATTTCTATCTATGCATAATATGACTTTTATTGACTATCTATAATAAATATTGGAGTTTTTTCCCTATTACCAACATCTGTATACATTATGATAACTTGTATTCATTTGTTTAATATTAGTAAACTTCTTATCTCATCATGATTTTTCTATTATGTGACATTTAATGTGGTAATATTCTTGGAGTTGTTGTTTCACTAAAAGCTAATATCAATTCCCCAATATGATGAGAACTAATAAGTGCCACATTAGTATTCATAAATATATTTTCTATTAACATATGAAACAATTTGTGGGTCACAAATGATATATATTCTATCAAGGGTGGAGACTCATTTGAAATCGAGGCACCTTCTCATGGTGTACACCCTTGGTAGTTTCTAGTGTAGAAAATTATCAATACAGTACCCACCAGAAGGAAATCCATATTTATATATTTTATTGGGTGTTTATATCTATTGATGTGTATATTGGTTCTTATACTTTATATTTTTTATTAATTAATATTATGAGTTCGGTACATTGATATATTAATGAAAATCATGATGAAATATATTAACAGTGATGTGGGATAAATTGAGTGAGTCATGAGTAGTATTTCATTAATGAATAATATGAGAAAGGATTTTTATCTATTGTTCATTAATGAATGCTAATATCTGAATCCATTAGATGGAAATTATATAGCCTAAATAAATCCATGGTCATGTTGTTTTATAGGAAATCTGAATATCTAAAAATACAAAAACATATACATCAATCACATAAGTTTATTGTTCCCGTATAAAACCTAAAGAATAAGAGATATCTAAATACAAATATTATATTACACCATAAAAATCTTCTTTCTATTTTTTGTCATTGTGACATTAATTACATTACATATGGGAGACTTAGTGTGTTTATAGACACTAATCTTTGAGTACTTAACATAATTCCATTGAGAAAGTGGTGTAGAGGTTCATACACTATGTTTATCCAAAACCAAAATTAATTAAAAATAATATTTATTATTTAAAAAGATGAAAAAATATAATCCCCACAGTTGGTTTAATAATTATTAAATATTTATTGATCACATATAATTTATCCCTAGTTATTCGATAGAATATTTTGTGAATAGAATATTTAATAAAAGTAAATATATTATTTATTTATTGGTGAATAATATAGTGTAATTTATTTACCAGATAAATATATATTATTCATGTTATGATAACTATTTTGGATGAATGGTGGAAAAACATTAATGTTCTAGTGAGAAATAACATACAATGAATATTATTTGAATAAATAATATTTAATTTTTTTAATGAGTTTATAAAATGTCAAAAAATAATAATATTTTTATTATGATTGACATAGTAATTTGTCAAAATTAATAAAAATAATAAGGGAACATGTGAAATTATAATTTTCTAACATTAATAGTATATAAACACAATTAAAATATTTTATTGATGTGTGGTAAATTTCATTTTGTTGTAAACTAAAACATTTAGAGGAAATTCTACAGATAACCTAGCAAGTTACCTCTCCATGAACTCTCTCAATAATAGATACTGATCCTCCTCCACCACCACTCTCGAGTCTATAGAGATCAAAGAGAACCCTTCTTTAAGAGATTCTCGAGGCAATCAAACATGAAAGTCCCATGATTTAGGGTCTACAGCGCTAGAAACTGAAGATTCCAAAGATAAATTCAATGGTTTATGGTACACCTGCGGATCATTAATGGATAAAATATACTATTCATTCCTTTAGTGAAAATATTGTAAAATTTAGAGACATTATCAAATTTATAAATGAAGAAATAATATTAACAAGGATTTTTTAATTTTTTTATAGTAATTATCAATAGTATGCGACTATATCATTTATTAGTTCTGAAATTCTATAATTCATTATTATTTGATTCATTCCCACTGGTCATATAATTTATCATCAATTTAATCTCATATTAATAATTTATTACGATATAAATTTGAGTTGGGGACCCCCATCGAATTATTCCGCAGCACCATGAACATACAAGTTTTATTAGAGTTGTCACATAATTATTTATAATTATTTATATATCATTAATTTATTTATACATTAATCATTAGTTTTCTATTATAATTTAATCATTAATTACTTTGAATCGTGATATCTCCACTTCTTCATCTTGGTTCTCAAAAATATAATAAAATCAATTAAATTTATGAATGAAATACATTCAAAGAACAAATTATAAGGTGGAGATGATTCTGGATTGATAGCATAAAAGTAAACACAATGTAGCCCATTGGTAAACATCATGTATCAATTCTCAATGAACCAATAATTAATTCAGACCTAATTCGGGCGATGATTATTTTTGACTTGTTGTCTATATCAAGTATAATTCGTAATACCGTCATCACTCTACACACATTGAAGCTTAACATGCTATGTAAATACCATCCATTCTATCTGGTCATTAATTTGATAGTTCATGCCATGAAATTACATGTTAATATGTGTATGCTACATGTCACATTAGTAAATAGTTAAGATATATAGTTCGCATTGGGATGTTCAGATGGTTACTCACCATATAACCTATGAGATGCATTTTTGTACACAATTAATTTTCAATAAATTTATTTGATTTGTTTAGAATTACGGTGGATCAAAAACTGAAGAAAAATTTGGATGAAAATTAAGATAAAATAATTTATTAAATGATTGATATAATAAAATGATTCAATCATGATATATCTTAAATAAGAAATATTATAATTTAATTATCTTTTTACTAAATGAATAATTTTCTTCATGTATGTGAATTATCACAAGCTTACCCCAAACATTTATATAGATTTGTTACTTTTATTATATTGTTTAACCAAACTAGTACCCTACATTCTATTTCTCCACTCAATATCTAAAGTCATGTGGGCCCATGGTTTCTTTTATATTGACCCCTAAAACTAATCCTTTGTATCCCATCATGTGTGTTTGGGTAAGATCTAAAAAAATGGATAGAGCTACAAATCTAGTGGAGGTGGTTATTGTTTAGAGTCATGGTGAAACAAATATAAGAGGTATATAGGGGTAGAAGTGGAATGATACAATAGGAACCAAAAAATGGTTCAAGGTGTTTTCCCCTAGGCCAGGGGTTTGTTTATATTATTCTAAATAGACTAACCATTAGTAAAATCTCATGATATTAGAACATTATTATTTTGTTTTTTTCAAGATGTATGGTATTTTATTATTTATTATCTATGATGTTCAAATGAATTAATGAGTTAGAGATCATTCAAGAAAGAACTAAAACTAATGGCCTTATGCATAATTTTTTCCACTTACATTATTTCTCACTTAAGTAAATCCCTGTAATATTAACTAGAATGTAATAAAGATAAAATGGGAAATTAACACATAATGTAAAAATCACTCAATTATTTATATTATGTTTACATTTCCATCCACTAATTTAGTAAAAAATAAAACTATAGATCAATGTGCTTGACCAAAAAATGTCAATGCGAATTCAATTATCGAGGAAATCTAACATGATGTTTTGGGATGACTTAACATAGTTCAAAATAAGGGAAGAATTACAAACAAGGAATTGGTGTAAGAATGGGGAAAAGGTTGAGGAAATCCAATTTATGTATTATAGGTTGGGGAAGCCACTCAACATATTAAGAAACTATGAGTTAATAAAGATAGGGTTAGGAAATCTAACCTAAAACCCATGAAAATGATTTATTTTCCAAAGCCATTGTGATAAGAAGAGAAATATGGACTTTTTATAAGAAAATGGAAATGAAACATGATATTATGAATCAAATGGTGAGGGATATTTTTTTTCAAAACATAGTGGGAGATTAATAAATATAATGTTAATAAATTAGTCAAATTTTATTAGAAAATGATTGAAAATGATATTTTAATAATTTGTAAAAATTGAAATAATATTGTATTCAATCATATCACTATAATCCATACCTGATAAACATAAAATTACAATAGGTACAACTTTTGAAGACTATCAAAGGAACTTATGCATTATTCTATGCATTGAAAAGAAAATTTTATGTTTTTGAAGAACCTATTATAGAAGCGACTGGTAAAGAGGCTAGTAAGGTAGAGTTATATGCCTAAGAGAAACATTTTAATGACACCATATAAGTTTAGTGTTTCAAGCTATCATACATGAACAATGATATTATGAATTAATATGAGGATATACATTCATAAAAAATGATTTTTACCTTTGGATACTCTATAAAAAGATGGTGAGACAGGATAAATACATGATATCCAATGCTCTATTTACAACAAAACATGGGGATTCAATGACCGATGGGCGATAACTAGTAAATATTATTGTCTACATAGAACACTTAATCACCATAAGGATTAAATTACTAGATGTTTTTGTAAAGATATCATACTTTATACACAACCTAGACCTTCTATAGTTTTATTATCAATTATTATATGAACAATAATGAAAAGAGTAATTAAAAAAATGTTACTCTGATTCAGTTAGTGGAAAACACTAACACAAAATTGGGTTTCCGCAGTGCCACCCATTATCAATGCTAAAAAAAGCACTGATAAGGGGCACTTTTAACAATTCCAAAAAAACACTGTTAAAAGTGACCCCTTATCAGCCCTTTTTAGCACCGATAAAGGCCCCCCTATCTGTATTTTGTAGCACTCTTAAAGGGGACCACTTTATCATTGCTTTTTATTATAGCACCAATAAAGGGGGGGGGGAATTATAACTGATTTTACCTAGTGATGATACAATTTTTATTTAAAAAAATTAATGGAAAATAATATATTCTTATATATGTATATTTTTGTTGATATAAATATAATATATATATTTAAATATGTTTTAGATATGTATAAATAGGCTATTACATTTAATATATAATAATTTTCCGAAAATGGATTTAAAATATTTTAAAAAATATTATTAATTAATAACATTCTAATTATCATCGATTAATAATCATTTAATATCTATTTGAAGACCCAAATAATCAAAAATATTAATTAAAGATCTAAAATAAGGTTTAATTTTAACTCAAACTTCAAACGACCATAACTTTTGATCCGACTGTCTATTTCAGCTCTACAACATATGGAATCAATGATTATGATGATCTCTACATTCTAGTGCCTAAAAAACTCTTTTTCACATATCCCGAGGTTCGAAAATGTCTATAAGGCCTATGAAATTGAGTTTTTAGACAGGATAACCTAATTTTTTTAACATTCCGATAGGTATAACTTCTGATCCAGATGTCCGCTAGGCCTTTACCACATATCATATCGAATAATGTTTCATTTTCTTCTATTTTACTAGTTTTGGAGTTGAAATAGACTACTGGATTAGACATTATGGTCATTTTAACATTCAATGTCTTTTGAAATACACATATATATGTATTTATTGGTATATATATATATATATATCTGTGTGTGTGTGTGTGTTGTAAATATGTATGTAGGTATGTATTTAGTTATTTATTTATTTATAAACAGGTATAAAAAACTATTTATAATTGTATTTAAAACAAATATTATAGATATATATTAATATACAATTAATTATATGGATAAAAATTTATAACAAAAAATATATATATAAATAAATATAAATATATGAATAAATAATTAAATATATTAATATTTGAATAAATATATTTTTATTAATATAACTAAATATATTTATATGAATATTAAACTTTATTAATATTCAAATAAATAAAACTATATATATATATATATGTGTATATCATTAAATAGAGAAAAAAACTAAATAGCTTAGTGGTAAAGGTGTAGTCACGCAAGGGGGGAGGTCTCAGGTTCTTGTATGGGTGGAAGTAGGGAGGGGCGCGCGTAGGCATGTGGGGGATGCACAGGCAAGGGCCTCGCACGGGAGAGTGGGAGGGGGTCCACCTAGTGCTGATTGGGGGGGGGGGTCAAGGGATATTAAAACATACCCCCCCCCCCACATTATTCTTTTTTAACTTTTCTTGACTTTTATCAGTGATTTTTTTCGCGGGGATATAAGGGGCCTTTATTAGTTCTTTTCTGAGCACTGATAAAAGGGACCCCCTATATATGCCTCAATTAAAAGAACTTTTTTAGGGATGTTAATTCCCTTTTCTAGTGCTGATAAAGGCCATATTTATCGTAGTAAAATGACATGGAGAATGAAAAGACCTATTATCGGTATAGGGAATAAGAAAATGATGATCAAGGAAAAGAAATCGAGGACTCATTACAAGATTAAAGATACGCAACCCCAAAATTCCAAGAAGAAGAGGATCCAATGTTTGGGAATTGAAAAGGAAGAAGTAAGTTTTTCATGTGCAAATCATATCCACTGGAATAGGAAATTCACCTAGAATAAAGGAGAATCCAAATGTGGATTTGTTATTAAGTTTTATCTTTCAATATCTACACAATGGGTATTAGATACAGCCCATGGTGCACATATCTATATACGAATGTAGGAACCAATTAGTTTCAGAAATATTTTATAACAGAGGCAGGTTTTCATGTTTCCAATGGTTCAAGACCAGTTTCTCTAGCCATTATATATTACAAACATTCATTTTCAACATTAATAATAATGATATTAATATATTTTTCACATGCCCCCAACTATTACCCAGAAATTAATTCTTTTCCTTCTTATATTTAGGTAGATTGTTTTAAATTTTAGAAATAGAATTTTTTTTCATTAAAAAATAAAATATATGGTTTGGTATGATACAATTAATTAATTGTATTTATGTATTAAATTTTGAAAAAAATTATTGAATATTGATAATGAATCAAATTCTCATAAATCATATTATAACGAACTGTGGAATCACCATCCTGGTAATATAATTTTTTGGGTTTGGAAAGGCCGTTTCAGGATAGTTATTTAGACCATTTGTGCTAAGAAATCCATTAAATATGTTAGTAATTTTTAAAAGGATATGTTACCAAACAACCATTCAGTGGAAATGTTGAAACATCCAGAGAACATATATGATTCTGACACACTGATGTATGTGGAGCATATCTAGTTGAATCTAGAGGCATTTATTCTTAATTTATATCTTTTATTTATGAATTGAGTAGATATGTACATATCTACATGATGAGGTATAATCCTAACTCCATTTTTAAACTAAAAAAATTGTTTAATGAAGTTGATAATAAATGTGGAAAGAACGTAAAAATAATTTAATTACAATGAGGTGGTAAATATCTTAACCAAGTGTATGCTAGATTTATATGGTAATTTGGGATTCTATATCAACTCACTCCACCTTGAACACAATAGTGGATAGACGTTAGTGTGGAACTGTACCATTCTAGACATAATATAATTGATGATGAGTCTTGCAGAACATCCATTATCTTTTTGAGGGTATGAAATCAAATTTTGGTATACACATATAACCGAGTACCAATTAATACTAGATATAGAATTCCCTTTCCTGAAATCGAGTGAAAAGAAACTTGTTCAATCATATACATGTGTATGGGGTTCCAGGGAATATGTTAAATACCTCTCAGGAAAGAAACTAAAACCCCTAGGCACAAACTGTAACTTCATTGGGTATCCTAAAGAAATAAAGGGACACTACCTATATAACCCCACAAAAAAGAAAGTTACTATCAATATACAAGCCATATTTCTTGAGATTGAGGACATAATTAAGTAGTATAGAGGGAGAAATATTGATTTAGATATAGTTGATTCTTTGGATACACAAGATTTGGTACATGAATACATTACACTTGTCCATTTGGAAGAAGTGTTTCCTGAAACACAATTATTTAATAAGTGAAACATAGAGGTCAATGAAAAAGGGAAATATGGTTTTTTAGTCACTAAAGATGGTGAGTTATTATGGGTTGAAAATAATGTACATCTATCATAAAAAATGATTAATAGAGATGAAAAGATAGAAGATGCAAATATTCCATGAATTATGAAATATAATCAATATATGATAACCGTGATTGGGTTCTAGTCAATCATCCAGTTGATGGAAATATTTTTTGGGGAAAAAGAGTATTCAAGAGAAAATTGGACATGTATGGTAGAGTAATTACTTATAATGAAATCATACTAGATTTATATTTTAAACAATGTTAAGTAATTCAATTTGATGAAATTTTTTCACAAGTTTTCTTATTTAAATCCTTCATAATTGATCATGATATAGAAGCTTTGCATGACTATAAAATTTGGAAGATGGATGTTGAAATAAATTTCCATAATTTTAACCTCAAGGAATATTTCTCCATGAAAAATCTAAGAGGGTTTTTGACTGTAGGTGATGCCAAAAATATATGAATGTTTCGGAAATCCATTAATGAATTGAATTTAACTTCCAAGACATAAAAAATTAAATTATATGAAGCTATAAAATATTTGGGTATTATAAAGAATAAATAATATACAGGTTTTTAAAAGAGTTTTATGGGGGTTGATTTTTTTATCCAAGTAGTATATTTTAATGAAAATTTACTTATTTTAAATTATGTAACAGTCATACAATCTCTTACAGACTGATCAAATAAGTGTTTCACTAGAAAGTAAATAGGTAAATCAGTCTATATTCAAGGGATCAAGATCATTAGTGATAAATACAAGAGGTTTCTTGGTATAATTCAAGGTTCCAAAATTGACCTGATACTAATGATATTTAGCATGGAATAATCCTAGAGGTAATTGGCTTTGTTATAGCGATCTTACATTTCTTAAATAACTATTACATCATTTTAAAGGTAAAAAATATAATAGTGTTACAAAACCGGGATCCAAATGATTAGTATATTGGGAATATTTCTTCCTTACCTCACTTATATATAATAAAACTAAAATATTTATTTAAAATATTATTATTTATCTTTATGAATCTCATGATCTCATTTGTATATGTAGTTATTTAAGGATATACATCAATGAAAGGGGTGTGATAAAATCCTAGTAAGAGGATAGATAAGGACCTAAATCAGTTGTACATGGGAGAGCATAATAATCATCATCATCACATAATCATTATAACATCATAATAATCATTCTATTTAGCATTAGATAACGTTATGTAATGTTTAAATGCATAAAAATGATAAATCGTGTCCAAGTGTTCAGATACTAAACATAGTTTTGAAAAAAGATAGCATCATGTACATGAAAAACATAAGTGTATAATCATAACATCATCATTATGAAAACATATACCATAATTTTCATGCATATTATTCATATTCTCATTAGATACGTCAAATTCCCAAATGCATTGGAGTTCTATATAATTTCGGGTGTACACAATAGATTATAACATTTACATAATCATGCATGACACATATAATATATATCAATAATAGACATAAAATATCCCATGGGAGAGAATGGGTTTCATTAATTAAAGCATAAATTCATGAATACATTTATGGGGCTTCCAAATGAAAAAGGGAAAACATAATTGGTATAAGAATCAACCTACTTGTGTGAAGAAGAATCAATCTCAATACGAGTCAAGATGTCAATTTGAAAGAATAATTATTCTAAAAAATTATTTTATTTGTCATAAAATTATATTGGAAAGATGAATATCTTTGAAAAAAGGGAAGAACACGGAAATTATGTTATAGTAAAATCAAAAGAACATCCACACTGAAATTTGGAATTAAAGAGGAATGTCCCAAACTGAAGGAGTTGGGTTCGTGAAATCTACTTACCTTATGTTTGAATGATTTATTCACTTTAATATAATAGATAACCAAATTAAATTCATTAATTACTAAATAAAATACCTCTTGTAAATTTGTTTTATTTTTTTATACATTTATTACGTTCATTTATGACCTTTTTATGAGTTATATAGTTCAATTTCATTATTCATGGAGAGTTTGTTTTCTTGGTTTTCATGATCGATTCGATTGTATATTTGAATATAAGTTTAGGTAAAATGGGAGTAATTATATCAAATTGAAATAAAATTTTATTAATAAACATAAAAAAGTTTTAATAATCTTATATATCATTTTGTTATATTGTATGAGGATGATACATTAGATATTAACTTAATGAAAATGATTTAATTTATTTTGGTAGTTTTTACGACCATAACAAAATGACTTCATTTTTATTAATATTATGTTTATATATAGGTTTCAAAAAATTATATACGTTATAATATGTACAATAAAATATTATTTAACCATAGAAATATTTTTATGATCGTAGTTGATGGAGAAAATAGAAAATTAAAACACATCATCCAAGATTGTGGTAAATCAACACATCATGGACAATGTTTTCATTTTTAGAATAAAAGGGAGAAGAGAATACATTTCATGATGGATATTCAATTAACATAACAAAATTATAGTATATATAATTTATTTTAGTTATCATTTCACTTAGATAAAGAGATATTACAAGATTATATGAAATGAAAATAAATTTAAAGGAAATTAAATGAAAAAGAATGTGGATTTTACCTCTTGAACTTTTCTCCTTGAGAACCTCCTTAGTGAAATTGGGATTAGTATTTTTTTAGAAGAGTGGTTCCATGACAAGGGGTAAGGGCATGTGAAGAGAATTGTGCAGAATTTGGACATGATTCAAGGATTTTGAGGTGTGAGTAAAATATGGGGTGAGGGGTGGTATTTTTAGGGGATGATATTTGTGTTTTTGGATTATTATTTTCAATATTTTATTATTTTTCAGTAAAATATAAATAGTTTTGAACCTTATCACTAAATAGATGAAATAATAAACCATATTTTGTGATTATTTTATTACATAATCCATAATTCATCCATGACTTAGAAATTTGTGAATTTATCTTATATCGTAAATTACCATACTTCATTATTTACAAAAAATCAACTATTTTTGAAAAATTCAAAAAATTATCTCTAATAATTTTTTGATGTATATAATTCAAAAATGAACTAAATTTTATGGAGATAATTATCTGAATATGATAAATAATTTTTTTTAAAAAAAACATCATTTATTAAAAAATATAGATTTTTATATTCTAATCGATTTTACAAAACCTTGAAAAATAAATTAAGGCCTCATAAAATTATCTTATAGTAAATAATTAAAAAAATATCAATTTATTAATACATTTAATGAAAATAAATTAAATTTTAAATTATTATATTAATTAAAAAAATTGACAAACATTTATGTTTCCTAATAAATACCAACACTTAATTTACCCTTTAAAAAACATTTATTTACTTATTCCAAGATAAAAATATATCATATTTTCATTTATAAGATAATTAAATTTAATTTATACATTTATAGGTGAGTTTAATATTCTATTGGCTAGATTACTATTCCAAATTGTCACATTATTGATCCAATGGTCATGTTACTATTCCATCAGAATATGTCTTATTAATATATATGAATATCACTTATTTCATTCTTAATTTATGAGAATAATATTTTTATTTGGATATTTATTCTATTTATTTGTTTTATAGCATATAATATATTTATTATAATGGGAAAATTGAATAGATAAATGTTTGGTTTGTTACATTCTTCCCGATTTTAAAATTTCACTGTCAAAATTTCATTTTCATAAAAAGGTGAGGATATTTCTCATTAATTGATTCCTTCTATTCTAAAGTCACTTATTCATAATTATGGTTCATGTATAACACTTTTACAGGGTGAAAATTATTTTTTCATAGTACTTTGTTTCTTTAGTACATGATCCTTACCGACTTCTTTTCATATGAGAGTTCATTCTCCAACTCTACCACCTCTGGATTCAATAAATGTGAGGTGTTAGGTATTTAATTATTTTTTAGGGATACATGGAGGACATGATAAAATTGAGACAGACATGGTAGAAGTTCATGATTATAGTCCACTTCTCTTTTTTAGTAAAGGATCTTAGAAAGACCATCATACCTTTGGTTTTTCTTCCCATTCCACCCTAATTTCGTGGTTTTTTATATGTTGATATTTGACGAAAGAATTTATTTCCAACATAGAACTCCAAGTCCCTTAGAAATTTTGCAGCATAAATATTTCACCATCTATGAGAATATTTGATATTTTATGGAGGGCTTAATCCATCTATTTTATCCCTTTAACAAGATCAAGTGTATGTTTGTTTTGTTTGAAAATTTTATCATAACATGTTTGCAGTTCTACATTGCTTCACATATAGAGCTTCATATGGAGCCATATGAATACTCATGTAGAAGCTGTTATTGTATGATAACTAAACCAAGGAGAGATTTTGATTCCATCAGCCATTTAATTCCACGGATTAGGATATTATAATTTCTTTGAGTCCCATAATAGTCCTTTCAAATTAGCCTTTATTTTAGGGGTGATAGGTCATGGTGAAATTAAATTCTATACTCAAATAATGTTGACGACGTTATCCGTATTCTGATGTGAACCTTATATCATGGTCATAGATGATCGAAAGTGGGACCGCAATCAGCCTCACCACTTCATTCACAAATATCATGACACGTTTTCCAAAAAAACTGTTCCATATAGAAATAATGTGGTTAGTTTTGTTGAGTCAATCCACCATATATCATATCATCTTGTTTCTTTTAGATGTTTATAAGAGCCCAGTGAAAATTTCAACAGTGACATTCTCCCATTTCCGCAAGGGTATAGGTAATGGTTTCATCATCCCTTTGTAATTATATATCTTTGAATTAACTTGCTATCATATCAAACAACATGAGATATATTACCCAATATTCATCTTCATTTTATCCCACTATAAGTTTTCTTTTAGTTCACAATACATCTTGGTACTTATAGGATGGATAGAGAAAGGTGAGCTAAATGCTCAATCTAATAAATCATTATTTATCTCGGGTGATGATGGCACACACAACCTCATTCAAAACTGAATCATACCATTATCATTGATATATAAATATTACAGCACCAATTCCTTTACTAATATATATATATTTTGAAAAACCAAATCACCCCTTTGTTCCTCCTTGGTCTTCTCTTGGATAGATGGTTGGGAAATAATTTGTACAAGATAGTATGTATTACTAGACTTTGTGATTTCAAGATATGTCTGTTTCATATACCAAAATATTGGGTATGTCTTCATCTGCGTTATGGATAGAGTTGCAAGTTATTTTCATCCAAGAGCATTAGCTACATTGTATGCATTCCATAGGTGATAGTTAATAGAGTAATCACATTAATTGATTTTCTATAACTATCTCCTTTGATGTGTGTGGGTATAATTTTATGTGAATATATACATTAAGAGATTTTTTCAGTATATATATCCCACTTCTCACTATAGAAGCAGTAAAGCTAGATTTTTAAGGACAATAAATAGCTGCTAGCTCAAGATCATACTTTGGGTTGTTATTCTTAGGTATATTTAACAACCATGAGACATAGTCTATCACTTTATCATTTTTCATAAGTACACAACCCAAGCATTTATTTGAAGCAACACTGTTTTTCACAAAAAATGTATGGTGGTGGTCCATGTTAGCCACAATAGAAAGTATGACATTGTTGTACTCTCATAGATCGTACTCTATCTAGTCAATATTTCTAAATCTACTTGGTTCCAATATTTGAATACATATTTGTTATCTAAAACCTATATCCAATAAAAACAATTTGAAATAGATATGTGACACTTGATTACAAAGGCATAATAATCTAACCCTTAAATCATTGTCTCGATGGATATTTTCTTAATTTCCCATTATTTCCACATGTGAAATACATACAATCATGTTCCCTTTATTTTCCCATGATCATTCTCTTCAAATAAGGTTTATGTGAAGAAGGTTTGGACTTATATCTCTTCACATAACCATTTATTTTGTTATCTATAATGACATAACGAGATTCATGCTTTGTACCCTTATAAAATTGGCGAAGAAGTGTGGGTGGATATAGAAAATACTTCCCAATGTTGTTTATAATAACATTAACAACAATGTTATATATTATTTGAGGAACTGATACATTAATGAGATCGATGTTCATTTCATTAGGCAGTTCAAACACTATAATATCTAGGAACTCAATGTAGCTAATGAATTTGACTACATGAGACCCATATGGTGATCCTTCTCCAAGATTAATTTGAACGAGATTCTTAGATATATCGAACTATCATTATAAATATATCTCTTGATATAGGACACATAAATGATCGAGAATGATATAAGAATCCATGTTTTCATGAGACTTAATGACATCTCTTGACATGGATGAAAGAATTAAACCCAATTCTTCAACCATGTCCCTCAATTTTTTGTCATATACAGAGACCTCTTCCTCACTCACCTCATTAAAAATAGGATTATATAATTATTATTCTAGAATATATGATTTTTATTCGTGGAGTAACCCACCTCAATAGTGTATGAACTACTCCATAAAGTTTCAACTAGTTAGAAGATGATATTTCTCACATATTAATCAGATAGATAATGTGAATGGACAATTTTTTAATATTATAAAATTTTAAAATAGTATATTGTCATTACTTTTCATAAATAAAAATTACAAGAGAAATAATAATAATTAATTTTATTAAGTCACCAACTTTTTTTTCAAATTCCAAAATCCCTCTACATTGATCTTAATATGTTTAATCATGTAGAAATTTTATTGCAAAGGATCCATATGCATCTTCTCATAACCCCAATGAGAGTTGGTTAATATAATTGAATTTATATATTGGTATCCATGTCTTTACCAACTATGAACATGAAACCCCTTGATTTATTGAGTGGACTACCAAATCTTGAAATCCTAACATGGAATCCATCAATACATTCCTCTATGTTTCATCATGGATAGGGAGTAAGGATTCACTTGATGTATGTTAGTTAAGAAAACCCAAAACATTCATAAGAAGTCTACGATAAAATTTGGTGGCCAAAAAAGGGTTTTTCAAAAACATAGTTTTATGGATTTCATTAATAATTATATAATTCAATGATTAGTTTGACTTAATATAGTTTATGTTATTTTTTTATTATGAAAACAGTTTCTCGTTTTATCCTTTATATATCCTATTAGTATTACGTGTAGTTTTTTTAAGTGATTAACAATGTTTGATAAGACATTTATATATAATCATTTAATTTAAATTCCATCTTTGCATATAACATTATTTATTTATGTGGTCACTATCTTAAACATAAAAAATAAATAATTCATTAGATAAAAATAAATATATAAATAAATACATGATAATGAGTATACCTAATGGTTGGTTTATTGAGTGGTAAATAAATCATTTTATGACCTAAGAAAAATAGGGTTTTTCTAGTCTTGGAACGTGTTGTATCATTACACCTATACACATATGTATCACTATGGTTGGAATTTTCTCTGTTCCATATTGAACCACGTCTTAGAATCTTGGGGTACTCCTTTTAATACATGTATTTATGTCTCACACGCTGGTTAGGGTAACAAAAATATTGTTTGAGCAGACTTACATAAATAAAAATATACATTTATGCACTACATAATAAAGTATATAGGGATGAATCATATGTCATAATAAATAATTTAATAATTAATAATTTCAAAACCATGAAATACTTTAAAGTGAATAAATCCAATGAATTCACAAGACATGGAAATGTTCAAGGACGACTATATACAAAGAACGAATGTGAAAATGTATATTTGCTTACATTCATTTATGTTCACTAATTTTTATTATTATAAATGTGGTTGTATTGATTAATTAATTAATTCCCTATTATTTAAATGACCATAACAATTCTCTTGGAAATGTCAATTGAAATGATTTTTTTTAAAATAGAGTTATAACTAACAATTATAGATAATTACAATAATTTAATTATTCATTTTCAATTCATTAAAACCATTATTTCATTGTCAAAAAAATATAGTGTCAATCAATGAAACAATGTTTTAAATCTTAAATTTACTATTTAATGCAATTTAATTGTGTCTTATATTGGGGAATTACATGACTTGTACTATCAAGCTATAGTTGGTATTCCTCATTATTTAGGTACTAAAGGTAAATTCAATGGGCGCCGGCATGTACGTCTGTTAGACTAAATGATGTTTATAATTCATCTACAAATAATGTATCATGATTTTTATGTGTATTTATAACCTATCAAATGGAACTATGTGTACTTCTAACACATGACTACATATCATTTACAAATAAGATACAAGTCATGTATCTCGCTTGTTCTGTGTCTACATATCCTGCAAAATGGATCACTTGTATTTTAGATGCTAGAATTAATAAAAAACATTCCATGTATGTTATCTACAGATCTTTTATTTCATTAATTTTCTTGTTTTTTTGTTCCACATGGTGTCAAACCATGTTTTTGACCACACTGTTAGTGTAAATTTCATTGTTAAACACTATAAACTACACAATGTGTACGCAATCTACACAACATGTAATCTGACATGTATTATTTCAGATTGGACTAGTCTACATGCATTATGAAATAAATTCACCATGTGTAGTCGCTACTTGTCATACAATATATCTCACAACACATCCAGATACATTACACTTAGGTAAAAAAAATGTACTCCAGTTACACACTGTGTAACCCAGTCGAACCGACCAGAATCATTGGCACTTCTTGATGGAATCTCTGATCATTTTTATTATGTTCATAGTCCATTATAAAAATGAAACCCACTAAAATGATAATTAATATATTGAAATCTTGTTAATAATAACATATTAAAGAATTAATAGTCTAGAAATTAAATATCCATCCATTATAGAGTATACATATCAACATTCAAATAAATAATTATTTATTTAAAATATTGAACCCTCTTATACCACTTGAAGGTTGTGGGTGTTTGTAGAAGATTCATGTTGGGAGAATAACAATAAATGATTTTATGATTCTATGGATCATTTTAAACATTGTATATGATGTAAAAATCATTACAAACAGAACTTCTAAAACAAATATTGACATTAGAGAACCTGTAATGATAATAGATGATCATTTCACATTAAAATTATAATTAATATAAATGTGAATGTAAGAAATGATTAAATTATATTAGGATCATTCATCAATGTTCTCCATGGTTTTCCAAAAAACCCTTTTAGATTTCCTTTATTGTGTAGGGAGCATCCAAGTGTTGAATCACTCTAACAGTGAACGATAAATGCTAATTTTATATCTAAATGAAACTAATTGATTGTTGTGAGCTAGCGTAACAAATTAATAATATTTTTGATCTTCTTGGAGATTTCAAGATCCTTCATGCATGATGTTTTTCTTATCATTCATAAGAGCAGGAGAAGATCAATTCAAAAGAGAATCATGTTGTGCACAACAATTCTAAATTCCTGATTAACCCTACTTGAATACAAAACCATCATTTTATAGACTACGAGTTTTGTTTGAAATACTATTTAATTGTGTACTGCTACTTAAATAATATTATAATCCTTATGAAACCCCATTCCGTATAATAATAATAAAAGTAATATTTTTTTATGTTGTACCCTAAATAGCATATGGATAAATATTATTGAACTAGCTTTAAATTAATATTTATCACTAGAAATTATCTTAGTCTTTTTAAACTCCATAAAATTTTTTGAATAAATGAATATTTTATTTATACTAAACATTTCATTCACATTTTTGGGAATAAATATTTATTTAATATAAAGAAAAATAAATAAATATTTCATTTATAACCTCATGAATAAATATTAATTAATTAATTATGAAATATTTTTTTAATAAAATTTATTTTTTTTAAAGAAAAAATAATTATTTATTACCTTGAGAATATTAGTAATCAATAAAACATGAATAAAATTAGTCATCAGTCTTAAGAAAAATAATTATTCTAATTTTTAAAATAAAATATAATATAATCAAGATTAAAGGAAATATTATGTTTGGACCTTTTCGGATTATTTCTTGATGGCATTAGATGAGATTCATTAATTTCCAAGATTATAATCATGAAATGTGTTTTGGATCCCAAGATAATGAAATAAGTGTCTCAAAATAGAAAAAAACATTGGAATGTTTCTTATGTAGTATTATCCTTTTGAAAATATTTCTCATCAAATAGGTTTTGCATCTATGTCATCAGCATATTTTCATGATGCACCTTTCTTTGACTATCTAAAATAAACAAGTTATTATACCATGACCATGGAATTTATGGTGAGAGTTTTATTCCAATAAATTGGTCGATGTGTCAACTAACATAAAGATGGAAGGAATATATCCTTCCTTAACTTATCCATTATTTGCATGTAATCTATGATGCGCCTAACATACCCTTCCTCCTACGAACATATGTAATCACTAGTTTGGTTAAAAAATATATTTTCATGAGTAATGAAATTAATTAATGATAATGATAAAGTGTACGGACCATTACACATGAACATATATTGGAATACCGGATGACATCAAAACATGTGGAATTTATACTAGTGAGTCTTTTCTCAGAGTCTCCTATCTTAGAGATTACCAAGTGCAAACATTATGAGAAGTAGTTTCATTCACTTACGGGTAATCGAACTTATCACTCAACAATATATCTGTCACATCAAAGATTGTTATACAACACCTGAACTGTATTAAATAAAATCATTTTAAAATTTTAAGGTTCTCATCATAGAGACGAAAACTTATGACCCTATCAATACGACAAATACTCTAGGATATTATTACATTAAATTCATCTAGAAAAATTAAAAATATTCATAAGATCATTTATTAATATTCAAAGCATCGAATGTACATGTATTGAAAAGTACCAAATGTTGGTTCTAGAACACAAAATCCCACACCACTAGCCTCATAGATATTATGTTCTCATTGAAATATCATTCTAAGACTCAACACAAACTACATTGTGTTTTATGAAATAACATTTTTTTCTTTTAATATAAGTATCTAACAAATTATCTTTTGTTATAATATCTCATATAGTATTATATGTGCATAGAGAATTTTTTCATTTGAAAAGATGAATTAATTAAAATATGTCACTCATAGGTGGTAGGAACAAATTCATTATATTTTAATAAACAAGATAATCATTTTTATCATAGAGAATACACTTCTATCCATTTAATTTTTCAAATATAAAATTTAAGAGATTCAATTTATAATGAAAAAAAATAATATTTTAAATTTAAATTACACTACTGTGAAACTAACCTATACCAACGATTTGGAATTGTTGGTATAGGCCTCCAAACCGTTGGTATAGCCTATACCAACGGTTTAGAGAACCGTTGCAAAGTAAGCCATTGGGATAGGTCTATACAAACGGTTTTCCCGAAACCGTTGGTATATACCTATCCCAACGGTTTTGGAAACCATTGGTATAATTAATATGTAAATCTATACCAACGGTTATGGAACCGTTGGTAAATGTATTTAAAAAAAAAAACATTCGCTGGGATTTGATCCCAGGACCCCTAGTTTATTATTGAGCGACTTAACCACTAACCTAACATGACTTTTGTGAATATAATTAGATAAATATATATATGTATTCTCATAAATATTTTAAATTTTAATTTATATAATGTTTTGGTAAGAAGAAATGATAAAAAATCAGAGGATCTATACCACCGGTTGTCAAAACCGTTGGTATAGGTCTATACCAACAGTTTTGACAACCGCTGGTATAGATTTTGATTCTAGATTTTGATTCTGGGTGTATGGTTGATTTGTGGGCAACCATTCCCAAGGGTTTGGGCAAACCATTGGGAAATGTGGCCACAATGTGGGCTTTCCGAACGGTTTGTCCAAACCTTTGGGAAAGCCATACCCTTTCCCAACAGTTTGGCCAAACCTTTGGCAAAGGTGGCCTCAAAGTGGGATTTCCCAACATTTTAGCCAAACCGTTGGGAAAGGGAACCTATACCAACGGTTTTTACGAACCGTTGGTATTGAAGCATTGGGAAAGGTCAGATTTCCAATAGTGTTAACAAATTATTTTAGAAAATTTAATGTTAAAGATAAATGAACAACCTTAAAAATTCTTATATTTCATTATGTCATCCATGTAAAAACTACTTTCCCCGCTTCATCATGAGATATACTTCAATTTTGGACTGTAACTTATGAACTCCTATATATTTTCAACATTAGTAAAATTTACAGTTGGAATAATATACCCATCAGAATCAAATAATTTAACATTAGAATATTTATATATTGTGCAGATACTCCACTCAGTTTCTTGTTGTATTTTAGGTATTCAGAATAGTTACTCCTCCAATATCTATTCTATCTATAATGTTAGTAATTCACTTTCCATTTCATGATTGATGTAACATGTGGTGTGAAATTTTTATTGTATCAGAATACTTTATATTAAAAGACAACATCAGATGCCACTTTAGAGAAGAAAAAATTTACCAGATAATAAATAACTATAGGGTAGTTCTTCTTTCATTATAAAAAATTGATTATGTAGAACTTCTTTGACATGTGAAAATATATTAAGTCTAGTAGATTATTCCAATCCCTAAAATTAAGGGTGACCAATTTGTGTGTTTACCGAATAGATAATCTATAACTAAATTAAAAATAACCAAGCAGTTATAATAATTTTGTTTAGTTTAATAAACCATTATTTTTCTTAATAAATGAATTTTTAATGTTCCAACTGGTTAACAATTAAATTATTGAAAACATTAAAAAAAATTAATTATTTTTATTCTTCAATAATTTAATATTAACAATAGTAAATATATTTTTTTTGTTAAAACATGTCCATGAAGGGGGCAAACATAATAAAAATATATATACACACATACATTAAGCCAAGAAGACTTGAATGCGACACCTCCCCATCACCATAAATGGTCGCTCTGACTGAGTTTTACCATTGGGTCCATATTTTATTATAATCCTCCAATTAAAAAATTATTTCCAAATTTATTGTTAAATATTTTATTCCATTTTAAATTTAATTATTCATTTATGCTCTAGGGTATCTATCCATCATTAGATGAATCCAACACAAAAATGACTCAAATTATTTGACATCTATTGAGGATACATATATACTAGAAAAATTAATTCATGGAAAAAAACATGACAGTTAAAGGATGGATTACCCAAAAATAAATTTTCAAAAAATAGAAAATTTTATTAGATTGGTAATAAAAACTGAAAAAAATAAGTCAAAACCGTTATTTGTACACTCCTAAATGAAACTATTATTTGTTATTATTTTAAAAAAATGTTTTTAATCATGATTATATGTATCATATAACTTATAAGAAGAAAACATTTTCTAGTAAAAGATTTAAATTCCACCGAAAAGCATAACATGGTATTTTTAATTCATAATTTTATGAAAATTATTCTATAAAGTATCCAATTTAAAAATTTTAAATAAAATTAATAACATTAAAACTAATTTTATTTAGTCCTGGCTAAAATAATTAATAATATACTAATAAATTTAATTATTATATTAATAAAAAGTAGGGAGGACCAAGCCTTCTGTAAAGGAAAATAGGGTTTGGTGGAAATGTAATGAAAATTTTCAATCTACAATTTTTTTCTATCAGTGAAGTTTTATTTTTCATATGTTTTATCTAAAAAATGCATGTTATTAATTAAAAATAAATGTATTAAATTTAATTAATTTCACTTATTTTTAGTGAAAATAATTTAGAAACATAAGGTTTATTTAATAACATTTATTTAATCATTGACAATATCAATAAGTCCAGAGAAATATTATGAATAATATATAGAAATATATTTTTCATTTCAATTAAATTAAAAACATAATCATAAAGACAATGAAAACATTTATAATAAGTAACTCCAATTTAATTTTTTATTTTAATTCCTAATAAAACCTCTTTTTTTGTTAAGATATAACCCTTATATGATCCGAACACAATTATGTCTAAATAACAAATTATAATTTGATGACCCAAAGTCACTATAATATAAAATCTCATCACATGAACCAAGGAACCCTTTTTAAATAATATTACTACACATAACTACAGTACTGATATATTAAATTTGTAAATCCCCCCTCTATAAGAGTACACTATGATTTGAACACCGATCAGATGCATGATTGTGTGGTGAATTTACCACTCAATCAAGGCCATAACTGCATTTGGGAGAAATAAAAAATGTATAACATATATAAATTTCATCATTTAAAATAAATAATACTAACTGATAAATAATAAATTTACAATTCATTAATATAATAAGCAAGGATCCAATTAATGAGGTTTAGAGTTGTGATAGATGGAATTTTTTATAATGGCAAGACAATAACTTGAAAACATTGTTTATTTAGTTGACATCATGAGATTATGAATCTATAAACATTATGTCAATTAATTTTATTATCAATAATTTATTAATTAATTATTTTTAAATTTTATTAAATTATAAAATTCCCAAATTTTTTTGTTGTGAATTCATTTTAAATTTAGAAATGTATTTTAAAAAATTGTAATTTTTTAATAAGATGTTTAAATAGATTTGGATAGTTGAAATTGAATTTGAAATTATTTTTTGATTGGATTAATATGATTAATTATCAATAATATTGAACTTGGAAATTATAAATTAATTCTAGAAAAATATCGCAAATATTTTAGGCAAAAATTGAAAGATTAAAAATATTTTTTTTTCAATTTACAATAATAATAATGTACATTTGCACACTACTACAAAAGATTTCCTTTAAAAGTGAAAAAAATATTTAAAAACTCTAAAAAAGAAATGTTTTCCTAAGAACCATTAAAAGGGGGTCCTTTTTATCAACACTTAAAAAAGAGATAATAAATTCCCCTTTTATTGACACTAAAAAAGAACTGATAAAAGTATAAAAAATTAATTTTTTCCTTTAAATGTAAAAATATTTGAAGGTTGGACTGCCACCCTTTTATCTGTACTTGAAACCCCATTTTAATAGTGCTTTTCTATCAGCCTAAAACCCTTTTATCGTTGCAGTTTGGTTTTTTGCTTTTCCCACTTACTTATATTTTCTTGTTCGTGTATTTTTATATAAATTTTTATTTGAATATATTTCACCACATTTTTTCATCCACATGTAAATATATATATATATATATATATAATTAATTTTAAATACATTTAGAAAATATGTTTTATGTGTGGGTGTGTTAATATATACATACATAAATACACGTATATATTAAATGTGTGCCTATAACTATAATTATACATATTTATATTCATATTTATTCACATATATTATATATATGTATATATATATATATATATATTAGAATATATAGATAAAAATATATATCTATTTTTCAATACACACACACACATATATTTATTATACACATTAATTGTATAGGTAAAAAATTATTCATTTATTTTTATTTTAAACAAAATTTATATTATATTTTGTTTAGATATGGCTTATATATTGATAAATACATTTTAAATATAATTATGTTTACATATTTTTTTTTAAAATAAATTTGATGGTGTAAAGATATAAAAATATGTATATATTTAATTATAAATAATATTAAAATGTGAAAAATGATAAAATTTTTACTTGATATTAATTATATTCATGTAATCATTAAGGATTAATTGAGACTCCATAAGTATTATACCAATACCCCTTAAATGATGACAAAATTCCCTGAAATGTAAAAAATGGGGGTACCCCAACAAAAAAAATCTATTTTGGAGTACTTCGAGGCCATTTTTAACCCCTTAAAACAATAATGGGAGTCATTATGGCCACAAAAGTGTAAATATTTTTGAGTTCTTTGATTTGATATGTGGTAGATCTCAAACAGACACCCACATCAAAATTTTATTGTTGTTTGGATTGTGAGAAACATTTTTAACTTAATATAGGTTGTTTATTAATTTAATGATATAATTAATCTTCAGATTGTGATTAATTGTCAATTACTCGATACTAATTAGAGAATTATTAATTATCATTATATATTTAATTTTTTTAATGAATTATTTATTACGTATATTATATATTAATTCTAAATGTGTATTTATCCTTATATAAAATATACTTGTTAAAATATGTTATATTTATATCAATATACATATATTTATATATCAATATATGATTTTAAATGGTAAATATTTTTTTTAACAAATAAACATCCTTTTATGGAATCAAAAAATTGAATTAGAACTAATAGAATTTCCTATTATTAGCATTTTTGAGTACTGCTAAAGGATAGATGTAACACCCCAAACTTCTACGGTACGGTTCTCTTTGAATAATGTGATAGCGTGTGTTGTACGCAACATTGAGTTCTAACACACCACAACCAATCAAACTTGCCATTATGAATAGTAATACCTAATTTTTGAAATTATATATATTTAATATTTCAAAATGGACTTCATTTTTGGACTCAGAATATCGAAATTATCCTAAGTTGAATTTGTTGTATTTTTCTGAGAACATCCAATTTTTATGGATAGTGAAAAATACTTAAAAAATACTTTTTTAATAAAAATAATTTATATTGATAAATTATATGATTTAGTTGTTTTAAAGTATAATTAGAATATATTTTTACCATTTTATCCAATGGTGTTCATTAGAATTAATTTCACTTTGAAATTGGACATAAACAATTGTCAATCTTTTGATATATATTGTTTCTTAAAAACACGCTATTTGTTGTGACAGTGGGAACTAATTATAAAATTAATTAATGCAACTTTTATGTTTGAATTTTTTTTAAAATAGACATCATTTTTTGAATTCGGAATATCAATTATAGCTTAGGGTGAAATTTTGGCATTGTTCTAAAAAACATCAATTTTTGATAAATAGTGAAACTACTAAGTGGTAGTTAAAAAACTGAATTTTTCATAAAATATAATTTTACCACTTTTGTGATTGAAATTTCGAAAATCTGAGAGACACAGTTAATATCAAGGAGTAAAATGTGCTTCAATGAGATGAAAATAATTTTTGATGAATAGTAACTTTTTTCTTTTATTTACCACGGTTAAAAATAAATAGGGTAATTAAGGTAGAAATGATATTAATATTACCCTAACACATGTACTAATTCTATTAGACAATTTTATCTCTAGAAAAAGCAACCTCAGGAATAAAATATTATCATTTAGGTCCACTTGGATTAGATTAGGACATTTATTATTATTTAATTCAAATAAGAGTTAAAAGAGTTAAAATCAATGTTTTTTTACTAAAACATTTTTAATATAAGGTTATACAAAAGATAAATTCGATTTTAAATATTCTTTAGAAATAAAAAATGATTTAATACATAATGATATTTTATTTATTATTTTTAGACAATATATAATTTATTTTATTTATGACACAATGATGATGCAGTAATTACCATAATAGTGAAAATTTAAAATAATTGATGTTATAAATACCCAAATAAATATAATTTGAGACTTTTAATGAATTAAACTAATTTTATAGGATAATATGACATATTAGGATTTATTTAATTGACTTTTTTCGATGTAATCATTCTGTTATGATTATAACAAAAATCAACTATTGAATAGTGTCAAAATTGACATAAAAGAGTTTTTAAAACAAATATTATATTATTAATTGAAATTAAATTCTTAAAAACCTAAGGTTCTGCCAAGAGACTTATATCATGATATTTGTATCATTAAGGGACCACTTGGGGGTCTCTTGGTGGTATATAGTAAGTTTATTAACTATATAATATAAAAATACAAAGTGACATGGTAAGTGTCAAACTAATTAACTAAGAGTAAAAACTTAAAGATGAGGTTAATATAATGACCCAACCCTGTCTAAATTATATTTTTTGATTGGTTTGAAACCCATAACTACCTTAACCTTTAAATAATTTACTTTTGAGCCATTTGAAACCGAATATAAATTTATTATAAAATAATATTTCTAGCTTTTCCAAAGGTGCCCCTCACCCCTCTTATAAAAGGGCACTCTGCCTTCTCATTAACTCACACTTTCAAAGCCTTTTGTCTCAGAAAAACTCTGCCCAAATATTATCTCAACTTCACTCACTTTATCCTAGAGGACATAATTTAGTCAGAAAGCCAACTGAAGGAGCCCTTTTGATCAAATCAAAAGGAAAAACCCAAAGAAGAGGTAATGATTTCACCACCCTTTTTCAAGTTCCTTTCTTCTTCCACGTATTCTTTATTTGTTATTACCATTATAAAATAATATCTCCAGTATATTATATATACTTTTATGTTATTATAATCATTTTACAACCGTATTTAAGAATTATATCCATCCTTTGAATAACATGTCACCATACGTGCGTACGTACGGCTTACCGTCTCCACGTCATGGTGTAATTGTAATTCAATATATTATTATTTGGATGGGTATAATAATGATTTTTAATTCATGTAAATAATAAATATAACATGATAATTATTCTGTATATATGATATACCATCCAATTATATATTATTTTAATATCAAAAGAATGATTTTTTCGCTCGTGCGTGTGTATGGATTACCGTCACCACGACGTGATGTGATTCATTTCCAAGTTCACCATTCATCGACGATTATAAAAATATATATTACTAAAAAGTATGTAATATAAGACATAATAATGCTATTGGATAGAGAAATATATATATAAGGATTTATGTACTTACATATATCTTATTCACTTACTTCCGTTCAATACTATATGAAAACAGAAACAACGTTTATGAGCACGTACGGACTACTGTCTCCATAAATGGTGTTTTCCATTTATTATATATGTCTATTATACATACATATATATATGATATATTTATCATTGTTTATATTCTGGAAGTATTTAAATCATGATCTATGTGATACAACCAAGTGTGACAAGTTAAAACACGTACGATAAAGAAAGTGATTATTACCCGAAATGTTAACTTAACGTGGAAATTATTATTAAATGGGTAATATAAAATCATAAATGAATCATGTATGATATCAAAATATTAATATGGTTCTGGTATAATTTAATAACATACTATGATCTTCGTACAGGAGGTTAAGCGTACCCTCGACTAAAGGAAAGTGCAAGGTAAGGGGTTTCCATCTCACTCCTTATTCCCGTGAGATTCATGCCATATTTCCACTATTACCTTTTATGTGGTGTATGTACTACCCATAATTGTATTATTTATGTAATACACTTTAATTTATGTGTATCTACATATTCATTCTATTATACATATTCAACGGGGTGTATGTTTCGTAAGTTACCAAATTGGTAAGGGTTACTTTCAGAATTTCTTTATTATCCGAGGTTGTTGTTTTTACGTTAGTATCTACTGGGAAATATTTATTATCCGTGTACATGTTTTATGAAAGAGTTTTCAAAAGGATTATTTTAAGGGTATTTATACTAAAACATCATTTCAAATGTTTTAAATATTTATTCTTCTAAATATTTCTCATTAATGTATATGTCTTCAAAATGAGTTTTAAGGATTTATTTATATAGACATGAATGTTTTTTAAATGTTAAATCCTATCAAAAGTTTCAAAGTGGTATGGGACACGTTCATTCAAAAATGTATGTAAATGAATTCTTTTCTAAATTCTGTGACTTTTAAATGTTTTCATGAAAAGGGGTATTTCTCTCAAATAGTTTTACAAATCAATCTCATCTATGTCAAAAACCATTAATGGATTTTAAACATTTTTTGAACTTGATTTATCATGATACAAATCTTCCATATTGTGTTGAAGGTTTTATGATATATTTGACTGTGGATGTGTTATTTTTATACCATTCATGGATCATAGGTAATGTATTGACATTTCTCATGCTAGTTTTAATACAAATTTTTATGATATATTTAATCCTCTTCTTAAGGTGAATGTGTTGCACTAGTATGTTCCGAGTTGGGGACCGGTAAAAGTAAGCCCTCTGGGTTGGTGTCTGGTTATTAGAGGCACTCCAGGTTGGTGTCCTGTTATTAGAGGCACTCCGGGTTGGTGTCCGGTTATTATAGGCACTCCGGGATGGTGCCCGGTTATTAGAGGCACTCCGTGTTGGGTTACGGTTATAGTTGGCCCCTAGGCCTTGGCACGAGGCTTTGTTAATGAAATTAAAGTTCAGTATTATGAATTCCATCATTATTAAAGTGGTTAGTGATATTGCATGTGAATATTTGGTTATTAGAATATCCATGTGAATAAGTAAATGGAATTATTTCATATTATTTCTGTAATATTATGTTGATGATCAAGTTTAAAAGGCTTTTGTTTTAGTTTTGTAGATTACCTAAAATGTTTCTGCTTATTTTTGAAAGTTTCCACTGTATTGCTTACCCTTACTGAGAATTTGAGCTCACCCCTTTCTATTTTTTATTTTTCCCAAGATTCCAAGAAGTGTAATGTGATTGATATACTAGGTTAAGCCAAGGGAATAATGGCATTCATAAAGATAATTTATGTTATTTTGTACATCCTAAAGTGAAAAAATGTAACATTCATGTATGCGATCTATTTTTCCAAGACTGCTAAACTGATCGGTCCTTCGAGGCTTGATTCTTTGTAATCATGCCAATGTATTAAAATAATGCACCGGCTCTGGGTAACTGGGGTCTGGGCGTTACAGTTGGTATCAGAGGAAGTTTAGAAATAACCTTGGAAACTAGATTTAGATAAGCTCTGATTAGAACACGTAGCCCTAAGATAGACTTTGAGAATTAGTATAGAAGAACTTCCTAGAATTTTGGTATTGAAGTGATTTTGTGAGTTTTCTGAGAAATACATCCCTGTCTGGATACGAGCAGGTAGAGGCGGCTCTGGCACAGATGTACCTAGGGGTAAAACCCAAAAACACCGCTTTGAGCTAGGCTTGAACGGAAACTGGTGCACGACAACGGGCCTTGCTGCACTCTTGGTTACGACACTCCCGGGGGATATGCTTAGGATAATTCTCATTTTCTTTACAAACCATTATTAAGGACTTATGAGTATATATTTACTCAAATAAAAAAAAATAATGGTTATGGATTATATCCATAAACTGTTCAATTTGTGTTAGGTATTTTAAAAGTTTGGTAATTATTCATTGCAATTCATAAACTGAACTAGTTTATGCTATTGTATAGAAATGGTGCCCAGTTGAAGTAATGTGAACTCCCGTAATATGTATGATCCAATGAGTAAGAAGGATCATATCATTCGTGGTCCTAAGCTAGAATTTAGAAGGGAAATAGTTTCCCACGTATTATCATCATATGAACAAATAGTTTCATGTGTTGATAATATGATTAAATAATTCCCAGAGTCCTATGGCTTTGAAGGGAAGCAAGAGAAGAAAAGTATGGAAGAGAGAAATATGGATAAAGGGAAGAGGGAAAAGAATAATTTTCCCATATGTGATAACTGTGGGAAGAAACACCCAGCAACTTGCCTGAAAATAATGGGAGTTTGTTATAAGTGTGGAGGAAAAGGGCACAAAGTTCGTGACTTCAAGGGTAAGAAAATGGTTTCTAATGTACAATGCTTCATTTTCAAAGAGTTTGGACAATATGTGAACCAATGTCCCAGTCATCAGACTATGCCGCAAATGATTCTATTGGATAATAATCATGTTATGATACTACCACAGATGAAGAGGAATGACTAGTGTTCTTATGTTGTTATTTTAGAATTATTTCATTTAAGTGTTGTATCAATGATGTTCTGGATATAAATAAGGATTGTACTGCAGTACAATTTAATTAAGGATTGGAGATTTTATGGTACTAAGAAAAGTGACTCTACAGCGAGTTGATTTTTTTTGGAAATTACATAGTTGAAGGAAAGATAAACCTTAATATGGTCCTAATATTGAGGTAGTGATTTTGGAATAAGAGATGGTTGATTTTGGTAATTCAGGATGTTGCTGTGTTGTAAAAGAATATATGAGGAAGGCGTTTACATGTTATTACCTGGAAGAAAGGATCCTCATTATGTTTAACTTCCTTGTAAATTTTGGAATGTCAGTTTGGATAATAGTATTTTGTATAAGTCTAATGGTCGGAATGGATTATGTTTGAAAGGATATTTTTTGGATTTTTATAAAAGGACAACACACAGACCGTGTGACGACCCATCGTGTCGTAAAAAGCTGCGGGAATCGAACCCACAACCATAGTGCAATTGGGATTTATCGCCTACCATTGTGCTACATGAAGTTCCTCGATGGTATAATGTCGTTTCTCAATATAAAGGGTCTGATATGTGAACTATAAATTCATTATATTTGGAACCCTATACGATTAGGATAAATAGAGTATTTTTGAGTTGTATTATGTTTTGGGGTGAAATATGAGTTTGTGGTAGAAATTTATTAATGGAAAAAACTCTAATTATATAGTTAGTATATCTCATTATGATCATAGCCAATCTCATAAATAAATTCCTCAACATTAAGAAAAGTAACTTAGAACAAAAATGTTGTCCTAGATGGTACCTTAGATCATCACTAATTTATGGCTTTGGGATTGTTGGCCTTTTCATAGCCATGTTCTCTACCACTCTCCATCATATAATTGATGGTTAGATTTCTCTTCCATATCCATATTTTCCTACATGGAACCCTAAAATGTGTTATTTTTTGTAATCTTCATACTTTCCACTCTTTATTTAAATAGAGGCCTCATTAATTCATTTTTTGATGTGGTATTTCAACTAATATATTTTGAAACTTCAAAAATGTGTTATCTTAATATCTTATGTTTTGTTGAACCGATGGTATTTTAAATCATCATAGATTGATGAATTTAAGGACCTCAATTTTATACTTGTTTGTGATTGATGACCTCAATCACTACCTATAAATATTTTCCTTTTTCTTCCAATTATATGTCTATAATTGCCACCAATTTCCTATTAATCGAGATCATAATTTTATGGTGACCCTTTCATTTCTCTTTTCATCTTGTTAAGACTAAATTTTCTTAACCAAATTTATGATGTGGGGTTTTCCACAAAGATATTATATATTTTCAACCTTTATTTTCAAATAACAATATCAAATTGTGGGGATGAAATTTATTGAAGGAGGGGAGAATGTAACACCCCAATCTTCTATGGTACGCTTCTCTTTGAATAATGTGATAGCGTGTGTTGTAGGCAACATCGAGTTCTAACACACCACAACCAATCAAACTAGCCGTTATGAATAGTAATACCTACCTTTTGAAATTATATATATTTTATAATTCAAAATGGACTTCATTTTTGGATTCAGAATATTGAAATTATCCTAAGTTGAATTTTTGGTATTTTTCTGAGAACTTCCAATTTTTATGAATAGTAAAACAAACTTAAAAACTACTTTTTTAATCAAAATAATTTATAGTGATAAATTATATTATTTAGTGGTTTTAATGTATAATTAGAATATATTTTTACCATTTTATCCAATGGTGTTCATTATAATTAATTTCACTTTGAAATTGGACATAAACAATTGTCAATCTTTTGATATATATTGTTTCTTAAAAAACACGCTATTTCTTGTGATAGCGGGAACTAATTATAAAATTAATTGATGCAACTTATATGTTTGGACTTTTGTAAAATAGACATAATTTTTGAATTCAGAATATCAATCATAGCCTAGGGTGAAATTTTGGCATTGTTCTGAAAAACTTCAATTTTTGATAAATAGTCAAACTACTAAGTGGTAGTTGAAAAACTGAATTTTTCCTAAAATATAATATTACCACTTCTGTGATTGGAATTTCGAAAATCCGAGAGACACGGTTAATATCAATGAGTAAAATGTGGTTCAATGAGATGAAAATAGTTTTTGGTGAATAGTAACGTTTTTACTTTTATTTACGACGATTAAAAGTAAATATGTTAATTTAGGGTAAAAATGATATCAATATTACTCTAACACATGTGCTAAATCTATTGGACAAGTGTAGCTCGACCAAAAACCACCTCGGGAATAAAATATTATCATTTAGGTCCACTTGGATTAGATTAGGACATTTATTATTATTTAATTCAAAAAAGAGTTAAAAGAGATAAAATCAATGTTTATTTTATAAAACATTTTTAATATAGGGTTATACATAAGATAAATTCGATTTTAAATATTTATTATAAATATAAATAGATTTCATACATAATGATATTTTATTTATAATTTTTAGACATTATATAATTTAATTTATTTATGACACAATGATGATGCAGTATGTACCATAATAGTGAAAAATTAAAATAATTTATATTATAAATACCCAAATAAATATAATTTGAGACTTTTAATGAATGAAACTAATTTTCATAGATAATATGACACAATAGGATTGATTTAATATACTTTTTTTGAAGTAATCATTTTGTTATGAGTTTTAAAAAAATCAACTATTAAACAGTGTCAAAATTGACATAAAAGAGTTTTTAAAACAAATATTATATTATTAATTGATATTAAATTCCTAAAAATCTAAGGATCTGCCAAGAGACTTATATCATGATATTTGTGTCATTAATGGACCACTTTGTGGTCTGTTCCAGGTATATAGAATGTTTATTAACTTTATAATATAAAACTACAAAGTGACATCGTAAGTGTCAAACTAATTAACTAAGAGATAAAACATAAAGATAAGGTTAATATAATGACCCCAACCTATCTAAATTCTATTGGATGAGTAGCTTTCAACCCATACACACCTTAAACTTTAAATAATATAGTTTGGAGCCATTAGAAACCGAATATGAATTTATTATAAATTAATATTTCTAGCTTTTCCAAAGGTGCCCCTCACCCCTCTTATAAAAGGGCACTCTCGCTTCTAATTAACTCACACCTTCAAAGCCTTTTGGCTCAGAAAACCTCTAAAAAACACTCTCTCAACATCCCTCACTTCATCCTAGAGGCCTTCCTTTAGTCAGAAAGCCATTGTAAGGAGCCCTTTTGATCAAATCAAAAGAAAGAACCCAGAGAAGAGGTAATGATTTCACCACCCTTTTTCTAGTTCCTTTCTTCTTCCACTTCTTCTTTCCTTGTTATTACCTTTATAAAATAATATCTCCAGTATATTATATATACATTGATGTTATTATAAAAATTTTACAACCATATTTCCATATTCTATCCATCCTTTTAATAACTTGTCACCATACGTGCGTACGTACGGCTTACCGTCTCCGCGTCATGGTGTAATTGTTATTCAATATATTATTATGTGGATGGGTATAATAATGATTTTTAATTCATGTAAATAATAAATATAACATGATAATTATTCTGTATAAATGATATACCATCCAATTATATATTATTCTAATATCAAAAAAATGATATTTTCGCTCGTACGTACGTACGGATTACCGTCTCCACGACACGATGAGATTCATTTCTAAGTTCACCATTCATCGACGATTATAAAAATATATATTACTAATAAGTAGTTAATATATGACATAATAATGCTACTGGAGATATATATATATATATATATATATATAAGGATTTATGTACTTAGATATATCTTATTCACTTACTTCCTTTCAATACTATATGAAAACAAAAATAGCGTTTATGCGCACGTACGAACAACCGTCTCCATAAATGGTGTTTTCCATTTCATATATAAGTCTATAATACATATTTATATATATGATATATTTATCATGTTTTATATTCAGGAAGTATTTAAATGATGATCTAAGTGATACAACCAAGAGTGACAAGTTAAAACACGTATGATAAAGGAAGTGATTATTACCCGAAATGTTAACTTAACATGGAAATTATTATTAAAAGGGTAATATAAATTCATAAATGAATTAGGTATGATATAATAAATATTAATATGGTTCTGGTATAATTTATTAACATACTATGATCTTCGTAGAGGAGGTTAAACGTACCCTCAACAAAAGGAAAGTGCAAGGTAAGGGGTTTCCATCTCACTCCTTATTCCCATGAGATTCATGCCCTATTTCCACTATTACCTTTTATGTGGTGTATGTACTGCCCATAATTGTATTATTTATGTAATACACTTTAATTTATGTGTATTTACATATTCATCGTATGATACCTCTTTCACGCGGTGTATGTTTTGTAAGTTACCAAATTAGTAAGGGTTATTTTTTGAATCTCTTTATTATCTGAGGTTGTTGTTTTTATGTTAGTATCTACTGGGACATATTTATTATCCATGTACATGTTTTATGAAAGAGTTTTCAAAGGGATTATTTTAAGTGACTTTTTACTAAAACATCATTTCAAATGTTTTAAATATTTATTCTTCTAAATTTTTATCATTAATGTCTATGTCTTCAAAATGGGTTTTAAGGACTAATTTATATGGACATGAATGTTTTTAAAATGTTAATTCTTTTCAAAAGTTTCAAAGTGCTATGGGACACTTTGATTCAAAAATGTTTTTAAATGACTTCTTTTCTATATTTTGTGACTTTTAAATGTTTTCATGAAAAGTGGTATTTCTCTCAAAGAGTTTTACAAATCAATCTCATCTATGTAAAAATTATTTAATGAATTTTAAACTTGTTTTGAAGTTGATTTATCATGATAAAAATCTTCCAAATTGTGTTGATGGTTTTGTGATATATTTGACTATGGATGTGTTATTTTTATACCATTAATGGTTCATGGCTAATGTATTGACATTTCTCATGCTAGTTTTAATAAAAATTTATATATCATATTTCATCCTATTCTTAAGATGAATGTGTTGGACTAGTATGTTCCGGGTTGGGGACCTGTAAAAGTAAGCCCTCCAGGATGGTGTCCGGTTATTAGAGGCTCTCTGAGTTGGTGTCATATTATTAGAGGCACTCCGGGTTGGTGTCTAGTTATTAGAGGCACTCCGGGTTGGTGTCCAGTGATTAGAGGCACTCCGGGTTGGGTTCCAGTTATTGTTAGCCCCCAGGCCTTAGCATGAGGCCTTGTTAATGAAATTAAAGTTCAGCATTATCCATTCCATCATTATGAACGTTTTTAGTGATATTTTATGTGATTATTTGATTAGTAGAATATCCATGTGAATAAGTAAATGGAATTATTTCATTTTATTTATTCCATATTATGCTGAAGTTCAAGTTTAAAAGGCTTTTGATTTAGTTTTATACATTGCCTAAAATGTTTATGCTTATTTTTGATAGTTTCTGCTGTATTTCTTACCCTTACTGAGCATTTGATCTCACCACTTTCTATGTTTTATTTTCCCCAAGATTCCAAGAAGTGTAATGTGATTGATATGCAGGGTTAGGCCAAGAGGATAATGGCGTTCATAAAGATTATTTATGTTGTTTTGTACATCTTAAATTGAAAATGCAACATTCATGTATGTGATCTATTTTTTGAAGACAGATAAACTGATCGGTCCTTCAGGACTTGATTCTTTTTAATCATGCCAATGTATTAAAATAATGCACCGGCTCTGGGTAACTGGGGTTAGGGCATTACAGTTGGTATCAGAGGAAGTTTAGCAATAACCTTGGAGACTAGATTTAGATAAAATCTGATTAGAACACATAGCCCAAAGATAGACTTTGAGGATTAGTATAGAAGAACTTCCTAGAATTTTGGTATTGTAGTGATTTTGTGAGTTTTCCGAGAAACACATCCCTGTCTGGATACGAGCAGGTAGAGGTGGCTCTGGCACAAATGTACCTAGGGGTAAAACCAGAAAACACCGCTTTGATCTAGACTCGAACGGGAACTGGTGCACGACAATGGGCCTTGCTGCACTCTTGGTTACGACACTCCCAGGAGATATGCTTAGGATAATTCTCATTCTCTTTAGAAACCATTATTAATGTCTTCTGAGTATATACATACTCAATGAAAAAAAATTTATAATTATGGATTATATCCATAAATTGTTCAATTTGTATTAGGTATTTTACAAGTTTGGTAATTATTCATTGCAATTCATAAACTGAACTAGTTTATGCTATTTTATAGAAATGGCACCCAGTTGAAGGAATGTGACCTCCCGTAATATGTATGATCCAAAGAGAAAGATGAATCATATATTTCGTGGTCCTTAGTTAGAATTTAGAAGGGAAATAGTTTCCCACGTATTATCATCATATGAAAAAATAGTATCATGTGTTGATAAAATGATTAAATAATTCTCAGAGTCCTATAGCATTGATGGGAAGTAAGAGTAGAAAATGATGGAAGAGAGAAATATGGATAAATAGAAGAGGGAAAAAATAATTTTCCCATATGTGATAACTATGGGAATAAAAACCCTGGAACTTTCCTGAATGGAATGGGAGTTTGTTATAAGTGTGGAGGAAAAGGGAACAAAGTATGTGACTGTAAGGGTAAGAAAATGGTTTAAAATTTACAATGCTTCATTTGCAAGGAGTTTGGACACTATGTGAACCAATGTCCCAGTCATCAGAATATGCCGCAAATGATGCAATTGGATAATAATCAAGTTATGATACTACCACTGATGAAGAGGAATGACTAGTGTTCTTATGTTTTTATTTTAGAATTACATCATTTAAGTGTTGTATCAATGATGTTCTGGATATAAATAAGTATTGTACTGCACTACTATTTAATTAAGGATTTGAGATTTTATGGTACTAAGAAAAGTGACTCTACAGCGAGTTAATTTATTTTTGGAAATTACATGGTTGAAGGAAAGATAATCCTTAATATGGTCCTAATATTGAGGTAGTGATTTTGGAATAATAGATGGTTGATTTTGGAAATTCAGGATGTTCCGGTGTTGTAAAAAAATATATAAGGAAGGCGTTCACATGTTATTACCTGAGAAAAATGATCCTCATTATGTTTAACTTCCTTGTAAATTTTAGACTATGAGTTTGGATAATAGTGTTTTGTATAAGTCTAATGGTCGGAATGGATTAAGTTTGAAAGGTTATTTTTTGGATTTTCAAAAAAGGACAACACGCAGACCATGTGACGACTCGTCGTGTCAGAAAAAGCTACGAGAATCGAACCCACAACCATAGTGCAATTGGGATTTATCGCATACCATTGTGATACATGAATTTCCTGGCGGTTATAATGTAGTTTCTTTACATAAAGTGTCTGATATGTGAACTATAAATTCATTATATTTGGAACCCTATATGATCAGGATAAATAGAGTATTTTTGAGTTGTATTATGTTTTGGGGTGAAATATGAGTTTGGGGTATAAATTTATTAATGGATAAAACTCTAATTATAATGTAAGTATATCTCCTTATGATCTTAGCCAATCTCATAAATAAATTCCTCAACATTAAGAAAAGGAACATAGAACAAAAATGTTGTCCTGGATGGTACCTTAGATCATCACTAATTTATGGCTTTGAGATTGTTGGCCTTTTCATAGCCATGTTCTCTACCACTCTCCATCATATAATTGATGGTTAGATTTCTCTTCCTTATCCATATTTTCCTACATGGAACCCTAGAATGTGTTTTTTTCCGTAATCTTCGTACTTTCCACTCTTTATTTAAATAGAGGCCTCATTAATTCATTTTTCGATGTGGTATTTCAACTATGGTATTTTGAAACGTCAAAAATGTGTTATCTTAATACCTTATGTTTTGTGGAACTGGTGGTCTTTTAAATCATCATAGATTGATGAATTTAAGGACCTCAATTTTAAACTTGTTTGTGATTGATGACCTCAATCACTACCTATAAATATTTACTTTTTTCCTCCAATTATATGTCTATAGTTTCCACCAATGTCCTCCTAATTGAGATCATAATTTTGTGGGGACCCTTTCATTTCTCTTTTCATCTTGTTAAGACTAAATTTTATTAACCAAATTTCTTATGTGGGTTTTTCAACAAAGATATTTTCTATTTTAAACCTTTATTTTCAATGAAGAATATCAAATTATGAGGACACAATTTATTAAAGGAGGGGAGAATGTAACACCTCAAGCTTCTACGGTACGCTTCTCTTTGAATAATGTGATAGCGTGTGTTGTACGCAACATCGACTTCTAACACACCACAACCGATCAAACTAGCCTTTATTAATAGTAAAACCTATATTTTGAAATTATATATATTTTATATTTCAAAATGGACTTCATTTTTGGATTCAGAATATCGAAATTATCCTAAGTTGAATTTTTGGTATTTTTTTGAGAACTTCAAATTTTAATGAATAGTGAATAATAATTAAAAACAACTTTTTTAATCAAAATAATTTATAGTGATTATAAGGCCCCAGCCTTAAACCTTACTTAATCTTAAGTTATTACAAGATTACACATTGAGGATCTTTTCAGGTTTAGAGTTTTAGAGAATTAGATCATGAAATTTTCATTACATTCCACATTTAAACAAAGTGGTTACATAAAAGACAATATTCATTCTTCCCATCAACGGAAACATATTTAAAATATAACACGGATTCTTTCTTGACACATCCTTGACACTATCATCACATCATGTACCTTTCCCTTGACCTGTGAAAAAAATTTCAAAAACTTGGGATGAGCATAAAAAGCTCAGTAAGGGTTACAAAAAATATGGAAAGGAAACATGAGTTCATATATACATGAGAATGAAATCATACTTTACCCATAAAACATAGGCACTTTAACATACCTCATCAAACCATGAATAAATCATAGAAAACATAAGACATAAAGGTAACTTGAGGCATTCATAACATTCTTACGTAGGGAGTAACCCTCTTGGTTACATTTGGAATACCCATCACAGTATATTCCCTAAATCTCTTCGGAGAAACCTTAACATTTCACTCCTTCACGTTACCCAATGCATTGGAGAGCTATATCTGGCTCACCCGCTCTTAGTTTATCACGGAACCACCCGTTCTTCATAACAATGCCCAAGAACCATAACATAATCGTATCACATAAACATGAATAAAGGAAACATAATATTTCCACATTTCAATCACAATATAACATTTTAGGATATTAAAATAATGAATCCATTCAAAAAAAAAACCATTTCCAAAACCATTAAAAACATTTAATAAAGAGATTTTCGAATCAAAGTGTCCCAAACCACCTTGAATCTTTTAACATTTTAAACCATTAATATCCATATAAATAAATCCTTAAAACCATTTTGAAAACATGGATATTAATAAGAACAAATAATTAAAACATTTAAAACGATATTTCGGTTAAAGGGGTTTTACCAAAATTAGAGACACTTGAATACAATAATTGAGGAATAAAATTTATTCAGAACTTTATAATATCATGAGAATAAAAGGATTCATGATATAATACTCCAAAGGACAGTATATACACCATATAAGAGTGAATTGGTGCATAACAGCAATGATCCCTCAATAGAAATGTCAAATGTGATGAAATCCCTTATAAAGAAGGTATCCTTAAATTAAGGACAAATCAATCTCAAAAATATGTGTGACAAATATAAATACACCCAATATAAGTGGATATTAAGTGTAAAACAATAAAAGGTCATTCACACATATTCAATGGATGACATATTCAATGACTACATGTTGAACCCAAAGAAATCGAAATTGGGTTAAAAAGTTCCCTTGACAGCCTAACGACATCACATCAAAATGAGTTGATGAGAGATAAAAAAGGGTATCTCATCACTTGGACATAAAATTTACATCAATAAGGATATATGAGAACATATCCCATCATAAAAATATGTAAATTAAAAGACCCAACAAAAGAAGTCTTTTAAAAAAAAGAGGGTGAAAGGTTCCCTTACCGACTTGGGTAACTTTTGAAAAGTACACCCCATTGAAGAAGTGTCATACAATGAATATGTAAATACCCATAAATGGAATTATATTACAATAGGATTGTAATAGTGGGAAGTTCATAAACCACTCAATGGAAATTGTGGCTAATGTAGCATAAATCTCACGTGAATAAAAGTGAGATGAAAAATCTCATACGAAAACTCGGCAGCCTAACAGCGCCACTTAAAACTTCCAAAAGGGATTGATGAGAGGAAATAAGGGCTCTCATTACATCAACACAATGTTTACAGAAAGAGGAATATAAAAGAACATCCCCTAACATAACAAATAGGAGCTTAAAATAAGTGACATAATGGAGAGTACTTTAAAAGAAAGAGAGAGGTTAGATCTCTTACGAAAGTTCGGCAGCCTAACGGCGCCACCCGAAACTCCCAAAAAGGATTGATGAGAGAGAATAGGGTCTCTCATCACATGAACATAAAAATTAAATTAAGATTAATATAAAATAACATCCCAATCATAAGAAAGATGAGCTTAAAAGAAATGACATAAAAGAGTGTACTTAAAAAGGAAGAGAGTTGTAGGATCCCTTACCTCGGGTACGAATTGACTCGATCGTTCTTTAATCTCCTGAATAATAAACTTGAGTTAATTTTTAATTACTTAAGAACATTTTTCAAGTTCATTATTACTTTTATACCACTTATTACCATGTCATAAACTTTATGTAATCATTTAAGTTAATAATATTTGTTTTGCCGATATTTGGTTCTTAAGTCGAAAGTGGACTTCTTACAATTACATGTTGTTCGTGTGGCCAAATGTTTATTATATCCAGAATTGTATTCATTATGTAGATATCATATATTTCATATATATCCAGTACATTCATGCATTTATAACATTACATAATCATTTAGAAGTAAGAAATGAAATGCACCGTTCATGGAGACGATAAGCCGTACGTACGCATTAACGCTACTTTCATTTCTATTTCGTATTTTATAGAATGGAATAATAATGATATAAAAATATATTATAATTACAGTATAATATCATATATAATATCATATTTCCATCCTTTATACATCCCACATATGGTATTTAACGAATCAAATCACTTTGAGGGGGCGGTAGTCCGCACTTCCTTAAATGAAGATATCACGTATACCCATAATGGAAGCCATAAAGTTAAGACAAAAATGAAAAATACAGAAGCATAAATAAAACATAAACATATTATATATCATATATAAAAATATTGACATCATAATTGCCACCTTTGAAGGTGTTAAATGAGTATTGAACAATCATCGTTTCGGGAGGCAGAATTTCACCATCCACGGAAACCGTATGTTCATTAACCATTTGATGTAGTTGTGTGAGAGTGTAGCTTGAATAAATCTTATAACAACATCCTAGTATATTGAAGATACTGGTGTTGTTACTAAAGAAGTAAATAAAAAGAGTTTAGGGGGTTGGATAAGCAAAATAAAACAAATGAACATGAGAGAATGAATTACCTTTAAAAGTGTTACTCCTTTTGATTTGAGCCTAAAGGCTTCCTTTGAAAGGATTATGCCCAAAGAGAATCCTCTAGGATGAGGAGAGGGATTTGGAGAGAGTAAATGGGCAGGGTTTGTCCGAGCCAAAGGCTTGAGGAGTGTGTTAAATGAGGTAGAGGTGGGGGCCTTTTATAAGAGGAGAGGAGGGGTACTTTTGGAAAGTAAAGAAATATTAATTTATTTGAAAATATGTTTCGGTTTCAAAAGGTCCCACATTGATATAATTCGTGGATAAGTTGATAAGGCTTCTAAATACACTCATATAATAAGTTTTGGACATGTGTAGTTCATATATTTTACATTAGCTTTCCATTTTATTTAAATCGTCAAATAATGATGTCATCGCTGCATCATTATTATGTCATAAATAATTTAATTTATTTAATTTCTTAAAATTATAAAAAAATACTATGATGTAGGAAATCTTTTTAGCTTTCCATTGAATATTTATAATTAAAAATATGACTTGTATAACCCCACTTAAAAATTGTTTTTGTAAAACATATCATGTTTGTGTCAATTTTACTTTTACATTACATAAAATGTTATTTATGTCATTTCCCAACCAAAGTGGATCCATGGGGTCCCCAAGTTGACCCATGGCTTGTATTGGTCGGCCATGATACAACCAATAGGTGTAGGACAAGTGCCATGGTGTTTTCACATTCTTATAATATCATTTTTACCTTAAACTAAACTAATTACCTCTAATCGCGATTAAAAACTTAATAAGTTACTATTCACCAAAAAATTATTTTAATCTCATTGAACCACATTTTACTTCTTAATGACAACCATGTATGTCGGATTTTTGAAAATCAAAACACAATGATGGATAAATTTCATTTAAACGGAAAATCAGTTTTTATAAGTACCACTTAGTGGTTTCACTATTCATCAAAAATTGATGTTTTTCAGAAAAATCCCAAAAATTCACCCTAAGCTATATTTGATATTCTGAATTAAAAAATGAAGTCTGTTTTACAAAATTCAAAACATATAAGTCACATTAATTAATTTAATAATTAATTCCCGCTGTCATGACAAATAGCGTGTTTTATGAAACAATAAGTATCAAAAGATTGACACTAGTTTAAGTCTGATTTCAAAGTAAAATTGATTCCAACGACCACTATTGGATTTAATGGTAAAAATATTTTATAATTTCACTTTAAAACCAATTCAAAATATAATATTATCATATAAATAAATTATATTAAAAACTGGTTTTGAATTAAAATACAACATTTTACACTATTCATTAAAAAAAATGAACTTTATCTGAAAGATACCAAAAATTTACACAAAGTAAATTTTGATGTCCCGATTCTTAATAAGAGTTTTATTTGGTCCAAAAGAATGTTTAGGAGTGAACAAAACTATATTTAATGACGGTTCTCCATCAAAAGGTGATAAGTGAACCTTTAGTGAAAACTAGGGCATATACGCCTAAAATTGAATTCTTTCCGTATTTTAAGCCTTTATCATTTATTGTATAAATGTAAAAATATTTAAGAACATATATAATAATATTTTAGTTATTTCTATCTATTCCCGCCATTACAATAGCTACATGTTAACTACCATTTAAAATAATATTATTTTATTATTAGAGTGCAACGTAAGATTCCCAAGAAACTCGTTGTTGCGTGTTGGGTACGCCATCGAGCATAGAGTCCTCTTTAAAGTCATATTAATATTTTATTCACAAATATGGATAAATATGAAAATGTCATATTCCTTATTTACCTGGGGTGTTACATCCTTCCCCCCTTTTGGGAATTGCGTCCTCGCAATTTTAAAATTGCGCTTGGAAACATCCTTGGACGTCCCACATCGGAACAAGAGTCGGTAAAACAATCTCTTTAAAATAAAAAAAGATAAGCACATAGGTCACCCGAGTTAACCCATACTAGGATTCCATGTATGAAAATATGGACATGGAGGAGAAAACATAGGGTCATGTTCTGATGGAGAGTGATAGAAAACATGTTTAGGAGAAAGTTAACAATAAGAAAATCACAAACTTGTGATGGGTTAAACGGTGTTGGGTTCCCCAGTAGGAAAAGTTAATAGACAACCTTTGTGTATTAAGTTACTTTTTATTGAGGAGTTTATTCATAAGGAAGCATAATCACTTATCATGTTGACTTTCAACTTTTACTAGATTCCTTAGTCAAACTCATATTTTTTTCCAAAAGATGAGTATTTAGGGTGACTTTTTCGCATTAAGAGTACTATAATCAACTTCTAGAGAATCACCTAATCCCCAAAAGAGAACTATATAAATCCCATTTATTTAGGCTTTAACCAAAACCAAAACCAAAAAGGTTAGTACAAGATCAGATAATCCAGAAAAGGATAACCCCTTATAAAAAGAAAATATATTCTTAATCTCCAAAATTTATCCAACAAAACCCAAAGTTCAACGAGGACCATCCGATAAACAATTTGTCCATAAAATTCTTCAAAGTAAACCAATATAAGATTGAAACCCAAATATTTCAAGGATTTAGTCACATAGTCTTCCAAGTCAAATCGTAACATTTATCTCCAAACAACATCAGTTGCTCCTAAAGTCTCCCATTGAAAAGTAATTATCCTAATCACATATCCTCCAAAATCAACTTACACTTAATTCATAAAATCATATAACTAAAAAGAATCAGTCAAACTAACCAGGGACTTCACGTAGTCCAGTGGTAGGCGATAAATACCAGTCGCACTTTGGTTGTGGGTTCGATTCCCGCAGCATTGTCCGACGCGACGGGTTGCCACACGGTCTGCGTGTTGTCCCTTTTCCAAAACTATATAATTCTCAAATCATTACCCAAAAAGGGATAAAATCATCAAAAATAACCATAACATAATTTAACCTCAATTTTATCTCATGCCTTTCACTTCAATCATAATATGTGGTAACCCATAATTACCTCAAAAGTAAGGATCATATAAACCCAAATGGTTCTTTATAACTATGTCCACAAAAGAAAAGATAACTATTACTTGAATAAAATTTTCCTATATTAAACATCAGGGTTACACATAATATAAAAAGTCTTCTAATGTAACCCCATCATCAAAAGAGACTTAATACTCTTAAGAATTTCACCCTAACTCTTGAAGCCCTTATATGTTGACATCTTACTCATTCAACATTCTTCATGATCCATTATCCATTCCATTCCAACTTATTCAAAAATACCTCTTTCCTACAAACAAAATCATGAATCATATCCTAAGATTCCAAAATAACAAAACAATAGTCATGAAATAGTACATATCTTTGATTGGTCATTGTCAGTTTCATCATCCTCAATCGGAATGGCATTAGGTATTGGTAAACGAATATTGGTACGCTCTTGGTGACCCCATTCACGAAACTTCTTCATAGGACATGTGTTTGCATAATGACCATGCACACCACATTTAAAACATTCAATTGATCCCTCAGAAAGAACTTCTTTCCCTTTCCTCGAGTCAACTGGATGCTTCCTTTTTCCATGGTAGGTTTTTGCTTTATGACCTTCATTTCCACATCTATAGCATATTTGTGTCCCTTGGAAACATTTTCCTAGGTGTTTCTTTCCACATCTTTGACACATAGGTTTTTGAACACACTTACCTTTATGATTAATACCTATACTTCCGTAGGGATTTGTTTCTTGAATATATGATGCCTTAGAGAAATCTACAAGGTTTAGGTGGTCAATCATGACTCCAGATAGTTGGTTGAGGATAATCAAAAGAGTTCTCATTGCAGCTCCCATATCATTCAGTTGCTTGCTCAAAAAACTGTCACAATTTCCTTCACATCCACTATTACTTTGGTGCCTGCTAGATCCATCCATTTAATAAAACCAAAAAGGTCAGTGTGAGTATATCAACAAAACCATCATGTACTAATGAGTAAGACAGACAATAAGATATACTTACTCATTCACTTTATCTAAAACTAAGACTATTTCTGAAATCCTAACCATTATGGTAATTGTCAATTATGCTTAAAGAATACCCTAACCTCTGAAGTTATCTAAACCGACCTTTGATACCAACTATAAGGCCCCAGCCTTAAACCTTACTTAATCTTGAGTTATTACAAGATTACACATTGAGGATCTTTTCATGTTTACAGTTTTAGAGAATTAGATCATGAAACTTTCATTACATTCCACATTTAAACAAAGTGGTCACATAAAAGACAATATTAATTCTTCCCACCAACGAAAACATATTTAAAATATAACACAAATTATTTCTTGACACATCCTTGACACTATAATCACATCATGTACCTTTCCCTTGACCTGTGAAAAACATTTCAAAAACTTGGGATGAGCATAAAAAGCTCAGTAAGGGTTACAAAAAATATGGAAAGGAAACATGTGTTCATATATACATGAGAATGAAATCATACTTTACCCATAAAACATAGGCACTTTAACATACCTCATCAAACCATGAATAAATCATAGAAAACATAAGACATAAAGGTAACTTGAGGCATTCATAACATTCTTACGTAGGGAGTAACCCTCTTGGTTACGTTTGGAATACCCATCACAGTATATTCCCTAAATCTCTTCGGAGAAACCTTAACGTTTCACTCCTTCGCGTTACCCAATGCATTGGAGAGCTATATCGGGCTCACCCGCCCTTAGTTTATCACGGAACCACCCGTTCTTCATAACAATGCCCAAGAACCATAACATAATCGTATCACATAAACATGAATAAAGGAAAAATAACATTTCCACATTTCAATCACAATATAACATTTTAGGATATTGAAATAATGAATCCATTAAAAAATAAACCATTTCCAAAACCATTTAAAACATTTAATAAAGAGATTTTTGAATCAAAGTGTCCCATACCACCTTGAATCTTTTAACATTTTAAACCATTAATATCCATATAAATAAATCCTTAAAACCATTTTGAAAACATGGATATTAATAAGAACAAATAATTAAAACATTTAAAATGATATTTTGGTTAAAGGGGTTTTACCAAAATTAGAGACACATGAATACAATAATCGAGGAATAACATTTAGTCAAAACATTATAATATCATGAGAATAAAAGGATTCATGATATAATACTCCAAAGGACAGTATATACACCATATAAGAGTGAATTTGTGCATAACAACAATGAACCCTCAATAGAAATGTCAAATGTGATGAAATCCCTTATAAAGAAGGTATCCTTAAATTAAGGACAAATCAATCTCAAAAATATGTGTGACAAATATAAATACACCCAATATAAGTGGATATTAAGTGTAAAACAATAAAAGGTCATTCACACATATTCAATAAATGACATATTCAATGACTACATGTTGAACCCAAAGAAATCAAAATTGGGTTAAAAAGTTCCCTTGACAGCCAAACGGCATCACATCAAAATGAGTTGATGAGACATAAAAAAAGGGTATCTCATCACTTGGACATAAAATTTACATCAATAAGTATATATGAGAACATATCCCAACATAACAATATGTAAATTAAAAGACCCAACAAAAGAAGTCTTTTAAAAAAAAGAGGGTGAAAGGTTCCCTTACCGACTTGGGTAACTTTTGAAAAGTACACCCCATTGAAGAAGTGTCATAAAATGAATATGTAAATACCCATAAATGTAATTATATTACAATAGGATTGTAATATTGAGAAGTACATAATCCACTAAATGGAAATTGTGGCAAATGTAGCATAAATCTCATAGGAATAAAAGTGAGATGAAAAATCTCTTACGAAAACTCGGCAGCCTAACGACGCCACATAAAACTTCAAAAAGGGATTGATGAGAGGAAATAGGGTCTCTAATTACATCAACATAATGTTTAAATAAATAGGAATATAAAAGAACATCCCCCAACATAACAAATAGGATCTTAAAAGAAGTGACATAAAGGAGAGTACTTTAAAAGAAAGAGAGAGGTTAGATCTCTTACGAAAGTTCGGCAGCCTAACGGCGCCACCCAAAACTCCCAAAAAGGATTGATGAGAGAGAATAGGGTCTCTCATCACATGAACATAACAATTAAAGTAAGATTAATATAAAATAACATCCCAATCATGAGAACGATGAGCTTAAAAGAAAAGACATAAAAGAGTGTACTTAAAAAGAAAGAGAGTTGTAGGATCCCTTACCTCGGGTCCGACTTGACTCGATCATTCTTTAATCTCCTGAATAATAAACTTGAGTTAATTTCTAATTACTTAAGAACCTTTTTAAAGTTCATTATTACTTTTATACCACTTATTACCATGTCATAAACATTATGTAATCATTTAAGTTAATAATATTTGTTTTGCCGATATTTGGTTCTTATCTCGAAAGTGGACTTCTTACAATTACATGTTGTTCGTGTGGCCAAATGTTTATTATATCCATAATTGTATTCATTATGTAGATATCATATATGTCATATATATCCAGTACATGAATGCATTTATAACATTACATAATCATTTAGAGGTAAGAAATGAAATGCACCGTTCATGGAGACGGTAAGCCGTACGTACGCATGAACTCTACTTTCATTTCTATTTCGTATTTTATTGAATGTAATAATAATGATATAAAGTTATATTATAATTCCAGTATAATATCATATATAATATCATATTTCCATCCTTTATACATCCCACATATGGTATTTAACGAATCAAATTACTTTGAGGGGGCGGTAGTCCGCACTTCCTTAAATGAAGATATCGTGTATACCCATAATGGAAGCCATAAAGGTAAGACAAAAATGGAAAATACAGAAGCATAAATAAAACATAAACATATTATATATCATATATAAAAATATTTACATCATAATGGCCACCTTTGAAGGTGTTAAATTAGTATTGAACAATCATCGTTTCGGGAGGCAGAATTTCACCATCCACGGAAACCGTATGTTCTTTAACCATTTAATGTAGTTGTGTGAGAGTGTAGCTCGAATAAATCTTATAACAACATACTAGTATATTGAAGATACTGTTGTTGTTACAAAAGAAGTAAATAAAAAGAGTTTATGGGGTTGGAGAAGCAAAATAAAACAAATGAACATGAGAGAATGAATTACCTTTAAAAGTGTAACTCCTTTTGATTTGAGCCTAAAGGCTTCATTTGAAAGGATTCTGCCCAAAATGAATCCTCTAGGATGAGGAGAGGGATGTGGAGAGAGTAAATTGGCAGGGTTTGGCCGAGCCAAAGGCTTGAGGAGTGTGTTAAATGAGGTAGAGGTGGGGGCCTTTTATAAGAGGAGAGGAGGGGTACTTTTGGAAAGTAAAGAAATATTACTTTATTTGAAAATGTTTTTCGGTTTCAAAAGGTCCCACATTGATATAATTCGTGGATAAGGTGATAAGGCTTCGAAATCCACTCATACAATAAGTTTTGGACATGTTTAGTTCGTAGATTTTACATTAGCTTTCCATTTTATTTAAATCGTCAAATAATGATGTCATCGCTGCATCATTATTATGTCATAAATAATTTAATTTATTTAATGTCTAAAAATTATAAAAAAATACTATGATGTAGGAAATCTTTTTATCTTTCCAATGAATATTTATAATCAAAAATATGACTTTTATAACCCCACTTAAAAATTGTTTTAGTAAAATATATCATGTTTGGGTCAATTTTACTTTTACATTAAATAAAATGTTATTTATGTCATTTCCCAACCAAAGTGGATCCATGGGGTCCCCAAGTTGACCCATGGCTTGTCTTGCTCAGCCATGATACAACCAATAGGTGTAGGACAAGTGTCATGGTGTTTTCACATTCTTATAATATCATTTTTACCTTAAACTACACTAATTACCTCTAATCGCGATTAAAAACTTAATAAGTTACTATTCACCAAAAAATTATTTTAATCTCATTGAACCACATTTTACTTCTTAATGACAACCATGTATGTCGGATTTTTGAAAATCAAAACACAATGATGGCAAAATTTCATTTAAACGGAAAATCAGTTTTTATAAGTACCACTTAGTGGTTTCACTATTCATCAAAAATTGAAGTTTTTCAGAAAAATCCCAAAAATTCACCGTAAGCTATATTTGATATTATGAATTCAAAAATGAAGTCCGTTTTACAAAATTCAAAACATATAAGTCACATTAATTAATTTAATAATTAATTCCCGCTGTCATGACAAATAGCGTGTTTTATGAAACAATAAGTATCAAAAGATTGACACTAGTTTAAGTCTGATTTCAAAGTGAAATTGATTCCAACGACCACTATTGGATTTAATGGTAAAAATATATTCTAATTTCACTTTAAAACCAATTCAAAATATTATCTAATCATATAAATAAATTAGATTAAAAAGTGGTTTTGAATTAAAATACAACATTTTACACTATTCATTAAAAAAAATGAACTTTATCGGAAAGATACCAAAAAATTTACACAAAGTAAATTTTGATGTCCCGATTCTTAATAAGAGTTTTATTTGGTCCAAAAGAATGTTTAAGAGTGAACAAAACTATATTTAATGATGGTTCTCCATCAAAAGGTGATAAGTGAACCTTTAGTGAAAACTAGGGCATATACGCCTAAAATTGAATTCTTTCCGTATTTTAAGCCTTTATCTTTTATTGTATAAATGTAAAAATATTTAAGAACATATATAATCATATTTTAGTTATTTCTATCCATTCCCGCCATTACAACGGCTACATGTTAACTACCATTTAAAATAATATTATTTTATTATTACAGTGCAAAGTAAGATTCCCAAGAAACTCGTTGTTGCGTGTTGGGTACGCCATCGAGCATAGCGTCCCCTTTAAAGTCATATTAATATTTTATTCACAAATATGGATAAATATGAAAATGTCATATTCCTTATTTACCTTGGGTGTTACAGTGATAAATTATATTATTTATTGGTTTTAAAGTATAATTAGAATATATTTTTACCATTTTATCCAATGGTATTTATTAGATTTAATTTCACTTTGAAATTGGACATAATCAATTGTCAATCTTTGGATATATATTGTTTCTTAAAAATACGCAATTTGTTGTGACAGCAGGAACTAATTATAAAATTAATTAATGCAACTTATATGTTTGGAATTTTGTAAAATAGACATCATTTTTTAATTCGGAATATCAATTATAGCTTAGGGTGAAATTTTGGCATTGTTCTGAAAAACATCAATTTTTGATAAATAGTGAAACTAATAAGTCGTAGTTAAAAAACTGAATTTTTTATAAAACATAATTTTACCGCCTCTGTGATTGGAATTTCGAAAATCTGAGAGACACGGTTAATATCAAAGAGTAAAAAGTGGTTCAATGAATTGAAAATAATTTTTGGTGAATAATAACATTTTTACTTTTATTTACCAGTGTTAAAAGTAAATAGTGGAATTAAGGGTAAAATTAATATTAATATTACCCTAACACATGTCCTTATTCTATTGGACAAGTTTATCTCAACCAAGAAAAGCCTTAGGAAAAAAATATTATCATTTAGGTCTACTTGGATTAGATTAGGACATTTATTATTATTTAATTCAAAGAAGAGTTAAAAGAGTTAAAATCAAAGATTATTTACTAAAACATTTTTAATATAGAGTTATACATAAGATAAATTCTATTTTAATTATTTATTAGAAATATAAAAAGATTTCCTACATAATTATATTTTATTTATAATTTTTAGACATTATATAATTTAATTTATTTATGACACAATGATGATGCATTAATTACCATAATAGTGAAAAATTAAAATAATTGATATTATAAATACCCAAATAAATATAATTTTAGACTTTTAATAAATTAAACTAATTTTATAAAATAATATGACACATTAGGATTGATTTAATTTACCTTTTTAGAAGTAATAATTCTGTTATGATTTTAACAAAAATCAACTATTGAATAGTGTCAAAATTGACAAAAAAGAGTTTTTAAAAAAATATTATATTATTAATTAATATAAACTTTATAAAAATCTAAGGTTCGGAAAATAGTAATATATAATGATAGTTGTATCATTAATGAACCACTTGGGGGTATCTTGGAGGTATATAGTATGTTTTTTAACTATATAATTTAAAAATACAAAGTGACATGGTAAGTGTCAAACTAATTAACTAAGAGTTAAAACTTAAAGATATGGTTATTATAATGACCCAAACCGGTCTAAATTCTATTGGTTGAGTGGTTTTAGACCCATACCCACCTTAACCTATAAATAATCTACTTTGGATCCATTACAAACCAAATATTAATTTGTTATAAAATAATATTTCTAGCTTTTCCAAAGGTGCCCCTCACCCCTCTTATAAAAGGGCACTCTCCCTTCTCATTAACTCACACCTTCAAAGCCTTTTGACTCAGCAAAAAATTCCCCAAATACTCTCTCAGTGTCCCTCACTTCATCCTAGAGGCCTTCCTTTAGTTAGAAAGCCTACTTAATGAGCCCTTTTGATCAAATCAAAAGGAAGAACCCAAAGAAGAGGTAATGATTTCACCACCCTTTTTCAAGTTCCTTTATTCTTACACTTCATATTTCTTTGTTATTACCATTATAAAATATTAAATCCAGTATATTATTTATACTTTGATGTTATTATAAACATTTTACAACCATATTTCAGTATTCTATCCATCCTTTGAATAACATGTCACCATACGTGCGTACGTACGGCTTACCGTCTCCACGTCATGGTGTAATTGTTATTCAATATATTAATATTTGGATGGGTATAATAATGATTTGTAATTCATGTAAATAATAAATATAACATGATAATTATTATGTATATATGATATACCATCCAATTATATATTATTCTAATATCAAAAGAATGATATTTTCGCTCGTGCGTACGTATGGATTACCGTCTCCAAGACGCGATGAGATTCATTTCCAAGTTCACTATTCATCGTCGATTATAAAAATATATATTACTAATAAGTATGTAATATATGAAAAAATAATGATACTAGAGATATATATATATATATATATATATATCAGGATTTATGTACTTACATATATCTTATTCACTTACTTCCGTTCAATACTATATGAAAACAGAAACAGTGTTTATGAGTACATACGGACTACCGTCTCCATAAACGGTGTTTTCCATTTTATATATATGTCTATTATACATATTTATATATATGATATATTTATCATGTTTTATATTCGGGAAGTATTTAAATAATTATCTAAGGGATACAACCAAGAGTAACAAGTTAAAACACGTACGATAAAGAAAGTGATTATTACCCGAAATGTTAACTTAACATGGAAATTATTATTAAATGGTTAATATAAAGTCATAAATGAATCATGTATGATATCATAAATATTAATATGGTTCTGGTATAATTTAATAACATACAATGATCTTCGTACAGGAGGTTAAACGTACCCTCGACTAAAGGAAAGTGCAAGGTAAGGGGTTTTCATCTCACTCCTTATTCCCATGAGATTCATGCCATATTTACACTATTACCTTTTATGTGGTGTATGTACTAACCATAGTTGTATTATTTATGTAATAAACTTTAATTTATGTGTATTTACATTTTCATTGTATGATACCTCTTTCACAGGGTGTATGATTCGTAAGTTACCAAATTGGTAAGGGTTAATTTCAGAATCTCTTTATTATCCGAGGTTGTTGTTTTTACGTTAGTATCTACTGGGACATATTTATTATCCATGTACATGTTTTATGAAAGAGTTTTCAAAGAGATTATTTTAAGTGACTTTTTATTAAAACATCATTTCAAATGTTTTAAATATTTATTCTCCTAAATCTTTCTTATTAATGTCTATGTCTTCAAAATGGGTTTTAAGGATTTATTTATATGGACATGAATGTTTTTAAACTGTTAATTCCTTTGAAAATTTTCAAAGTGGTATGAGACACTTTGATTCTAAAATTTATTTAAATGAATTATTTTCTAAATTTTTTGACTTTTAAATGTTTTCATGAAAAGGGGTATTTCTCTAAAAGAGTTTTACAAATCAATCTCATCTATGTCAAAATTCGTTAATGGATTTTAAACTTGTTTTGAAGTTGATTTATCATGATACAAATCATCCATATTGTGTTGAAGGTTTGGTGATATATTTGACTGCAGATGTGTAATTTTTATACCATTCATGGTTCATGGGTAATGTATTTACATTTCAAATGCTAGTTTTAATTCAAATTTTTATGTTATATTTCATCCTCTTCTTAAGATGAATGTGTTGGACTAGTATGTTCCGGGTTGGGGACCGGTAAAAGTAAGCCCTCCGGGTTGGTGTCTGATTATTAGAGGCACTCCAGGTTGGTGTCCGATTATTAGAGGCACTGGGGGTTGGGTTCTGGTTATAGTTATCCCCAAGGCCTTGGAATAAGGCCTTGGTAAAGAAATTAAAGTTCAGCATTATGCATTCCATCATTATGAAAGTGGTTAGTTATATTGCATGTGATTATTCGATTAGTAGAATATCCATGTGAATAAGTAAATGGAATTATTTCATTTTATTTCTTCCATATTATGCTTAAGTTCATGTTTAAAAGGCTTTTGTTTTAGTTTTATAAATTGCCTAAAATGTTTTTGCTTATTTTTGAAAGTTTCCACTTTATTGCTTACCCTTACTGAGCATTTGAGCTCACCCCTTTCTATGTTTTATTTTTCCCCGGATTCCAAGAAGTGTAATGTGATTGATATGCAGGGTTAATCCAAGGGAATAATGGCGTTTATAATGATTATTTAGGTTGTTTTGTATGTATTAAAGTGAAAATGTAACATTCATGTTTGTGATCTATTTTTCCAAGACTGCTAAGCTGATCAGTCCTTCGAGACTTGATTCTTTGTAATCATGCCAATGTATTAAAATAATGCACCGGCTCTGGGTAGCTGGGGTCGGGGCATTACAATAGTGGTAAATAAAGCCAATTCTATTGAAGTGACATTAGAAGGTGATCCAAAGACTCAATAATTATTTGATTCATTCAAATATTATACATTTTATGTGATGAACATTTTATTGTGACACATGACCCTATAAACCAAACAATTATTTGTGATTGATTTAGATAGTTTAATAGTGGATGTTCAAGACCAGGTCCTCTTTTGAATGACAAAAAGACTCTACATAGTATGAAGAATCACTTGAGGGTGACAAAAATAAATTCAAAAGAATTCTGATGTAAATATCAGTTACTGTCAAGACCTAGAAATTCCATATAATTTTTTAAAATTTTTTGGATTATTTTGAGGTCACAAAATCTGACGGTACACGATTCTGAGGCCTGAAGTGTCCTAAATGATGAGTCAATTTTTTAAGCTTTAATTAGCACGTGTGAGCAGCATTCCTGAAAATGTGGAATAAATATTAAACGAGTTCCTAGATCAAAAATATGAGGGCACATTTATATTCAAGATAGCGGGTTTATCCTATGCATGACCTAAGTTTAGTCGGTGTAGGCCTCCAGTGAGAAAAACTAAAAATGGAATTATCATAAATAAAACAATAATAAAGAGTTATTTTAATTTTCTAATGTTTATAACTCACAAATGGTGAATCAGATTAAAAATATGATACCACCGCTGTTCTCGTGAGGGTATGATTTATTTAGGCAAATACTAACATTGGCTGGAGTTGGCTAACTATGTAAGTTAGTTTTTGGACATAAATAAAATAATTAAGTAACAATTACTTTATTGTCAAAAACTATAACTTCTAAATGGAAACAAAGATTGAAAATATGATAGTACTGTTGAGTTCGTTGGGGCATGTTCCCCTTAGGAAAATCCTAACCACTTCTAAAACCGGTTGAGGTTGATTATTAGTAATTTCTTGAACTTTTTTAAGATATATTCAGTAAATGTTTGAGAAAAATTTACTATCTTTTGAACCGGTGATCAGATTAAAAATCGAAGGGCACTGTTGAATCTGGAGTACTGGGATTCACATAATGGTGGGTTCACATCGACTGCAAAAGTGTGGGATAAAATTTTAGATTTTGTACATTTAAAAGAATAATAAAATCACAGATTTATTTTAATTTCTTTCTTTTTTTCCTCCAACTGACAGTCGACAATTGCGGGACCAACGATGTGTCATGCCATTAAATGGATTGAATCACATATTTGTAATAGGCCAATGGAATTTAGAAGGTTCCTTAATTAATTGAACACCATTAATTCCAAGTACTTTACTCACCCTCATCCTCTCCTATTTATATGAAGCTTGGAGGGATGTATTATAACTACTCCACTCTGTGAAGAAGATCTAGGAAAGTAATGTGAATCCAACCACATGGAGGACAGAACTAGTTCCAGTCGGTGGTGATGAGTGCCACTGAATGAAAAACAACGACTCTTCCTCAAACAAAAACATTCTCAAATGATCTTGTGGTAGGAGGTTTATTTTAATGTTTTATTTGATGAAATAAATCCTCTACTGCTTAATATCACCTTAACACAGAGGGTACAGGAGAAACAGATAAGGCCTGAAACCTCTGCCCCATTGTTCTACATGTTAACTTTGGGGGAAAATATCAAAATTGAAGGCAACATGAAATAGTGGCTCGTGCTATGTAGGTAGAAATGTAGAAGATCCATAAGCGTAGACAACACCAATAACCGACACCGTAGCACGTCAGGTGACCCGCAGAAGAAACCGTCGACACACAATGTCGGCACCCACCGGTGGGGGAAAGAGGTGACTCGTGGAAACTATCTGTGGGTGGTGGAAGCCGGCACGCAACAACACACCGTTGTCACCATGGGTAGATGACCCTGTCCGGTCGCGCGAGACATGGGTGACACCCGCAGGCACCTCTGGCAGAAGCGACTGCGGTGGGATGGTGCGACGTGGCCCACACCATGCTGTGTTGAAGGAACACATTCAGAGAAATGGCCCACCAGTTAATGAGGTGCGGCATCTCCCCACTGGTTGGGTGAAATGGCCCCACAGCTTCTAGGCCAGTGAAGAGGCATTATGCCATATGGCGAAACGAGATTGTGCTGGCCGGACCCGTGGCCTAGTAGGCCAGCGCTGGTGCGCCGAGCCCGCACAGGCAGGCCAGGCCAACTGCGACCCTGGACGGTGAACCATACCATGCCAACCCCGACGGGCCATACCTAGTTAAATGGCCCAACCAATAGTGGGATGGACTCGAGCGGTGTTAGATAGATATCGTGACCTGTTGCGTCGGTCCGGTCTGACCGAGTCGGACCTGGATCAAACCCAACTTCTACCCAAATAATGAAATGCTCGTAACTGAAAAACTGGGTGTCTAGTTGACATTCTTTCAATGGAATTAAGATCCCTTTTTTGAAGCAGTCCATTAGGCATATTTCGGCAGGCCAAACTATGCCAGGTAGGACTGAGGTACAATCACACCCTGTTTCATAGAAAAGTATGTAAATAACATATCAGGCATCTGATTGACGCATCATCTATGGAATAAGGACCCTAGTGACTAGGCTGTCCTTTTGAGATACTCTAAGTGAGTTTTTTCAGAGATTGAAATAATAGTCATGTTGGATGAAACTTGAATCTAACCAGACCCATTTTACAAATGTGTATATATCTCAAAGATTGGGTGTCTGGTCGATATGCCGTTTGTCGCATTGGACCCCTTACAACATGGTGGTCCTTTTAGAAACCTCTTAATGGAACATCATGGTGGTTGTGGTATAACCGATAGATTGAGAATAAGATTCCCTTAGAATCAAGCGTCATTAGTGCTGGAATCTCATTACTGGCTATGACGTGAAGATAGAATATCGATCCTAGGTGGGTTAGTACCTATTGATCCAATGTGGGTCTGTGATTAGAGATATTGTGTGGGACAGCGCATACAGATCATGTGTGGGTCAGATCCTGTGTGGGTTAGTGCTGAACGATCCTATGAGGGTCAGTGCATACTGATCCTTTGTTGTTCAACAATAGAGCCTATCGACAGAATAAGATGATATATATGTACGACTAATCATATGTACTTATATATTTATGTTATATAAATGGTGTGAGCTGATTCCTTACCTTGGTGGTACTTTTAGCATCGTCATGTTACCTTCATGGTGTTTCTGTTATGGTAATTTACCTTCGTGGTGTTACCTTCATGGTGTTATCTTTGTGGTAATTTTACCTTCGTGGAGATAGCTTTGTGGTGTGACCATTGTGGTACATTACCTTCACGGTGTTACCTTCATGGTGTTACCCTTGTGGTACTTTTACCTACATGGTGTTACCTTTGTGATACTTTTACTTTCGTGGTGTTACCTTTGTGGTGTTACCATTGTGGTATACTCCCCTCATGGATCAATTGTGAAAAAAGCTTAATGGTTGGGGCCTTGTGTTTCCTCATGTATGAGATGAGTATATTTTGATAACATATGTATACGTATGGTAATATAACTAAGTAGAGTTGATGGCTGATTCGTGTTTTGTGAGTGAGGTATTTCTTTGTAGTACTTCCTTTATGGAACTCTGGGATACCTTTGAAGGGCACAGGTCCCTACTGAGTATTGTTATACTCACCCAAGTAGGGGCTTCACCCGCACCTTGTTGTGTCTTGTGAATATGATAAGCAGTTGGGATGAGACTTGAGGGAGCCAGGACTATGTATTACATGCAGGAGATGGGATGACATGGAGTGATGTGGAGATAATCTGTACCTACCCTTCAGGTAGGATCCTCAGTGGATGATCCAAGAGTTTTTTCCTATATTCAGTTGTACATTTACATTTTAATGGGGCTTGTATTTGAGCCCCTTTACTTTTAGTACACTTTTACTACAGTAGTTTACATCATGGTTTCTTTTTGTTGTGTTCTTAGATTGTTTGTTAGTATAGGTTTAAAGTCAATGGCTTCCCATTATAGGGATACGATTTTTCAATGCTAGTCACCTTCCACTGGCCTATGGATGGCAGGATTGGGGTTGTTATGGCACATACCCTAGGGGACGGGTCATGACAAAGTGGTATCAGAGGGGTAGGTTCTACCAAAGAACTAGGACTCTATCCTTTTCAATGTGGGAGTAGTTATAAGTGTTATGAGTGGGGTTTTCAGTTTGTGAAATCTAGTGTTAGTGCGGCGGCCGATGTATCCATACACAAAGACCCTGAATTCTGATTTCCGACTCGGTGTACTAAAACACTGATTTCGTGTGTATTGGAAACTTTCTCCTTGGTTTATTTTGTATTCAACTCACTAGGTATTTCATAATGACCGTGGCACACATGTTCCTTATCAGGATGTTGTTGCGTATAAAGGAAGCTATGATTTCTGAGAGAGTACACGATGATGGCCCACCAAGAGATCCTATGGGGATCAACATTCTAGAGACCCTGTGTGGATCAACAAGAGTTGCTACCAGTGGACCATCTATTTCGACTAAGCGTGTTACATGAGTTCAAGAGGTAGTGGTCTCTTATGTTTTTAAGTGAGACAGATCCTTATGTAGCTGAGAACTCACTGAAGTCTGTGAATAGAGTTTTCCGCCTAGTTGGGTCACCAGCATAACAGATAGTGATCCTAGATGCTAGTATTTTTTAGTTAATCTCCATAAGGATGGTCTGTATGGTGATGAGGCTTCAGTACATGGACCGTTTCTCAAGATGGCACCTTCTAGTAGTGTACTAGCAATATCACTATTCATTGGTTGGCACTTACAACCCGTGGTACCAGTTGAGGAGACATGTATGCTTAGTGCCTTACATGTGTTTCATAATCAGATACCCCTCAGGTTCCGAGGCGAGCCCGACCCACAGGCGGCTACGGACAGGCTTGAGGATGTGGATGAGTTTCCATCTATCCAGGGCACCATTCTATCAGATGGTGGTCCTGGTAGAGAGCCTTTTACATGGATCAGCAGGATGATAACAGGGTTTAGATTTCCCTAATCTTGGGAAGAGGTGACTTTTCTATTGACAATCTTGAGAACCTTCCTCAGAGAAGGGGGTATCGTGCCATTAAAATCTATGGGTTGAGTGTTCCCGAGAGCTTCTACAGATTCGTAAGTACAACATGACAGTAGATATGTATTCTTTGAGGCTTGCCGACCATTAAAGGTACACGATGAATATTGTACAGTCAGGGCTTTAGGAATCAAACCTCCAAGAGAGGTGCATTTAGGGACATCCATTACAACACTATTCCTTTATGAATTATTATATATATTTGGGAGCTTGAGAGAACATTTGTGGTTGAATTTTATTTGGCTGAACAAATACAACGATGGATTGTTAGTAGTGGGAAAGTAGGAAACTGACACCAGTCTCAGAGACATGGGCATGTAAAATGCTTCGGGAAGATGAAGTGATAAGGGAAAATGAATCTATAGGGTAGAAGACGAGGAAGTGGAGCTAGGATAGAATCATTTGGTAGTATACATTTTGACATGTTACAACCACCACCCTAATGTGGTCCCAACCAGGCTTAGGGAGCTGAAGGATGGGGAAGGGATTAGCTACATGCAGTCAAGAAGTGTTACCCAAGTGCTCCAGGAATAATTTAATGTATGGTGTGTGTCTGCTACTAGCTGCCATGTTAATTGACATAGGTCCCAATCATTCCTACTTGGCACAAATATTGTTCATGACCTATAGTTTTTTTAATCTGATGACTTGGCTCTTAAGTCTAGAGATTATTTTGGGAGGTGACTCGATAATCATGCTTATTCTGAAGGTTTGATCTAACCCCTGAGGTGAGAGTTTTGGTTGGAACCTCTTGGTGGAAGCGTTGAGGCTTTACGACGTTTGTTTTGGGATGAAATGGACATCCATAGTTCATACTCTGATTGACTATTTTAGGAAAAATGGATGTAGTATATCTACAGCATTGGAATGGGATTTTCATCACTCAGAAAAAAGAAAACCACGGAAGCACAGGATAAACTCATGCATTGGAGGGTGCATCCAATCACTCTTGACTCAGCCAACCTTACCCTCGCGGTAGTAATAGTTTTGAGTTTTCAGTTCCCAATAGTATTAGAAAAGTGTGGGGACATCTTTTCAAAAGATATTTCCAGGACTACCATCCCGAAGGAAGTGGGGCTTCTGCTTTGGATGAGTACTACCAGATATTTGTATCTGAATTCTCCAAGGTAGCAGCACCATTGTCAGCTTTGACGAATAAGGGGGAGCCTTTTCTATGGACAAGGAAGTGTCCTCAGATCTTTCAGGAGCTGAGATAGAGACTAATAAGTGCCCCGTCATGAGGCTACTAGAAGAGGGTGTTGGGTATGCAGTATACTATGACACATCAGGGATCAGATGAGGTTTTTTCTTGATGCATGAGTGGGAAGTGATCACCTATGGCTCATTATAGATGAGGCAACACGAGCAGAACTATGCTACCCATGACCTTTAGTTAGCAGTAGTGGACTTTTCACTAAAGATTTAGCTACGCTATGTGATGGGTGAATGATTTACTATTTACTATGATTAGAAGAGTCTCAGGTATATCATATCATTGAATGAAATGAACCTATGACAACAGTTATGGCTAGGGTTCCTCCAGGACTATGACATTGAAATTTTTTATACTATTAGGAAGGGGAACGTGGTAGTAGACACACTTAGTAGAAGGTCTGGTCTATAACTGCTAGGTGAGGTGTTAGAGCAGCTAGTCGCGCTATGGATATCCATTATGGGTAAAGATGGAGTAACTTACCTCTAGTTTATGATAATCATACCCCCAATTCATTAGTGAGTTTGGAAGGCACAACATGGGGACGTTGACTCTGAGACCCAACATGCTCTGTTATCCTCAGGACGGTCTACTGAAAACATTTCTGAAGGTGGTGATCACATAATTCTTTTTATAAGACTCACCATGGTACCAGTGATTATATGAGAGGTGGTGTGGAGAGAGTTCCATACATCCCCTTTAGCAGTACATCATTGAGTGGGAAAGATGTACCAGGACCTCCGGCATCATTATTGGTTTCTAGGGATGAGGAAGGCAGTGGCAGAGTTTGTATCACGATGCCTCACTTGCTAGAAAGTGAAGAATACGTAGAGTAGGGATAATTCTTGTTCCAATAGGAGATAAATACCCTTGGAGTTCAAGGATGGAGTCTATTTTTTCCTAAGGGTCTCACCCCGATGAGGATTGCGACAATTTGACCGAGGTGGCAAGTTATCTCTAATGATCATCAGACCTTTCTAGATCCTCAGTAGAGTAGGTGAGGTGGGGTACCATATAGCTCTTCCCCCACATATTGACTTGGTGAAAAATTATTTCCATGAGTTGTAACACCCTAAGCTTCTACGGTACGCTTCTCTTTGAATAATGTGATAGCGTGTGTTGTACGCAACATCGAGTTCTAACACACCACAACCAATAAAACTAGCCATTATAAATAGTAATACCTACCTTTTGAAATTTTATAAATTCTATCACTCAAAATGGACTTCATTTTTGGATTCCGAATATAAAAATTAGCCTAGGGTGAAATTTTGGTACTTTTTGGATAACTTTAATATTTTGATGAATAATGAAAATTACTAAATTTTAATTAAAAACAACTTTTTTAATAAAAATAATTAATGGTGATAAATTATGAATTTTAGTGGTTTTAAAGTATAATTAGAATATATTTTTACCATTTTATCCAATAGTGTTCATTAGAATTAATTTCACTTCGAAATTGAACCTAAACAATTGTCAATCTTTTGATATATATTGTTTCTTAAAAGCACGCTATTTGTTGTGAGAGCGGGAATTAATTATAAAATTAATTAATGAAACTTATATGTTTGGAATTTTGTAAAATAGATTTCATTTTTGGATTTGTAATATCAATTATATCTTAGGGTGAAATTTTGGCATGGTTCTGAAATACTTCAATTTTTGATGAATAGTGAAACTACTAAGTGGTAGTTAAAAAAACTGAATTTTTCATAAAACATAATTTTACCGCTTTTGTGAATGGAATTTCAAAAATCCGAGATACATGGTCAATATCAAGAAGAAAAATGTGGTTCAATGAGATGAAAATAATTTTTTGTTAATAGAAACTTTTTACTTTTATTTACCGCAGTTAAAAGTAAATAGGGTAATTAAGGGTAAAAATGATATTAATATTAACCTAACACATGTCCTAATTCTATTGGACAAGTGTATCTCGACAAAAAACAACTTTAGGAATAAAATATTATCATTTAGGTCAACTTGTATTAGATTAGGAAATTTATTATTATTTAAATCAAGGAAGAGTTAAAAGAGTTCAAATCAATGTTTATTTACTAAAACATTTTTAATATAGTGTTATGCATTAGATAAATTAGATTGTAAATATTAATTAGAAATATAATAGTATTTCATAAATAATTATATTTTATTTACATTTTTTAGACTTTAAATAATTTAATTTATTTATGATACAATTATGATGCAGTAATTACCATAATAGCGAACAATTAAAATAGTTGATATTATAAATACTCAAATAAATATAATTTTAGCCTTTTTATGAATTAAACTAATTTTATAGGATAATATTTCATGTTAGGATTGATTTAATTAACTTTGGTCGAAGTAATCATTCTGTTATGAGTTTCACAAAAATCAACTATTGAATAGTGTCAAAATTGACATAAAAGAGTTTTTAAAACAAATAGTATATTATTAATTGATATTAAATTCTAAAAAATCTAAGGTTTGGACAAGAGACTTATATCATTATATTTGTATCATTAATGGACCACTTTGAGGTCTCTTGTATGTATATAGTATGTTTATTAACTATATAATATAAAAATACAAAGTGACATGATAAATGTCAAACTAATTAACTAAGAGTTAAAACTAAAAGATAAGGTTAATATAGTAACCCAAACCTGTCTAAATTATATTGGTTGAATGGTTTTCGACCTATCCTCACCTTAACCTTTGAATAATAAACTTTGGAGCCATTAGAAACCGAATATGAATTTATTATAATTTAATTTTTCTAGCTTTTCCAAAGGGGCCTCTCACCCCTCATATAAAAGGGCACTCCACCTTCTCATTACATCACACCATAAAAGCCTTTTGGTTCGCCCAAACTCTGCCCAAATACACTCTAAAATTCCCTCAAATCATCCTAGATGCCTTATTTTAGTCATATAGCCAACTTAAGGATCCCTTTTGATCAAATCAAAAGGAAGAACCCAAAGAAGAGGTAATGATTTCACCACCCCTTTTCAAGTTCCTTTCTTCTTCCACTTCTTCTTTCTTTATTGTTACCATTCAAAAATAATAACTCCAGTTTCTTTTATATACTGTGATTTTATTATAAATATGGTAAAATCATATTCATTATTCTATCCATCCTTTGAATAACATGTCAGCATACGTGCGTACGTACGGCTTACCATCTCCACGTCGTGGTGTAATTGTTATTCAATATATTTTTATTTGGATGGGTATAATAATGATTTGTAATTAATGTAAATAATAGATATAACATGATAATTATTCTGTATATATGATATACCGTCCAATTATATATTATTTTAATACCAAAAGAATGATATTTTTGCTCGTGCGTACGTACGGACTACCGTCTCTATGAACTCGATGGGATTCATTCTCCATAATATCCATTCAAGTATAATTACCATTTGATGATTAATAATAGTATTTAAGGACTTGATATAATTCTGTATATGTATAAGATACAACTTATCCATAACAAACACGTCTTATGTAACAAAACATATAAAAGTAAATGAGTAAGTTAACACCTAAAACGATGATAATTCTAAGAAATTATTAACAAAGTAATGTTAAAAGATCATATATGATATCATATTAATGTATATGATTATTGAATAATTTAATAACAATTATTTAACCATTATACAGGAGGTTAACCTACCCTCAACCAAGGAAAACTACAAGGTAATGGGTTATTTCACAATGTATTCATTATCTGAGGTTGCTTATACGTAATAATCTATTGGGATTTCTTTATCATCCACATCCATGTTTCTTCGAAATGTATTTCAATTTTTTTTTACTATTTACAAATAATATGGGTTAAATTTATTTATACCCTTATGTGTTTTTAAAGGAATCTTTCCGTCGTTTTCCAAACAAGGCACTTTTATCCTTTCGACAAATTTAAGGTAAGAATGTTTTTTTAACATATACGGCGGGTGCGGCTATTTACCACCATTATAAAATCTTCATAGCTTCCCTTACAAGAATATAACAATTTTTTCAAATTAAATGTTTTATTTTATAATTGTGTGACATTTAAATGATTTCAAAGTGAATATTTTAAGAATTTTTTAAAGGTACTCTTTATCAAGATCATAATTTTAAATGGTTTAAAGAATTATCTGTCTAAATCTTTTTAAACAATGTCCATGTTTTCAAAATGATTATAATGATTTATTTATATGGACATGATGTCTTTTAAATGATATTTCTTTTCAAAAGTTTCAAAGTGGTATGGTACACTTTTATTCAAAAATCTCTTTTAAATTACTTCCTTTATAAATGTGTGACTTTTCAATGATTTCGAGAAAAGAGATATTTCTCTAAAATAGTTTTCATTTCATCTATGTCAACATCCTTTGATGGATTTTAAGCTTATTTGAAGTTTATTTATTATGATACAAAACATTGGTATTGTATTGAAGGTTTTGTGATATGTTATACTGTGGATGTGTTATTTTTATACCATTCCTGGTTTATGGAGAAAGTGTTGAGATTTCGTATGCTATTTTTAATACGAATAATTACGTTATGTTTAAACCTTTGCATATGGGAATGAATTGGACTTAGTAAGTGACGGGTGGAGCCCGCTATAGCTCCTCGATGCATCAGTAGGTCTCATCAGACAAACTAGTATCTTGGAACAAGGCCTTAGAAAAATATTATTTGTAGTCTTGGCACGAGGCCTTGGCTATGTGGTTATGATAGTTTGGAATTATGCATTCCATCATTATGAAAGTTGTTATTGATATTGCATGTGGTTATTTGATTAGTAGAATATCCATGCGAATAAGTAAATGGAATTATTTCATTTTATTTTTTTCCATACTATGTTGCAGTTCAAGTTTAAAAGGATTTTTTTAGTTATACATTGCCTTAAATGTTTATGATTATTTATGAATGTTTCCGCTGTATTGCTTACCCTTACGGTGCATTTGAGCTCACCCCGTTTCTATGTTTTATTTTTTCCCAGGATTCCAAGAAGTATTTTGTGATTGATAAGAAGCGTTAAGACAAGGGAATAATGGCATTCATAAAGGATTATTTTTGTTTTTTTGTATGTTATGAAGTGTAATGTAATATTCATGTATGTAATCTATTTTCCAAGACTGCTAAACTAATCGGTCCATTGGGAGTTGATTCCTTGTAATCATGCCAATGTATTAAAATAATGCACCGAATCTGGGTAACTGGGGTCAGGGCGTTATAGTTGGTATCAAAGGAATTTTAGAAATAACCTTGGAAACTAGATTAAGATAAACACTGATTAGAGCACATATCCCTAAGATAGACTTTGAGGATTAGTATAGAAGAACTTCCTAGAATTTTGGTATTGTAGTGATTTTGAGAGTTTTCTGAGAAATACATCTCTGTCTGGATATGAGCAGGTAGAGGCGGCTCTGGAACATATGTACCTAGGGGTAAAACCCGAAAACACCGCTTTGAGCTAGACTCGAACGGGAACTGGTGCACGACAACGAGCCTTGCTGCACTCTTTGTTACTACACTCCCAGGGGATATGCTTAGGATTATTCTCATTTTATTTACAAACCATTATGAAGGGCTCATGAGTATATACTTACTCAATGAAATTTTTTCTATGATTAAGGATTATATCCATAAACTGTTCAATTTGCATTAGGAATTATTTATTGGAATTCATAAACTGACCTAGTTTATGCTATTGTATAGCAATGGCGCCCAGTAGAAGGAATGTGAACTCCAGTAATACGTATGATCCAAAGAGTAAGAAGGATCGTAGCTTTCATGTTACTAAGACATCATTTATAAAGGAAATAGTCTCTCATGTATTATCATCATATGAAAAAATAATATCATGTGTTGATAAGATATGTAAAGAGTTTACTGAGTCCTATGGCTTTGAATGGAAGCAAGAGAAGAAAAGTATGGAAGATAGAAAGATGGATAAAGGGAAGAGGGAAAAGAAGAATTTTTCACATTTGTGATAACTATGCGAAGAAACACATTGGAACTTTCCTGAATGGAATGAGAGTTTGTTGTAAGTGTGGAGGAAAAGGGCACAAAGTATGTGACTGCTAGGGTAAGAAAATGGTTTCAAATGTACAATGCTTCATTTGCAAGGAGTTTGGACACTACGTGAACCTATGTCCTAGTCATCAGACTATGCCGCAAATGATGCTATTAGATAATAATCAAGTTATGATACTACCACAGATAAAGTGGAATGATTATAGTTCTTATGTTGATTATGTCATTTGACGGTTGTATTAACAATGTACTTGTTATAATAATTATGGAGTATATAAGGATTGTACTACAATACTATTTCATTAAGGACTTGATATTGTGTGGAACAAAGACAAGTGACTCAATAGGAGGATAAATTTTTGGAAAATATATGGTTGAGAGAATGAAAAACCATAATATAGTTTTGATATCGAGGTAGTGATTTTGGAATAATACATGATTGATTTGGATAAATTATATTGGATATTCTTGACTACCTTGAAACTGATTAATGATTTGTATATTCCATCACTGTTGTGGTTTAAAACATTTTTGGATTGAAGGATTATATATATTATTCTATAAAGAATAAGGGATCATGAATGAAATCCATAATGTTTTGTGGTAATTCAGGATGTTCCAGTGTTTCAAAAGAATACATGATGAAGGTGGTCAAATGTTATTATACAGAAAAAAGGGATCTTCATTGTGTTTACCTTCCTTATAAATTTTTGACGGAAGTATTTTGGATAGTTCTAGTTTGGATTATTTTGGATTTCCATAAAAGGACAACCCGGAGGTCGGGTGGCAACCTGTCGCGTCCGGCAAGGCCGTGAGACTTGAACCCACAACCAAAGGGCGACAAGGGTGTATCACCTACCACTGACCCACGTGATGTCCTGGATTGAATAATGTGGTTTTTAATGGTTCTTCTAGATGAATTATAAATTGATTTTTTAACCCTTTACGAATAGGATAAATAGAATATTATTTTTAATTTCTACTATCTTTTAGAGTGAAAGATGAGTCTGTGGTAGAAATTAGTTAAAGGATGGTACTCTACTTGTCAAGAATATATTTCTCTTCTTCTCTTATTCAATGAAGAAATTAATTATTATACTTTAGTGAAGGGATCTTAAAATAAAAAAATTTGTTATCCTAATACCATATGTTTTGCTAAACCGATGGTATTTTAAATCCTCATAGATTGATAAATTTAAGGCCCTCAATTTTACACTTGTTTGTGATTGATGACCTCAATCACAACCTATAAATATTTACATTTTTCCTCCAATTATATATCTCTAATTTCCACCAATGTTCTCCAAATAGAGAACATAATTTGGTGGTGACCCTTTCATTTCTCTATACCTCTTATTAAGACTAAATTTTATCAACCCAATTTCCGATGTGGGTTTTCCTACAAATATCTTTTCTATATTCAACCTTTTATTTTTGAAGAACAATTTCAAATTGCGAGGACGCAATTTATTGAAGGAGGGGAGAATGTAACACCCCAAGCTTCTACGGTACGCTTCTCTTTGAATAATGTGATAGCGTGTGTTGTACGCAACATCGAGTTCTAACACACCACAGCCGATAAAACTAGACGTTATGAATAGTAATACCTACCTTTTGAAATTTTATAAATTCTATCTCTCAAAATGGACTTCATTTTTGGATTTTTAATATCAAAATAAGCTAAGGGTGAATGTTTGGTACTTTTCGGATAACTTTTATATTTTGATGAATAGTGAAAATTACTAAATTTTAATTAAAAACAACTTTTTTAATCAAAATATTTAATGGTGATAAATTATGAATTTTAGTGGTTTTAAAGTATAATTTGAATAAATTTTTACCATTTTATCCAATGGTGTTTATTAGAATTAATTTCACTTCGAAATTGGACCTAAACAATTGTCAATCTTTTGATATATATTGTTTCTTAAAAACACGCTATTTGTTGTGACATCGGGAATTAATTATAAAATTAATTAATGAAACTTATATGTTTTTAATTTTTTAAAAAAGATATCATTTTTTAATATGGAATATCTATTATAGCCTAGGGTGAAATTTTGGCATTGTTATGAAATACTTCAATTTTTGATGAATACTGAAACTACTAAGTGGTAGTTAAAAAAACTGAATTTTTCATAAAACGTAATTTTACCGCTTTTGTGAATGAAATTTCGAAAATCTGAGAGACACGGTAAATATCAAGAAGTAAAATGTGGTTCAATGAGATGAAAATAATTTTTGGTGAATAGTAATTTTTTACTTTTATTTACCGCGGTTAAAAGTAAATAGGATAATTAAATGTAAAAATGATATTAATATTACCATAACACATGTCCTAATTCTATTGGAAAAGTGTATCTCGACCAAAAACAACCTTAGAATAAAATATTATCATTTTGGTCCACTTGGATTAGACTAGGACATTTATTATTATTTAAATCAAAGAAGAGTTAAAAGAGTTAAAATCAATGTTTATTTACTAAAACATTTTTAATATAGGGTTATACATAAGATAAATTCGATTGTAAATATTAATTTGAAAGATAATAAGATTTCATACATAATTCTATTTTATTTAAAAAATTTAGACATTAAATTATTTAATTTATTTATTACACAATGATTATGCAGTAATTACCATAATAGTGAACAATTAAAATAATTGATGTTATAAATACCCAAATAAATATAATTTGAGACTTTTTATCAATTAAACTAATTTTATAGGTTAATATGACGTGTTAGTATTGATTTAATTAACTTTGGTCGAAATAATCATTCTGTTATGAGTTTCACAAAAATCAACTATTGAATAGTGTCAAAATTTACAAAAATGAGTTTTTTAAAAAAATATTATATTATTAATTGATATTAAAATCATAAAAATGTATGGTTTGGAAAAGAGACTTATATCATGATATTTGTATCATTAATGGACCAATTGGGTTCGATTGGATGTATATAGTATGTTTATTAACTATATAATATAAAAATACAAAGTGACATGGTAAATGTCAAACTAATTAACTAAGAGTTAAAACTAAAAGATAAGGTTAATATAGTAACCCAAACCTATATAAATTCTATTTTTTGAATGGTTTTCGACCTATACCCACCTTAACCTTTGTTTAATCAACTTTGGAGCCATTAGAAACCGAATATGAATTTATTATAAATTATTATTTTTAGCTTTTCCAAAGGTGCCTCTCACCCCTCTTATAAAAGGGCACTCCCCCTTCTCATTACTTCACACCATCAAAGCCTTTTGGTTCGCAAAACTCAGCCCAAATACTCTCTGAACTTCTCTCAAATTATCCTAGAGGCCTTACTTTAGTCATAAATCCAACTTAAGGAGCCCTTTTGATCAAATCAAAAGGAAGAACCCAAAGAAGAGGTAATGATTTCACCACCCTTTTTCAAGTTCCTTTCTTCTTCCATTTCTTCTTTATTTATTGTTAACATTCTAAAATAATAACTCCAGTATCTTATATATACTGTGATGTTATTATAAATATGGTAAAATCATATTTAGTATTCTATCCATCCTTTGAATAACATGTCCCCATACGTGCGTACGTACGACTTACCGTCTCCACATCGTGGTGTAATTGTTAATCAATATATTATTATTTGGATGGGTATAATAATGATTTATAATTCATGTAAAAAATAAATATAACAAGATAATTATTCTTTATATATGATATACCATCAAATTATATATTATTTTAATATCAAAAGAAAGATATTGTCGCTCGTGCGTATGTACAGACTACCGTCTCCACGAACGCGATGAGATTCATTCTCCATCGTATCCATTCAAGTATAATTATCATTTGATGTTTAATAATATAATTTAAGGACTTGATATAATTCTTTATATGAATAAGATACAACCTATCCATAATAAACACAGCTTATATAACAAAACATATAAAAGTAAACGAGTAAGTTAACACCCGAAACAACGATAATTCTAAGATATTATTAACAAAGCAATGTTAAAAGATCATATATGATATCATATTAATGTATATGATTCTTGAATAGATTAATAACAATTATTTCACCATTATACAGGAGGTTAACCAGCTCTCAACCAATGAAATGTACAAGGTAAGGGTTTATTTCACAATCTCTTCATTATCCGAGGTTGTTTATACGTAATAATATACTGGGATTTCTTTATCATCCACATCCATGTTTCTTCGAAATGTATTTCAATTTTTTTTTACCATTTACAAAGAATATGGGTTAAATTCATTTATACCCTTTTGTGTTTTCAAAGAAATCTTTCCATCGTTTTCCAAACATGGCACTTTTAACCTTTCAACAAACTTAACGTAAGAATGTTTTTTTAACATATATGGCGGTGCGGCTATTTACCGCTGTTATAAAATCGTCGTATCTTCCCTTACAAGCATGTAAGAATATTTTCAATGTAAATGTATTATTTTATAATTATGTGACTTTTAAATGATTTCAAAATGAATATTATAAGAATTTGTGAAAGGTAATCTTTATCAAGATCATAATTATAAATGTTTTAAAGATTTATCGTTCTAAATCATTTTAATTAATTTCCATGTTTTCAAAATGATTTTAATGATTTATTTATATGGACATGAAGTCAATGAAATGATATTTCTTTTCAAAAGTTTCAAAGTGGTATGGGACACTTTGATTCAAAAATCTCTTTTAAATTACTTCCTTTATAAATGTGTGACTTTTCAATGATTTTGAGAAAAGAGATATTTCTCTAAAATAGTTTTGATTTCATCTATGTCAACATGCATTGATGGATTTTAGGCTTATTTGAATTGATTTATTATGACACAAAACTTTTGTATTGTATTTATGGTTTTGTGATATGTTATACTGTGGATGGGTTATTTTTATACCATTCCTGGTTTATAGACAAAGTGTTGACATTTCATATGCTAGTTTTAATACGAGTGTTTATGTTTTGTTTAAACCTTTTTATATGGGAATGCATTGGACTTAGTATGTGACTGCAAGGGTAAGAAAATGGTTTCAAATTTACAATGCTTCATTTTCAAGGAGTTTGGACACTACGAGAACCTATGTCCCAGTCATCAGACTATGCCACAAATGATGCTATTGGATAATTATCAAGTTATGATACTATGACAGATGAAGAGGAATGATTAGAGTTCTTATGTTGAATATTTCATTTGAGTGTTGTATCAACAATGTACTTGTTATAATAATTATGGAGTATAAAAGGATTGTACTGCAGTACTATTTCATTAAGGACTTGAGATTCTGTGGAACAAAGACATGTGACTCAATAACAGGATAAATTTTTGGAAAATATCTGGTTGAGAGAATGATAAACCATAATATAGTTTTGATACCGAGGTAGTGATTTTGGAATAATACATGATTGATTTGGATAAATTATATGGGATATTCTTGAGTACCTTGAAACTGATTAATGATTTGTATATTACATCATTTTTGGGGTTTAAAACATTTTTGGATTGATGGATTATATCTATTATTCTATAAAGAATAAGGGATCATGAATGAAATCAATAAGGTTTTGTGGTAATTCTGGATGTTGTAGTGTTTCAAAAGAATACATGATGAAGGTGGTCACATGTTATTATGTAGAAAAAAAGGGATATTCATTGTGTTTACCTTCCTTATAAATTTTGGACAGAAGTATTTTGGATATTTCTAGTTTTGATTATTTTGGATTGCCATAAAAGGACAACCCGGAGGTCGGGCAGCAACCCGTCGCGTCCGACAAGGCCGTGAGACTTGAACCCACAACCGAAGGGCGACAAGGGTGTATCACCTACCACTGACCCACGTGATGTCTTGGATTTAATAATGTTGTTTTTTAATGGTTCTGCTAGATGAATTAAAAATTCATTTTTTAACCCTATACGAATAGGATAAATAGAATATTATTTTTAAGTTCTATTATCTTTTAGAGTGAAAGATGAGTCTGTGGTAGAAATTAGTTAAAGGATGGAACTCTACATTTCAAGAATATATTTCTCTTATTCTCTTATTCAATGAGGAAATTAATTCTTATACTTTAGTGAAGGGATCTTAAAACAAAAAAAAATGTGTTATCCTAATACCATATGTTTTGCTAAACCGATGGTATTTTAAATCCTCATAGATTGATAAATTTAAGGCCCTCAATTTTAGACTTGTTTGTGATTGATGACCTCAATCACTACCTATTAATATTTACCATTTTCCTCCAATTATATGTCTCTAATTTCCACTAATGTTCTCCGAATAGAGATCATAATTTGGTGGTGACCCTTTCATTTCTCTTTACCTCTTATTAAGACTAAATTTTATCAACCCAATTTATGATGTGGGTTTTCCTACAAATATATTTTCTATATTCAACCTTTAATTTTAGAAGAACAATTTCAAATTGTGTGGATTAAATTTATTGAAGGAGGGGAGAATGTAACACCCCAAGCTTCTACGGTACGCTTCTCTTTGAATAATGCGATAGCATGTGTTGTACACAACATCGAGTTCTAACACACCACGGCCAATAAAACTAGCCGTTATGAATATTAATTCCTATCTTTTGAAATTTTATAAATTATATCTCTCAAAATGGACTTCATTTTTGGATTTGGAAAATAAAAATTTTCCTCGGGTGAAATTTTGGTACTTTTCGGATAACTTTAATATTTTGATGAATGTGAATATTACTAAATTTTAATTAAAATTTTTTTTTTAATCAAAATAATTAATGGTGATAAATTATGAATTTTAGTGGTTTTAAAGTATATTTCGAATATATTTTTACCCTTTTATCCAATGGTTTTCATTAGAATTAATTTCACTTTGAAATTGGACCTAAACAATTGTCAATCTTTTGAAATATATTGTTTCTTAAAAAAACGCTATTTGTTGTGAAATCGGGAATTAATTATAAAATTAATTAATGAAAGTTATATGTTTGGAATTTTGTAAAATAGATTTCATTTTTTAATTTGGAATATCAATTATAGCTTAGGGTAAAATTTTGGCATTGTTCTGAAATACATCAATTTTTGATGAATAGTGAAACTACTAAGTGGTAGTTAAAAAAACTGAATTTTTCATAAAATTTAATTTTACCACTTTTGTGAATGAAATTTCAAAAATCTGAGAGACACGGTTAATATCAAGAAGAAAAATTTAGTTCAATGAGATGAAAATAATTTTTGGTGAATAGTAACTTTTTACTTTTATTTACCGCGGTTAAAAGTAAAGAGGGTAATTAAGGGTAAAATGATATTAATATTACCCTAACACATGTCCTAATTCTATTGGAAAAGTTTATCTCGACCAAAAACTACCTTAAGAATAAAATATTATCATTTCGGTCCACTTGGATTAGATTTGGACATTTATTATTATTTAAATCAAAGAAGAGTTAAAAGAGTTAAAATCAATGTATATTTACTAAAACATTTTTAATATAGGGTTATACATAAGATAAATTCTATTGTAAATATTAATTAGAAATCTAATAAGATTTAATACATAATAATAATTTATTTACAATTTTTAGACATTAAATAATTTAATTTATTTATGACACAATGATGATGCAGAAATTACCATAATAGTGAACAATTAAAATAATTGATATTATAAATACCCAAATAAATATAATTTGAGACTTTTTATGAATTGAACTAATTTTATAGGTTAATATGACATGTTAGGAATGACTTAATTAACTTTGGTCGAAGTAATCATTCTGTTATGAGTTTCACAAAAATCAACTATTGAATAGTGTCAAAATTGACATAAAAGAGTTTTTAAAACAAATATTATATTATTAATTGATATTAAATTCAAATAAATCTAAGGTTTGGAAAAGAGACTTATATAATTATAGATGTATCATAAATGTACCACTTTGGGGTCTCTCGTATGTATATAGTAAGTTTATTAATCATATAATTAAAAATACAATGTGACATGGTAAATGTCAAACTAATTAACTAAGAGTTAAAACTAAAAGATAAGGTTAATATAGTAACCCAAACCTGTATAAATTATATTGGTTGAATGGTTTTCGACCTATACCCACCTTAAAATTTGAATAATAAACTTTTGATCCCTTAGAATCCTAATATTAATTTATTATAAATTAATATTTCTAGCTTTTCCAAAGGTGCCCCTCACCCCTCTTATAAAATGGCACTCCCCCTTCTCATTACTTCACACCATCAATGCCTTTTGGATCGGCCAAACTCTACCCAAATACTCTCTAAACTTCCCTCACATCATCCTAGAGGCCTTCATTTTGTCATAAAGCCAACTTATGCAGCCCTTTGGATCAAATCAAAAGGAAGAACCCAAAGAAAAGGTAATGATTTCACCACCCTTTTTCATGTTACTTTCTTCTTCCACTTCTTCATTCTTTATTGTTACCTTTCTAAAATAATAAATCCAGTATCTTATATATACTGTGATGTTATTATAAATATGGTAAAATCATATTCATTATTCTATCCATCCTTTGAATAACATGTCACCATACATGCGTACGTACAGCTTACCGTCTCCACGTCGTGCTGTAATTGTTATTCAATATATTATTATTTGGATGGGAATAATAATGATTTTTAATTCATTTATATAATAAATATAACATTATAATGATTCTTTATATCTGATATACCATCCAATTATATATTATTTTAATATCAAAAGAAAGATATTGTCGCTCGTGCGTACGTACGGACTACCGTCTCCATGAACGCGATGAAATTCATTCTCCATCGTATCCATTCAAGTATAATTATCATTTGATGATTAATAATAGTATTTATGAACTTGATATAATTCTGTATATTAATAAGATACAAATTATCCATAATAAACACGGCTTATGTAACAAAAAATATTAAAATAATCTAGTAAGTTAACAGCTGAAACGACGATAATTCTAAGATATTATTAACAAAGAAATGTTAAAAGATCATATATGATACCATATTAATGCATATGATTCTTGAAAAATTTAATTAAAATTATTTCACCATTATACAGGAGGTTAACATACCCTCAACCAAGGAAAAGTACAAGGTAAGGGTTTATTTTGCCATCTCTTCATTATCTGAGGTTGTTTATAAGTAATAATCTACTGGGATTTCGTTATCATCCACATCCATGTTTCTTCAAAATGTATTTCAATTTTTTTTACTATTTACAAAGAATATGGGTTAAAGTCATTTATACCCTTATGTGTTTTTAAAGGAATCTTTCTGTCATTTTCCATACAAGGAACTTTTAACCTTTCGACAAATTTAAGGTAAAAATGTTTTTTTAACTTATAAGACGGGAGCGGCTATTTACCGCCGTTATAAAATTGACGAAGCTTCCCTTACAAGATTATAAGAATATATTCAATTTAAATGTTTTATTTTATAATTATGTGAATTTTAAATGATTTCAAAATGAATATTTTAAAATTTTTTGAAAGGTAATCTTTATCAAGATCATAAGTTTAAATGTTTTAAAGATCTATCTTTCTATATCTTTTTAATTAATGTCCATGTTTTCAAAATGATTTTAAGGATTTATTTATATGGACATGAAGTCTTTGAAATTATATTTCTTTTCAAAAGATTCAATGTGGTATGGGACACTTTGATTCAAAAATCTCTTCAAAATTACTTCCTTTATAAATGTGTGACTTTTCAAGGATTTCGAGAAAAGAGATATTTCTCTCAAATAGTTTTGATTTCATCTATGTAAACATCCTTTGATGGATTTTAAGCTTATTTGAAGTTGATTTATTATGATACCAAACTTTTGTATTGTATTGATGGTTTTGTGATATGTTATACTATAGATGTGTTATTTTTATACCATTCATGGTTTATGGAGAAAGTGTTGACATTTCATATGCTAGTTTTAATATGAATGTTTATGTTATGTTTAAACCTTTTCATATGGGAATGCATTGGACTTAGTAAGTGACGGGTGGAGCTCGCTATAGCTCCTCGATGCATCGGAAGGTCTAATGAGACAAACTAGTGTCTTGGCACAAGGCCTTGGCAAAATCTTATTTGTAGTCTTGGCACGAGGCCTTGGCTATGTGGTTATGATAGTCTGGCATTATGCATTCCATCATTATGAAAGTTGTTATTGATATTGCATGTGATTATTCGATTAGTAGAATATCCATGTGAATAAGTAAATGAAATTATTTCATTTTATTTTTTTCCATACTATGTTGAAGTTCAAGTTTAAATTGCTTTTGTTTTAGTTATACATTGCCTTAAATGTTTATGCTTATTTATGAAAGTTTCTGTTGTATTGCTTACCTTTACGGAGTGTTTGAGCTCACCCCTTTTCTATGTTTTATTTTTTCCCAGGATTCCAAGAAGCATTTTGTGATTGATAAGAAGGGTTAAAACAAGGGAATAATGGCATTCATAAAGGATTATTTATGTAGTTTTGTATGTTATGAAGTGTAATGTAACATTCATGTATGTAATCTATTTTCCAAGACTGCTAAACTAATCGGTCCATTGGGACTTGATTCCTTGTAGTCATGCCAATGTATTAAGATAATGCAATGACTCTGGGTAATTGGGGTTGGGGCGTTACATGAGTCATAGCTGATGAGTTACATGCATGATCCATCACATGTTATCGACTAGGGCGAGATGTGAATTGATGATTGGGTGACTTTTACAGAGTTTCCAATAGAGATAGAGGATCGATTGGGGAAAGTCATTTGTGGACAAGAAATCCCTCTAGAGTGAGTTTTGTGGAGCATTGGAACCTCTAGGAGGGTACATGTGAGCGGGTGGCTCAAATTTGTGCTGAGTACCCTCAATTTAACGATTTGGCTTAGTTTTAGATTTCGAGGATGAAAGGCCCAAAAGTGGGGAGAATGTAAAGTCCCAAAAATTACTTATATATATTTTTAAATTATTTGGTATTATTTCGAGGTCACTAAATCTGACAGAACACTATTTTGAGACCCAGAGTTTATGAACTGATCCGTTGATTTTTTTAACGATTTAATTAGCGCGCGTGGGTAGTTTTCCAGAAAAAGTTTAATAACTTATAAACTGGTGCCCGAATCAAAAATATGTGGTCACCATTGCATTCTAGATAGCGGTATTACCCTATGAGAGAATAAATTTTCAGTAGCATAGGCCTGTGGTGAGAAAACACATAATTGGTATAACCATAAATAAAATAATTTAATAAAGTTATTTTATTTTTCTAATACATTTAACTCACGAACGGGGACTGAAATTAAAAATCCAAGACCACCACTGAGCTCGTGAGGGTATTCTTTCTTTAAGAAGATAATTACATCGGCCAGTGCATGCGAACAATGGAAGTTAGTTTTTGGTCGTAAATAAAATAATTAAGTATCAATAACTTTATTATTAAAATTTATAACATCTAAATAGTATCTCGGATTGAAAATCTGAGAGTACCATTGAGTTCTTGGGGCGTTTTCCCTTAGGTAGAGCCTAACCTCGACCAGTGTGGGTCGAGAGTAAATTTTAATAATTTATTGAACTTTTTTTAAGGTGCCTTCAGTAAATACACAAGACGAACACTCTAACATTTGAACTGGTGATCAAATTAAAAATCTGAGGGAACTGTTGAATCTGCAACACCATGATTCGCTTAATAGAGGCTTCACTTCGACCAAAGAAGGCTGGGATAAAATGTTAGATTATTGAAATTTAAAAAACAATAAAATAATAATGTTATTTTACAACCTTCCTTAATTTTCCTCCAACGGACAAGTGGCAGCGGGGGGTCCAACGATGTGTCAAGCCATTAAATTGCTTAACTCTGGAAATATTTGTAACTATACCATTAGAATTAGAAAGGTTCCTTAATAAATTGAACCCCACTAATTCCACGTGTGTTACTCAACCTCCCACCTCATATTTATATGGATCTTAGGGAGGATTATTGGGAAGACTTAACCAAGCAATAAAGCTCTAGAAAAATACCACAACACCAACCACTTGGAGGATGGAACCAGTTTTAACGGGCGGCGACGAGCACTACTGAATGAAAAACACTGACTCTTCCTCAAACACGGATGTTCTCCAATGATCTTGAGGTATTGGGTTTATTTTGATGTTGTCCTTGATGAATTAAACTGTCTCCATCTTGCTATCACCATAACAAGGAGGGCACGAGGCAAACAAAAAAGGCCTGAACCCTCCACTGCTTCGTTCTTGATGGGAGCCATTATGTCGGGTGGGTCTGACGGAGTCGGACCGGGCCCAGACCCAACAGGTACCCAAATAAAGAAATGCATGTAGCTGATGAACTGGGTGTCTGGTTGACATGTCGTCAGTTGTGTTGGGACCCCTTTTGGGAAGAAGTTCCTTTGGCATAATCCGGTAGGCCTGACCCAGTCGGGCCTGACCAAGGTGTGATCACCCGTTATTTCACGGAAAGGAACATAACTAATAGATCGAGCCTCTGATTGATGTGTCGTCTATGGAATAAGGGCCCTAGTGTCTAGGTGGTCCTTTTGAGATAATCTATGTGATTTTTGTTAGAGCATAACGTGCAACCCGAGTTGGATTAGAAATGAATCCAACTAGGCCTTTTTTACAAAAGTTCCCATATCTCTCAGACCAGACATCCGATCGACGCACCATCTATCGCGATGGAACCCTTTTGACATGGAGGTTCTTTGAGAAACTTTTTCATGGATCTTCATTGTGGTTGAGGTATGACCAATCACTTGAGTAGTGGATCCTCCTGAAATAATGCGTTATTAGTGTGGGAATCTCGTGGCATGCTGTGACATGAAGAATTAACAGTGATCCTGTGTGGGTCAGTACCTATCAATCTTGTGTGGGTTAGTGCTTTGCGATACTCTATGGGTCAATGCATACCGATCCTATATGGGTAAGCATCGAAGTCTCTTGACAGAATAAGATGATCTAGATTTACGACCAATCATCTATACTTCTGTACTAAGGTTATAGAACTAGTGTGAGCTGAGTCTTTACATTTGTGGTACTTTAACCTTCATGGTGTTACCTTCATGGTGATACCATTGTGGTGCATTTACTTTGTGGTGTTACCTTCATAGTGTTACCTTTGTGTTATTTTAACCTTCATGGTGTTACCTTCATGGTGTTACCATTGTGGTACATTACCTTTTGGTGTTACCTTCATGGTGTCACCCTTCTGGTACTTTTAACCTTCGTTGTGTTACCTTCGTGGTGTTACCTATGTGGTACTTTTACCTTCGTGGTGTCACCTTAGGGGTGTTAACTTTTTAGTATACTCCCCTTGTGGATCAATTGTAAAATTGGCTTAAAGATTAGGGGATTTTGTTTCCACATGTAATAGATGGGTATATTTTGATAAATTAAGTATATTTATGGGCATATACCAAATTATGTTTTTTGTTTTCTTAATGCTTTGTTATTGAGGTCATGTTTTGTGGTATTTGATTTGTGGAACTCTGAGAGACCTTCGAGGGACTCAGGGTCCCTACTGAGTATTTTCATACTCACCAATGAACAGGATTTTCCCGCACCTTGTTGTGTCTTTGCAGACGATGAGCAGTTGGGCTGAGACTTGAGGGAGCTAGGACCAGGTGATACACGAAGCAGAAGGGCTAACGTGGAGTGATGTGGAGACAATCTATACCTACCCTTCAGGTAGGATCCTCGGTGGACGATCCAGGAGCAGTTTTCTATTTTCATTTGTACTTGTACTTTTCAGTTGGTCTTGTATTCCAACCCCTTTACTTTTCGTACACTTTTTACTAAAGTAGTTACTTCATGGTTGCATCTTTTTGTGTTGTAGATTTTTCTGTTAGTACAGGTTTAATGGAAATGAATTCCCGTTATGGGTATATGCCTTTTTGGTGCTAGTCGCCAACCTCTTGCCTATGGAAGGCGGGCTTGGGGTAGTCATGACACGGACCCCAGGGGACAGGTCATGACTGTTACTATTAGTTCTGTAATAAATATTACAGCGGTTCCATAATAGTTATGTAATAGTCATACAAACTACATCTACAACCAATACCCAATAAAATATAAAAATAGTACTAATAATCATCAACCAGAAAGAGGAATACTTGAGAAATTTCTAAAAAATATTAAAAGATACGATAAACATCATAATAATCCTTGGTTCAGTCCACCATCAGGTTGATACACTTCTTCCTTTCCAGGGGTGTGGAGCTTTCCAAAACACCCTTTTAGGGTTCTCTTATATCTCTATTTTTAGGGTTATTTTCTTGTTTTTTGTTCTAAAAATTATTTCTACAATTTTTTATCCTCATCAATCATATTTTTGGAATCTTATGGGTTCATGTTTGGTAACTAGAAGAATATTTACATTGAACAACACATATTGTATGTTTATAAAAGTAATTCACAGTATAATAGTGAGGTTTTTGAAATCTTGTTTTATTAATAATTATTTAACCTTTCATGACATTTATTATAAGTTTACATATGTTTTTGTGAGAAAATATAATGTTTTATAAAAAAATCATGAATATTAAATAATATTTTACAAAATTAATTTTGTGTTATTAAATCACTTTTAACAATTTTTATCATTTATTATTGAATGTCAAATATTTTCAACACATATTCATTATTTGTTTTATCAATATTTACTCATTCTCTAATTCTAAAATTTTTTATAATTAAATTAATTATATAAGTATACTTTAAATATTTAAATCATGTCATACCACATTAAAACAAAAGTCACATATATTCATCGAGTTTTCAATATACACCACAAATGTACTCATTCCTAACCCCATCCCCTAGAGACACCCACCTTGGATGAAAATGAAGTGAGAATGATAATTTCCCTCTAGTCCCGTCTTTATTAGGGCCTGGGTTATTGGCTAGAAATAAGGGTATATAAAATTCACACACAAGGAAGAAATTAACATCAATTATATTATAAGGATCATGAGATAGAATGACAACCATCTAGAAACTAAAACACATAAAAGAAAAATGGAAACCAAATCCATGTTATAATTCATGTATAATTTAAACGAATAGAAATGGAGTCTCCAAATAAATATTCAAATGTAACCTTACAGAACAGACATCAAAAAACCTCTTATTTTTGGGAAACTAATGTCCATATCGGTTCCTAAAATTAATTTCAAAACATAAACAAAATAGTGTGGGTATATATAGGAAACACATAACATCTATACTCTGTATGATCATACCCAAGGTCTGTTATGAAAATTTGAAAATATCATACTAATAAATCATTAGACAAATAGTAGAACCAACATAAACCTCGATAGGGGAACTATCCCCTCTCACCCTCACTGTGACACACCCACCAAATAACACATCCATGTATAATAATATAATAAGAATCATATCAATAAAGGGAACCCCACACTACTTTTCCACTGATTTTCTACTCTCACGCCTCAACATATTATGCCGTGGGGATCTTATACCTTCTTTGATAATCATGTATAAATAGAACTGGGAGACCAAATAATATCTCCCTGAAATTTTTTGAGGTAGCCAAATCGTACCATGCACCCCATAAAACATTTAATTATATCCACATCCTTCCGTTACAATAGCTATATAACCAGAATAATAGGGTATCATGAACATCCATGACATAAACCTCATAACCTATTCCTACCATGCACTACCCCCACTTTAAAACACATTATCCTCCCATCAATCATCACCTCTTGTAAAACTGTTTACTTCTATCCATAATAGATCATGTGCATCAATCACACATGGGAGAGAGATTGGAGAAGAGGGGGTATCCAACCGTCTATACTCACCATCCTAGATGTTTGATAAAAATGCCTATAACCCAAAACCATTGAATGTTTTTGTAAACACATGTATTAGGGGAGGTTCATATAAAAGTAACATAAAACTACATGATATGTAGATAACAAAAATTAACAATCTAGAGGCTCATAACAAGAGAAACATCATATTTCACAACATCACCACAAACTCATCCAACCTTCACCACTATCCATGGAAACTATAAATGATTCCAACAACACAAACATTCCAAAAAAATGCACATTTATTTTCCATTTCCAAATAAACCAATTTTTAAATTATCCATTTACCATCCATTCATCATTTATCAATCCCATTCATTTAATATTTAATGAATACCATTTAAACCACACATTCAAATTTAATTATATGAGTTTATTAATAATTCCAACCCCTTATATTTCAGTTACATTATTAACATACCATTCCATCACTAAGATGAAACTAAAACAACAAAAAAATCACAACCCATCCATCTCACACAAAAAAACCTTTCTTCACAACCACTCCACATCATCACAAAGAAAAAATATCATTTTAGTTTTAACAAAGGATATTAATTTTAATTTCATCATTATTTTCTAGTGTATTATAATAAAAATATAAGAATCTATAGGAATTTTTTAGCCAGATTTAATTTTTAGCCTTTTTTCAGGTGTGGGGAGTTTTATAAAACAATCAAAATGGGGTTCACATATTTCATCATCCATAACAAACCAACAATCACACCAGAAGTCAAATTTAGAAAAAAAAATCATTCATAACCAGAAATGAAAAAACCATATGAAAAAGAAAAAAATATAATAATTCCTCCCCTATTATTTAATTATAATTAATCCAATTAGTTATATTTTTTATTAATATATTTACCATCAACCTAAATGAATAAAAAATAATGATATTTCTACATGTACACCTAAATAATGAGAGAACAAAGGATCCCATTACATGATTAAATATTCATAGAGAAACACCACTTATAAATGATGAAATAGGAAATCAACCCCCACGGATCTCGATATAAAAATAACCAAAACCTATAAAAACAATCAACCATAAAACTACACCCAAATAATTCCCCAAATAGATCCTCCACCTACAGTATTCATCTAGGAAAATAGGAATCTAAGTAAAATAGGAAGAGGGTTGGAGTGAAGACTGTACCTCAATCCTACATACTTAATTCAATGATCCAAAGGGTATGGATTCATAGTGTAATAAATAAATACTTATTGGAAGATCTAGAAGTCACTGAGTTCTCAAAGGGAGAACAAGGAAGTTAAATTAACCAAGACATGACTACATTTTTATTAGTGTAGTCTACTGGACTCTATCATGACGTGGTAAACAACCAAAACGGTTGTGGTGGCCCTAGTCAAACGGAGATATGGATATCATGTGACTATTTCCCCTTTCCTATGTGTTTTCAAAACCATATTTGACCACCACCATGGAATAGAACATAGCATAGTCCAATCCATGGTGGTTACTCCCTCATCTTCCCAAATCAACCACGAGGACAAAGTGATAAGTATCTGGTTGTTTTCCCCTCACCATGCCCAAGGACACATCATGGTTCTCGAATATGTCAGACACATCATTAGGTTTTATCAAGATGCATGTTTTAAATAGGGAGGGATCTTGGCCAACATGACCTTTACCAATCCCACTACCTTGTATTGGTGACTCCAAGATTATCATAAGACACTATCTAAGACTTTAAAACACCCTCTTGTTCCTTCTCAAAACCAAAAATCCACATAAAATAACAAATGGAATGTATAGTAAGGGAAAAAAATTATATACAACACCAACCAAATAAGTTTCATACTCTGGAATAAAAAATGAACCAATAAAATTAAAGGAGTGATTGTCAGAAGAACCACCCTATTGTTCTTCTCAGAGGTATCATTGCCCCTAAAACAATGCCAATATCTCACACTAGACACAAGAGACATATATTCTAGAAAACTATATGAACCACCAATTAATACTCTATATATAACAAGCCTATGAGTACCCCACATTCACACAATACTACCCTAACCACACAAATCATTGAAACACACCCCCATAATCAAGATATTATCTCCTTTGTGTGACACTAACTTATCCACCTTATTTTAAAATTTGTTGTAAATATTACAGGTCTTGATTGTGAAGGGGTTTCACATTGTTATATAATGGAATAAAAAACACACACTATCAATAGGGGGAATAACATCTCATTAATCAACAAGATTCTAGCATCACATCATTAATGAAAAAAAGGAAAAAAATAAATAAACAGGGGGTAATAGGAATGAATCTACATCTCAATCTCACATGTACTCATATCTAAGCCACAATTCCTCCACAACACATGAACCTAATGATTGGTTCATCTACACCTAATTTTTTTGATGATCCTATATCTCTATTGGTCACACCAAGAACATCAGTTCATCCTCAATAGCGAACACCCCTGTCAATGACATTTAATTCATTGTGAATATATCGACAGAGCTCGGAAGCATGAAAGGTGAAATGGATCATATCCATATATGGTGGGAGAACCAATTGATATGAGACTAAGCCAATATATCCAAACATCATGAAGGATCCAATGAACAAGAGGGAAATTTTTCTCCCCCCACAAAAACCATTGTCACCAATGATGAGGGGAAGCATTTAAGAACACATATCCCTAACGAGGAACTCTAAGGGCCTCCTTCTATGGTTCTAATGAGATTTACTTTCGTCCTATACTACCTTCAAGAAATAACTAAACCTTCTCTGTCAATATCCACACAACATAGAGATATAGAATATATATGACTCTCCAACCTCAGTCTATACAGTGGAGATTAACATGGACTCCCATAAAATTCCTTAGAATAATCGATTCTAATATATTAGTGGTAGCTACTATTATGAGAATACTTAACCAAATGAAAGGTATTTAACTAGGATCCTATGAAATCCCATTTCTGATCCCACAACATATCCTCCAACATCTTGGGAGTCTCTTGTATGTTTCCATTTGTCCAATGGTAGATGTGGTGTTGCAACATAGATGAGTGTAAAAAATTTCTTGAAATCCTATCGAAAATTACATGGTTAAACCAGAATCCCAAGTTGAGATGATGGAACTAAAAAATCCATGCACCCACATAGGCTCACCCATATTCTAGAATACCAAAACCTTCAAATAACACTTTTCATTTATTGGTGGGAATTTAGCCGACTTCATCTTCAGATCCTTGATTACTTAGATTACATCATATCCCTATTAATCCCATGGTATTATTACAATTAAATCCATCAAGATGACTTTTCACATCATCATTTTTATATCTATGGGTTGAAACAACCCATTTGGAACACAATGTTTTTCATTTACCTAACAAAAAACAAGAGAAAGATCCATGGACTCTTACATTTCCCACTTCATCCCATGCTTCCAAAACAATATCCTCAAACCATGGTACATATTATATATTCAGGGTTCTAAAAATAATGGTGAGTTGGGGAACATAAAAGGGACATCATCATTTATCAGAATTGGGACGAACAACCTCCCATAAAACAACATCCGAGCATGAACATCCTTAGATCATTCCTATGGGGAATCACCATGGCCAACATGATCACACATCACCTATTCCTATGATTATCCTCACTATGACTCATCCATCTAGTACACTAGAGATGGTTATATTGTAATTTGAAATAAGAATCCTCTACCATCAACCATCCCAAAATCTTGGGGCTTGACCATCAACTCATCTATCACTCTCTATGAATCCCAAGACATTTGAACATCTTCCCTTCACGATTTTCCGCTCAGAACATCATCTATGAAAATATTATTCTGTAAGGTATATGAGCTATCAAATTTGTGGACATGAATAAAGTATGGCCGCCTCTATGGCATCAAATTTATGTCATGATGATGGAAAATAAACCTAAATATATTGTGATTAGTGATGACCATAAAGAGTTATCCTATGAGGAAATTTCTATACAAATTCAGTGAAAACACAACATAAACTTTCTCCAGATCCTGGGTTTCATAGTTATAATTCAGTGGACATAATTGCCTATACTAATAAGATATCACTACCTTCTATTACATCACGGAATATCCTAATCCCAAATGGGATGCATCACATAAAACCTCAAACATCACCCATTATTCTTGAAACCAAAGCACCATATCACTGATCAATATCCCCTTCATGTAGTCAAAAACTAATTGACAAAGAGTCTATACTAAATCTCGGACATTCCCATTCATATTAGTCAATAGGGTTCCAATCTATGATAAATTAGACATGTGCCTCTGGTAATAACCTGTTATACTAAGGAAACTGAAAACGTCATCCAAATTCTTGGGTACTACCCAAGAAACAACTACATTGATATTTTATGGGTTTACAAACAGACCATATGGGGATACAAAATACCCAAGGAAATGAACCTCCAATATCCAAAACCTATATTCAGATACAATTCAATAGGTTTTGTGGCATAAATGACTTATAATACAACTCTAAGACTGTAAACATTATCCACCATAGACATTGAGTAGATTAATATTTCATCAATGAATAATGACTACAAACAAATCCAAAAATTTTGGAAACATATATTTCAAAATTCCCTTGAACACAAATGGAATGTTTGTGACACTATATTGCATGACCACAAACACAATGTGTCAATACCTACACCTAAATACAGTCATTGGGATGTGTTACTCCTTCGACATCAACTGATGATATCCAAACCATAGATCAATCATAAAAAAATTACATGCTCCACCAAACTAGTGAAAATGATTTTAAATCTTTGAAAGAGGGTAATTATTCTTGATCATCACCTGATTGAAAATTTTTTAGTCTATAGCCTTTGACTGCCATCCATATTCATGGAGAAAATTACTGGATCACCCCACAGTGAAACACTTGGATGGATGAAGCCATTTCGCACCATGTCATCTATCTAAATCCTCAACTCGAACAACTCATTTTGTCATATATAGTAAAGATAAATTTAAAATAAAGAATCAGATGAATATAAATTTTTCATAAACTCAATGTCACATCAATGGTGGAGTGTCACGACCTCCTTGAAGGATACATTCATAAATTACTCAACAAATATTGGAGTTTCTACCTTCCCAGTCCCCACTAAAATTACATAAATTTCTATCATTATGAAATGAAGAGTATCCATACACCTACTCCCCATTCGATAACCCCACCCAATACTAGAAAATGCATAATGATTGTCCATATCATTGAATGAAATCTTTTAATGGAAGAAAAAATTTATTTTAAATCATATATTACAAAAAAATCATGTTGAAGATGAAAAAACACGGTTGTATATTTCTCAAAAAGACAACCCCACATGATTAATGATACCCCATTCTTAGCTTACACCCCTGAGACACATCATGAAAAATTTTATGTCGTATGACTGGGATAGTCAACACTAGGGAATGAAAATACTCTCAACATATATTCTCAATGCGTAGAAAAAGGTAGGCATAATAGATTGTGAGGGTCCTCAATCAAACAAAGGAAAATAAAGGGTAAACAATATACTAATAATACCTTTTAAAAGCTATTCTCCCTATTGTGTCTACAACTGCAATGAATGAAATTTTCAATACTAAGATTCTTTTTCTCACAACTAATGGCGAACTTTATCACTAGCTACCTAATGATGAGGTCCTTCATGGGGCTGACCTCTACGATCTCTATCTCATCTCAACTAAAAAATAAATAGTGGTTGAATCTATTGCTACTATGTATGGGTTTGGAAACCCAAACCAAACTATCATACCAAGGCATTTAGACATCAATCATGAATGTGACCACAACCCCCAAAAATATAGCTCCCAGATAGAACACCCTTTTAAAATGACTGGGAACCACTATCCCTAAAAAATATTTTAACTAGATGGTCATGTACAACTCCCTACTAATCGAATCGTCAAAGGTCTTGGCATCTATGGCCTTCTATAAACAACCCTTATGATTGAGTAACATTTCAAGAACACCTATCACGATATCCATCCTTACAAGGGCATATTCTATATCACCTAAAAAAAATCATTTTCTTCCAAATATGTCATCCACATATATTGAGTGACTACATAACATATAGATGGGTAGAGTTCCTCTTTAATATGTAACACATGGGGCTCCTCATTGGGGAAAATGATTTGGGGAAATACAAATGATCATTCAATATGATCTCAATGTCTCACAAAGACAAACTCCCATATTGAACATGATTCATCTCATTCCTATTTATTAACATCATGGTAATCTATAATAATTCGACTAAAACACCTTCTATAAATATTCCAATGAAACAATTTCGTCATACCATTCTATAAGACACATCATCCACCACAAATACATGACATCATCCACTGAATTTATTCTAAAAGAACCCAAAACTCATATAGATCATAGATCATAACATAAGAGATATCAAGATATTCCAATTATAACTCCATATCTATATAAGATATACCGCTTATAATTTTCCAATCCCTACCACTGAAAATAACACAACACTCACTTTCTTGCATTATACACTTATGTCATGTTGATCATTTGATGATTGAAAAAAATATATGGTTGAACCTCCACTGCAAATTTATATAATGATGACGACCAAGAGTCGACATTGAGACACAAGGAGAAACCCTAATTGCACTAGACTAATTGTTTTTGTGTTTATTAAGTTCATGAATTTTAATTTTCATGGCCCAACCGAATTAGAAATGAATTAAAATAATCATGATTCATTCACCTCTCTGGGCCTCTACCCTGAAATCAGCACTACATCACTGGGTTTGTTGGTAAAATCTGGGTTTTTTCATCAGATCATGGTAGGCCATAAAATCTCAGTTCTTATTTGGTCTCCCTAGACTATGTAATGCACTAATATCAACTAGAACAATTTCACCACCAACCTATGAAATATGCATAGATCCTAACCCAAACTCCATCCAATCTCTCAACCTACCATTGAGACCACTGTTTCACGACACCCTAGCCATTGAGGTACCCCTATTGTGTTAGAATTTAAGGGGTGATACTGACCCAAGAATCCCACAATCAATAGGCCCTGGGTTAGTGGCTAAAATTATGAAAATATAACAATATCATGCTTGGATGGAATTTCCCTCAATTATACAATAAAGATCATGAAATATATGGAAAAATAACATGAAAATATATCTCAAAAAAATGAAAAAGGGAAAAAAACCAACCCACATTGCTTCTATAATGTTAGAAAAATAATAATAGTCTCTAAATAAATTCCCTAATGTATTCCTAAGGTATAAACTCATAAAAAGGATTGAATATTGAGCTATTAGTGTCTATATTTATCTCTTAAGTTGACAAAGAAACATGAAAAATGTTTTCATTTATGTATGGGGGAAATAAAATGTATACTCATTAGAATCATACTAATGGTATCTCTTGCACATTTTAAAGGGTAATACTAATGTACTAGTGGGAAAACAACACAACCAACATGTGCCTTGATAGGTCAACTAACCAATCTGATCTTTATCATGGCACTCTCACAAAATAACGCATCCATGTGAAAAAAATATAATATGAAGCATATCGATAAAGGGTACCTTTCACAACTTTTCCATTGATTTTACCTCTCATTACATGACATAATGCATCCTAACACTCTCAATATTCTATATTAATTATTCTCAATGATACCTAGGTAAACACATCATATCCCACCCAATGACACATGGGAAACCACATCATTCCATGTACCCCCTGAAATATTTCATCACATTCAAATCCTTATGTTACCATTTCCATATACATAGAATGGTAGGGAATCATTATCCAGAAGTAAATCAACCTTGTTCTCTCCTAAAACCATGAATAACCCCAATATGAACCCCATTACCCTCACTTAAATCATCACCTCTAGTTGACTTTTGAATTTAATAAAAAATAGATCATATGTATCAATCTAACCTGTAAGAAATAATAATTAAGAGTGAAAACCATATATCTTTCTTTACATTCTTGGATATTGGAAAAAACTCTTAAAACCTGAAAACAATGGGTGTTGGTGTAAATGCATGAATCGAGTGTGGTTCATTTAAAAATAACATTAAAATTCATAATATGTATATAACAAACAAGACAAACCTGAGGTTCATTATAAGAAAACCACAATATCCCACAATATAATTATTAAGTCTCACATTCCTCTTCCACTATCACAAGCACCTCCATATGCATAACACCACACAACCAAGAAAAACAAAAACAAAATTATTCATTCCATTAAAAATCTACCAATTTCCACATTTTCTAGTTATAAAAAATTTATTAATTTAATAATACAGTTCATATAATTTTTAATGAAAACCACATGAACCATGATTCCCACTTTAATTCTAGTTTTTTAATCATTCCAACCCATTATATTTTTGTTTCTTTGTAAACAGACCATTCCATCACTACTGGGAAACTAACATAACACGAAACATGATATATCATCTATCTCATTCCAACACATCCTTATTCACAACCACCACACATATCATTTTATATTAAAAAAAGTACATTCATCCAAATTAATTTCTATATTTTTATGAGACTGCTCACAAAAATCCATGATTCCAAGCCAAACGAATCTATAAAATAGATACATTTTCTTATCCATTTTCATGTGAGGTAATTTAAAAAAAAGTACAAAGGTGTTCAAAAAATTCAACAACATCAATAATACACCAAACTCAATATAACCCAAATTTGGAAAAATAGTAACCATGTACAACAATATAGTGTAAAAATCACCTGAAAAACTACAACCCCATATGATTTCTCACCTCCAGTTTAATTTCAATTAAGGAAATTAATTATAATTCTAAATATGATACAGACCATATACCCAAATGAATTCAGAATCATAATATTCTAACTTGTACATTTAAAAATTGTGAGAGTGAAGGATCCTCTACCTTGAGTGATGGATGAAAGAGAAACAATGGTAACTAAGGATGGAAAAAGAAATCAATACCCACCATGATTTAAGGAAAAATTGAAATAATATATGAAAATAAAGATACCATTAAACCACACACAAACTAATCCCAAGATAGAGCCTCATACTATTGAGATCCATCTGTAAAAGAAGATGAAAAAAAGAATGGGAAAGAGGGAAGAGAGAAGATTGTATATCTATCCACAATACATATTTCAATTATAAATGGGGTAATAATTAATAAAGGAATTATTAATGATGGATAGGTCAGTCCAAAAGATTTCTAAAGCTCTATGGGGGAATATGAAAATAAAATTTGGGAGGTGTTGACTCCCCCTTTATAGGTGAATTTTGATGGACTCTATCACTACGTGGTGAATAGTCGAAACACCCATAGTGGCTCTAGTAATAGGTATATTCATAACTCTCATGGTTGATTCTCTATTTTCCATGGATTTTAAAAACATAAATTGACAACATTCATGGACTTGGCCAGGGTGTGTTCCAATCCATGGTGGCACCTGTATCAACCTATATGGCCAACCACCACAGGCTGTCACCATCTGCAAAGTTATTTTACCCTCATCACTTCCAATGAAACAATGTGGTGATATACATCCTATTTTAGACAAGGGATACCTCAATACACCACACTTGGAACCAAAAACATCATTGGGTATTTCTGAGTTTCTTATTTAATACTAAGAGGGATCCTGATTCAAGATTCCCACCACTAAGTTGCAATGACTCCTAGAATGGCCCAATACCATATTTTATCCTCCAAAACAACCAGAAACTCCTCCTCTTCACCACCAATTATTATTAAATCATAATTTAATGGCTAGTAATTTCTGGACCGTTACATAATCATACATTCACAAGTATTTAATAACATAATTATAACAAAAAAATAAAAATGAATTATTCTTTCCAATCCAGACTATAAATCATCGAAATATCCCATCAAATCCTACAAAGATCTTCAAATTTACATGTTAAATTGTTATAAAAACTTTAAAGTAGAATAACTTCATCCAAATATCATGTTCCTTTATTATATACACCATCAATTATAATCAACTTTATCCCACTATCCCATGGAACTATAATCAACAACATCATGTTTGGACTTCAACAATACTAGCACACCCATCGAAGTCTAACAATCTACCAAATAACCAAACACCTATTTAGTCAATATAATGTAACCATGAATATCATAAAAAATAAATAAATATATATGTATATGTATTTCATACTTATATTTCCATTTAATTTTTATAAAATAATGTGTTGTTAATTTTGAAAAATCTACTATGCATGAAAAGAAAATTTCACTTCAATAAACCCAGAGATATCTCACATAAAAATTATAAATTGATGATTAGAATACAACATCCATTATTTTGTTGTAAATAAGTTATATTGTAAAAGTGAAATTATATCTAGTCATGAAAAGAAAATTTTACAATAAATATAAACTCTTCATAATTTTTTGGAAGAAGGTAATCTTAAAAAAAAAGATAGAACACACAAAACACAAAATTAGGTAATCATTGTGAATTTTTATTGACTTAAATATATATATATATATTGCAATATAAACTATGAATAATAATGTCATATAATTCAATATTTAAAGTTTAAAAATTAATTCTTCAACTCCAGTAATATGATTTCAAAAAATAGTATATTAGATCCTCGTGGAATAGGGTACTAAAACCCTCACACTACTAAAACTGATGAAAAAAATGAAAACTCATGAGTCATTCACAACCAATAGACAAATAATAAAACCCCTACATAAAATGAGTTCCCCCATAATACTAAAAAATAATTGAATGTTCATCATCTACCATCTGCAGAAAAAGAAGTCTTGTACTGTGGCCCACTTCAAGGATCTAGAATATTCATTATTAGATGACTCAATTGATCAGATGAAGTGCAAATAAATTTGAGTTAAGTCCATATTTGAACCAAATGAAAATGAATACTATAGGTTCACAAAATCCATTTTTTCAATAAGTATTACATCAAAATTCTCTGTAAAGAAACCCTTTAAAAACATCATTTTTAATATTACAAGTATGAACCAATCCCTTCTCATAAATAGAAAAAAAATACCAATGAAACCCCATCTAATAGTGAAACATGAAACACAAAAATCCAAGTATTAAATATCATAAATATACTAATATGATCTAAATAATAACCAATAAACCACCATTGTGACCAAAATATTTATATAATATGAATATAAACTATTATGAAAAAATAGACATGTAGTGCTACATACTCTTTAATAATGATAAATTTAATCCTCTCCATAAATGATAAATTTATGATATACATCATTTTTATGTTTTATTATAGTATTAAATAATATATTAGGGTTCTAAAATTATAATAAAATATTTTTTTGTGATGAAAAAAATTTGGATTAATGACCCTAGCCTTAAACCTTACATAATCTTGAGTTATTACAAGATTACACATTGAGGATCTTTTCAGGTTTAGAGTTTTAGAGAATTATATCATAAAACTTTCATTACATTCCACATTTAAACAAAGTTGTTACATAAAATATACTATTTATTTTTCCCATCAACAGAAACATATTTAAAATAAAACATGGATTCATTCTTTACAATTCCTTGACACTATCATCATATCATGTACCATTCCCTCGACCTATGAAAAACAATTCAAAAAAACATGGGATGAGCATAAAAATCTCAGTAAGGGTTATAAAAAGTATGGAAAGGAAACATGAGTAGATATATACATAATAATGAAATCATACTTTACCCATAAAACATATGCACTTTAAAATACCTCATAAAGTCATGAATAAATCATAGAAATCATAAGACATAAAGGTAACATGAGGCATTCATAACATCCTTACGTAGGGAGTAACCCTCTTGGTTACATTTGGAATACCCATCATAGTATATTCCCTAAATCTCTTTGGAGAAACCTTAACGTTTAACCCCTTCGCTTTATCCAATGCATTGGAGAGCTATATCGGGATCACCCGCCCTATGTTTATCCTGAAACCACCTGTCTTCATAAAAATGCCCAAGAACCATAAAATAATCATAGAATATAACTTAAGTATAAAGGAAAGATAACATTTTCACATTGAAATAACAATATAACATTTGAAGATATTGAAATAATGAATCTATTCTAAAAAGCATTTTCAAAACCATTTAAAACATTTAATAATGATATTTTTGAATCAAAGTGTCCCATACCACTTTGAGGCTTTTAACATTTTATACCATTAATATCCATATAAATAAATCTTTAAAACCATTTTGAAAACATGGATATTAATGTGAAATATTTATAAGATTAAATCATTAAAACATTTAAAACGATATTTTAGTTAAAGGGTTTTTAACAAAATGAGAGACACTTGAATACAATAATTGAGTAATAAAATTTAATAAAAAATTTTATAATATCATGAGAATAAAGGTATTCATGATATAATATTCCAAATGATAGTATATACACCTTATAAGAGTGATTTAGTGCATAACAACAATGAAGTCTCAATGGAAATGTAAATTGAGATGAAATCCATTATAAAGATGGTATCCTTAAATTAAGGATAAATCAAACTCATAATTATGTGTGAAAAATATAAATACACCAAATATAAGTGGATATTAAGTGTAAAATAATCAAAGGTCATTCACACATATTCAAGGGACGACATATTCCATAACTACATGTTGAACCCAAAGAAATCGAAATTGGGTTAAGAAGTTCCCTTGACAGCCTAACGACGTCACATCAACATGAGTTGATGAAAGATAAAAAAGGGTATCTGTCACGAACCAACTTGGGTCGAACCTGAACCGGTCACCCGAGCCGTACCGCGACATGGCCCGAGAGGCGTTCCCGATCCTCTCGGGCTGGAGACAAGCACCAGGGCATCAACAGAGGCTGTGGGAATGATTTCGCCCAGTAAAAATAAATAATTAAAGTATCAGAAAATAAACAGAGCAACACAAAATAAATAGACAATGTAATGTAACTAACAAGAACGAAAGAAAATAAAACTAACCGAAAGGGACAACCACTATCACCGTGTGACCTCGCAGGTCACTCTCCAACCCACGACCAAACGTCACCCAAGGCGACGCACCCAAGCTGTAACCTGCACAAACACTAAAAACAGAAAAGATCTATAGGCGTGAGTATTAAAACTGAGTAGGTAGGCCCGACTAATTCTATTCCCAGTGCACATACCAATAAATAAAGGATTTATCAATTTCAGGTTTGAACTAAATTATATAAAATATGGTTTCCACACACATTCATTTCTAAAACAAGTAACAGTCCATTGCCCTTTTTAACTTAGAACAAGTGTAATGTTGAAGAAACAGGTGCATTTCATTTTTAAAAAAAATTTGGAACAATTTAGGAATCCAAACTTTAGTTTTTTGATAGAAGGAGAATCACACACAACACACACTAAAGGCAATGGTAAAAGTGGCACACATGGGTCAGCAACCGAATTCGACCTCTCAATCATCCTCCACACATAAATAAACACTAAAAGAAACATGGGTCGAACCTAGGAGATCATGAACAATCTAGAACGTACTATACATGTGACTCATCCTGAAGGCATGCCATAACTCGATGACATCATAATGCCCTAACGCCTGGCATATCCCTACATGGCCTAACCGAGGGGCCAAATCCCCATAGCAGCAATAACTCAGTATTCCCCTGCTATGGGGTCACTAGCCAGTGCGTGGTCTAAACTAGTGCACCAATCGTTCTCAGAAAATTCACTCAATATGCCAGGTTCCAATGTCAACACAAGAAATAAAAGAGGGGTGCATCCACAATGTAAATCAAGCAGTCACAATGCACTAACATCACATACAGCTCATGCAATCAACGCACACAAAAGGTCACCCCTGAATGTGTTTTCCAAAATAATTTATTTTACTAAAGTGGCAAACGGGCCTTCACCAATTTTAAAGAAAAACCTCATTTCTTGAGAAAACTAAAAACACTTGTTCCAAACAAATAATTTATCTTTAAAACTAAAATCACATTTTATGTTCCGTGAATTATGTTTAAAGGCTAAACGGGCATTTTTTTCAATACTGGGTGTCCACTCGTCAAGAAAATGTCCCAAGTGTTCGGTATAAAATAAACAGCTCTTTTCGCACTAAATAATAATTTAAAGTTTTATTCTCTAATATTATTTCTAATTCATTAAAAATTAATAAAACAACAAGAAATTAATAAAATCTAAATCTAAAGGTAAGTGAAATGGGGGACCTACCTCGACTCGTAGCCCGGTTACGACGACGATGCATGTCACACACTCGCGCAAGAGTACGCGCAACCTTCTGACAATCACAACATCACGGAAAGCCTCATCAATGCGTTGCAACAATGCCAAACCTCTCAAAATACACACAAAAGCGAAGCTAAAATAATTCTAACACATAAACAATATAAAATAACTAGCTCGACATGTTTTTAAAATATCACATCAAAACACGTATCAAAACATTACCAAACTCTTCAGTAGAATTCAATTATGAACTTTAGACACACCAACCGCTTTACGCACCACAAGATCAAAGTAATGAAGCATTTGAATAATTTATAAAACATCTGCAAAAGGTGAAACCAAGGTTCACATCAAAACATACTAAGTTTCACATAAGAAAAAACTTTAAAATAAAACACACAACATCATCACACACGCATGCCAAAACAATTGTAAAGCGTGTCTCACACCTTCTAAACACTCTTATAACCCATTTTGAAACCATGCATACACTGCTTCCATAAACTGTAAACCAAAAGTCTACCTTTGAAATCAAGCGCTCCTCAAAAAGAAACTGCCAAAACACAATCCACACCACAAAAATAAATTAAAGGACATAGCAGATTAATCAAACAAACAAGCAGAACAATGTAGACACATGCACACATATACATAATTGAATATTCACTTCAAAACATAGTTTTAACAAATTATACTCTCAAGAAAACATCACGACAATAATCGCTAGGTGATTAAAACAGAAATTGAGCATTAGCATACATAAACATAAACAAGCAACACCTCATAAAATAATTTTAACATGCTATAACAATCCATAAACATCAAAATGGACTAATTAGACATATCATCAAGCAACAAATAAAGTAAAAATAATATGTAAAGCAACGCAAGCACCAAAAGAATGCTTCGGAAGAGGAAGAATACAGATTTATCTATCTCAAATGCGCCCGATTTTGACGAAACCTTCGGAGGAGGATGTGTACACCCCGTAGGACCATTTGCAACACTTGCCGATTGGAAAAGAGGGGGGGGGGCGAACAGGCCGCTGTGAGGAGGAAAAAGGGGAGGCGGAGCTCGGGTGAGGCGCAGGTGAGGGGGCGGCGCCCAGCGGCGGCGGCGAGGCCGCATCGCGAAGGGAGGGGGGGAGTCACGACGATGTGCGGCGCAACGTGAGGGAGAAGGGGAGAGCCACTCGGGGTTGGGGTAGATTAGGGTTCTGTTTTGTTTTTTTTTTGTTTTTTTTAACATAATAATTATAACAATAATAATAAAACATATACACATAAATAAATAAATATATATATATACATATATATATATATCTACTTATATAAACATAAATACATCTATACATATATATTTATAAACATATATATAACACATATAAACATATAAAAATATAAACATATATAAACCTATATATAACACATATAAACTTATATGATCCTACACATAAACATGTATACGCATAATAATATAACACTAAAACATATTTATTTACGAACATATGTGTATATATATATCTACACACATAACATTAAAACGGGATGACCGTGCGGTATTCGCACACCGTACGGTATCCAAGCGGGCTGCAAGCGGGCTGCACGTACCCAAGCGGATAGCACGTGCCCAAGCGAACTGTACGTCTGAAGTGTGCGGTTTTCGCGCACCATCCCAAACCATAAACTCATCCCAACATTAAAAAAAATTAAACCGGGTCTCACCCGTACTTAAGCAAAACACCAGACGCCATGTGAAATAAAATACTTAAAATGACTAAAAAAAATGGGTGTGATAGTATCTCATCACTTGAAATAAAATTTAAATCAATAATGATAATGAAGATCATATCCCAACATAACAATATGTAAATTAAAATACCCAACAAAAAAGTCTTTTTAAATGAGGAGGGTGAAAGGTTCCATTACCGACTTGGGTATCTTTCGAAACATACACCCCATGAAAGAAGAACAATACATCATTGATGTAAATAAAAATAAATAAAATTATATTACACAAAGAGTAGCATAATGGGATGTATTTATACCACTCAACAGAAATGGTGGAAAATGTAGCATAAATCTCACAGGAATAAAAGTGAGATGAAAAATCCCATACAAAAACTCGGCAGCCTAATGGCACTACATAAAACTTCCAAAAAATGGATTGATGAGATCAAATAGTGTCTCTAATAATATGAAAATAAAAATTACAGAATGAAGAATATAAAATAACATCCCCAAACAAAATAAAGATGAGCTTAATAGAAATGACATAAAAGAGATTACTTAAAAAGGAAGAGAGAGGTAGGATCCCTTATCTCGTGTCTGACATGACTCGATCATTCTTTAATCTACTGAATAATAAAATTTGGTCAATTTATAATATCTTAAGGACCTCCTTTAAAGATTATCATTCAGTTCAAATCACATATTATAATGTTATAATAATTGGTTAATAAAGTGAGTTCATATCAGACGTTTTTATCGATGTTCGGTACATGAGTAAAAATTAAACATGTTGGAAAAGAATTTTCCATGTAGTTATAGGTACATCATATCCAGAATAGTATTTATGTTTTAAATATCATATATATCTCATATATATTCATTTTATACTATTCCATAGCATTTGAAATTAAAAGCACCGTTCATGGAGACGGTAGTCCGTACGTACGCATGAATGCTACTTTCTTTTTTTGTCATATTAATGGAATTAAAACAAAATGAGAGAGATATATATTATAATTCCGCAATTATATCCATAATTTATATGTAATATATTACATATATATCCATTATATTTATGTACTTATAATAGTACATAACATTTGGAGATAAGAAATGAAATGTACCGTTCATGGAGACGGTAAGCCGTATTTACGCATAAACGCTACTTTCATTTCTTTTTTGTTTTGTATTCAATGGAATGAAAAAATAATGATATAAAGGTATATTATAATTATAGTAGGATATCATATTTAATACCATTAATTCCATCCTTTATACATCCATCATATGGAATTAATGAATCAAATCACTTTGAGGGGGCGGTAGTCCGCAGTTCCTAAAATGAAGATATCTCGTTTACCAATAATGGAAACCATAAAGTTATGCCATAAATGAAAAATACAGAAGCTTAAGGAAAAAATAATCATATTATATATAATATATAAATATAGTGACATCTTAATGGCCACCTTTGAAGGTGTTAAAAGAATATTGAACAATCATCGTTTCGTGAGGCAGAAATTCACCATCCACAGAAACAGTATGTTCTTTAACCATTATATTTAGGTGTGTGTAAGTGTAGCTATAATCCTTCTTATAAAAACATACTAGTATATTTAAGATACTGGATTTTTTAAAAAAGTAATGAATGAAAATAGTTTAGGGGGTTGGAGAAGCAAAATAAAACAAAAGAACACAGGTGAAGACATTACCTTAAAATCGAGTATCTCTCTTTGATTTGAGCTCAAAGGCTTCCTTGGGAAGACTTCTGCCCAAAGTGAGGCTTCTAGGAGTAAAATAGGGATTTGGAGAGGCACAATGAGTAGGGTTTGGCCGAGACAAAGGCTTGAGAGGTGTGGGTAAGGTGGTAGAGGTGGGAGCCTTTTATAAAAGGAGAGGAGGGTCACTCTTGGAATGTTACAAAATGTTACTTTATTTTGAAATGAGTTTCGGATTTTAAAGGTCCCAAATTGATGTATTTCTAGGATAATGTGGTAAGGGTTCGAAATATACTCATCCAATAGGTCTTTGACAAGTGTATGTTATAGTTTTAACATTATCTTTTCATTTTATTTAAATCCATTATTAGTTAGGTAATCGCTACATCATCACGATGTCATAAATAATTTAATTTATTTAATGTCTAAAAATTATAAAAAAATATCATGATGTAGGAAATATTTATAGATTTATAATGAATATTTATAGTCAAGAATATTACTTGTATAATCCCATTTAAAAATTGTTTTAGTGAAACATCTCATGCTTGTGACATTTTTATTTTAACTTTAAATAAAAAGTTATTTATGTCATTTTCCAACCAATGTGGCTCCATGGGGTCCCCAAGTTGACCTATGGATTGTCTTGGTCGGCCATGACACATCCAATGATGGTAGGACATGTGTCTAGGTCATTTCATATTATTAAAACATTATTTTTACCTAAAATTACACTAATTACCTCTAATCGCGATTGAAAACATAAAAGTTACTATTCACCGAAAAATTATTTTAATCCCATTGAACCAAATTTTACATCTTAATGACAACCATGTATGTCGGATTTTTGAAATTTAAATCACAGAAGTGGTAGTGTTTCATTTAAACGAAAAATCAGTTTTTAAACTACCACTTAGTGGTTTCACTATTCATCAAAAATGGAAGTTTTCCAGAAAAATACCAATAATTCACCCTAAGATATATTTGATGTTTTGAATTCAAAAATGATGTCTATTTTACAAAATTAAAAACATATATGTTGCATTTATTAATTTAATAATTAATTCCCGCTGTCAAAACAAATATCGTGTTTTTAAGAAACAATATCTATTAAAAGATTAACACTAGTTTAAGTCCAATTTCAAAGTAAAATTAATTCCCAAGACCACCATTAAATTAAATGGTAATAATATATTCTAAATACACTTTAATCTAAATTAAAAATATAATCTATCCGTATAAATAGATTAGATTAAAAGGAGTTTTTGAAGTAAAATACAACATTTTTCACTATTCATTAAAAAATAAACTTTATCGGAAAAATACCAAAAATTTACACAAATTAAATTTTGATGTCCCAATTCTAAAGAAGAATTTTATTTTTTAAAATATAACACATAAAATTTTAAAAAGGTGGATTTAAAAGAGGTTCATCATAAAAAGGCGGTTAATCGACCTTTTAAAGAATATTAGAATGTTTACGCTTAAAATTGGATTCATTCGCATTTTTAATCCTCTAACATTTTTTGTAAAAATTAAAAATATTTGACAAAAATATATAATCATTTAGTAGTTAGTTCTGTTCATTCCTGCCATTACAACGGCTAGGCATTAACTTCAATTTAAAATAATATTAATTTATTATTAAAGTGCGACGTAAGATTCCCAAGAAACTCATTGTTGCGTATTAGGTACTCCCTCAAGTATATCATTCCCTTTTATTTAATATTAATATTTTATTCAAAAAAAATATGGATAAATATGAAAATGTCATATTCATTATTTACCTCGGGTGTTATATCCTTCCCCCCTTTTGGGAATTATATCCTCACAATTTTAAAATTGGGCTTGGAAGCTTCATTGAAAATCCCACCTCAGAACAAGAGTCAGTGAAACTATTACCTTAAAAGAAAGGGAGAGAAGTACAAATGTCACCCGAGTTAACCCATAATAGGATTCCAAGTATGAAAATATGGATATGGAGGAGAAAAAAAAGGTCATGTTCTGATGGAGAGTGATTGTAAACATGTCTAGGAGAAAGTAAACCTCAAGAAAATCACAACTTTGTGATGGGTTAAACGGTATTCGATTCCCTAGTAGGAAAAGTTAACAGAGAACATTTTTTGTTTAAGTTACTCTTGATTGAGGAATTTATTTTTGAGCTTAACTAAATCATGATGAAACATACTTACTTGTCACGTAGACTTTCAACTTTTACTAGATTCCTTAATAAAACTCATATTTTCTCCAAAAGACGAGTTTTTAGGAAAACTTGTTCGCATTTAGAGTAATATAATCAACTTCATCAGAAGAACCTAATCCACAAAAGAGAACTATATGTTTCCTATGTCTTTAGACAAAATCCAAAAAAAAAATTGTTAGTATGAGATCAGATAACCCACAAATGTATAATCCTTTACAAAAAGAAAAACTATTCTTAATCTCCAAAATTTGTCAAACAATACCCAAAGTTCAACAAAGACCATTCAATAAACAATTTTTCATAAAATTATTCAAATTAAACCAAACTAAGATTGAATACAAAATATTTGAAGGATTTAATCACATAGTCTTCCAAGGTAAAAATTGACATTTATGTCCAAATAACATTTGTTTCTCTTAAAGTCTCATATTGAAAATTAATAAAACAAATCACATATCTTCAATGATAGGTTAATCATTTCCATAGATATCCGAAAATAAACTTACTCTTGATTCATAAAATCATATAACTAAAAAGAATTAGTCAAACTAACCAGGTACTTCATGTAGTCCAGTGGTAGGAAATAAATACCAGTCGCACTTTGGTTGTGAGTTCGATTCCCGCAGCTTTGTCCGACGCGATGAGTTGTCACACGGTCTGTGTGTTGTCCTTTTTCCAAAACTATATAATTCTTAAAATATTCCCCAAAACGAGATAAAATCTTCAAAAATGATCATAACATATTTTAACATCAAGGTTATCTCATGCCTTTCATTTTCCATCATATCATAGAGTAACCCATAATTACCAAAAAATAAGGATCATATAAACCATAATGGTTACCTTTATAATTATTACCTGAACTTCCACATCGAGTTGGTCATCTCGTACATGATGCATTAGATAACTCACCAAGGTTAAAGTGGTTGATCATGAATCCTTGATAGTTGGTTTAGCACAACCACGATATTCCTCATTTAATCCCCCTTTTCATCCAGTATCTTAATCAGAGAACCACCACAGTTTCCATTAAACACATTGTCACTTTGGTACCTGCTTGATCCATCCATTTACTACAAACAGAAATGTCAGTGTGCGTATATCAACAAAATCATCATGTATTAATGATGAAGATAAACACTAAGATATACTTATTCATTCATTTTATCTAAAACTAGGACTCTTTCTGAAATCCTAACCATAATGGTAACTTCACTTATGCTTAGACAATACCCTAACCTCTAAAGTTATCTAAACCAACCTCAGATACCAACTATAAGGCCCCAGCCTTAAACCTTACTTAATCTTGAGTTATTAAAATATTACACATTGAGTCTTTTTAGGTTTAGAGTTTTAGAGATTTATATCATAAAAAATTCATTACATTCCACATTTAAACAAAGTGGTTAAATAAAAGATAGTATTCATTTTTCCCATCAACTGAAACATATTTAAAATAAAACATGGATTCTTTCTTGACACTTCCTTGACACTATCATCATATCATGTAACATTCCCTTGACCTGTGAAAAAAATTTCAAAAAAACTTGGGATGAGAATAAAAAGCTCAGTAAGGGTTAAAAAATGTATGGAATGGAAACATGAGTACATATATACATAAGAATGAAATCAAACTTTACCCATAAAACATATGCATTTTAACATACCTCATAAAATCATGAATAAATCATAGAAATCATAAGACATAAAGGTAAATTGAGGAATTCATAACATCCTTATGTTGGGAGTATCCCTCTTGGTTACGTTTAGAATACCCATCACAGTATATTCCCTAAATCTCATAGGAGAAACCTTAACGTTTAACACCATCGTGATACCCAATGCACTAGAGAGCTATATCGGGCTCACCCGCCCTTAGTTTATCACGGAACCACCCGTATTCATAAAAATTCCAAAGAACCATAACATAATCATAGCACATAACTTAAGTATAAAGGAAATATAACATTCCAACATTGCAATAAGAATATAACATTTTAAGATATTGAAATAATGAATCCATTCTAAAATTCATTTTCAAAACCATTTAAAACATTTAGTAAAGAGATTTTTGAATCAAAGTGTCCCATACCACATTGAAGCTATTAAAATTATAAACCATTAATATCCATATAAATAAATCCTTAAAACCATTTTGAAAACATGGATATTATTGAGAAATATTTATAAGATTAAATCATTAAAACATTTAAAATGATATTTTAGTTATAGGGTTTTTAACAAAATGAGAGACACTTGAATACAATAATTGATGACTAAAATTTAATAAAAAGTTTATAATATCATGAGAATAAATGGATTCATGATATAATATTCCAAATTATAGTATTTACACCTTATAAGAGTGAATTGGTTTATAACAACAATGAAGTCTCAATAGAAATGTAAATTGAGATGAAATCCATTATAAAGATGGTATCGATAAATTAAGGATAAATCAATCTCATAATAATGTGCGAAAAATATAAATACACCCAATATAAGTGGATATTAAGTGTAAAATAATCAAAGGTTATTCACACATATTCATAGGATGACATATTCAATTACTACATGTTGAACCCATAAAAATCGAAATTGGGTTAAGATGTTCCCTTGACAGCCTAATGGCGTCACATCAACATGAGTTGATGAGAGATAAAAAAGGGTATCTCATCACTTGGACATTAAATTTAAATCAATAAGGATATATAATAACATATCCCAACATAACAATATGTAAATTAAAAGACCCAACAAAAGAAGTCTTTTTAAAAGAGTAGGGTGAAAGGTTCCCTTACCGACTTGGGTATCTTTCGAAACATACACCCCATGAAAGAAAGACAATACATCATTGATGTAAATAATCTTAAATGAAATTATATTACACAAATAGTAGAATAATGGGAAGTATATATACCACTCAACAGAAATGGTGGCAAATGTAGCATAAATCTCACAGGGAAAAAAGTGAGATGAAAAATCCCTTATGAAAACTCGGCAGCCTAACGACGACACTTAAAACATCAAAAAATGTATTGATGAGATCAAATAGGGTCTCTAATAATATGAACATTAAAATTTCATAATGATTAATATAATATATCATCCCCAAACATAAGAAATATGAGCTTAAAAGAAATGACATAAAAGAGATTACGAAGGGAGAGGTAGGATCCCTTACCTCATGTCCGACATGACTCGATCGTTCTTTAATCTCTTGAATAATAAAGTTTTGTCAATTTATAATTTCTTAAGGAACTCCTTTATAGATTATTATTATATTCATATCACATATTATAATGTTATAATAATTGGTTAATAAAGTGAGTTCATATCAGACGTTTTTGTCGATGTTCGGTACATGAGTAAAAATTGAACTTGTTGGAAAAGAATTTTCCATGTAGTTATAGGTAAATCATATCCAAAATAGTACTAATGTTTTAAATATCATATATATCCATTATATATTCATTTTATACTATTCCATAGCATTTGGAATTAAAAGCACCGTTCATGGAGACGGTAGACCGTACGTACACATGAACACTACTTTCTTTTTTTTGTCATATTAATGGAATTAAAACAAAATGATAGATATATATATTATAATTCCAGAATTATATCCATCATTTAGATGTGATATATTACATATATATCCATTATATTTATATACTTATAATAGTACATAACATTTGGAGATAAGAAATGAAATGTACTGTTCATGGAGATGGTAAGCCGTAAGTACGCATGAATGCTACTTTCATTTTTTTTTGTATTAAATGGAATGAAAAAATAATGATATAAAGGTATATTATAATTCCAGTACGATATCATATGTAATACCAGTAATTCCATCCTTTATACGTCCCACATATGGCATTAATGAATCAAATCACTTTGAGGGGGCGGTATTCCGCACTTTCTAAAATGAAGATATCGCATTTACCCATAATGGAAACCATAGAGGTATGCCATAAATGAAAAATACAGAAGCTTGAGGAAAACATAAACATATTATATATAATATATAAATATAGTGACATCTTAATGGCCACCTTTGAAGGTGTTAAAAGAATATTGAACAATCATCGTTTCGTGAGGCAGAAATTCATCATCCACAGAAGCAGTATGTTCTTTAACCATTATATGTAGGTGTGTGTAAGTGTAGCTCGAATCCATCTTATAACATAAACCTATTATATATAAGATACTGGATTTTTTAAAAAATAAATTAATAAAAATATTTTATGGGGTTGGAGAAGTAAAATAAAACAAAAGAACACAGGTTATGACATTACCTTAAAATCGAGTATATCTCTTTGATTTGAGCTCAAAGGAATCCTTGGGAAGACTTATGCCCAACACGAGGCTTCTAGGAGTAAGAGAGGTATGTGGAGAGGCAAAATGTTTAGGGGTTGGCCGATACAAAGGCTTGAGAGGTGTGGGTAAGGAGGTAGACGTGGGGGCCTTTTATAAGAGGAGAGGAGGGGCACTCTTGGATTGTTACAAAATGTTACTTTATTTTCAAATGAGTTTCAGATTTTAAAGGTCCCAAATTGATTTATTTCGAGGATAAGGTGGTAGGGGTTCGAAATATAATCATAAAATAGGTCTTTGACAAGTTTATGTTATATTTTTTACATTATATTTTCATTTTATTTAACTCCTTTATTTATGAGGTAATCGCTCCATCAACATGATGTCATAAATAATTTAATTTATTTAATGTCTAAAAATTATAAAAAAAATATCATGATGTAGGAAATATTTTTATATTTATAATTAATATTTATAGTCCAAAATATGACTCGTATAACCCCATTTAAAAATAGTTTTAGTGAAACATCTCATGCTTGTGACATTTTTATTTTTACTTCAAATAAAAAGTTATTTATGTCATTTTCCAACCAAAGTGGCTCCATGGGGTCCCCAAGTTGACCCATGGATTTTATTCGTTGGAAATGACACATAAAATGAGGGTAGGACATGTGTACAGGTCATTTCATATTATTAAAACATTATTTTTACCTAAAATTACACTAATTACCTCTAATCACGATTAAAAACATAAAAGTTACTATTCCAAAAACATTATTTTAAACCCATTGAACAAAATTTTACATCCTAATGAAAATAATTTATGTCGTATTTTTTAAATTCAAATCACATAAGTTGTAATGTTTCATTTAAACGAAAAATCAGTTTTTAAACTACCACTTAGTGGTTTCACTATTCATCAAAAATTGATGTTTTCCCGAAAAATACCAAAAATTCACCCTAAGCTATATTTGAGGTTTTGAATTCAAAAATGATGTATATTTTACAAAATTCAAAACATATATGTTTCATTAATTAATTTAATAATTAATTCCCGCTGTCAAAACAAATAGCGTGTTTTTAAGAAACAATATCTATTAAAAGATTGAAACTAGTTTAAATCCAATTTCAAAGTGAAATTAATTCCAAAGACTACCATTAGATTAAATGGTAAAAATATATTCTAAATACACTTTAATATAAATTAAAAATATAATATATCCATATAAATAAATCAGATTAAAAGGAGTTTTTGAATTAAAATACAACATTTTTCACTATTCATTAAAAATGAACTTTATCGGAAAAATATCAAAAATTTACAAAGTAAATTTTGATGTCCCGATTCTAAAGAAGAATTTTATTTTTTCAAATATAACACATAAAATTGTCAAAAGGTGGATTTAAAAGAAGTTCGTCATCAAAAGGCAGTTAATTGACCTTTTAAAGAATAATAGAATGTTTATGCTTAAAATTGGAATCATTCGCATTTTTAATCCTCTATCATTTATTGTAAAAAGTAAAAATATTTGACAAACATATATAATCATTTAGTAGTTAGTTCTGTTCGTTCCTTCCATTACAACGGCTAGGCGTTAACTACAATTTAAAATAAAATTATTTTATTATTAGAGTGCAACATAAGATTCCCAAGAAACTCGTTGTTGCATATTGGGTACACCTCGAGCATAGCATTCCCTTTAAAGTAATATTTATATTTTATTCAAAAAAAATATGGATAAACCTGAAATTGTCATATTCATTATTTACCTGGGGTGTTACATCCTTCCCCCCTTTTGAGAATTACGTCCTCACAATTTTAAAATTGGGCTTGGAAGCTTCATTGAAAATCCCACATCAGAACAAGAGTCAGTAAAACTATTGCTTTAAAAGAATGGGAGAGAAGTACAAATGTCACCCGAGTTAACCCATAATAGGATTCCACGTATGAAAATATGGATATGGATGAGAAAACAGAGCGTCATGTTCTGATGGAGAGTGATAGTAAACATGTCTATGGGAAATTTAACCTCAAGAAAATCACAACTTTGTGATGGGTTAAACGGTATTCGATTCCCCAGTAGGAAAAGTTAACAGAGAACATTTTTGTTTTAAGATAATCTTCATTGAGGAATTTATTTTTGAGCTTAACTAAATCATAATGAAACATACTTACTTATCACGTAGACTTTCAACTTTCACAAGATTCCTTAATCAAACTCATATTTTCTCCAAAAGACGAGTTTTTAGGAAGACATGTTCGCATTAAGTGTACTATAATCAACTTCGTGACAATCACCTAATCCATAAAATAGAACTATATATTTCCCATGTCTTTAGACAAAATCCAAAACCAAAAATAGTTAGTATGAGATCAGATAATCCAAAAAGGTATAATCCTTTATAAAAACAAAAACTATTCTTAATCTCCAGAATTTGTCAAACAATACCCAAAGTTCAACAAAGACCATTCAATAAACAATTTTTCCATAAAATTAATCAATGTTAACCAAAATAATATTGAAACCCAAATATTTAAAGGATTTAATCACATAGTCATCTAAGGTAAAAATTAACATTTATCTCCAAATAACTTTAGTTTCTCTTAAAGTCTCATATTGAAAATTAATTAACCTAATCACATATCTTCCATGATAGGTTAATCATTTTCATAGATATCCAAAAATAAACTTACTCTTGATTCCTAAAATCATCTAACTCAAAATTATAATTCAAACTAAGAAGGTACTTCACGTAGTCCAGTGGTAGGCGATAAATACCAGTCACACTTTGGTTGTGGGTTCGATTCCCACAGCTTTGTCCGACGCGACGGGTTGTCACACGGTCTGCATGTTGTCCTTTATCCAAAACTATATAATTCTTAAAACATTCCCCAAAACGAGATAAAATCTTCAAAAATGATCATAACATATTTTAACCTCAAGTTTATCTCATGCCTTTCATTTTCCATCATATCAATGAGTAACCCATAATTACCAAAAAATAAGGATCATATAAACCCTAATGGTTACCTTTATAATTATTACCTAAACTTCCACATCGAGTTGGCAATCTCATACATGATGCATTAGAGAACTCACCAAGGTTCATGTGGTTGATCATGAATCCTTGATAGTTGGTTTAGCACAACCATGAGATACCTCATTGAATCCCCCATTTCATCCAGTCTCTTAATCAGAGAACCACCACAGTTTCCATCAAACCCATTGTCACTTTGGTGCCTGCTTGATCAATCCATTTACTTAAAACAGAAATGTCAGTGTGCGTATGTCAACAAAATCATTATGTACTAATGAGGAAGATAAGAACTAAGATATACTTACTCATTCACTTTATCTAAAACTAGGACTCTTTCTGAAATCCTAACCATTATTGTAATGTAACTTATTCTTAGAGAATACCCTAACCTCTAATGTTATCTAAACCGACCTTGGATACCAACAATAAGTCCCCATACTTAAACCATCCATAATCTTGAGTTATTAAAAGATTACACATTGAGGATCATTTCAGGTTTAGAGTTTTAGAGAATTAGATCATAAATCTTGCATTACATTCCACATTTAACCAAAATGGTTACATAAAAGATAGTATTCATTTTTTCCATCAACGGAAACATATTTAAAATAAAAGATAGATTCCTTCTTGACACTTCCTTGACACTATCATCATATCATGTAACATTCCCTTGACCTGTGAAAAAAATTTCAAAAAAACTTGGGATGAGCATAAAAAGCTCCGTAAGGGTTATAAAAAGTATTGAATAGAAACATGAGTACATATATACATAAGAATGAAATCATACTTTACCCATAAAACATATGTATTTTAACATACCTCATAAAATAATGAATAAATCATAGAAATAAAAAGTCATAAAGGTAAATTGAGGCTTTCATAACATCCTTACATAGGGTGTAACCCTCTTGGTTACTTTTGGAATACCCATCAATGTTTATTCCCAAAATCACTTTGGAGAAACCTTAACATTTAACCCCTTCACGTTACCCAATGCATTGGAGAGCTATATCGGGCACACCCGCCCTTAGTTTATCACGGAACCACCCATATTCATAACAATTCCCAAGAACCATAACATAATCATAGCACATAACTTAAGTATAAAGGAATGATAACATTCCCACATTGCAATAACAATATAACATTTTAAGATATTGAAATAATGAATCCATTCTAAAAACCATATTCAAAACCGTTTAAAACATTTAATAAAGAGATTTTTGAATCAAAGTGTCCCATACCACTTTGAAGCTTTTAAAATTTTAAACCATTAAAATCCATATAAATAAATCCTTAAAACCATTTTGAAAACATGGAAATTAATGGGAAATATTTATAATATTAAATCATTAAAACATTTAAAATGATATTTTAGTTAAAGGGTTTTTAACAAAATGAGAGACACATGAATAAAATAATTGAGGAATAACATTTAATAAAAACTTTATAATATCATGAGAATAAAGTTATTCATGATATAATATTCCAAAAGATAGTATATACACCTTATAAGAGTGAATTGGTGCATAACAACAATGAAGTCTCAATGGAAATGTAAATTGAGATGAAATCCATTATAAAGATGGTATCCTTAAATTAAGGATAAATAAATATCATAATTATCTGAGAAAAATATAAATACAACCAATATAATAGGATATTAAGTTTAAAATAATCAATGGTCATTCACACATATTCAAAGGATGACATATTCAATAACTACATGTTGAACCCAAAGAAATCGAAATTGGGTTAAGAAGTTCCCTTGCCAGCCTAACGGCATCACATCAACATGAGTTGATGAGAGATATAAAAGGGTATATCATCACTTGGACATATAATTTACATCAATAAGGATATATAAAAACATATTCCAACATAACAATATGTAAATTAAAAGACCCAACAAAAGAAGTTTTTTTAAAAGAGGAGGGTGAAAGGTTCTCTTACCGACTTGGGTATCTTTCGAAACATACACCCCATGAAAGAAGGAAAATACATCATTGATGTAAATACTCATAAACTAAATTATATTACACAAAGAGTAGAATAATGGGAAGTATATATACCACTCAATAGAAATGGTGGCAAATGTAGCATAAATCTTCCGGGAATAAATGTGAGATGAAAAATCCCTTATAAAAACTCGGAAGCCTAACGTCGCCACTTAAAACTTCCAAAAATGGATTGATGAGATAAAATAGGGTCTCTCATAATATGAAAATAAAATGTACTGAATGATGAATATAAAATAAAATCCCCAAACATAAGAAATATGGGCTTAAAAGAAATGACATAAAAGAGAGTACTTAAAAAGGAAGAGAGAGGTAGGATCCCTTACCACCTGTCTGACATGACTTGATAGTTCTTTAATCTCCTAAATAATAATATTTTGTCAATTTATAATTTCTTAAGAAACTCTTATATAGATTATTATTCAGTTCAAATCACACATTATAATGTTATAGTAATTGGTTAATAAAGTGAGTTCATATTAGACGTTTTTGTCGATGTTCGGTACAGGAGTAAAAATTGAACTTGTTGGAAAATAATTTTCCATGTAGTTATAGGTACATCATATCAATAATAGTATTTATTTTCTAAATATCATATATATCTCGTATATATTCATTTTATACTAATCCATAGTATTTGGAATTAAAAGCACCGTTCATGGAGACGGTAGGCCGTACGTACGCATGAACGCTACATTTTTTGTCATATTAATGGAATTAAAAAAAGAGAGAGATATATATAATATAATTCCTGAATGATATCCATCATTTAGATGTAATATACTACATATATATCCATTATATTTATGTACTTATAATAATACATAACATTTGGAGATAAGAAATGAAATGTACCGTTCATCGAGACAGTAAGTCGTACGTACGCATTAACGCTACTTTAATTTCTTTTTTCTAAATTCAATGGAATGAAAAAATAATGATATAAAGGTATATTATAATTCCAGTATGATATAATATATAATACCATTAATTCCATCCTTTATACATCCCACATATGGAATTAACCAATCAAATCACTTTTCGAGGGCGGTAGTCCGCATTTCCTAAAATGAAGATATCGCCTTTACCCATAATGAAAACCATAAAGGTATGACATAAATGAAAAATACAGAATCTTAAGGAAAACATAAAAATATTATAAATAATATATAAATATAGTGACATCTTAATGGCCACCTTTGAAGGTGTTAAAAGAATATTGAACAATCTTCATTTCGTGAGGTAGAAATTCATCATCCACAGAAACAGTATGTTCTTTAACCATTAGATGTAGGTGTGTGTAAGTGTAGCTCGAATACTCCTTATAAAAGAATCCTAGTATTTTGAATATACTGGATTTGTTACAAAAGAAATGAATAAAAATATTTTAGGGGGTTGGAGAAGCAAAATAAAACAAAAGAACACAAGTGAATACATCAACTTAAAATCGAGTATCTCTCTTTGATTTGAGCTCAAAGGCTTCCTTGGGAAGACTTATGCCCAACGTGAGGCTTCTATAAGTAAGAGAGTGATGTTTAGAGGCAAAATAAGCAGGGATTTTCTGAGACAAAGGCTTGAGAGGTGTGGGTAAGGTGGTAGAGGTGGGGGCCTTTTATAAGAGGAGAGGAGGGGCACTCTTGGAGTGTTACAAAATGTCACTTTATTTTCAAATGAGTTTCAGATTTTAAAGGTCCCAAATTGATGTATTTCGAGGATAACGTGGTAGGGGTTCAAAGTATAATCATCCAATAGGTCTTTGAAAAGTGTATGTTATATTTCTAACATTATCGTTTCATTTTCTTTAAATCCTTTATTAATGAGGTAATCATTGCATCATCATGATGTCATAAATAATTTAATTTATCTAATGTATAAAAAGTATAAAAAAATATCATGTTGTATAGAATCTCTCTATCTTTCTAATGAATATTTATATTAAAAATTATGACTTGTATAACCCCATTTAAAAATTGTTTTAGTGAAACATCTCATGCTTGAGACATTTTTATTTTAACTTTAAATAAAAAGTTATTTATGTCATTTTCCAACCAAAGTGGATCCATGGGGTCCCCAAGTTGACCCATGCATTGTCTTGGTCGGCCAGGACACACCCAATGAGGGAAGGACATGTGTTTAGGTAATTTCATATTATTAAAATATTATTTTTACCTTAAATTACACTAATTACCTTTAATCGATATTTAGAACTTAAAAGTTACTATTCACCAAAAAATTATTTTAATCCCATTCAACCACATTTTACATCCTAATGACAACCATGTATGTCAGATTTTGGAAATTCAAATCACATAAGTGGTAATGTTTCATTTAAACGAAAAATCATTTTTTAAACTACCACTAACTGGTTTCACTATTCATCAAAAATTGAAGTTTTCATTAAAATACCGAAAATTCACCCTAAGCTATATTTGATGTTTTGAATTCAAAAAGGATTTCTATTTTACAAAATTCATAACATATATGTTGCATTAATTAATTTAATAATTAATTCCCACTTTCAAAACAAATGGCGTGTTTTTAAGAAACAATATCTATTAAAATATTGACACTAGTTTAAGTCCAATTTCAAAGTAAAATTAATTCCAAAGACCACCATTAGATTAAATGGTAAAAATATATTCTAAATAAAATTTAATATAAATTAAAATATAATCTATCCATATAAATAAATCAGATTAAAATGAGTTTTTGAAATAAAATACAACATTTTTCACTATTCATTAAAAAATGAACTTTATCAGAAAAATACCAAAAATTTACACAAATTAAATTTTGATGTCCTGATTCTAAAGAAAAATTTTATTTTGTCAAATATAACACATAAAATTGTCAAAATGTGGATTTAAAAGAGGTTCATCATCAAAAGGCGGTTAATCGACCTTTTAAATAATATTAGAATGTTTACGCTTAAAATTGGATTCATTCGCATTTTTAATCCTCTAACATTTATTGTAAGAAGTAAAATTATATGACAAACATATATAATCATTTATTAGTTAGTTCTGTTCATTCCTGCCATTACAACAACTAGGCGTTAACTACAATTTAAAATAATATTATTTTTTTATTAGAGTGCAATGTAAGATTCCCAAGAAACTCATTGTTGCGTATTGGGTACACCCTCGAGCATAGCATTCCCTTTAAAGAAATATTAATATTTTATTCAAAAAAAATATTGATAAATATGAAAATATCATATTATTTATTTACCTGGGGTGTTACAGTTATCTTAATAATCATTATTTCATTAATTTCATTTTTTCCACTAAATACTCATTTTTCATCGTTATCTCCACTAATAAAATAATTTATACACACAAATATTCCAAGTATTTATAGATAAAATATGGTTTGATATTTATGAATAAACATCAAAATTAAAAAATTCATAAATTTCCCTATCATATGATAGTGGAATACCAGAGGACTGCACATTGAGTACATTCAGCTACTTCAAAAAAGATAGGGTGCAACAAGAGATAACCAAAAGAAGAGTCAATGCCTGGGAATGAAATTCTAATTATATAAATAATAATAATGGTATAGAAAATAATATTAATCATTAAACTCCTAAGAATAAATATCTCAATCATTATATTTTTTGATATAGATTTAAAATAGTCATAAACTTATTTATAATGGGTTTGACTGTTATTTTACTTCCATAAACTATCATTTTCATTCTTATGTTTCTACATTGTCAGTCAATTTTCACTTCAAAAAATATGTACTATTAATTACATTTTTTAAAAAAATTAAACTTATTATACAAACACATTAAAGTGTAACCAAAGAAAGGTTACTTCAATATGAAACTTATGAACACTTTTGAAAAGTAATACAATAACTTTTCAATATATATTTTTAGTCAAAACCTACATTACCATTTTCTTACAATGTACATTTCAATCTAGATATTTTATAAAATTTTGCGATAAAAAGGACACGATGAATATTTTTGATGCATTCATCAGTGTTTCATAAGCCATCCTTCAACCTATCATTGACGTGATGTGTTCATTGTTTCCCCACATTACCACATTCCAATGTTAGGTGAATTCAATCACATTCATTGGGGATATATTTTCCATGATTCAAGTGATATGATTGGATGTCAGTTCCTCCTTCCATGTATTCCTCTTCGGAGCTTTATTTTTAGTCTTGGTCTCCCTCATAGATTTAAATCATTTTTGTGGAACTCTTTACTAGAGATATCTTAGGGTGGACATGGGTAAACTATTATTATTATCACTCAATATGTAAGTGAAAATCAGTTAGAAGATTAATCACAATGGGAACTGTTGTATTCATGGCTGGACATTGTGTATTGGTAACTTGTATATTCGTATTATTTTAAGGGGCATCTAATATGGGTAATAATAAGTGTGAAACCAAATACATCCCATGTCGGACATAAATTAATTGATTCTAGGGGTGTATTTATTTCAAATATTTTTACCTCAGTCATCCCATATTTATTTCATGGGATAGATATTTCAATTAAGTTCAACAGAACAACATGTTGTCGAGATGGATCATGATGCCCAATTGATTTGGATGAAGCAATGAGTTTAACATCATGTGGAGATAGATGAGGATTCACTATTGAGATAGATGCAGCATGATTTTATCATATTATGTAGATGGATCAAGATGTGTAATTGAGCTGGACTGGGGAATGTGTTTAACATTTTATAGAGACAGATCAAGATTCACTATTGAGGTAGATCCTGTAACAAAAAAAAATATTATCAATTGAATTTCCATTCTTATTATTATTTCATACAACACATTCATAAAATAAATAGCGTAACAAAAATATCACTACCATGATTGAAGAATAAAATAAGTTATATTTATATTAATTAAGGAACCTATATTGATGGAATAGTAACTAGAGTATTGGAGTTGAAACAAGACCTTTAGGAATAGTAACATGAACAATAGGATAATAAAATCACCTATGAAAGTATAAATAAAATTTTAGGCATGTTATAAATGAACATATTATATAATTATATCACAGTATAAGTAAATAAATGTTTAAAAATAGATAAATTGCCTATTGGTATTTTTTTGAGACATAAATTGTTATTTTCAATTTCATAGTGTATATAATTATATAAAATAAAAACTATTTTCATGAAATAGATTCAATAAATAATATTTCATTCTATTATAATTATAGGTTTATTTTATGAGACCTTAATTAATTTTTAATAGTTCTAAAAGTTCAGTTAAAGTATCAAAATCTGTACTTTCAATAAAATTATGATTAAAAATATTAATTGAAATCCTCATATTTACCAAAAAATATTTTTATGAAATTGATTCCATTTTAAAATTCTACAAGTAAAAAAAATTTATGGTGATTTTTTAATTTTTATAAAATAATATAAATTTTGGTGAATATTGAAATACTATAAATTATGATATTTAAAATAATTAGTTAAATATATGAATTTTTAGGTCAATGATGATGTAAGAACCCATTGGATCAAACTGTATTCAACTATTTACTGTATCTGGTCTTGGGAATCAACACTAATGATAGTCTTGAGCCAAAATAAAAAACAAAAAAAATATAAAATATTCTAAAATCACCCCTCTTCTACCCTATAAATACCACTCATCACATTCTATTATCCAAACACATTCTGAGCCATGTAGCTTTTCAATATACTACCGAATTATATCCCCAATCCCCTACCCCACTTCTAGCATCTATTGGTCAAAAAAATCCCTAATCTATGTGATATAAGGAAACTCCCAAAGGGACAATTTTCAAGAGGTCAAATCACCCTTCTTTCTCTATTATTTATTTCATTTTATTGTCCCCTCCTCTCCTCCACTTATCTAAATAGAAATCATAACTCAATTATCATATATATAGTAGAATGTTTCATGTTAATGGAATACCCATCATCTAACCACTTATCCTCTTCTATTATTATCAAAATGAAAACATTGTTCGTGATGTGTTGATTCACTACCTTCGTGGATCACAAGATTTCATTCTTCATAACCACTTTCAAGGTTGTACAGAAAACCATAGAATATTCCCCTTATCTTGAGGATTCCTAGACATTTTCATGACGTTGGCACCAAGTGAGCTTGATAATGAATGGAGGAGTGGTGGCGAATTTCACTCACTCATCGGCCTATTAGACTAGTCAGTTCTAGAATTGGATTGGCTCGGTGGGAGACATCATATGAAACTCCTAAATATTATCTTCAATGGGAATGGTTGAAAAATCCACAAAAATCATATTGTTGGGGAGTGAGTCATCAGATCTATTAGAGTAGAGGCTCCCATACAATTTTTTGTCCTGATACAGTGTGGTTTTCTAATGTGTAGACATGAGTGGAACTGGGGTGGATGAGGTTCCAATGCCTCTAGGGATCGGTGGGTTATATCTCTTTAGGGAATGACCCACCCCATCTCATACCAAGGAATGAGGGTGTCGATCACCTATACCAAGATAATCTCATAGGGTGAGATGGATATTGGGAAATATTTAGCTGAAGGTGAGGTGGAATCCATGGCATAGGAAAAGTTATGAAGGATCACCTTATCATGGCTTCTCTTGCCCTGATGCTTGTGAGTGCTAGGTTGTTAGCTTTCTATAGCTTTAGTATTGTAAGGAATGTTCTAATGAACATAAAAAAAATTACATCTATCGAATTTTTTTTTTAAATTTCTCATTGAGGATTGAAACATTATAAAATAAAATCAGATCTAGATCCATAAGATGATTGATTATAGTGCCTGATACTATTGAAACTAAAGTCAAAGAACTCAAAATTTTACCATTTTGTTTTCTATGTATACATCAATATGTTGAAACCGAGACATCATATAAAATAAGACACCTAAAATGCTTATTTCACTAATATGAATATTATTGTGCATGATCTCATTTCATATTGAATACTCCCACTTTTATAGTTATTCAGTGCTTGATAAGAGCTATGCCTTTTAAGGTTTTCATTATAATGATATTAGTATTTAAATTAAAGTTTTTGTTTTTTTGGTCCCTTTTGATCAATGGTTTTCTAGGATGTGGAATTTGGATTCTCTTCTAAGTATAATCATGGGGTTCAATGGATAGAAATATTAAACCCTATTAGAAGTGTTATAGTCAAAAAAGATCAGACTGCCTGAGCTTGTCTATTTCTGTTCATTATGATCGATGGATTCTATATACAGAAATACTAATATTATTGACATATTTCTAAAATGAATTATATTCAATTTTTAGAATAATTATACTTTGGATTTGGTTTCTATATCCTCCATCCACCTTAGATAAAAGAAGTGGATTCTTGTGAAATGGGTGAAGATTAGAATATAATAACCTTTAGGAGTATTCAAATTATTATTCAATAATTCAGGTATTATTATTTAAATTTTCATTTCAATTTTTTTTCTTTTTTTTTATATCACATTTATGAAATTATAGTATAACTTTCTCTATAATTTTTTTCATTATATTTGTATCGTAAAATCTAATATATGATGCATCAATCTATTATTATATTATTTGATAAACATAAAATTTGAATGGTTAAAAAATTTTCATACATGTTTTAGAATATAATCCCCCCTCATGTAGTTCCATATACACCTATATAGTTCACCACTCTTGTGAAAATAACCATGGGTAAAGGGACATTGGGTCAGTCTATATACTATCTTTGAAGCTTAAGATCGATATAGAAATGTTCGGATTGGTTTCCAATCATTCCATGGTTACTCTTGCAGTGATCTATAATTTCATCTGATTATAATAATTTACATGAACTAGTTTCATATTATAGTTACCCTAGCCTTTTACACATATCATTATTTGGTTTTAATCATAATAAAACATCATATAATAATCCATTGACTGTAATGTATGGTGTCTTGGAAGACATGGTACATAAAACTAAAAACTTGGGACAAACTAAAACATTTATATATTTAGTCTTCATAAAGAGCTCCTAACATCCATTGTTATCATAGATATTTATAGGATAAATTTGGGATAACGTTAATGAAGGGATGAGAAAAAATCTCAGAAAGGGAATAAACATAAGAATAAAGCTTTAACATGTGTGATACAAGGCATGACAAAATGATATAAAATATAATGGAACATATGGAATCATGACATATAAACATGGGATCATATAAATGTGGAAGAAACATAAAACATGACTTTATATTTAGTCAAAGCACATTTTATATAATGGAGCGTATGTAAAGGCCAACCACCAAGACCACTTCACATTATAGCATGAGTCAAGACTAACTAGCATGACTATTTCACACAACGGCTCATGAGAATAAACTTTATCCAATGCATTGGACCACAATCTCGCTGCCCCCATGATAACATATTCATGAATATTCTTTCCACATATAGAATCATACATAGTCAATCATACATAAACATATGGGTTATCCATGTAATGAATTGGGTAACATATTCATGTTATAAAGTATAACAAATGGGTGAATCATAAAATTGTTCATAAAGGAAAGGAATTAGATCATTCAAGGATATTCATAACGTATAATAGGAATATATCATGATATGGGAGGTGAATTTTGTAGTGATAAAATTTAAAAATATCATCTAAGACGTGATAAAATTTAATGGTTTTAGTTATGTTTAAAAAAAATATCAAAGATCACTTAATTCATTTATGATATCCGTTTCAGTTAATTGTTAGTTTTTTATCAAATTGAACACATATTACATTATAAATTAATATGATGTGTAAAAAAGATTTCTAAACCATAAATAAGTTCTTATACATATATTATAGTTTATTTCCACTATCAAAATGGTTTCTTGGCCAAAATTGTAGACGGTACTTGAAATTGAAAACCTGTTGTCCTTGAATGTGATAAATAAACACATCTCGGATGGTGTTTTCATTCCTATTATAAAAAGAAAGGAAAGGAGAGATGATGAAAAATTATTACTTTATCATAACAACATTCTCTTTTATGTAACGCACTAGAGTTATCATAACATTTTGATGAAATGAGGTGAGGAAAGAAAAATAAATAAATTAACATGAATGAAAATAAATGAAATGAAAATTGGAATTTACCTGTTGAATATGTCTTCCTTAAGAACTTCCTTAGGGTAGAGAATTTGGTCTTTTAGAGAGTCCATGGGATTTTAGACATGGGAGAGAAAATATTGATATATTTAAATAGAATTTGGACTAATCAAAAAGATTGAGAGGTGTTAGGAGAGGATGTAAAGAGACGTGCAATTCATAGTCGAAGAGAGGATGGGATTCCAATTATTTTAATAATTAGTTTAATATATTTTCTCAATAATATTAATATTATTTATTCTTGTGATAACAAAATGTAAAGACAACATGTGAGTTTGAACCAATGGACATTTAAATCATCAATGATGCAAGAATAATGTAGAAAATTGTTTATTTAGCATTTATCATAAATTATCATATTTTACTATTCACAAAATTTCATGTATTTTAGAAAAATCCATAAAATTCAACCCAAAATTTTTTTGGATGAGTAAAATTAATTAATGCAGTAGATTTTATGATAATAATTTTTTAAATATGTGAAATTTAATTTTTAATTAAAATCAAAATTTACATGAAAAAAATTTTAAAAATAAAAATGTTTTTCAAACATTTTTAAAAATTATTTACGTTCTCGAAAAATAATCCTATAATCCTAAGTAATAAAAATTCATATTTATGAATATATTTTAGGAAAATATATTTTCTTTTAAATTATTAAATTAATACAAAAAATTTAATTAAATATACATGACTTACCAAAATAAAATCACTTAATTAATAGTTTTTAAAATATTTACTTACTTATAATATGATATATTTATATCATTTTGTCACTTATAAGATGGATAAATTTTATTTTTAGATTCATTAGTGAGGTTACTATTAGATTGGCCTATTTACTATTCATAAGGGTCACATTACAATTCCAAAGGCCATGTTACTATTTCATTGGTATACATTCCTTAACTACTAGAGATACCTTTTATTTTACGCATTATCCATTTATAATGTTTATAATGCGTTCTCTATGTAATCATATATAATTATACTATAATACATAATTATAATAAGGAAATTTTATTTATAAATCATTGGGTCATTACATTCATCCCTCCTTATGAATTTTCACCCTCGAAATGTCTTTTGACATTATATGTTGTAAACATGTGTGGGTACTTTTCCGTCTTTGCCTCTTTAAGTTCCCATGTTTACTCTTTATAATTATTGTTACACCATATTAGATTGAATAGATTTTTAGGATTATTTCGTAGAACATTATCTATAAAATCCAAGATCTTCACTAAATTCTCCTCGTACAAAAGATCATTCTCCAATTGTACCACTTTCAAAGAGAGTACATGTGAAGGGGGTGGTGTGTACTTCTTTAAGAGGGATATGTGGAATACAACATGTACATTTGACATGGTAGGTGGATGATCTAGTCAATAGGCCACAAATCCAACAAAATCAAGAATATTGATGAGGATTATGTCCCTGGTACTTAGCATTTCTTTCTTCCCAAACCCCAAAACCTTCTTCCAAGGAGATATGCGGAGGAATACCATGTCTCCAACTTTGAACTCTTGGACCCCTCGATGATTTTCTTCATGAATATTTTGTCAACTATGGACTTCCTTTATGTGCTGCTGAATGGTTTTCACCTTCTCTGACATTTCCTCAACCATTTCAGCACTTAGAAGCTTACAGTCCCCAACATCATGCCAACACACTTTTTTTTAAATCTTTTCTCATAAAGGCCATCATATGGCGCTATTAAGATGAATTTAATGGAAACTATTTTTGTAATATATGTTGATAAGTGGAAGATATTGGTCCCATACACCTTTGAAGTTAACTGAACATGATCTCAACATGTCTTCGAGTGTCTAAATAGTTTTCTCAGATTTGTCCTCAGTTGGAGGATGATAGACCATAATGAATTATAGTTAAGTTCATAGTGCATGTTGGAGACTCTTCCAGAACATCAAGGTGAATCTTGGAACTCTATCAGATACTATTTATAGTGGTAATCCTTATAGCCTTACCACCTCTTTGATATATAATCATTCAATTTTTCCAATGATATGTCTTCTTGAATTTTGGTAAAGTAGATATCATTTGAAGACGATGCAAAATCACCCATATATCATTATTTCTTCCATATGTACTATGACAATGTCCATGGTAAAGATCTATCACTTACATGTTGGTGTGGTGAGTGGTTTCTTCATCCCCTTACACATTTTTCATTAGTCATTTTATGGTTGACATATTTGGAACTTTGAATTATATTCAACAATCTATTTCTTCATATTGTCCCAAAAAATGTTCTCTTAGAAATATCAATACATCTTTTTGCTCCCTGTGTGAAAAGAGAATATTGATCTATGTGAATCAGTCAAAATATCCAACTTTATCTCTACATTAAATGGTGCTGATAATCATGAACAAAATATCTATAACGGTGGTCAAACCAAAGGAACAAGTCATTTATTTGTGGCAGGTGATACTTATTATTTATTTTGATTTTATTAATCTCACGATTATAAATGTAGAGGTGCATTGATCCATCCTTCTTCTTGAATAATGTGACTAGCATACCCTATGGTGAACCACTCGAGTATATTAAACCCTTATCCACATTCTCTAATAACTTCATTTTCACATCTTACATCTCTATAACAACCATTATATAAGGTTTCTATGATATATCCAATGATCTAATAATAATAAAAATTGTGAACTCAACCTATCTATCAAGAGGAAGTCCACAAATTTCTCTAGGGAATACATCAGTTCAATCCCTCAAGAATGTCATGTCTTAGAGTAATATTCTCTCTTTTCTATCAATAATTAGAGCTTGATATGGTTTCTTATAAGTCAGTAATGACCAAACATGAGACAATGATTCCAAATGAGATTTATCTTCATCCTTACACTTGTACATGACTGGAGGACACTCTAGGATGTGATGTGTGATCTACCTTTCCCAGCATTTAATTTTGGATTTGTATAAAGAGAGTTAATCCATGCTTAAAATTACATAAAACTCCCCTAAACAAAGTATGATGAGATTTTATATGAGGGTAAGTCTATAAATAATAACCAGGAATGTGTTTTATACATTGGATGAATTAATTTCCCAATTTTTTGTTCTCACAAATAACTCAATCTTTACATTTTTAGATGTTGTTTGAATAGTTATACTAAATTTTTAGGATATGAAAGAGTTTGTATCACTATAATAAAATTATATGTTCTTTATTATTGAATGAATAATTAACATACCTTTCAGAACATCATTATATGACTCCTCCTAAGAAGTAGTGACAGAATAAGTCCTTCCTTGTTTCCTTGGATGTTGTTGATGGTTACCTCCTACAATGCCTAGCTTAGGGGAATTGTCTATATAGTGACCAGGTTGTTTATAGTTGAAAAACATCACTATAGGAAAAGTATTGATATGAACATTCCTTTACTTTTATACATTAGTTTGATTCTACATATCTTTTTACCATTTTTTATCCATATGTCCCATTTTTCATCATTTGAATCAATTCCTTGTTCCTTTTAGACAGCTCACAGGATGCTTTTTCCACCAATTTTGACTCTTGGGACGTTCGATCTTCTTTCCATTGGGGGATTTATTTGTCAAACCTTGCATATTAGTCTCCATTTTCCAATTTTTTCAATGGGCCGATGATACCATCGAGAGTCTCTGATCTACATTTCAACCTCGGGGGCACAACAGACAATATCTTCATGACTACCGAAGTCTCTAATCACCATCACTTTTAATAGACTTGGATTTAGTCCACTAAAGAAGAAATAAACCTTTATTTCAGTGTTCATGAGAAATATGAAGGAATATATTACATGCCTCATGATGTTTTATTTATAGGCCCCAATGGAATCATATTCCTTATGCTTATGTATGAGGAACTCTTTTTCCATATTTGAGATGGTGGGTTAAGGGGAAATTTTTATTCATATACATTTTCATGAATTTCCCCCAATTAATGGAATCAATTTCCTCCTTAGACATCATAATCTTGATTATTTTCCACCACTAATCATGTTCCCCGTCTAAATGATAGACTGCCAACATGAGTTTCTCTTCTTCTAAGCACTTGAGGATATAGAATATCATTTCAATATAGTTAATACATTATTTTTTGAGGAGGGAATTGAAATATACAATAAAAATGGGAGGACCATTAGGCTGAATAATTATACAACAAATTTTTATTTCCTTTGAGGGGGAGGGAATTCCACATTATTCAAGTTTTTTTCATTACATGAGCCAGATAAGAAAGTAATTTCATAAATATTTGAGCACTCATTCCCATCATACCAGTCATAGCATTATGTAAATCATCAAATTTCCTATCACATTTATTTTGGGAACACGTTCTTCTCTTTCCAGCCATTATCTAAGAAAAAAATGTACAATTAGGGGGCTTGAATACTTATCTAATAAGAAGAAAAAAGAAAATATCAAAAATAAAAGGTTAAACTCTAAAAGGAAAAGTATATCCTAAATTTTTATTCCCTATGATTCAATCTCGGTCATCCCTGATCTGTTTCTTAAAATATATTATTATGGGATTCTTTTATCCCTTAATAATGGTTCATACTGAGCTTATGAATTTTCCAGAGCATATCCCCAGTGAGTGTCAAACCGAGAGTGCATCAAGGCCTGTTTTCATGCACTCGTTCCAATTCGAGTCTCACTAAAAGTGGTGTTTTGGGTTTTACCCCTAGATACATATGTTCCAATGAAAAATCTATGTGTTTTTATCTAGATAGGGATATATTTTCTTGATAAACCACTTACTCTATACTTACCAAAATCTATGGATGATTTCTTATACATACTCTCATCCCTAAGGTTTTTACTAAAGTTCTATATACATAATATCCAAAAATACGTAGACCATAATTTGATAACAACTATAGGGACCCTTTCCTTTTACACAAATCATTACATGATTTTATTAATAATAGAGGATCATATTACAAGATAATGATCAAAACGTCTAGTGTCTTGGAAGACAAGGTACATAAAACTGTAAACATGGGACTAAATAAACCATTATTTATTTAATCATCATAAAGAGATCCCAACACCCATTGTTCTCATACATCTTCCAAGGATAAATTGATGACAACATGAATGATGGGACGATCTAAAAATCACAGTATGGGATTAAACATAAGAATAAAGCTATAACACATGGGTTATAAGGCATGCCATAATGATATATAAAGGCATGGAAGATATGTAATCATGACATTTAACATGGGATCAAATAAACATGGATTTATAGTAATGTGGAAGAAATATGAAACATTAATTTAAGAGTATTCAAGGATCATCGTACATAAAAAAGCCTATGTCAAGGTTAACCACCAAGACCGTTGCTCATAACAGCATGAGTCAACACTAACCACCATGACTGTTGCATATAACATCTCATGAGATTAACTTTACCCAATGAATTTGAGCTCTATATAGGAACACCCAAAATAAAAATTTCATAAATATGTTTTACACTAAAAAATTATACATAAAAAATCATATATAACCATAAGAGTTACCTGTGGAATGAATTGGGTATCATATTAATGTAATGAAGCATAACGAATGGGTGTATCATAAAAGTGTCCATGAAGGACTGGAATTAGATCAGGAATGGAAATTAATAATTTTCAATAGTTATATATCATGAAATGTTATGTCAATTTTAAGAGATAACATTCAAAAATGATCATTTACAAAACTTTATAAATAAAAAATTTTGTTGCAGTTTAAAGAAAATCTCAAACATCACTTAAAATAGAAAAAAGAATAATCATTTATATAAATATTGAAGCGAAACCAAAATGTTTTTATAATAAAAATAGTGGTTTTATAAAAGTTATGGTTTATTAAAATACAGTATATAGTGAACTTGAAATTTCGTATGAATTTGAGAAGTTCACTTAAACGGGTTTGCTTTTTGGGAAGTATTGAGGAGGGAACCACCTAAAATCATTTATATCCCCAAAAGGGAACGGTGAATAGACCATGATACATGAGTTTTAGTAATTTAGAAAATAATTTTAATATTTACATAAAAATAACAGATAACTTCATGTTATTAATAAGAAAGATAGAGAAACCTGAAAGAATAATGGAGGTTTGGGTAGAATCCCTTACCTTAAGATGGACGGTGTCCTTAAAATGATCTTATTATCCCATATAACAAAATTAAATTCATTAATTAATATTACCAGAACCTATTCATCAATTAATTTATTTATTATAACTTTATTAAGTTCATTCATGACCTTTTTGATGGGTTAAGTTGTTCAATCTCATTTTTTTAAAGCATTTGTTTCCTGCATTTTCGTTATTGGTTTACCAATATACATGTAAGGAATATAGATAAGATGAGAATGGTGGTCCGGTAATGATGTTTTTTGTTATTAGTGAACATCAATAAGATTACATGGGTAATATTTATTTATTTTTTGAGTGAAGATAAGACATTATATAAAACATTAATGATAACCATTCTTGGTTAATTGAATATTTTTTATCGCATCCAAGATATTTTTCTTAATAAATTAATATAATATTTAAAAAAATATTTAAAAACCAAAAATATGTTATAATAAATATAGTATAGTGTAGTTAAACCATCAAAATGGTTTTATCACCAGATTTTAAGATGGTAATAGAAATTGAAAACGGGGTTTCCTTGAATGTGACAAATTAACACATCTCGGATGGAGTTTTCATTTATCGTATAAAATGATGGGAAATGGGAGATGCTGATGAATTATTTAATTACCATAAAAAACTGTAGTACATTTAAGGTACTGGTGTTGTCATGGAATTTTGATGAAATTAGGCGAGGAAAGAGAAATAATGAAAGGACATGAATGAAAATAAAAGAGATGAAAAGGGAAATTTAACTATTGAATATATCTTCCTTGATAACCATATTAGGGAATAGGATTTTGTATTTTTGAGAGACCAAGGTATGATGGACATGGGATAGGGGATTAGGGAATTTTTTTACTAAATTTTGATTAAGAAAAATGTCTTGATAGGTTTGACAAGTGGAGGTAAAGAGGGGTGGTATTTATAGGGGAGGAGAAGAAGGGTTTCCCATTATTTTAATCATAAGTTAAATATTTTTTCTCAAGAATATGAATAGTCTTCATTATTGTGGCTAAAAACAGAAAATGGAGAATTTTAGTTTGAACTAATTTCCATTTATATCATCCATGACTCAAGCATGATGTATAAATTCATTTATTTAGCATTTATCGAAAATTATCATATTTTACTATTCACCAAATATTCACGTATTTTACAAATATCCCAAAAATTTACCCCAACCATTTCAAATGTATATAGTTTAAAAATAAACTCAATTTTATGAAAATAATTTTCTAAATACATGAAATTTAAATTTTAATTCAAATCATAATTTACACAAAAAACAAAATTTTAAATTAGCACTTTTTTTATCACATTGAAAAACTAATTAAGGTCTCTTAAAAATTATTAATAATCAGATGAAATTAAAATAATTATTTAAGAATACATTTTATAAAAATAAATTTTCTATAAAATTATTAAATTTATCATAAAATCACAATTAAATATACATAACTTAGAAAAATACTAACACTTAATTAATAATTTTGAAAATATTTACTTACATATACCATGATATATTTATATCATATTGTCACTTATAAGATGGATAAATTTTATATATAATTTCACTAGTATAGTTACTATTTAATAGTCTGGTTTAACATTCATAAGGGTCATATTACTATTCCAAAGGTCAAGTTAATGTATCATTGGTGTACATTCCATAAATTTTAGAGATACATTTTATTTAAATCATTCATTATTTATAATGTTTGTATTTTGTTTAAAATGTAATATTATATGATTATACTATAATACATAATTATAAGTTGGTAATTTCATTGATTAAACATTGGTTCGTTACCCATATACCTCATTCAGTAGAAAAATTTAGATATGTATAAATATTTTTCTCTTTTAATTTGTGTTAGAACACTAGTTACGAGTTGTTTAAATAGAGATATATAGATATGGATTAGACATATAGAGACATAATCATTCAATTTTGGATTGTGTTTCCAAATAAAGTTGTCCATTGAATATATTTTACAAGAAAATGATGTTATGGGTAACCCAAATAGGAACAAGGACCCATACAAAGAATATGTATTTGGTTACCCATAACTAGGAATCCATGAAGGTTGGGATACTAGAGTAGTTGGGTTCAGTTTATCCATATGGTGGATTGATAATGGAGTTGTTCAGTCAACATTTCAGGATTCATATATGATATGATTGGAATGATGGTCTTCTTAAATAATGAATGGGTTAGATTAATGCTAATGTAGAATCATTAATTGTTATATATTTAAGAACCTAATCAATGGTGAATATTTTATATTTTCATTATATATATCAATATATAATGGGTGATGAGGAAGATCCTAAAAAATGAAGATAATAATGATCCCCAAAATGATGAAGAATATAATAGAAATAGGGAGTGTGAAGATTGACATGTCAGGACCTGTCCCCTGGGGCCTGCATCCTTACTACCCCAAGCCTGCCTTCCATAGGCTAGGGGCTGGTGACTAGAACCAAAGGCGTATGTCCTAAGAACTGGGTAGGCATTGACATTAAAAATTTTAAACACACACAACTAGAGTACAAGCAGAAGAAAACACTATGTAAAATCTTTATAACAAGTGTACTGAAAGTAAAGGGGGCCAGAATAAAATCCCAACAGTAAAGTACAAATTCAACTGAAAGAAAGAATAACTAAAAAGGGAAAAACAGCTGAAAGGTTAAAGCAACTCCTAGATCATCCTCTAGGGTTCCTACCTGATGGGTAGGTACAAATGGCCTCCTCGGCAATCCTTGTTCGTCAGACTCCACCATGTACTGATACATCATAGGTTCCTCCTCCGGGTACCGTCCAGTCCTGGAACTCTCGGCCTCCATCAGCGTTTTCTGTCGTCTACAACCTACACAACGAGGAGCAGACATAACCCGTGCAGGGGTGAGTATAACAATACTCAGTAGGGACCCCGAGACCCGCATAGTCTCACAAATTCCAACAAGGATAAACCAAAAAGCATAATTTTCAACAGATAACCATTACATAGGTATATGCCCATACATATACCTAAGTTATCAAGTAACCCATCTCAATCATGAGGAAAACACAAATGTCATTGACTCTGCTCAAACCAGGATTTTTATTATCAAAACCACGACTGCTGGAAAACTCCTCCTCTGTCAAGTAGAGTGGCCTTGTCGCGAATCTGAGGCACTAATAACTAACCTTAGACTTCTAAGGTACTCCTCCTCTTGAGTATTGCGGGTCTGCCGCCAAACCAGACGCTCCCCATAATAGCCGTCAGAGGTACTCCACCAGTCATGTACCATGGGTCTGCTGCAAAACCATGTGCTCTATCCACTGTGGGTCTGCCACTATACTGGGTGCTCCATCCACTGGGATAGTCGAATCACTCTGAGTTGAATCAGTCAAGAAGTCTTCAGGCCGACAACAACTAGGTCTCCGCACACCGTCTGCTTGTCTTTGGGAGGATCTGCTCAATGAGCTACTTTTCGATACTCCAAGTGTCATGATGTCTCAGGTGGAAGTATCTCAAAGGACTGCCACATAATAGGGATCTCAACGCAACATACGGTGCCTCAATCAGATGCCTGATCTATGAGTTATTAGCATTTTAGTCCTAGGGGCCCGATTAATTCGTGTAAAAACCAACCTGACCGTGACTGAACTATACCCCAAACTTTAGTGGGGTATACTCAAAGGGACGGCTATACTCCAAGAAAATTGGTGTCAATTATGGTTCGTCAACCGGGTGTCTGGTGCCATAGATTTGGCCCAAGAAGGTGAAGGGTGAGTAATTGGCCCAGGTCAGGTCCGACCTGGTCGGACCGACTAGGCCCAACCCAGTCTGGGCCACCCCGGTCTAGGTCAACCCGGCCAGACCTGATGGGTCTGACCCGGCCCATAGGGCGGGTCACCACGCTATGTTTTTCCCCAGTCCACTGGACCCAGCCCAGCGGACTGCAAGGGTATTTCGGTCCGTTAGTCACTAGGTAGGTGGCTCAGTAACTCGTCCTGGAAGAATGGGACGATTCGACCAGTGACAACATGGGGGACATCGCAGGTCAGCACGGGCCTACCAGCTGGACTTCAGCAGGCTCCAGGTGCTCCGGGTAGGCCACAACATGATCCGAGTAGGCAGAAAGCATGCGGGAAGTGGCATGGGGCACCGAGCAGGGTGCTAGCAGGGGCGTGGGGCACTGGGAGCGCATCGGTAGGGGTGCGGGGTGACCGCCGGTAGGGGATAAGGGCGCCGAAAACACACCTGTAGGGGCGCGGGGCGCTGAGTGCATGCCGGCAGGGGCGCGGGTTGGCCAGAGTGTGCCGAGAAGGGTGTGGGGCACCGGGTACGTGCCGGCATGGGCCCGTGGCACTGGGAGCGCACTGGCAGTGGCGCGGGGCACCAGGAACACGACGGCAGGGGCGAGGGGTGCTGGGAGCGCGCCGAAAAGGGCGGCGGGCAGCGCGCCGGCTAGGGCGCGGGGCGCCGGCAGTGCGCCAGTAGTGGCGCGGGATGTCGGGTGGGCGCCGGAAGGGGCATAGTGGTGCGGGTAGTGCACCGGGGTGCCGCAGGGGGAGGTGCAAGTCTCGGAGGTTGCGGGTAGCTAGACCTTTGTTCACCGCCTTCTTCGACATTGCTGCGTGTACAGCCTTTGACGTCGTCACTACTTCGATATGCCATAGTGTGTCAAAAGAAAGTAGAATGATGGAGGATGTCAGACGATGTTAGGTTGGCCCGTGTCCTCTGCATTTAGTGGGGGAAATCAAATGGCTCAACGAGATAACTAGTTTACTAAAACATGCCCGAAACAAACCCTTTATATCCGATGAAGGGGATTATGAAAAAGTATAACAACTTTAGAAATAAAAACCCCTACCTTTGATTCAATGGTAGGTCTTTCTTGACATCGTGGAAAGATGGTCATTGTTTCGAGGTAGACGATCACAGCCCACGTTGAAGAAGCCAAAGGAAGTAGGTCGAAGGAGAAGATCGTCACCGGCGTTCTTCGCGTTCTTCACATTCTTTGATGGAAGTCTCCTCCCAAGCTCCTATAAAAAGCTCCCACCAAAATAATTATGCCAATGGAATAATAATAGGGTGTTTTTATTGTTTTATTGTTGGCACAAAAATTCAAAATGGATAAATAAACTATCTTTAATAAATTCACACACATTAGAGAAATTAATTGGTACACGCATGGGCCCAATTAATTGGCTCGCGCTTTGGCACAATTAATTGGCATGCGTATTGGCACAATTAATTGGCATGCGCGTTGGCACAATTAATTGTGTAGAGGTGGTCAAAGGACCTCCCTCATTAATGAGAGAGAGTGGAGAGGTTTCATCCTCCACCATTAATAGGGGTCGGGTGGTCCCTACCCCAATAATTTAATTGAGAGTTTGTGGTTTGGTGGTCCCCACATCCTAACCTCTTTCGGGAGGATAGGGTGTGGTAGTCCCCCCCAACATCTAATTAGAGGTTCCAACTAACCACACACACAACACATGGAAGCTTAAAAAAATAAAATAAAGTTTTATACTTTATTTTGTTATTATTTTTTAATAAAAAACCAAAAAAAATTCCAAACTTGTCAGAACACAACTACGGTGAAGGTCTTACTATGAAATTACAAATTTTTGGAGTTCAACGGTGACCTCAGATTTCAATTCCGGGCATCAGTTCAAAAGTTATAAAAATCCGCTCGTGCGTTTACGGAACGTACCTGAAAAAAATGTTAAAAATTGATTTCGGGCACACTGGGCCTCAAAATCATGCACCATTAGAAACTGCGGACTTGTAAAATTCCCATGTATATAAAAAAATTCCACTAGAAAAATCCGGGTCTTTTCATTCTCCCCACCTCAGGGCTTTATATCCCTATAAGCTACAACTCACAGTAATGGAACAAAAGGTGGTACTGGGCACGCATCTGAGCCTCCCACTCCCATATGCTTCCTTGGAGGTTCCCGTGCTGCCAGCGAACGCACACAAGAGGAATCGACCGTCCATGAAGGACCCACTCCTGTCGATCCTCAATCTCCACTGGAACCTCCGTGAATGTCTCTCCATCATCAATGTCCCGCTCCCCGTGGTCGATGATGTGGGACGGGTCGTGCACGTATCTCCTCAGCTGAGATACAAGGAAGACGTCGTGCACCCGATGTTGCTGAGGTGGATGAGCCAAGCATTATGCCACCTCACCTACTCTGTTAAGGACCTAGAATGTTCTGATGAATCTTAGAGATAGCCTTCCGCCTCGGCCAAATCTCCATAGACCTCGTCGAGGTGAGACCCATAGAAAGACATGGTCATCATCCTCGAACTCCAGAGGTCTCCGTCTCCTGTCCACATAAGACTTTTTTCTGCTCTGTGTAGTCTTCATCTGCTAATGGATGATCTGCACCTTCTCCATTGTAGCTCGTATCATCTCTGGTCCCACTAGTGCTAGACCCCCTAGGTCTTTCTAGCACTATGGCAATTTTCATGTTCGGCCATACAATGCCTCAAAAGGTGCCATACCTATGTTGGAGTGATAAATATTGTTGTAGGCAAACTCCACAAAGGGAAGGTGGTCCTCCCAACTGTGACCGAAGTTGAGGAAACATGCACGGAGCATGTCCTGGAGGGTTTGGATGGTCCTCTTGGTCTAACCATCAGTCTGAGGATGGAAGGCGGTGCCCAAGCAAAGCTGTGTCCTGAAAGCTTCATGAAATCCCTTACATAGATAAAAAGTAAAGCGTGCATCACAGTTTGAGACAATAGAAGAAGGTACTCTAGGAAAACGCATAATCTCCTGCACATAGAGGCATCCCAAGCTCTCATGTGAGCCCTGGTCTCTGATCAGTAGGAAGTGGGCGGACGTGGTGAGTCGGTCGATGATCACCCAAATCGAGTTGTGACCCCTAGATGTAGGAGGAAGAACCGTCAGGAAGTCCATGGATATCCCATCCCACTTGCACTCTGGGACCTTTAAGGGCTGATCCAAGCCTGCTGGTACCTGGTGCTCTGCCTTCCCTTACTGAAAAGTGAGGCACCGTGAGAAAAACTATTCTACCTCCTTCTTCAAACATGGCGACCAATGCTCTCCTTGAAGGTCCAGGTATATCTTCTCCGCTCTTGGATGTACCTTTAGAGGGGAAGAGTGGAACTCGCTCAAAAACTCCTCCTAAAGGGAAATTGGTACCATCGTACCTCCTTTGAAGAGGATGATGTGCTCCCCACCATCAGAAAATCTATCAGGTGCATGTCCTATGGATATCTGTGAACATCATGTCTCACAATCTGCGTCCCCATGCTGCGCCTCCATGACTCGCTGAAGAAGTGGGGGAGTGACTATAAGAGACTGTAAATAGGATACTCTATTCCTATCCATAATGGATATCTGCAACGCATCCAGCTACTCGGTTGCCTCACCTAGAAGATGAATTCCAGATCTCCTGCTGAGCACATCTGCTACTACATTCCCCTTACCAAGAGTATAGACTATCTTGAAGTCATAGTCTTGTAGGAACTCATGCCATCACCGTTGTCTCAGGTTCAGGTCCTTCTGAGAGAATATATACCTGAGACTCTGGTGATCAGACCACACAGTAAAATGTTAGCCAATAAGAGAGTGTCGCCACATATTCAAGGCAATGACCACTGCTGCTAATTCCATGTCATTGGTAGCGTAGTTCTGCTCATGTTTTCTCGACTTTTGAGAACCATATGCGATCACAACACTCTCTTGCATCAAGACACACCCGAGTCTGGCCCCCGATGCATCGCAGTAGATTACGAACATAATGCCTTCCTCTAGAAGTCTCAAGATTGGGGCACTAGTCAGCCTATGCCTGAGCTCTTGAAAGCTCTGCTGGAATCTCTCCTACCACACGAAGGGTTTCCCCTTCTTCGTCAAGGATGAAAGCAGTGCAACAACTCTTGAAAAGTCTGGAAAGAATCTTCTGTAGTAGCCATCCATACCCAAGAAACTTCGTACCTTCGTTACACTCCTAGGTGGCTCCCACACAAGTACCGCCTCAATCTTTTCTGGATCAACTGAAACTCCAGCCTCCAAGATGACGTGTCCCAAGACGTGGACCTCTTGAATACACAACTGGAACTTCGAGAGAATTCCATAAAGCTGGTGATCTCGGAGTGTGTGCAGTACTACCTGCAAATGGTAGGCATGCTCCTCCTCAGTAGTTGAGTAGATCAAAATATCATCGATGAAGACTACGACAAAGTGATCTAGGTAATGCTGAATGATCCTGTTCTTGAAACTCATGAACACTGCTGGAGCATTGGTTATGCCAAAGGGTATAACCAAGACCTCGTAGTGGCCGTAACGACACTTGAAGGCTGTCTTCTATATATCCTCATCCCGATCTCTGAGCTGGTGATAGACTAATCTAAGGTATATATTTGAGAACCACCGTGCTCCCTTGAGCTGATCAATGAGGTCATCAATCCTTGGGAGTGGGTACTTGTTCTTCATAGTCACCTGGTTCAGTTTATAGTATTCGACACAGATCCTCAAGCTCCCGTCCGCCTTCCTGGAGAAAAAAATCGGGGCTTCCCAGGGAAAAACACTAGGCCAGATGAATCCATTTCCTTGCAAGTCCTCCAGCTATACCCGATGCTCGTGAAGCTCTGCGGGAGCCATCTGATATGCTGGAGTAGATATTGGTGTTTTCTCGGGGTACATGTCAATGTAGAAGTCCACCTCTTTGCGAGGAGGTAGTCCTGAAACATCTTCAGGGAGAATATCCATTTACTTGTCCACCACTACAGGATAAGTCGGACTCTCCGCATCTACTGCCCCAAGGGTAAGGCTAGCCAACTGGTGAGTGATAGGATGTACCCTCCTTCGAGTAAGTCCTTCCTTTGCTACAAATATTCCCTTCTCGCCGGTGAAGGTGACGATGGACCCATCCGTGCAGACACACCGAAATTTTCACCTAATATAGTCAATCTGAGCATGGACTATAGAGAACTAGTCCATACCCAAGATGAAATTTTAAGGCCTCGACGCCTCTATGAGGATATCCCAGCCGAAGTACTCGCCTCCTATAGTATGGTCACACTGCTGGCACCAGTGTGTAATCGTTGAGTCTACTCCCGTAGGATTCACTAGCCGCAAGGATCGAGCCAACAGCTACGTCAGAATCTCCGAGCTCATAACGAGAGAAGTGGCTATGAAAGAGTGACTGGAACTAGTGTGTAACACCCCAAGATTTCATAGTACGCTATTTCTTCAATTTAATTGAATAACTTACACTACACGCAACATCGAGTTCAAGCACATCCCGACATACCAAACTAGCCCATCAAAAGAAGTTATGAATAGTATGAACTCAATTTTGAACTATATATAATCCTTATATTTTTAGAATCCATATTATGAGTTTCATAGACATAATGTAAGAACTAATTCATTTTTTTCAGATAAAAGAAGTATTTTTCACAAAATATACTTTTACAGCCTTTTAATGGTGAACCCTTTTTAAATCCAATATTTAAAACATTTAAATATTCAATTTTAAAAAATAAACTTATTTTTTAGAATCGGGACATTAGAATTTAGTTTCAATAAATATTTGGTGTTTTTCTGAAAACTTTTATATTTTGGTGAATAGTGAAAATACTATATTTTAACTGAAAACAACATTTTTAATCAAAATAATTTATATTGTTAAATTATACATTTTATTGATTTGGAAGTATAAATAGATTATATTTTTACCATTTAATCAAATTCTAGTTATTGTAAGTTATTTCAATTTGAAATTGGACATAAACAAGTGTTAATCTTTTGATAGTTATTTCTTAAAAATACGCCTTTTGGTTTCAACAGGGGGAATAAATTTTAAATTAATAAATGCAACTTCTATGTTTAGAATTTGGTAAAATAGACCTCATTATTGAATTTAGAATATCAAAATTATCTTATGGTGAATGTTTGGTATTTTTCTGAAAACTTTTAATTTTTGATGAATAGTGAAAACCGTGAGTTATAGTTCAAAACAAAATTTTTATAATAATCTAAAATATTTAAATTTACTATAGGTAAAAATAGATACATAATACCTATATAAGTTCAATGTAATTCATTGGAGTCAGTTTATAATAATTTTGGATATAAAAATATTTTATTGAACTTTTCACCGTATTTTACCCATCTCCTAGAAGAATTTTCAAATTCACATAATATATAATTTTACCGATTCTGTGAGTGGAATTTCAAAAATACGAGAGACATGGTTAATATAAAGGAGAAATATGTGGTCAAATAAGATAAAAATAATTTTGGGTGAATAGTAACTTTTTACTTTTATTTACCACGGTTAAAGTAAATATGGTAATTAAGGGTAAAAATGATATTATTATTAGCCTAACACTTGTCCTAATTCTATTGGACAAGTGCATCTCGACCAAAATCAACCTTAGAAATAAAATATTATCATTTAGGTCCACTTGGATTAGATTAGGCCATTTATTATTATTTAATTCAAAGAAGTGTTAAAAAAGTTAAAATCAAAGTTTAATAACTAAAACTTTTTAAATATAGGGTCATATATAAGGTAAATTCAATTATAAATAAATATTAGAAAGATAAAAATATTTCCTAAATAATGATAGTTTATTTATAATTTTTAGACATTATTTAATTTAATTTATTTATGACACAATAGTGGTGTAGAAATTACTGCATTAATGAAATATTAAAATAATTGATATTATCAATATCCAAATAATTGTAATTTGAGAGAATTTATGAATTTAAGTAATTCTATAGGTTAATATGACATATTATGGTTGGTTTAATGAATTGTTTTCGATGTAATAATGCTGTTATGAATTTAGCAAGAACAAAATACCAAAGACTGTCAAAATTTTCATAAAAGAGTTTTTAAAACAAATATTATATTATTAATTGATATGATATTTCTAAAAATCTAAGGTTCTTCCAAAGGACTTATATAATGATAGGTGTATTATTAATGGACCACTTGTGGTACTATTGGAATTATATAGTATTTTTATTAAATATATAATATAAAAATATAAAGACAAATGGTAAATGTCAAACTAATTAACTAAGAGTTAAAACTAAATGATAAGGTTAATATTGTAACCCAAACCTGTCTAAAACCTATTGGTTGAGTGGTTTTTGTCCTATAACGACCTTAAACTTTAAATAATATTCTTTTAATCCATTATAAATAGAATATTAATTTATTATAAAATAATATTTCTAGCTTTTCCAATGGTGCCCCTAACCCCTCTTATAAAAAGACACTCCATCTTCTCTCAAATTTATACCTTCAAAGACTTTTGGTTCAGCCAACCCCTACCCAAATATCCTACAAACATCCCTCACTTCATCTTAGAGACCTTAGTTTGATCAAAAATCCCTCATAAGGATCCCTTTTGATCAAATCAAAATGAAGAACCCAAATAAGAGGTAATAATTTCACCACCCTCATTCAAGATCCTTTCTTATTCCACTTATTATTTATTAGTTATTTCCATTATAAAATAATAACTCTTGTATCTTCTATATAATGTGATGTTATTATAAATAAATTTCTACCATATTCAGTATTATATCCATCCTTTAAATGACATCTCACCATACGTGCATACGTACGACTTACCGTCTCCACGTCGTGGTGTAATTGTTATTCAAAACATTATTATTTGGATGGGTATGATAATGATGTGTAATTGATGTAAATAATAAATATAACATGATAATTATTATGTATATATGATATACCAACCATGTCACGACCCGTCCTCGGGGCCCGTGCCATGACTACCCCAAGCCCGCCTCCCATAGGCCAGGGGCTGGCGACTAGCACCAAGGCGTAAATCCTGATAAATAGGGAAGACATTGCCTTTGTAAAGTAAACAACCATCACAGAGTAAGCAAGCGGAAAGAGTAAACACTAGGTAAAAACTGTAACAAGCTGTGCTGAAAGTAAAAGGGGCCGGAAATACAAGCCCAACTATAAAGTACAACTGAAAGGGGAAAACAGTAACTGAAAAGAAAAGTCACAACATTGAGCCGTCCTATGGAAGTACCACCTGAAGGGTGGGTATAGATAGCCTCCACAGCTCCTCGGTCTAGCCGTCCGCTCCGAGTATGTCCCGCCCAATGGTCCACCTCCAAGTACCATCCTGCTCCACACGCCTCCACCACGATCAGCGATGTCCGTCGTCTGCAACCAACACAACGAAGTGTAGACATAGCCCATGCAGGGGTGAGTATAAGCTACTCAGTAGGGACTCCGAGCCCCGAAGGTCTCCCGAAATCCACAAAGGATAAACCACAAGGAAAGTTACAATCATGAAGTAACATCCGACACTGCTTAGGTATATGCCCATACATAAACCTAAGTCATCAATTCCCGCTCGGCTCCAACGTCCGACCTCAAGCACAACCCAGTCCACACAGGAAAGCAAAACGTATACCCACACAGGAGAGCTCAACACAATCCACAAAGGAGAGAAAAACAGTAAATCCACACAGGATATCTCAACACAATCCACAAAGGAGAGTTAAAACAGTAAACCCACACAGGATAGCTCAACACAATCCACAAAGGAGAGTAAAACAGTAAATCCACATAGGATAGCTCAACACAATCCACAAAGGAGAGTAACACAGGATTCAGCTCACACAGGTATACATCATCGAAAAGGTGAAGGGATGATCAGATATAGACACTGAATCATCAAAGCTGGGACCCACTGAGGATACAAGACTAGCTGTCTTCATTGATTCATCTATGCTGGGACCCACATAGGATACAAGACCAGCACTGAATCATCTAAGCTGGGACCCACATAGGATACAAGACCAGCACTCTTCGTTGATTCATCAATGCTGGGACCCACATAGGATACAAGACCAGCACTGAATCATCTAAGCTGGGACCCACATAGGATACAAGACCAGCACGGCTGGGACCCACATAGGATACAAGACCACCACTCTTAATTGATTCATCTTTGCTGGGACCCACATAGGATACAAGACCAACACTGAATCATCTAAGCTGGGACCCACATAGGATACAAGACCAGCATGGCTAGGACCCACGTAGGATACAAGACCAGCACTCTTCATTGATTCATCTACGCTGGGACCCACATAAGATACAAGACCAGCACTGAATCATCTAAGCTGGGACCCACATAGGATACAAGACCAGCACTCTTCATTGATTCATCTACGCTGGGACCAACATAGGATACAAGACCAGCACTGAATCATCTAAGCTGGGTCCCACATAGGATACAAGACCAGAACTTTTCATCGTCACTGTCCACTGAGAATCTCTGCACAGTCGTCGTCGTCGAAGTCGCAGCCAGCACTAGGGTTCCTGCACACAGCAAGCTCGTTCAGGAGGGTCCGCTCCACGAGCCGAGAGGCTGATACATCAACTGACACCAGGTCCAGAGTTGATGTATCCAAAAGTTCCGTATCGTCAACAGGAACTCAACGTCACAGACGACGCGTCAATCGGACACCCGGTCTGAGAGTTATTGGTTTTTTCGTCCTAGGGGCCCAGTTGGTTTTTAAGGCAAAACCAACCCGACCGTACTCCACCTGCATCCAAACCTCGGGCGGAGTGGGCCAAAAGATCCGTCTCACTTAGAGGAATCCACCAAAGCTGACGGCACATCAATCGGACGTCCGTAGCTCAAGATATGAGCGTTTCCGCTCCGAGGGCCCGGTTGGTTTCGTGTATGAACCAACCCGGCCAAACCCAAAGTATTCTTAATCCTTGAGTGAAATATACCGAAGCAACTGTCTTGTTCCAAGGATCGCGTTGCCGCTGACTGTGTGTCGTTCGGAGGCCCGTAGCTCAAGTTACGGGCAAAAGACCAAAAACGGTCCGAAGACGGGGGGTCCGGGCCCGGGCCGACCCAGCCCGACCCTCCTGGGTCTGCCAAACCGGGTCTCCCCGAACCGGGTCTAACCGACCCGGTCCAACCCGGCCGGACCCGGTCCGGCCCGGCCGAGGCATGGCTCTGCCGGTCGGACCGGCCTGGCTCGGCTCGGCCGGGCGGCCGAGCAGCTGGACGCCGCCCCCGCGGTTTGGAGGTGGCGCGGCCCCGTGTGGGTCCGCATTGGTTCAATCGGACACCGCATGTCGCCGCGTCCCGTGTGGGCGAGCCGGACCAGTGCGGCCGCGGGTCCGCTGGCTGCGGCCGCTTCCGCGGGCCACCGTAGTTGCTCAGGTGGTCCGTTTTCCTTCCCGTCTGCGCCGTTGCCCCTCCCGGGTTCTGTTCTTCACTGCGGGATCATTAAATCGCCCTTGCGTCACATTTTGTCATCACCCGCCAAATCCGCACAACCACAAAGAACGACAGAGGATTGTCGGGCCGTGTTTGTTTGGCCCGCACCCTCTGCGTTAGAATAATAACCACAGGAGAATTATGCAACACATGAAACAACAATTTTAATAAATTAAAATTGTTCATATGAATCTGGTTCTTTAATTTTTAAAGAAACGTTCACGGGAATATAAAGGAATTATTCACAACAACCCCTACATCGTCAAGTCGTCGCCTGCAGGTTCTTTGCGAAATTGGTCACCGCAGAAGGAGGCGATCGTCATGTCATTGCGGTATCCGACGTTGCGTTGACAAACTCCGAGGTCCAAGAAACAACAGATTTAATTTTTAGTAATTAAATTCGTGTGTTGTTTTAAACCACAAAGAAGTTTAAAAAAGGAAAACCAAGATCTCTTACCTCAAACAGAAGATCGAAGATTTCGTCGCGGAGGAAGGAATGCTGAAGAAGAACGTCGTGGGAGAGGAAATGTCGGCGTTGCGGCACACGACGTCGCGTCGTCGATTTCTGCGGGTTCGGCGTTCTTCGTCGGGGGCCGGTGTTCTTCACGTTCTTCGCGTTCTTCACGTTCTTTGTGAAGGAGGATGAAGAACTCTTGATTTCTGTCAAATCCTCTCAAAGAACCTTTTTCCAGAAGTCGTGCATTGGTCTTATTTTATTGTTACGCCAACAAACGAATAAGAGATAAGTAACGACCCATTAATTCGTAGAATTAATTCAATGAAAGAAACTACCCATTAAATTCACGAATAAAACCGCCCAATTAAATGGTGCATTAAGAATTTAAGAAAAATGCGTCAGTTGACTTTCATAATGATGGGTTTTCGCGGGTGTGTTACTTAGTGGAAAAGAAACGGCAGGGCTCGTGCGGGCTCCACCTCACAAATATCCTACCAATAGAGAAGGATATTTTTGGATAGTACCCTATCCGTTTCAACTCAGTTTTAGTGGCTTTCAAGTGGCTTAAGTGAAATAAAATAATGTTTGTCGTAAAATTATTTTATTTCTTAACTTTAAGCCTGAAAATTAAAAACCACCACCGAGCATACACAACTCCAGAAGAGGCGTTTCTAAGCAAATATCGGTGCTGTGATTCCATCGGTGCCCTCAGAATTCGATTCCGTGAACCGGTTCAAAAGTTAGAAAAACCCGCTCTTCTGTTCACTTAACATACCCGAGCCAAACTTCGGAAAATGATTCCGGGCACACCAGGCCTCAGAATCAGCAGCCGTCAGAAACTGCATTCTTGTGAAATTCCAAAGAAAATTAAGAAAAAAAAATTTCCTTGAAATTTCCAGGTCTTTACATTACTCCCACCACAGGGCTTTACGTCCCCGTAAAGCTTCAACACAAACTAGGGATACGAGGCGGATAAGCTAGGCAGTAAGCCACCTCGCCAATCCTGCTGAGGACCTGGAAGGGTCCGATAAAGCAAGGAGACAACTTTCCACCTTGGCCAAATCTCTGTAAACCACGTCGAGGTGAGGCCCGCAAGAAGACATGGTCGCCATCCCCAAACTGTAGTGGCCTCTGCGTCCTGTCAGCATATGACTTCTGCCGGCTCTGAGCTATCTTCATCCACTCCTGGATGACCTGGACCTTCTCTATCGTGGCCTGGACCACCTCTGGTCCCACAAGAGCTACTATGATCTCTTCTTTGCCGATAAGAGAAATCCGGTCTCATCCCTTGGATGAACCACGTTCTTAGCCTAATACCATCAATCCTGACATGGATGATACTAATCCATACCAAGGATGACGTCGTAAGGCCTCGACGCTACTACCAAGACATCCAACCGTTACTCTCGGCTCCAAGGGTTGAGTCACACTGTCGGCATCAATGTGTGGTAACTGGGTCTCCTCCAGTAGATGTCTCACATGTAAGGGTCAAGTCAACAGTCAAAACTGGAACCTCTTAGTAACATCAAAAAGGAGGACAGGAATGAAAACATCACAAAGGCAAGCGTCTTTTACTATTGCAGCTCATAGTACAGAGACACTACACAATAATAACAAGGAACTAGAAGTACAAAGGACGTATCCACTAGTTCTGCTCCTGTCCATCTGCTCCCAGAGCTCCATGATCGAAGGCCTCAGCTGCCTGAAGCTGAGCTCTCGCATGTCCACCAACTCTCTGCGGTCGCGGTGGACCTCCTGGTTGTGGTGGTGGCAACACCTCGAAGTGTCGCCCACCATCTGCTACTAGGACAGCTCCTCCGCCTCGTCCGCCTGCACCCTGCGGACCACCGTGGCCGAACCCTTGTCTGGGAGGTCCTCTACCACCAGTTGCTCATCTGTAAGATGAGTCGGGTAGTCTCGAGCCATGAGACCTCGCCCGCTGCATGCATAGAAATGCTTTCCCCTCGTGTAGTTGGCTCTCCTTTGGGTACCCCGCACAACCAAATCTTCATCCTGAGACTGCCCATCTAATGGTATGGCCCGTTTGGACCTCTGTGTCACCTGTCTACTGCCAGCTGCAGAAGACCCTGCTACGGGCCGTCCTGCGGAGGGTCCTATCACTGGAGCCTGCTCGGCGAGAAAACACTCCACTAGAAGGGCCCTCTCCAACACCTCTGCCTATGTCGGAATGTTGAGGGAGATCATCGAAGCCCTGATGTCGTGCCTCAGTCCCTGCTCGAAAGTCCAGGCCCAGAAGAACGGGTCCCGTACCATATCTGTGGAGTAGCTCAAGAGATCAGTAAATCTCGCAGAGTACTGGGCCACTGTCATGTTGCCATGCCGCAGCTGTAGTAGCTCTTGGATGTGCACCGCACGGAGTGTGGCTGGGAAGAACTCGGAGCGGAAGATGCTCTCAAAGTCCATCCAGAGGAGAGATGCCTCGTCGTGCACCTGGAGCATCAAGCTCCACCATCTGCATGCTGCCGCGTGCAGGAGGCTCATTGTGAGGGTCACCATGAGGTCTGCTAGTGTCCTTACTAATTTGAAAACCCGTACAACTGCCTCCAGCCAGTCCTCGGCGGCCTGAGGGTCCGTCTCCCCACGAACCTAGGCGGTCACTGGCGCAGTAACTCATGAAGTGCACTAAGGCGACGTGCATCGTCAACGGTTGGGGCTGGTAGGATTGGTGGATCGATGGGTAAAGGTACCGCCAGTGCCTCTGCTGACAAGAAGCCCTGCACCGAGGCCTCGTCGCTCAGTGGGCTGTCATCACGCTCCACTCTCGGAACCCTAGCTGGCTGCTGTCGTGGGGCCATACTGAAAAGAAACAGGTGCACCACGGTCAGAACTGTATACCCGGTGAGCTAACACAAGTAATCACAAAGAAAACTTGAACACACATGCAATCAATGTTTTCGTGGATTAAGTCGGAAATCTGAAGTCAGGGTCCTGGTGTACGGATACGTCGGCCGCCGCACCAACACTGGACTCCCTGGACTGACAACCACACCCAATACGCTAAACACTATTGCTTCACATAGAACAAAGATCAGAGTCTGCGGTAGAAAGGACCACCTCTGATACAAATTTGTCACGACCCGTCCTCGGGGCCCGTACCGTGACTACCCCAAGCCTGCCTCCCATAGGCCATGGGAAGGCGACTGGCACCAAGGATTAAATCCCGATAAACAAGGAAGGCATTGCCTTTGTAAAGTAAACAACCATGACAGAGTAAGCAAGTGGAAAGAGTAAACACTAGGTAAAAACTGTAACAAGATGTGCTGAAAGTAAAAGGGGCCAAAAATACAGGCCCAACTGTAAAGTACAACTGAAAGGGGAAAACATCAACTGAAAAGAAAAGCCGCAGCGTCGAGCCGTCCTTTAGAAGTCCCACATGAAGGGTGGGTACAGATAGGCTCCACAGCTCCTCGGTCTAGCTCTCCGCTCCGAGTATGTCCCACCCAGTGGTCCGCCTCCAGGTACCGTCCTGCTCCGCACGCCTCTACCACGATCAGCGCTGTCCATCGTCTGCAACCAACACAATGAAGTGCGGACATAGCCCGTGCAGGGGTGAGTATAAGCTACTCAGTAGGGACCCCCGAGACCCTGACGGTCTCCCGAAATCCACAAAGGATAAACCACAAGGAAAGTTGCAATCACGAAGTAACATCTGACACTACTTAGGTATATGACCATACATAAACCTAAGTCATCAATTCCTTCTCGGCTCCAACGTCCGAGCTCAAGCACAACCCAGTCCACACAGGAAAGCAAAACTTATACCCACACAAGATAGCTCAACACAATCCACAAAGGTGAGTAAAACAGTAAATCCACACAGGATAGCTCAAAACAATCCACAAAGGAGAGTAAAACAGTAAATCTACACAGGATATCTCAACACAATCCACAAAGGAGAGTTAAAAGAGTAAACCCACACAGGATAGCTCAACACAATCCACAAAGGAGTGTAAAACAGTAAATCCACACAGGATAACTCAACACAATCTACAATGGAGAGTAACACATGATTCAGCTCACACGGGTATACATCGTCGAAAAGGTGAAGGGATGATCAGATATAGACACTGAATCACCTAAGCTGGGACCCACTAAGGATACAAGACCAGCTGTCTTCATTTATTCATCTATGCTGGGACCCACATAGGATACAAGACCAGCACTGAATCATCTAAGCTGGGACCCACATAGGATACAACACCAGCACGGCTGGGACCCACATAGGATACAAGACCAGCACTCTTCATTGATTCATCTACGTTGGAACCCACATAGGATACAAGACCAGTACTGAATCATCTATGGTGGGACCCACATAGGATACACGACCAGCACGACTGGGACCCACATAGGATACAAGACCACCACTCTTCATTGATTCATCTATGCTGGGACCCACATAGGATACAAGACCAGCACTGAATCATCTAAGCTGGGACCCACATAGGATACAAGACCAGCATGGTTGGGACCCACGTAGGATACAAGACCAGCACTCTTCATTGATTCATCTACGCTGGGACCCACATTGGATACAAGACCAGCATTGAATCATCTAAGCTGGGACCCACATTGGATACAAGACCAGAATGGCTGGGACCCACGTAGGATACAAGACCAGCACTCTTCATTGATTCATCTACGCTGGGACCCACATAGGATACAAGACCAACACTTAATCATCTATGTTGGGACCCAGATAGGATACAAGACCATCACTCTTCATCGTCACTGTCCACTGAGAATCTCTGCACAGTCGTCGTCGTCGAAGTCGCAGCAACACTAGGGTTCCCGCACACACCAAGCTCGTTCAGGAGGGTCCGCTCCACGAGCCGAGAGGCTGATACATCAACTGACACAAGGTCCAGAGATGATGTATCCAAAAGTTCCGTATCGTCAACAGGAACTCAACGTCGCAGACGGCGCGTCAATCGGACGCCCGGTCTGAGAGTTATTGGCTTTTTCGTCCCAGGGGCCCGGTTGGTTTTTAAGGCAAAACCAACCCGACCGTACTCCACCTGTGTCCAAACCTCGGGCGGAGTGAGCCAAAAGATCCGTCTCACTTAGAGGAATCCACCAAAGCTGACGGCACATCAATCGGACGTCTGTGGCTCAAGATATGAGCATTTCCGCTCCGAGGGCCCGGTTGGTTTCGTGTACGAACCAACCCGGACGAACCCAAAGTATTCCAAAACCTTGAGTGAAATATACCGAAACGACCGTCCCGATCCAAGGATCGCGTTGACACTGACGGCGCGTCGTTCGGAGGCCCACAACTCAATTTACGGGCAAAAGACCGAAAACGGTCCGAAGACGGGGGGGTCCGGGCCAGGGCCGACTCCGCCCGACCCCCCCTGGGTCGGCCAAACCGGGTCGCCTGAACCGGGTCGAACCGACCCGTTCCGACCTGGCCGGACCCGGTCCGGCCCGGCCAGGGCATGGCTCGGACGGTCGGACCAGCCTGGCTCAGCTCGGCCGAGCGGCCGAGCAGCTGGACATCGCCCCCGTGGTTTGGAGGTGCCACGTCCCCGTGTGGGGCCGCGTTGGTTCAATCGGACGCGGCATGTTGCCGCATCCCATGCAGGCGAGCCGGACCTGCGCAGTCGCGGGTCCGCTGGCCGCTGGCCGCTTCCGTGGGCCACTGGAGTTGCTCCGGTGGTCCGTTTTCCTTCCCGTCTGCGCCGTTGCCCCTCCCGGGTTCCGTTCTTCACTACGGGATCATCAAATCGCCCTTGCGTCACGTTTTGTCATCACCTGCCAAATCCTCACAACCACGAAGAACGAAGGAGGGTTGTCGGGCCGTGTTCGTTTGTCCCGCACCCTCCGCGTTAGAATAATAACCACGAGGGAATTATGCAACACATGAAACAACAATTTTAATAAATTAAAATTGTTCATATGAATCTGGTTCTTTAATTTTTAAAGAAATGTTCACAGGAATATATAGGAATTATTCACAACATCCCCTACCTCGTCAAGTCGTCGCCCGCGGGTTCCTCGTAGAATTGGTCGACGCAGAAGGAGGCGATCGTCGCGTCGTTGCGGTATCCGGCGTTGCGTCGACGAACTCCGAGGTCCAAAAAACAACAGATTTAATTTTTAGTAATTAAATTCATGTGTTGTTTTAAACCACAAAGAAGTTTAAAAAAGGTAAACCGAGATCTCTTACCTCAAATAGAGGATCGAAGATTTCGTCGCGGAGGAAGGAACGCCGAAGAAGAACGTCATGGGAGAGGAAACATCGAGGTTGCGGCACACGACATCACATCGTCGATTTCCGTGGGTTTGGCGTTCTTCGTCGGGGGCCGGCGTTCCTCGCGTTCTTCACGTTCTTCGCGTTCTTCGCGAAGGAGGATGAAGAACTCTTGATTTCTATCAAATCCTCTCAACGAACCTTTTTCCTGAAGTCGTGCGTTGGTCTTATTTTATTATTACGCCAACAAACGAATAAGAGGTAAGTAACGACCCATTAATTCGTATAATTAATTCAATGAAAGAAACTGCCCATTTAATTTACGAATAAAACCGCCCAATTAAATGGTGCATTATGAATTTAAGAAAAACGCGTCAGTTGACTTCCATAATGACGGGTTTTCGCGGGTGCGTTACTTAGCGGAAAAGAAACGGCCGGGTTCGTGCAAGCTCCACCTCACAAATATCCTACCAAGAGGGTAGGATATTTTTGGATAGTACCCTATCCATTTCAACTCAGTTTAAGTGGATTTCATGTGGCTTGAGTGAAATAAAATAAAGTTTTTTGTACAATTATTTTATTTCTTAACTTTAAGCCCGAAAATTAAAAACCACCACCGAGAAAACACAACTCCCGAAGAGGCGTTTCTAATCAAATATCGGCGCTACGATTCCATCAGTGCCCTCAGAATTCAATTCTGGGCACCGATTCAAAAGTTAGAAAAACCCACTCGTCCGTTCACTGAGCGTACCCGAGCCAAACTTCGGAAAATGATTCCGGGCACACCGGGCCTCGGAATCAGGTGCCGTCAGAAACTGTGTTCTTGTGAAAGTCCAAAGAAAATTAAGAAAAAAAATTTCCATGAAATTTTAGGGTCTTTACAATCAAATTATATATTATTTTATTATCAAAATAATGATATTTTCGCTCGTGTGTATGTACGGATTACCGTATCCACGACGCGATGAGATTCATTTCCAAGTTCACCATTCATCCGTGATTATAAAAATATATATTACCAATATGTATATAATATATGACATAATAATTCTAATGAAGATATATATATTTATATATATATGTATTTATGTACTTACATATATCTTACTCACTTACTTCCATTCAATTCTGTATGAAAACGAAAACATCATTTATGCGTATGTACGGACTACTGTCTCCATAAACGGTGTTTTCCATTTAAAATATATGTCTATTATAAACATTAATATTCTAAATATATATTATATATAAATCCTTTTTTTATTCTGTTTGTCTTTAAATCGTGTTCTATGTGATACAATCAAGAGTAACAAGTTAAAACACATACGATAAAGAATGCGATTATTACCTGAAATATTAATATAACATGGAAATTATTATTAAATGGGAAGTATAAAGTCATAAATGAATAATGTATGATATTATAAACATTAATATGGTTAGGGTATAATTTAATAACATACTATAGTCTTCATAACAGATGTCAAATGTATCCTCGACTAAAGGAAAGTGTAAGGTAAGGGGTTTTCATCTCACTCCTTATTCACATGAGATTTGTGCCATTTTGCCACTATTACCTTTTGTGTGGTGTATTTAATGCCCATAATTGTATTCTTTGGGTTGTACACTTTAATTTATGTGTATTTACTTATTCATAGTATGATACCTCTTTCATGGGGTGTATGTTTCGTAAGTTACCAAATTGGTAAGGGTTAATATCACAACCTCTTTGTTATCCGAGGTAGTTTTTACGTAAGTATCTAATGGGAAATATTTATTATCCATGTCCATGTTTCATTATTGTGTTTTAAAAGGGATTATTTTAAGCCACTTTTTAACAAAAACAACATTTTTAATGTTTTAAATACTTATTCTTCTAAATCGTTCTCATTAATGTCCATGTCTTCAAAATGGTTTTTAGGAATTTATTTATATGGAAATTAATGTTTTTAAAATGTTAATTGTTTTAAAACGATTCAAAGTGGAATGGGGCACATTGATTCTAAAATTTATTTAACTGTATTCCTTTATAATTTGTGTGAATTTTAAATGTTTTCATGAAAAAGGGATATTTCTATCAAAGATTTTTACAAATCATTTTCATCTATGTCAAAATCCTAAAATAGATTTTAAACTTGTTTGATGTTGATTTATTATGATACAAATCTTCCATATTTTTTTGAAGTTTTTGTGATATTTTTGACTATGGATGTTTTATTTTTACACCATTCATGTTTTATGGGTAAATTATCGATATTTCATATGCCTATTTTAAAATGAATGTTTATATTATGTTTAAACATTTTCATATGAGGAATGCATTGGACATACTAAGTGACGGGTGGAGCCCTCTATACCTCCTCGATGCATCGGTAGGTCTCATGAGACAAACTAGTGTCTTGGAAATAGGCCTTGACAAAATCTTATTTGTAGTCTTGGCACAAGGCCTTGACTAAGTGTTTATGATAGTCCGACATTATGCATTCCATTATTTTGAAAGTGGTTAGTGATATAGCATGTTATTATTCGACTAGTAGAATATCCGTGCGAATTAGTAAATGGCATTACTTTATTTTCATTTTTTCCATATTTTGCTGAAGTTCAAGTTTAAAAGTCTTTTGTTTTAGTTATACATTGCCTTTAATGTTTATTCTTATTTATGGAAGTTTCCACTGTATTGTTATCCTTACTGATCATCTTAGCTCACCCTTTTGTATGTTTTATTTTTCCCAGGATTCCAAGAAGTGTATTGTGTTTGATATACCGGGTTAAGACCAGTGAATAATGGAATTCACAATGGATTATTTATGTTGTTTAGTTTGTTATAAATTGTAATGTTACATTCATGTATGTAATCTATTTTCCAAGACTGCTAAACTGATCTGTCCTTCGGGACTAGATTCCTTGTAATCATTCCAATGTATTAAAATAATCCACTGACTCTGGGAAACTGGGGTCGGGGCGTCATAGTTGGTATCAGAGGAATTTTAGCAATAAACTTGGAAACTAGATTTAGATAAACTCTGATTAGAGCACATTACCATAAGACGGGGTTTTAAACTTAGTATATAAGAACTTCCTAGAATTTTGGTAATGTCAAAATTTTGTGAGTTTTCCAAGCAAATACATCCCTGTCTGGATAAGAGCATGTAGAGGCGGCTCTGGCACATATGTACCTTGGGGTAAAACCTGAAAAAACCTCTTTAAGCTAGACTCAAAAGGGAACTGGTGCATTACAATGGCCTTTTCTACACTCTTGGTTACGACACTCCCGAGGGATATGCTTAGGATAATTCACATTTTCTTTACAAACGACTATGAAGGGATTACGATTATATACATACTCAAAAAAAACATTTTTGTGATTATGGACTATAACCATAAACTATTCAATTTGCTTTAGGTATTTTACATATTTGGAATTATGAATTGCGATTCATAAACTGACCTAGTGTATGCAATTGTATAGAAATGACACCCAGTGAAGGAATGTGAACTCTGGTAATACGTATGAAACAAAGAGTAAGAAGGACCATATATTTCACATTATTAAGCCAACATTAAGAATGGAAATAGTCTCCCATGTATTCTTAATATGTGAAAAATAGTATCATGTTTTAATAAGATAAGCAAACAATTATTTGACTCCTATGGCTTTGAAGGGATGAAAGAGTAGAAAAGGATATAAGAGAGAAAGATGGACAAAGGGAAGAGGGTAAAGGAGAATTTTCCCATATGGGATAACTGTGGGAAGAAACACACTAGAACTTTCCTAGAGGAAATGGGAGGTTTTTATAAGTGTGGAGAAAATAGAAACCAAGTACGTGACTGTAAGGGAATGAAAAAGTTTTTCAAATGTACAGTGCTTCATCTGCAAGGAGTTGGGACACAACATGAACCAATGATCAAATCATAAGAGTATACCACAAATGATGTTATTGGATTATAATCATGTTGTGATACTATCTCAGATGAAGAGGAATGACTAGTGTTCTTATGTTGTTATTTCATTTGAGTGTTGTATCAACAATGTACTAGTTACATGAATTATGGAGCTAAATAAGGATTATACTGCACTACTACTTTATTGAGGATTTGAGATTATATGGCTCTAAGAAAAGTGACTTAATAGTAAGAAACACATTTTGAAAATACATGGTTGAAGGAAAGGTAATCCTTAATATGGTCCTGATAATGAGGTAGTGTTTTTGGAACAAGAGACGGTTGATTTTGGTAATTCAGGATGCTGCGATGTTGTAAAAGAATACATGATGAAGGCGTTCACATGTTATTACCAGAAAAAAAGGATCCTAATTATGTTTAAATTCCTTATAAATTTTGGACTGAGAGTTTGGATATAAGTATTTCAGATAATTATAATGGTTGGAATGACTTAAGTTAGAAATTTGATACTATTGTTAAGGTTATTTTTGGATTGCCATAAAAAAGACAACTCAGAGGACGGGCGGCAACACGTCGCGTCTAGAAAGGCCGCGAGACTTGAACCCACAACCGAAGGGTGGAAGGGGTGTATCACCAACCACTGGCCCACGTGATGTCCTGGATTGAATAATGTAGTTTTTTAAGGGTTCTGGTAGATGAATTATAAATTCAATTTTTTTAGAACCCTATACGAATAAGATAAATTGAATATTTTTTAAGTTCTATTATCATTTAGAGTGTAAGATGAGTTTGTGGTATAAATTAGTTAAAGGATAGAAATCTACATGACAAGTATACATTTTTTCTTCACTTATTCTATGAAGAAATAAATTCTTAAACTTTAGGTAAGGCATCTGAAAACCAAAAATGTAATATCCTAATACCATACGTTTTGTTGAACCAATGGGAATTTAAATCATCATAGATTGGTGGTTTTGAGCCCTTCAATTCTACAATTTTTTGTGGTTGATGACCTCAATAACTCATAAAAATATTTATGTTTTTCCTCCAATTATGTGTCTTTAATTCCCAACAATGTTCTCCTAATTGAGATCATAATTTGGTGGTGACATTTACATTCCCCTTTTCCTCTTATTAAGACTAAATTTTTTTAACCCAATTTCCAATGTGGGTTGTCCAAAAGGTATTTTCTATTTTGAACCTTTAATTTTCAAAAATTAATTTCAAATTGTGAGGATGTAATTTATTGAAGGAGGGAAGAATGTAACACCCCAAGATTTCATAATATGTTATTTCTTAAATGTAATTTAATAACTTATAGTACACGCAACATCGAGTTCAAGCACACCACGACTTACCAAACGAGCCATTCAAAAGCAGTTATGAATAGTATTAACTAAATTTTGAACTATATATAATACTTATATTTTTAGAATCTATATTATGAGTTTCTTAGACATAATGTAAGAACTATTTATTTTTATCAGATAAAAGAAGTATTTTTCAAAAAAATTTACTTTTACCACCTTTTAATGGTGAACCCTTTTTAAATCCAATATTTGAAACATTTATATATTCAATATTACAAAATAAACTTCTTCTTTAGAATTAGGACCTAATAATTTAGTGTCAATAAATTTTTGGTGTGTTTACGATAACATTCATATTTTGGTGAATAGTGAAAATACTATATTATAATTGAAAACAACCTTTTTAATCTAAATAATTTATAGTGTAAAATTATACATTATGATGGTTTGGAATTATAAATAGATGATATTTGTACCATTTAATCCAATGATGGTCATTATAAGTATTTTTAATTTGAAATTGGACATAAATAAGTGTCTAACTTTTGATAGTTATTTCGTAAAAATACGCCTTTTGTTTTTGACAGCGGGAATAAATTTTAAATTAATAAATTAAACTTTTATGTTTTGAATTTGGTAAAATAGACTTCATTATTGAATTCAAAATATCAAAATTAGCTTGGGGTGAATTTTTGGTATTTTTCTGAAAACATTTAATTTTTGATGAATAGTGAAAAACCCTGAGTAATAGTTTAAAACCAAATTTTAATAATTATATATTTTATTTAAATTTATTTTAGGTAAAAATAGATACATAATACCTATATATGTTCAATGTAATTCATTGGAGTCAGTTTATAATAATTTTAGATATATAAATATTTTATTGAACTTTTCACCGTCTTTTATCCACCTCCTAGGAGAATTTGAAAATTCACATAAAACATAATTTTACCGCTTATGTGAGTGGAATTCTGAAAATCTGAGAGACACGGTTAATATCAAGTAAAAAATGTGGTTAAATAAGATAAAAATAATTTTTGGTGAATAGTAACTTTTTTACTTTTATTTACCACGGTTAAAAGTAAATAGGGCAATTAAGGGTAAAAATGATATCATTGTTAACCTAAAACATGTAATAATTCTATTGTACAAGTGTATCTCGACCAAAAAGAACCTTAGGAATAAAATATTATCATTTCGGTCCACTTGGATTATATTTGGACATTTATTATTATTTAATTCCAAGAACAGTTAAAAGAAATAAAATAAAATTTTAATAACTAAAACCTTTTTAATATAGGGTTATACATAAGATAAATTCGATTATAAATATTTATTATAAATCTAAAAATAATTCCTACATAAATATATTTTATTTATAATTTTTAGACATTAAAAAATTTGATTTATTTAAAACACAATGGTGATGCTGAAATTACCTAATTAATGAAATATTAAACAAAATGATATTATAAATATTCAAATAAATGTAATTTGAGACTTTTTATGGATTCCACTAATTTTCTAGGTTAATATGATATATTAGGGTTTGTTAGATGAATTTTGTTCGATGTAATAATGCTGTTATGAATTTTGAAAAAACAAAATACCATATAGTGTCAAAATTGACATGAAAGATTTTTTTAAAAAAATAATATATTATTAATTGATATTATATTCTTAAAAATCTAAGGTTCAGCCAAAGGACTTATATAATCATAGGTTTATCATTAATGTACCACTTGGGGTTCTTTTGTAATTATATAGTATGTTTATTAATTATATAATATAAAAATATAAAGAGACATGGTAAATGTCAAACTAATTTTATAAGAATTAAAACTAAATGATAAGGTTAATATATTGACCCACACCTATCTAAAACCTATTTTTTGAGTGGTTTTTGACCTATCCCTACATTAAACTTTAAATAATCAACTTTTTAGCCATTAGAAACCATATTAATTTATTATAAAATAATATTTCTAGTTTTTCCAAAGGTACCCCTCACCGCTCTTATAAAAGGGTACTCCCCCTTTTCTCAAATTCATACCATCAAAGCCTTTTGGATCGGCAAAACCCTTACCAAATATTTTCTAAGCTTCCCTAAATTTATCTTATAGGCCTTATTTTGATCAGAAATCCAACCTATGGAGCCCTTTTGATCAAATCAAGAGGAAGAACCAGAAGAAGCAGTAATAATTTCACCGCCCTCTTTCAAGTTCCTTTCTTCTTACAGTTCTTATTTCTATGTTATTTTCATTCTAAAATAATAACTCTAGTATCTTCTTTATACTAGATGTTATTATAAATACGTTACAACCATATTCAATATTCTATCCATCCTTTGAATGACATGTCACCATACGTGCATAGGTACGGCTTACCGTCTCCACGTCGTGCTATAATTGTTATTCAAAACATTATTATTTGGATGGGTATGATAATGATGTGTAATTTATGTAAATAATAAATATAACATGATGATTATTATGTATATACGATATAAAATCCAATTATATATTATTTTAATATCAAAAGATTGATATTTTCGCTCGTGTGTTCGTACGGATTACCATCTCCACGTTACGATGAGATTCATATCCAAGATCACAATTCATCAACTATTATAAAAATATATATTAATAATAAGTATGTAATATATTAAATAATAATGCAACTTTAGATATATATATTTATATATATAAGTATTTATGGACTTACATATATCTTATTCACTAACATCCGTTCAATACTGTATAATAACCGAAACAGCGTTTATGCGTACATATAAACTACCGTCTCCATAAACGGTGTTTTCCATTTCATATATATGTCTATTATACATATTTATATTCTAAATATATATGATATATAAATCATGTTTAATAATATGGAAGTATTTAAATCATGATCTATGTGATACAATCAATAGTAACAAGTTAAAACATGTACGATAAAGAAAGCGATTATTACCCGAAATATTAATATAACATGGAAATTATTCTTTAATGGGTAGTATAAAGCCATTAATGAATAATGTATGATATTATAAATATTAATATGGTTCTGGTATAATTTAATAACACACTATAGTCTTCATATATGAGGTTAAACATATCCTCGACTAAAGAAAGTGCAAGGTAAGGGGTTTTCATCTCAGTCTTCATTCCCGTGAGATTCGTGCCATTTCGCCACTATTACCTTTTGTGTGGTGTATGTACTACACATAATTTAATTATATGGGTAATACACTTTAATTTTTGGGCATTTACATATTAATTTTATGATACCTTTTTCATGGGGTGTATGTTTCATAAGTTAGAAAATTGGCAAGGGTTAATTTCACAATCTCTTTATTATCCGAGCTTGTTTTTATGTAAGTATCTGATGGGACATATTTATTATCCATGTCAATGTTTCATGAAAGAGATTTCAAAGAGATTATATTAAGGAAATTTTTTACAAAAACATCACTTCAAATGTTATAAATATTTATTCTTCTAAATCATTCTCATTAATGTCCATATCTTCTACATGGTTTTTAAGAATTTATTTATATGGACAGGAATGTTTTTTGAAAATGTTAATTCCTTTCAAAATCATCAATGTGGTATGGGACAATTTGATTGAAAAATTTATTTAAATGTCTTTCTTTTTAAATTGTGTGACTTTTAAATGTTTTCATGAAAAATTGATATTTCTCTCAAAGTGTTCTACAAATCATTTTCATCTATTTCAAAATCCTTTAATGGATTTTAAACATGTTTGAAGATGATTTATTATGATACAAATCTTCCCTATTGTTTTGAAGGTATTTTGACTTGATTGATAGTGGATATGTTATTTTTAAACCATTCATCGTTTATGGGTAATGTATCGACATATCATATGCCAGTTTTAATACGAATGTTTATGTTATGATTAATCCTTTTCATATGAGGAATGCATTGAACATAGTAAGTGATGGGTGGAGCACGATATAGCTCCTCGATGCATCGGTAAGTCTAATGAGAGAAACTAGTGTCTTGGCACAAGGCCTTGACAAAATCTTATTTGAAGTTTTGGCACAAGACCTTGACTATGTGGTTATGATAGTCCGGAATTATGCATTCCATCATTATGAAAGTGGTTAGTGATATTTCATGTGATTATTTGACTTCTAGAATATCCATGTGAATATGAAAATGGCATTACTTAATTTTATTTTTTCCATATTATGATGAAGTTCATGTTTAAAAGGATTTTGTGTTAGTTATACATTGCCTTAAATTTTTATGATTATTTATTAAAGTTTTCGTTGTATTGTTATCCTTATTGAGCATCTGAGCTGACCCCTTTCTAAGTTTTATTTTTCCCAAGATTTCAAGAACTGTATTATGACTGATATGTAGGGTTATGCCAAGGGAATAATGGAGTTCATAATGTATTATTTTTTTTGTTTTGAATTTTATAAAGTGTAATGTAATATTCATGTATGTAATTTATTTTACAAGAATGCTAGATCGATCAGTCCTTTGGGACATGATTCATTGTAATCATGGAAATGTATTAAAATAATGCACCGACTCTGGGTAAATGGGGTTGGGGAGTTACACTGTGTCTAAATGAACTGCAACATGGGTGGAGTAGACACAGATCGTACCTCGAATCATCTCTGAAGTGCCATGATCATAGGCTTTAGCTGCCTGAAGTTGTGCTCCGCCCTGTCCACCTGATCTCTATGGTCGGGTGGACCTCCTAGTGTAGGTGGTCGAAACACCTCGTAACGTCATCCACCGCTAGCTACACGACCAGCTCCTATGACATGTCTTCCTCCACCCTATGGATTTCCTTGATCGATCCTATGCCTCTACCTTAGAGATCCCACAACTGACTGCTGATCATCTATATGTTGGGTCAGATAGTCACGGGGCATGTGACCATGCCCGCCTCAAGAGTAACACTGTCCGCTCCTGGTATGCCTAGCTCTGTCTCCACTTTGGGAGACCCATACAATCGATCTCGAGTCATGCGTTCGACCACCTGTAGGTCTGTTCCTTTTAGACCTCTCCATATTCTATCTACTGCCAGCTGCAGAAGACTTTGCTGCATGTTGGAAAGTTGGGGGTCTCGCTGTTGGAGACTGCTCAGTAAGGAAACTATCTACTCAGAGGGCTCGCTCTAACACCCCTGTCTATGTCAGGATGCGGTGGCAGATAACTGAAGCTCTAATATCTTACCTGAGTCCATACTCAAAGTTCTGGGACCTGAAGAATGAGTCCCATACCATATCAATGGAGTAGCACGAGAGGTCAGTGAACCTCGTTGAGTACTGCGCCACCGTTATGCTACCCTGCTGTAGATGCAGTAGCTCATGTATCCACACCACTCGAAGGGGGGATGGAAAAACTCCGCCCCGAACATGATCTCGAAGTCTTCCCAAAGAAGTGACACCTTATCATGCATCTGGACCATCAGGCTCCACAATCTGCCTGCTGCTGCCTGAAGGAGGCTGGCAGCAAGGATCACCATGTAGTCTGCTGGCATCCCTACCAGCCTGAAGACTCTCACTGCAGCCTCTAGCCAATCCTCAGCCACATGTGGGTCCATCTCCTCCCGAAAACTAGGTGGCCTCAAGCGTTAAAACTCATGCAACGCGCACAAGAGGCATTTCTCATCTGCTGCTGGGGCCAGTGGAATCAGTGGCCCAATGGGAAGTAGTACCACTGGTTCCTTCACTGGCCCCTCAACTGGAAGAAGGCCCTATACCGAGGCCTCGTCACTCGGTGGGCTGCCAGTATGTACAACTCTCAGGGATCTAGCTGGTCATCTGTGGGGAGGCATCGTGAATGAAAACATATGCAACACGGTCAAAACAGTATACCTGGTGAGCTGACCTGGTTTGAGCAGACCTAAAGAAAACTTTTTAAAACACACACGCAATCAGTGTTTTTGGGCATTGAGTTGGAAATCAGATGTCAGGGTCCTGGTGTATGGATACGTAGGCCGCCTACACCAACAATGGATTCCCTAAACTGAAAAACACACTTATTACCCTTAACACTATTGCTTCACAGAAAACTAATATCAGAGTTCTATGTTTTGCGGTAGAACCGTCGTTCTCTGATACCATTTGGTCATTACCCGTCCTCAGGGGCCCGCATCGTGACTAACCCAAGCCTGACATCCATAGGTCAGGGGCTGGCGACTAGCACCAAAGGCATAATTCCTTAGAACTAGGAAAGTGTTGCCTTTATAAATTGTAAACACACACAACAAGATTACAAGAGGAAGAAAACACTAAGTAAAAGATGTATAATAAGTGTACTAAAAGAAAAGGTGGATAGAATACAAGCCCAAATCTAAATTAAAAATACAACTGAAAGAAAGTAAAACTAAAAATAGACAAACAACTGAAAGGTGAAAAGCAGCTCCTAGATTGTCCTCCGGGGTTCCTACCTGAAGGGTCTGTATAGATGGCCCCCTCAGCACTCCTCGTCAGTCAGAATCCACCATGTACCAATATGTTTTCAGGTCCCCCTCTAGGTACCAACCAGTCCTGGCGCTCTCAGACTCTGTTAGCGTTGTACGTCATCTGCATCCAACACGATGAGGTTCAGGCATAGCCCATGTAGGGTTGAGTATAACAATACCCAGTAGGGACCCTATGACCCTCAAGGTCTCACAAAATTAAACAAGTATAAACCAAAAAGAATAATTTTCAATGGATAACCATTACATAGGTACATGACCACACATATACTTATGTTATCAAGTAACCCATCCCAATCATGAGGAAAACACAAAGGTCATTGACTTTGCTCAAACCAGGATTTTCATTATCGAAACCATAGCTGCTAGAGAACTCCTCCTCTTTCAAGTACAGTGGCCTTGTCACAACTCTGAGGTGCTACTAACTAACCATAGATAGTTGAGGTAATCCTTCTGTTGAGTACCACAGGTCTGCTGCCAAACCGGGTGCTCCGTCCGCTGTGGGTATGATACCAAAACAGGCACTCCCTTATTAGCCGTTAGAGGTACACCTCCTGTCGAGTACCGTGGGTCTACTAACAAACCAGGAACTCTGTCCACTGTGGGTCTGTTGCCAAACCGGGTGCTCTGCCTACTGGGATAGTCGAATCACTCTGAGTTGAATCGGTCAAGCAGTCGTCCGGTCTCCAGCTACTAGGTCTCCACACTCTATCTGCTCATCTCCGGGAGGATCTTCTCAATGAGCTACATGTCGATAATCCAAGTTTCATGAAGTCTGCAGTGTATGTATATCAATGGACCTCCACATCATAGGGTTCCAATGCCATAAACGATGCATCAATCGGACGCCCGGTCTGAGTCATTATTATTTTAGTCCTGAGGGACCGGTTGGATTCGTGTATAAATCAACCTAACTATGAATCAAATATAACATGAACTTTAGTGGGGTATACTCAAAGGGATGACTATGCTCCACAAAAATCGATACCACTAACGGTTCGTCAAATGGACGTCCGGTACCAAAGACATGGCCCAAGAAGGTGATGTGTTTGTAATGGGCCCGGGTCCGGTCTGACCCGGTTAGACCGACTCGGCCAAACCCGGTCTGAGCCGATCCGGTCTGGTTTGACCTGGTCCGACGCACTGGGTCTGACCTGGCCCATTGGGTGGGTCAGCCCTCTATGTTTTTCCACGGTCCAATAGGCTCGACCCAGCGGACCGCGACGGTGGTTCGATCTGTTAGTCGCCACATAGGTGGCTCGGTAACTCGGGCTGGAAGGTAGGGCTAGTTTGGCCAGTGACATCACAAGGGATGCCACGGGTCATCTTGGGAGTCCGATGGCAGGGAGGCTGCGCAGGGCGTGGGCCGGCCGACTGGCCTCTGGCAGGCTCTGGGCGCACCAGGGAAGCCGTTGTAGGAGCTTGGTAGGTGGGCAGCACACAGGTTAGGGACGCGGGGTACCGGGTAGTGCACCAGCATGGGCACAGGTCCATGGGCAGCATGCTAGCAGTGGAGTGGGGCGCCGGGTGCACACCGGCAGGGGTGTGGTGCGCCGGGTGCGCGCGGGCAGGGGCACGGGGCATCGGGTGTGCACAGGCAGGGGCGTGAGGTGTGGGTCTGCGTCGACAGGGGCGTGGGGTGCTGGAAGCACGCAGGCAGGGTCTCGGGGTGCCGAGTTTGTGCCGACGGTGGCTCGGGGTGCTGAAAACGCGCTGGCCGGGGCACAAGGCACCGAGTGCACGCCGACAGGGGCACTGGGCACCGAGAGCGCGTCGCCAGGGGCGAGGGGTGCTGGGAGCGCGCCCGCTAGGGCGTGGGTTGCGGGACAACTCCCTAGCAAGGGTGTGTGGTGCCGGCAGCACGCCAAAAGGGGCGCGGGAGACCAGGTGCACGCCGGTAGGGGGCCAGGGATGCGGGTAGTGCACCCGGGTGCCGCGGGGGCGACATAGTTCATGGAGGCCGTTGGTAGCACGACCTTTGTTCACCGCCTTCATCTTCATCACCGTGTGTACTGACTTTGACGCCGTCGCTTCTTCTCCATGTCGTAGGGTGTCACAAGAAATTATAACGATGTAGGATGTCAAGCCATGTTAGGGTGGCCAGCATCCTTCGCATTTGGAGGGGAAAATCAAATGGCTCAATGAGATAAGCAGTTGACTAAAACATTCTCGATACAAACCCATTCTATCTGATGAAGGGGATTAAGAAAAAGTATAGCAACTTTATGAAATAAAAACCCCGACCTTTGATTTGCTGGTAGATGTTTGTTGACGCCATGGAATGTTGGTCGTCGTTTCGAGGAAGACAATGACGTCCCACGTTGAAGAAGCCCGAGGAAGTAGGTCAGAGGAGAAGAGTGTCACCGACGTTCTTTACGTTCTTCGCGTTCATCATAGGAAGTATTCTCCCAAAATCCTCTCAAAACCTCCCACCAAAGAGAATTATGACAATGGAATAATAATAGGGTGTCTTATTATTTTATAGTTGGCACACAAATTCAAAAAGGAGAAAGAAACTCTCCTTAATAAATTCACATGCGTTGGCGTAATTAATTGGTACGCGTGTGGGCACAATTAATTGGCTCGCGCGTTGGCACAATTAATTGGCACACGAATTTGAACAATTAATTGAAATGCGCATTGTCACAATTAATTTTGTGGAGGAGGTCAATGGCTCTCCCTCATTAATGAGCGAGAGTGGAGAGGTTTTATCCTCAACCATTAATAGGGGTCAAGTGGTCCCCACCCCTATCATTTAATTGAGAGGTTTTTCTTGGGTGGTTCCCACATCGTAACCTCTCAGGGGAGGTTAGGGTGTGGCGGTCCCACCCCCCCAACATCCAATGGGAGGTTCCAACTAACTAGACACAAAACACATGGTAGCTTAAAAAATAATATAAAGTGTTTTACTTTATTTTTTTATTATTTTTTTAAAAAAAACCAAAAACTTACTTCTAAACTCCTCATAATGAAACAGTGGTGAAGGTCTCCCTATGAAATTAATTATATTGTGAGTTCAACGGTGCCATCGTATTTCAATTTCAAGAACTGGTTCAGAAGTTATAAAAATCCGCTCATATGTTTATTGAACGTACCCGAACAAAACTTCAAAAATTGATTCTCGACACACCGGGCCTCAGAATCAAGCGCCGTCAAAAACTGCGGACATGTAAAATTCCCATGTATATAAAAAAATTCCACAAGAATTCCGGGTCTTTACATGAGATACTAACATTGAATATGAAAAAGTGATGATACTTTCTCTTTGAGTACAATGATAAATTGAAATAAGGGATATGACATTATATATAATGATTGTTGGGTTGATTTTAATGAGTATCAAAGACTATAGGTGATAGGTTCTCAAAGTAATAACAACAATTGTGTATTTTTTTAATATAAAAAAATATCTATAGAAAATCATGATATTCTTTGACTAAATATGCAAAAAAGGATAGCTAGAAGAGTGAGAATCCATCCATGGATTATTAAGAATGAATGATATTTCATTACCTAAAAACTACATTGGTTGATCATTTAATGAAATTTTGAGTGGTTATGTTTTATAATCAAATATAAGAATGTTGACACAATTTTTTAAATTTAGACTATTCCCTCATTTTTACTAAATTAATAATGATGATAAGGAGTATCTAGTAGATGTTTAATTATAAGATAGATATGTTCAATAAGTTTAGTAGTGCAAAAAGTATTTTCTAATGTTAAATGAAGGGGTATAATGTGTGCATCTACAAATACAATATTAGGAAATGTTTATACATATTGTAAAAAATTCAAATATGTATGGTCTCATAAAAAATATATTTTTCCATGAAACCAAAGGATTAGAAAAAAGTCAGATCACACTATGATGAATAAAATTTTATTAGGGTTATTTGTAAAGATTATTATGTATTTTTTTATATTGGAATGTGAAGAAGGAAAAAATATTTTTTTGGTGTATAATATATTTTTTGATTTAAAATATCGTTTCTCAAAAAAATATGACAAAGGCATGGGATCAATGTAATTTTTGATATTTTTTATCACATAAAAAATATTCACTGAAAAATAGATAAAAATGTGACATAAGGGAAAAACATATGAAATAATTAAGGATCTAGAAAATGTTACATAAGGGTTTCCCACAATTTGAATATTTTAAATCTAATAATATAAAAAACATTACATGATACGTAAGGGTCTTCATAATGTCCTTGATTAAGGATCATACATTAGTAAAAATTTAGAAAATGGAAGACCTTCACTGTGATACATAAGAGAAATAATTCATACATAAATCATAACGAATTGATATGTAAGGGTACACTAATTAGTATAATTTGACAACTGTAAGTCCCACAAGATAATTTAGATAATGTTGAAGCTATTAATTGATGTATAAAACATCACAATTACTCAAAATGGATTTTAATTATATAGGAGAATTGATTACAGCGTCTCCACATCATGAATATGAATATCATGCCACAAAGCATGAAATGAGAATGCAATATTAGTCCATGTTCTAATATATATTGAGATAAAACCACAAAATGTGTAGAATACTACATTATATTATTTTACTAAATAATAATTGTGAGTTGTTATCATTTCATAATAAGATATTCCACATCTTAGCCATCTTCAAAAAGAGAAAAGTGGGAATTAATCACATTGTGAAGAATGGGTTTCATCAGGAAGTTCTCCAAATGTGGTTATACAAAAGTAAAAATTAAAATTATCGGGGATTTCATTGATGTTTTAAAGATGGGTAATCTCAAGTATCATTGAAATTAGTTGGTTTTATCTTTGGCTGATGATTGAGTATGAATTATGGAATAAGATCATGTTTATATAAAAAAGGAGACTTCTATATTCAAATATGGAAACATATTAACATGATTTTGAGTATAAAAACAGAGAAGAAGCAAGATATAATAATGTAAATTGAAATTTTAATATGAGATTCCATAAGAGAAACATATATACCAAAATGAGCATTGCTGATTATAAATTGAGTATAAGATCATTTGCATTGAAATGGAAGGAATAAAAATCATCCCTATGATATCTTTATATAATTGAAAAAGGATTAGTAGGAAGAAGGGACACATCATGAAGAAGGATGACATTGTTGATGCTATGTGCAGAAAGATAAATAAGTGATAGGTCAAAAATATTTCTTCCCATTAATATCATTATATCATAATGAAAATAAGTGAGAATTTGGCTAATGTGCTTGCAGTGCCATAGATCAATTAGTGATAGTAGAATTCCTTGAGGTTAGAGATTGAGTCGATATGTAAGGACTGGCATGCATGTTTTTGTAATTTATTATTTCATGGATATTGAAGACATTAATTAAGAAACATGGTCTTTCAATTTTTGTATATATATTTGGATGTTAAAGTAATTCATTGAAAATAAATTTTACAAAAGGAAATTTTATTCGGAAAAAACATTAGTATCGTTTTTTGGGATATAATATAATATAAAACACATGAAAAAAATAAGGATTTATTTCATTAATAGAAAAAATTAGATTTATATAATAAGTATAGGTATTAAATGGAAAATATTATAATGGGAAAATAAATGGAAAAAAATAAAACTACCTGAATTTGAAAATTGGGATCATTTTCTTCAAATAAAAATTTCACACTTGAAAAATAACTGTTAAAATGTGATAGAAAATTAGTAATATTGTTGTAATTTTAGAAATGAAAAATATATCACATTGATTGGAATTGATTTTAATGATGAATGAAGGAATTAATAACTATGTATAAGAGGAAATACAACATTTCTGAATAATGACAAGTCTGTTAAAAAAATCACCAAATTACTAGAATTCTAAATTGACCTACAAATACAATAATTCAATATAAATAATATTTAAAATGAATTCTATATGAAAATATAAATATTACAATGCTATAAAAATAATATCACAATTTAAAGAAACTCAAAGAAGGTGTAGGTGTAATTTTGATAGTGTATTTTGTAAAAACAATGATTTGTATGATAATATTAAAATTTTACTATAAAATAAAATTTATTTTATTTTTGGAATTAGTATAAAAATGTTTTATACAGGTGGATTTTTGAAAAAATTTACAGATATTATTATTTTAAGTGAATATTATAAATTTATTTTTTCAAATACTGCATGTTTTATAACAATGGAATGATGTAAAAATGACAATAAAAATAATAAATTGGATATTTGGAACAAAAAATAATTTAATATATTAAATTATTTATTTAATGTAATAAAAAAAATTTCCCAACCACAAAATTAGAGTCTTATGTCCAATAATATTAAGTATTCAATTGAAACCATTTACCAATTTTTAGTCTTCCCTTCTGAATAAAATAAACATTTATGTGGTGGTATGGCGTACAATTCCTAAAATAATTTTATTTTATTAATATATGATTGATAATTTCAATAATAAGATTATTTCAAGGATTAGATTTGAAATAATAATTTATTCAATATTTCAATGAAAAAATACCCCTCTCATTAAGTATTAATACCCAATTGGAAAACCACTTCACTTCCACTTATCAAAGAAAAAAATATACCCAAATTACCTCTCTTAAATCCATGATAATACTTATTTATGTTCTCAAGTCATAAAACTCCAATCATTCATGGAGTTAAGGGTTGTAGAAAAAGTACAACCCCAAGAAAGTTGTAAAATTACTTCACCTTTTACATTTTTTCTATCCCTCTTCCTTAGACCTTATACCATTTATAACCCAAACCTATTAAAATTAATTGAATAAAATATTATCATTATATTTATTTTATCAACCTACAATAATGATTTTATATATTTCATACAACCCTCATCTATTTTATTGAAAACATCTGGTTAGTGGTCGGTTAACCACATATGTGGATGTTGTCAATTAATTATTTGTCATCGCATTTTGGGATTATTATAATAAAATCATTGTGATTTTTAAATGTATAAATATATTATTTATTATCCATATAAATTTAATTTTTAAATCTAAAAATAGAATTAAACAATCCTAAAATTGAAAGAAGATGAGATATTTTAATGAAAACATTATTCCAAACATTTCATCTTTATCAAAGAAAATTCCATTATTATAATTTATTAAGTAAAATAATGTACATTATTCACTATTGGATTAATGATTTATATATATAATTTAACAACACTGGAGTCATAATTCTAATGAATTAAATCAGGATCTAAGGAGTGGAAAATTTGGATCCGAACACTTTTTTTAGTTAATCTCATTTTCTATCATTATTCTCCAAAATCCATTATAAATGCCTCTTAAATATCTAACCCTTTTTTATTATTTGGATATAATCATTCTCAAATCATTGGGAAAATTCTTAAGTGATTTTCCTGACTAATAATAGATTGATTATTCTTAATGAATCTCAATTATTCTTTTGATGATTATACTAACATTTTTAATTAACCGTGATCATAAACTTATCAATGAAACCCTTAAATACCTTAAATGATATTAACCCTTTTTATTTTGGATATTCTTCATATGATATGAAATCATGTATCCCTTTTAATTCTATTATAAAACGTATTCTTTTGTCATGGTTTAATTTGATTTCTATGATTAATAAATGTTTACATCCAATGTGTAATTCCTAATGATAATTATTTTATGATGTGATGGGTGAGGATAAAATTATATATCCCTCTAATTCATTAGTTAATGTGATATATCTTAGGAAATTATGGGTATTATGTGTGAACATCATGTTATATTTTTTTCAAATTAAAGAACTGATGATTTTACCCATATGTTATGCCTGAACATGAAGCGGGCTTTCTTAAAAACTTATGTGTGGGATTTGACCACTATGTAATGATGTATAACTATAATGAATATTTTATTTTAGATGAGTCTTTAAAATTATTCATTAAAAGTTATAATCATTGATAATTTACTACATTTTGATGATGATGATTATGCTCACTCATGTACTATTTTGATTTATATAACATGTTCTGTCACTTTTATTCTTGTACTTATGGGTATTTTATTTCACAAATTTTTTAATGTATTTCCTCAGGTGGTTACATTAATTATGACGAATGTTAGATATTTTAGGAGTTCAATGGAGAATTATTTAAATAATATTTTATTTTCATTATGTGTAATGCCATGTATAAACCTAATTTGACCATGAAACTAAAACATTTGATTCTGGATTGTAATATTATAATATTCTATATTTTAAAAATCATGCAACCATCTAGTTTGAAAAATGCAGCACAATATTTTTGGTATACTATCTAGTTTTAGTTAATTTTGAAATTTGGACTAGAAAAAATAGAAACAATCCTAGGGATAAGTTTCAATATAGGGAAAGAATCCTAAAATTTTAATAAATTATAGAGTGTGTGGATTCCTAGAAATAAAACCGCTATCTGGATACAAAAAAGTGGATGAAGTCTCTGAACTAGATACACCTAGGAGTAATAGCCCAAAAGGTTAGTTGGGTATTAACATGATCTTTACTTATTGCACAACAAGCAGACCTAACTACACACCTAGATTCACACTATTTCGGGAAAGGAATTGGTTGATTACATTATCATTACATAAATTATGAATGATGTATACCAAAATTTATTTATTAAATTTAATGATTAATAATATTGATGTATATGATCCTAAAAGATAATTTTGGTATATAGGTTAGTTAATGATAACCTCATATAACCATAAGGATCCTAAAGAGATGAATTTGGAATTTATTTTTACATTTGAATAAATTATTTAATAATGGTTTATTGAGTTACATTTTATTCTGAAATTTTATATTTTAGAAAATGGTGGGAACTAAGAGAAACTATACCAACAAACCATATGAGGTATATTTCAACTATTATCCTAATTATATTATTAATGCAATGAGATATAGAGATAAAAACATTATGGTGATACTTACACAACTGTCTTGTGATATGAATAATAACGTGAACCATGTAATTTTTTTTATTTCACCAAATTGGAAATCGTAACCATTATACACCAATGACCACTAATATTTAATTGATATTACCATCCACTTGTTTTATAATAGTGGCATAACTCCATGAAAATTTAATTTTTTCTTATTTTATGTTCATAAAAGTGAAAAGCCACTTATTCCATTTATAGTTTAGATGGAGAAGTTTATCAATGGTGGACATTGATTCAGAATAAAAATTGAAAATATAAAATAGATGCAATGGAGTGGAAATAATTTAAGAATATAAATTGTAAAAATATTTTCTCATTAACTCTATGACTAAATATGGAGAGAGAATTTATAGTGATTAGTAAAATGGAGAGTGAGTTTTCCACAACATACAAGGGAAATTTTACATGTATTGATTGGTGGGCCTTGGATTTTGGTATCAATAGTGGTTAAAAAATATATAGATTCATTATTTATTTAAAACTACATATCGTAGAATCCCTAACCATATCTGACTTTGGGAGTTATGATGAAAAGGTGTGGTGTACTCTCAATGAAAAGATGGAGTTTGATGAATAGACTGATGGGCATGGGAATATGAAATGAAGATTGGAGTTTCAAGTTGTATGATAAAATGATAAAGGGGGATAGAATATCCAACCACACAAACCATTATTGTGTAGAAATAAATATCATTGAAATTTCCTCATTGTAATGAGTATGTTATTTATATTTTGTATGGACGTTCATAAAGATCATAAATTCTAAAGATACATAAAGAATATGGAGAAAATGATGGAGGAATAGTAGGAACTACCTAATGCACAACCCATAGTTCAATACTTTATCTTTAAGGAGTAGGGACACTATGAAATCCAAAGCACAAAACCCAGGGTCTTCAATAGTAGTCAAATTCAGCAACCATATATGTTGATAGACTGTGTGAAATCTTATTACATTACTATTGAATTGGTGAAACATAAAAATGATGTCATAGAAGGTACACTTCTTTCACCTAATAATGGTGAATGTTTTTTTTTTGATTTCTATTCTATACATTTATTTGTATTTTGAATGTTTTTTAAAACTACTAAATCACCTCTAGGTTACCATTATGTTTAGATATTTATTAAAAAACATGTTGGTGAAGTCATTGAATCCCAATTATTGGGCTCCTACCCAGTTACTTTTTGTGGGAATATTCATCTAGGGAATCTCATAATCCTTCATTTGGTGGAATTTAATTCAATACCAGGCAAGGATTGACACTCATCATATAGAGCTCACATAATATTTTTGGGAAAGGAAATATATTTATATATCAATGACCATCCCACACTCCTGTATAACTGAAAGGAAGATCGGGAATATCCTATAAAAATACCTCAATGGTGAGGGTGTTGAAACCAAGTGAGTAATCATATATTAAAAAAATATCTTTTTCAATGGAAAGAATAGAACATGAGAAAATTCCCATTCTAAAGGAATATATTGATGTATTAACATAAGAGTTCCATACACTTTTTGCAAATAGGGATATAGATTTTTCTATATAACACTTACCTGGAGCCACTTATATGTCCAAAAGACCCAATTCCATATAATTAAGGGAACTATATGAGATAAAGAAGTAGTTACATCCAAATTTGGATAAAGGGTTTATATGCCCTAGAGCTCGACCTTGGGTTGCGATGGTTCAATTTTTCATGAATAAGGTTTGATATTTTAATTTGTGAATCAATTATCGATAGGTCAATATGATCACCAGGAAGAACAAGTATCCCATACCAAGGATTAATGAGTTGTTTTTATCAAATTATAGGTTCTTAGTACTTATCAATGTTGGATTTTCATTTTTCATCTCATTAGAAATAGGTAAGGTTATAAGATATTCATAATATTGGATTCTATATGAGATATAAACACTATGTGTTCATAGTGAATTTGTTAAAACTTTATAATGGACCTATAATAATCACATACTTAATTATTAGAGTCTTGAGTGACTATATCAAAAAATTGGTATTCCCTATTGATTAAAATATCTTATACTACATGAGAAATGAATAATATAAATAGTACCTAAGGATTGTGCTTGAAACATTACGAATAGAGAATATTTAGTAAATGTTCAGAGATTTTTCCTTTTGGATTAACCAATTCCCAATATTATGACATGTGATCCCAAGTAACAGAAATTTTTACACCTTTAAAAGACAAATACAATTGTTGAATTGACCCAAACCATCACCTTTTACCATTATATGTTGTATTCATGGATTATCAAGGTCACATTGATGGTCTTTGAGGAACGTCCCAAGATTTTATAGACTAGTATCTATGTTAACATGGAAAGGGTTAATGTATATCTTGATTAAATAATTTTAGTTATTATTTAATGATATTAAGAAGATGATAATCACTACATTTATAGTCACACTATACTCTTGACGATATGGGTTTGTGATATAAAATGATGATTTAAATAAATGATTTAGTTGTGTACAAAGGAATAAATAATAAATTGAAATCCTATTCATCACCAAATTTAAAGATACACGAGAGAAACTACCTTAAACATGATTTAGAGTTGGGTGCATTAATGTTTTGATTTAAAATTTAGAGGAATTATTTTTACAGAGGGAAGTGGGACATATATATATATAATAAAAGTCTAAAGAATATATTCAGATAGAAATAACCTAATGTGTGTCAATAAACATTCATATAGTTAATCATGTATCATGATTTCTCAATTCAATACCATCATTGGAAAGTAGAATAATGTTGTAGATTCTCTCAGAAAAAAATAACGTCCTTCTAAATCAACGACGCATATTTTGAAAGTCTCTATCATCATGGGTATTTAAAGCATAGATATGGAAATCATAACAAGATGGAAGATATCCTACCTTCCTCAAATTATTTTTTAAACATCTATCCAAAATAAGATGAAGGATACCCAAAGGGATGATTTGGAGCATTAAATTAAGTTCTTGAAAATAGAGTAATAGAGGTTTTATAAAATTAACATAAAAAAATATATAGTAATTTATTTTGGAACTAGACTATGTGTGTTATTATCACCAGAGATAAAGAATGATATATTGGAAAATACAAAAAGATCATCTTTATGCATCCATCTTGGTAGTAATAAGATGTATGGTTATATTTTTGAGCTCATATTGAGGGACAAAATGACTAAGAAAATTACAAATTTTACATCAAATTTCATTGTATCTAACAAATTTAATGAAATGTGAAAAAAACTCTAAAGGTCGGATGCAATGATTACCCATACCAATATGAAAATGGGATAACAACACCAAAGGATTTTTTGAGTGCCTCCCAAAGACATAAAAATAAAGAAACGTGATATTGTTTGTGGTGGATCAAAACCCTATGATTAACAAATTCATCTTTATTTAGAATTTTTTTTCACATGAATAGATATTCATGATAGACATAGGTGAAGTGGTGTGGCTACAGGGGGCACCAATTTTAATTTTATAAGATTATAATCCAAGGTTCAACTATAAATTATGGTGCATTATTCAACATATTATGAATAATTAATTAAAATCTAGTATGGTATTTCACCATAAGATTAAATTTCAATTTGAAAGAATTATTCAGATTACAGAGTTCAGGTTGAGTGCTTTCTCAATGATATTTAATAGAAGATATAATGAAAATATCCCATTGGTTGAGTTCTTATACAACAAAAGATTCCACTCAAGTATTATAATGGTCCCATATGGAGATTTATAAAGGTAGCGAGGTATAAATTGTACATGTTGGGATAAATTGAGTGAAAAAAATATTCATAGACATGATCCTGTACAAGATAGGATAGATAATGTTCAATAAAATTCAAAACACTTTAAAGATACTAATCGTATTCATTGATATTTGATGAAAATGATCAAAGATAATTATATTTTGAAGTTGGAGTCAATTATTTCCATTCAATATCACCTTGTAAGAGAGTCATGTGGTTTTTAAATAAGGGAAATCAAATCCTTAGGTAAATTTTCCTCTTTTATGTCCTTGATCGCATAAGACATATCGTCTATTGGTTTGAAGTTCTTCCAAACTTGACCCAAGTTGATGATACGTTCAACATATATTTCTTGAGGAAGTAAATAGATGACACCCAATATATACTGAATCTAAATTTTGTGCAACTAGAACATGGAATCTCTTCTGATGATCTTCTGGTGAAGATATTTGAATAAAGGGATAAAGTTATCTATAATAAGATAACCAACATCTCAAAAGTTGTTTAGCGGAATCACCAGAATGAGGAAGAAACATGTGATCCTATGGATGAAAAAAAATTGAATTACTATAATCTATTCTCAATCAAGGATATAAGATGAAATTACAAGGATGCTATTTTTTAAGGGGGAGGAATGTATTGACCAATGAATTTATAAATGGAAATTTTCTTAGGTGTAAACTTGTTTGTCACATCTAATAGTATTTTATAGCAAAGAACACTAGAAACAAATCATTAATTAATTAATTAATTAATTAATAATATAACATTTATTGAATAATTATATCCATGAAAATTGAAAATATAAAAATGGAAAAATAAATTGAAGAAAACAAGAATACAAGAATATGAAAATTTGGATCATTTTGATCACCAAAAATTACCATACTGAAAAAAAGTCATGTATTAAAGTGAAATAATGTTAATAATCCAATCTGAATTTTAGAAATTAATAATATATAAAATTAAGAAATATTGGGTTGAATTATTAATTATAGGATTAAGAGCTATATATAGGAGGTAAAATTACGGTTATAAATAGTAAACTAAGCATTGAGAAAAGTAACATGGCCATTTGAAAAAGTAAATAGACGATATGAATATTAAATTGTACCCAAAATAGTAAAATATCATATAAATATTATTCAGTATGAATAATTTATTAACATATAAATATTTCAATTCCATAAAATAAATACCATGATTAAAAAGCTTAAAAGAGTACCTATAATTTTGAAAAACTATATTTCATTAAAACAATATTCTTTTATTAATAATTAAATATCCTAAAATATAATACTATCTTAATAAAATAAATATATTTTTAAATTAAAAATCAACATTTTATAGGGGTAAATTTTTGGTAATTTTTTAAAAATAGTAAATTTTAGGTGAATATTAAAAATACAATTTTTCTATATTACTTGTTTTATGACATACTAATTACGAAATATTGCCCTAATAACTATTAAATTGGTTATATAAAACCAAAATTAATTTGATATGATAAAGTACTCATCTAAAAATAATAAAATTACATTCCAAACCTAAAAAAGGGTTTCCAAAGTCAAATATTATAAATCATTTCCTTAAAAAACAATTTCTCATTTTCAACTTTATTTTTAAATAAATTAATAAATTTAGCAATTGAATTAAAATTACTAATATCATTTTATTTAATAAATATATTAATCATAATGTTAAAAAATCTCACTATTACATGTTTTATGTTAAAAACAATATTTTATTGTACATTTTAACCAAAAACACCCATATCTTCAACTATAGAACCCCCTACCCCTCCCCTTTGAAAACTAATTCGGTTACACTTAACAAGGATATAAATATACAAAAATTATCTATCATAATCCCCAAATAATCCTTGGGGGTTTTCTACATCGATATAACTCTACTCATTCAATGATTTAAGGGTTGTAGTAAATGAACAACACAAAGAAGGAGGTAAGATTCCTTCATATTTTTCTTTTTTTTAACCTTCTATTCCTCAATAGTTCAATTATTTTATAACTCAAACCTTATAAAATGAATTAAATACAATAATATTGTTATTATTATTATGTTATTATCCAACTATATGTATTTTATATATTTTATACACACCAATTCCTGATGAAGTGACATTCAGGGTGCTCTTAAAAAATATTTTTGATGCCAAGTTTTATATAGTGATGTGAGACTCGGGTTGTATCCGAAGAGAGGGTGTTATGGGTATGATTTTTAATTAGTATGTGGGTTTTGTGTGAGAAAAATGTGACCATATTTTTTAGATAAGTCAATATGGTTGGTTTTAAAATCTGTTTTCAAAGACTGTGGTCTAACATTTGATGACACCCAAACTCTACTATTAAATCATTATTCAAATTAATTCCCTTGTACTTTCAATAAAATACAATGAAACCTCAATGATCATCCTCACATGGTTGTTTTAATATGAATATGTTAATACAATGATCACTCTAACCCCTAGTCTTACCGAACCTAGTGATTAGATGACTTCAATCACTACTAGATTATCCCACCGCACAAAAACACATGAAGTGAAGACTGTCCTGGTGGCACATGCAAACAAACTAGTACATATGGTTAAAATGCTATAGCCCATCTTGCATAAATACCCAATGAATGGGATGGGTGGGTAAGTTTTTGATATATTAAAAAGCTATCCCTTATTGATCTGTTTTCATCACCGAATAATACTCTCTTCTTCTTATAGCACAAAATAAGTAATGATTAGAGTATTCATAGGATGGATAAATTTTACATGGGTCACCCTCACTGGGATACTTACAAGGATCATACAAATTATAATGTTCTGATGTAATAAATCCACAAAATCTCACTACTATTCTAAGGTTCAGAGTGGACTCACTGTCCCACATGTTTTACAACCAAAAATAATTTGAATGCTCACTGCTCCCTCAACTGAAGTATGCACATTTATCCTTCATAAGATTATTCTATCCATGTAAAATAGATCATAATTGTATCACCCTTGACCATTACATGATGCACCATCTTCCCCATATATATGAAATAAACCTCTTTTTTTTGTGATTTCCATATAGATATCCATTAAGTGAAATGTTGTTGTTTGTCTACAAACTACATTGAACCGTTTATGAGTTCTTGTAAATCACATAACAGGGGAGACCCATAAACTAAATTTACATCATTTATTGTACAAAACCTGAATAAAAACACTGTATTGTTAAAAATAGGTCCCAAAAACAATCCTCCCAAACCTAATAAACATACTTTGCAGACTACCTCAATTACGAGTTGAATTTATTTATGAACTAATTTATCATTCCACTAACGATTCTCTCTAATGATTTTCAATATTTTTAATAAAGTGATTATGGTTAATTTATATAGATAATGAAACTTCAAGAAACACCAATCACAGTTATGATAAACTCCTTTGGTAGATATCTTTCACCATAAACTACACTCGCTATTTGGATCACATAGCACATAATTCCCCTTAAAGTTACCTTTAACTCACAAAGAAAATTATACCACCTTATACAAAAAATGTTATATAACCCATCCACAGTTCCATACATCCTTTTTACTATATTTTTAATCATACCTACATAAATATCATGCTAAAACTACAAAATTGAACTTGTCACTTGGCATTGCCATCAAACACAATCAACCAAAAAACACTACAAATTTACCTTGAGGGATTGTTCCCCAAAAATATCCTCTTGTTGGTTTTTTGAATGGTTTTTACCTATTGATACCAATTTTAATATTCTATTTTCAATATTTTGACAAATATTTATGTCCTCCCATATTATTTAAAAATCACTTCTTGTGATTCTTTATAGTGATCAATGATTTACTCAACACATGCTCTAAAACCATGTGAATCATGGTCAATGTTGGAAAAAATACTGTCACGAAAAGTATTTCTATAAATCACATCATTAATAAAAATGAAAATTTTTTTAATTATAAAACCCTTGTGTCATGATATATAAACATTGATCAAACATGTTAAATGTCGTCATTTTTAAAACACCACAAACTTTTCTACTCCCTCGATCAGCTTATCCCACCATATTGAAGAAGTCATATTCTACCCATTTTTAAAATAATGTCAATGGTTACCACTTTGTGGCTACTAAATGATATATAAAATGTATAATCACATAGTAAAAAATATACCAAACCTCAGGGAGAGGTGTTTCCACTACCATACTATTTCATATGTGGGAAGTTGACTGAACTCCAAGATCTAGTTGATACCAGTCAAAAAACTCTATGGGTAAAGCCTTATTCAAAATTTATCCAACATATTGTTCTATAGAAACGTAATATGTCTTTATAAGACCATGAACCACCTTATCCATGATAAAATGATACTTGATTTCCATGGACATCACTAATGAGTGATGGAATTCATTTTTACTATGATTTAGTGCACTTGAATTACCAAAATTGATTCTAATCAAAGACTTCCATTCAACTCCCATATCTTCAAGCTACATATTCCCCCATAATAACTGTGTGAAAGCTTGAGAAGTCGCATTATATTTCCCTTTTTTAGTTCTGAATGAAATTTATTCTCTTTAATTTCTTATATAAGAAAAATAAAAACCACAAAGAAAAAATACACTAACTAATGTTTATTTTCAATCATACACTAAATAGGACCGATCTACATAAACGTAACCCAATAACACTTATTGATATTTTTCATTATACAGTAAAGTAAAATATACTAAAAGGGTTCCACATCACCCCTTTAAAGGTGGATTGTTAAAATAAATAAAAAATGAAGGCCATCAGGCCATTGGAGTAAAGTAGAATATACCAAGACATCGATATAAAATATTTGGATTTTTACTAAAATTAAGTGTATATGTTTTTAATTTATTTGATACATAATTTCTAATAATATGGGAAATATTATTTTGGGCCATATCAGTGTTACATACAACTAACTTCCAATGATCTGCCTGTATTCTATGATATTAACATCTTTTCCAAAAACATATCATGATAGTTTCATACTTCTAGCCACTAGATTTTTCATTTCTTTTGAAGTAACCATTAAAAATATTCTCAAAACATATTTGTAATATTTATATTGAGGAATAAATTTTCCCTTTATTCATTTCATCAACTATAAAAGAGGGGAATTGTTACTTCTCAAATCATTGGCATTTCAAACTCAATTTTCATGATTTCAATGAACAACTTTGATATTAATTCATCAAATCCACCAAATATTATGTCATATACATATAAAAAAGTAATATAATACATTAATGACTCTCATTATTGAAATAGATATTGTAATTAAATTCACCTTGTTGAAAACTAAGATTCTTCAAATACTAATAAAATCTGAAAAAACATTCCCTCGATTCCTACATCAACCTATATAAATCATTCTTCATATGAAAAAATTATTTCTCATTTTCTGGGTCAAGAAACCCATATGGATGTTCAATGTGATTTATTCTTTTCGAACCCCATTTAGAAACACTGAATTGGAATCCATCCTAAAAACATTGAACATGTATATCACTATTAGGGCTAAGAATGGGTTAATTGTATCAATCCTTGCAAAAGATGAAAATGTATCATCAACATAAATTCCTTAGATATTTTAGTATCCCTTGAGCACTATAAATTATTTATTTTTAATTATAAATCTATATTCACATAGTTTATACCAAATGACCCATTTTGACCAAATAACATTCTTATCACGTAGTCCAAATGAAATCTCCCATGTCTAATTTATCTCAATATCATCAAGCTCTTTATTCATATCCTAAGGTATACATAGATTCTTTTTCTAAACACTTAGGCTCTTCCTCAGATAGGAAAGATAACTATTTTATGAATACATTCTCTGTGTTTGAACTAGTACTACATATTCACCAATGATGTATCATCTATCAATTTTAACTCGAATCTTTAGATTATATGAAGATACATATTTGAATTCACTCTATTCATCATCTATATATTATTATTAATCATCATTTTTCACGTATACTCTCCTTGATTTTCATATAATATCATCACTTCCATTACATAACAACACACTATGTTTTTGAAGATTATTTCCATTTTATGATATAGTGAAAATCATAATTTCAACCGCTTTTCCCAGCCTCTTATTGTATAATTTACATGCATTAATTTTTCACGACTAACCAAGGAATATTACCTTACCTACATGAGATTCCAAATTTCTATGTATCACCTTATTGATAATAAAAAAAATTCAAATTATTTTAATGTATTGGAATTTTGGATTTTATCCACACTATAGCTCATATGATGTTTTTTATTCTTTAAGACACAACTAGTGCTAATAGATATGTAGAATGTTTTCAAGACTGATTCCTTCTAGAATTTATCTTTTATTCCTTTTTCTGTAAGTATTTTTTTTCATGTTATCTATGATTTAATTTTTTTCCTAAACCCCTCCATTTGTAGGGGTTCCCAGTATGAAAAAACATGGTGCCTTATCTTATGTTTCTCATGATAATATTCCAATTGGGTAATTGTTAATTCAATACCATTATCAGTTCAAAACACCAAAAAATTATGTCAAAGAATCCTTTAAATGTCCCTAAACTATTGTGTTATGAAACTTAAAACCTCAATCATTTCGAAAATAGAAAATATCAATGCCATAATACTAAAATAATCATCGAAATAAATATTATACTCATTCCCATCAATGGTTCTTGATGAGATAGGTCTATAATAATCTAAATTCACCAAATCAAGAATAGTAGTTGACATTTCTTCTGATTCCATGTACGTATTTATCATTATCATTCTATGGTGACAAGCATCAAACATATGATTATGGTCAAATGATTAATTAGGGAGATCTTATGATACATAAAATTTGACCATATCATCCAGAGATGGTTGGAATATATGGTTCCGATATTTATACCACATCTTGGTTTCTTCCTCTTTGGATAGAGAGAATATATCCTCTTGTCCACTCACAAGGTAGAGATTTCCCATAGTGCACTTACCATCCAAAACAATTACTCCATATTTTCCTTTGATGATGAAATACTTCTTTGTAAAGTCTCTATTATACCCTAAGTCTTAAAATTGACTAAAACATAGAAAATTGTGACTGTGACCATTTAAAATTAAGACATTAACATGTCTCGTATATTTTACCCCCAAATAAGGATTTAAATGAGCCAATACTTATTAGGCATTCACCATTATAGAATTTGATAACAACTTAGATTATATATTTGATTCTTCTTATAGGGTCATTGTTTCCTATTATATGGGATGTAAATCCATGGTCAAGGATCCTTACACCATAACAATCTGATGCTTTAAGTGAAATCTCTAAACCACTACAAACTAAAAAGTTTTATTTTTGATCCATTTAATCGACTTTATAAATATCCTGGGATGACATTCATAATCATCCTTAGAGAACGATGAACCAACTTCACATTAAAATATTTCAAATCATTTTTTTGGTTTTTATCACATTTAATGATTATTGAGAAGCTACTTAAGAACAATTTGGGTCTACCTCAGCACATTCCTCTACATTATTATGAGATTTAACTAAATTTGTATACAAATACTCTCCACTAGAAATAGTAACTATCGACATCATTGAAGGGATATTGAACACTATATAGAAACCACTGCCTCTCTTATTACCTTCAGTACCTTTTTTCTATGGAACATTATTTTTTGGAATGTATTATCTTTCCACTAATATAAAACCTAATATGAGGATAATTTTAGCGAGTCTTTATTGTTGTGCTTGTAATTTCTTGTCTTCTCTAGAGTCTTGGGATTTCTATTTGTAAAAAAATCAATTTTCAATTTCTATTTGGGTGCTTGCAGTCTCATATCAGTCATCGCATCATTATGTTTATGATCAAGCCTCATACAAACCTTTTCATTTGAATACGATTATTTATTCTATTTTATGTTTCTCTATGATCCTCTTATATATTTTCTGATGCTTTAGTGATCTATTTTCCTGATATCATATCAGGAATCAAGTGTCTCTCCTTATCTTCTAATTTTCTTCGTAGGTATAAAACTTCCTCATTATGTTCTTTGATACATTATTTTTGATATTTTTCAATGTTAAACCATCCAAAGATCACCGTTTTAAATTATTCAATATTAAGATCACTCAAATACCATTTCTGAGTTCTCTATAATTAAATACATAATCTTTTCAATTTATTTCATAAGTTGAGACTTCTCTTATTCCTTCTACGTCAAATAGATTTTGGCATCACGAACTTATCTATTGAATTTCCTTTGTTTGGTTCCCCAAATATCTATCTCCCCAATATCATCATATAATTGATCATACAGAAAAACCAATAATTCTTATTTTCCTTCATAATTTTTGTTTATCACCATTCCTAGGAGTTACCTACAACTTCCATCATAACATTTTTCCTTGATCATTGTAGTTTTCCATCTTGTCTACCTCAGATTCGATAGTACCATAATTCTCTTTTGAATGTAGGATCTTCTTCTTGAATGAAATTGAAATTACATTTTTATTTCCATTCACATAGGATGATGACATATTAAAAGGAACTTTAGATTCATTCTCATCATCACCTTAGACTTTCGTAGGGAACCTTGCTACAGGATGTCCATCCTTTTCACACAAAAATTATTCTAGGGGACATTTCACCTAAAAATTTCATTTCATTTTTCTTAAATTTTAGGAAATAAGTGATATAAACACCTATATATCTTCTCATTATTCCCAAAAAATCTTAAATTCTGAGCATCTTCATGGCCTTCAAAGACACCTCTTTAGACAACCATTTTTCCACATACTCAATATCATCATTTAAGATCATGTATATGACCTGATTAATATGAAAACTATCCAATTTCAGCTATTTTAGATATTTATCTTCCAAATCATAGATTTTAGATTGAACTGCAATGGATATATTCTCAAGATACACATAATAATCGTAAAATATTTATAAATTTCTCTTGTAAATTACATTTCTATTATAATGACATTCACCTAGTTAAATAATGCATCAGTAGAATTATTGTGGTGCAATGTCAGGTCTTCATATTTTTTCCACAGAACCCATATTTTTTCATCTCTGATTTTTTAATCACATTCATATATATTTAATATCTTTTACCAAATGTAATTAATTAAAATATATAACATCATAGTTTTTGTATATTTTGTTAGATAAATATCATCCTAAGGAATTGATTCCTTTGTCATTAGAGTCCAATTCGCTTCAGTATTCTTCTAATAAAACACCACTATCCGTGCATGTAAAAATACAATACATCATAGATACAATTTCATCCTTACCTAATGATCAGATGTAATTCTGTAACATATTATTTGATAACATAATTGTTTCACCAAAATATTAAAATCCATTAATGATTAATGAAATCCATTAAAACCACTTGGAGGAAAATAATTATTTTATCCTTTCCCCATGAGAAAGATTGTTATCCCAACTAGGTTAAATTCCTGGGGGGGGGTAAATTTGGGTATAAAATATTAAAAAAATTCATTTTGGATCATTTTTTTCATTGAACAATGCTCTATTCAATATCATTCTCATACCACAAAATAAATGCACATTAGAACATGCATAGGGAACATCTATTTTTATGGGTTCATCCCCACAGGGATACATATAAGGATCATAAAATGGTAATGTTATAATGTACCAAATCCACTCATGGAAAATACTAGTATATGATTTAGAGTAGACTTACTATCCCTGATAGTTTACAATCAATAAAAATTCGAAATCTCAAACCTATTTCAACTAATGTGTACTCACAACAACTTCAAAAGATTCATTTATCGATATAAATTATATTAGAATAGTTTCACACATTAATGTTCAATGTAGATCTAGTTTCAACCAATAGATGAAATACACATAGTTGTGAGGAAATTTCCGTAGGGATATACCTTTAGATACTATTTTTCTTCATCTGAACACTACATTTCACCCTTAGCGAGGACTTGTAATGTACATAAAATGGATTCCCCATGAATTAAATTTATATCATGTACGGATGAATCCCTATATACCACCACGCCTTTGGATAAATATTTTTCCCAAAAAAACCTCCTCCACAGAATTGACTTATTTTATAGACTTATTCCATTACGAACTAAATTAACTAATGAACAACTATCCTATTTAGCTAAATCCTCTTAATGATGATTCTATCTATCCAATTTATATATTTTCAATAAAGAGACTAGTGGTCCTTATATAAGTGAAGAAACCCAAAAAACCCTTTAATCACAATTATGATTAACTCATTTGTGTGATAGCCTTCACCAGAAACCATACTCATTACGCGATTCACATAACACATAATTCTCATTTTTGTGTCCTTTAACTCACAATATTCATACTTCTTTCTCATTGAGCACAATCAACACAAATACATTACAATGATACCTTGAAATATTTTTTCATGAAAAGTAATTTGAATGAAAAGATAATTAAAAACTACTACATTCTAAAATAATCAAATGAAATTCCGTAAAAATAAAGTTGAAATGTAATTATCATTTATGAACAAAAATCATCGATATGGAAGGAGGATATTTTACTTGGATCAAACACTAAATGAATAGTGTTCCAAAATTAGGTACATTACAATATGTAAATTTATATACAATAACACCAAAAACTCGATCTCAATCAATTGATTCAGTAATTGTACCAAATTCTTTGAGTGAATAACCTCCATTGTATAGAAATAATCACATAATTGGGGTAATAATTTCTCACTTTAGTAGATGGCCACATGTGAGTAGAACAACATCTTCTTCTTCTTCCCAGGACTCTAGTACCTTCCTAAACTTCAGGAAACTCTATTCTCATCTCCATATTCTTCAATCACCAACACTAGTATAGGTCAAGGGTCCAAATTATTAATCCAAGAAAATCTCATAGATTCCCTTTGTCTTGGTACACATCCCACGATTATCTCATTCTTCATAAAATGGATAAATTCTATATAGATATCAATTGTTTCTATCTATATTTGGGAAGTCAAAAGAAATGATTTTTGATTAAAAGCTAGTAACTATTTGTTTTGGCAATGGTTATTACATTTAAATATCAGTTATAGTCGAGTGGATACCTTCAAGTAGTTATATAATGGTCATGTTTCCCTTTATGAACTCTCTAATACCATCATAAAACACTAGATTACCTTGATAAATGATTTTGGTAACATTTAAATTACATCTATATTTGAAGTCATGAAATTTATATAGCATATGGAGCATACATTTTACTTTTAAATAACATATTTTCATGGATTATACCCTTCCACAAGAATCTGGATACCTTTAAATATCCTCTATAAGATAAAAAATACATTTATATTGGTCTGAATTACATTAATGTAACTTATGTAAAATATAGAATTTATTTTACGTATCAATCTATCAAAGAGGATATCTCAATGTGACATGTACATAAACAATTTTACATTATTCACCTTAATAAATCCCATAACACAGTGCTTTTATATCCTTTACACTACCATCATTACCCTTACATAGATCTAAGAATGTTACTTACACTTTTACTCATCCTCAATAGGACCATGAATCAACCCCTAGTCCTTACGATGGCCTTTATGTGGAATTTTTAGCAAAAAGGATATATTTATTTTAAGGATATTTGGACGAATAATTCTTGTATTGTAAGATATATGACATCATAGAAGTTTTACAATACATGTGTGAGTCATACATTGCATTAAATTCTAAAAATTAATTAGAATTCACCTAAGAAGTCATATGACCGAGCCATGAAGTCATATGATCCCAATCAAAGTCAAATAATAAGACAAGAAGTCATACAATTTATTGAATTCTAATGGACATTGTGGATCTATTAGGATCTGATTAGATTGAATACTGATTTTGAATTCATATGTTGAAGTTATATGCATGGTAGATAATTCATAACAAATGAATGATGAATTCATATATTCCGCTAAAACTCATGATTTTTCCATTAATTCTTAGCTAGGGGAAGTCATACATTAGTGCCACTAAAGTCCTAGAATCGGCTCATTACCTTTTCAATTTTCATTAGTACAACTATAAAGAAGAAAAATGAGAACTCTCAGTGAAATATATGTTTAAATTAATTATAAAAAATTAATGAAAAATTAAAATTCTTAAAATTATCATGTTAACACATTAATATCATTATTCAAATCAATATATGAAATTTAATTAATTCCAATAAATTTCAAAAACATTTAAATCTTAGGATTTAATAAATTAAAAAATTATTTTCTATATTTCCAAATTTATAAAATGGATTGAATTACCCATGTTTTTAGTGAATTGTGAGGTTAATTTCTAAAGAAACATAGTTCAAATTTGGGAAATATTATCTCTCATTACACTCCCACAGATATAATATTGAACACATATATAATATAGTGAATTTAATATATTTTTTAAAAACTATTTCCTATATTTTCATAAATACACAATGAAAAGAATAATTAAATCATAGATTCATTCATAATTGTAAAATATCATTCCTCCTCTATTAATTTGACACATTTCCTCACATAAATTAATGAAATAGTCTATATTCAATTTTTTAAATAGAGTTGATTTTAGTTGAATCATTATATTATTATGTGACACCTTGCTAAATTTATATCCCATAAGATTAATTTTACAAATTAATTTTTTAAAGATACATGATACATTCTAATTATCCTTTACATATATCATCTATAATATATTTATCCAATTTAAAATTTAACTAAATATTTTCATACAATTTTTAAAGTATCACATATTGATGTTTTTATAGCCAAAATTTATGAAATGATGTTTTTGGGTGAGGGCAGCTAAACCTTCAATTAATCCACCTAAAAAATATAGGTATCCTCTAGGAATAATAATAATATTCAATGAATAGATGAAATTCTTGCGCAGTTAGCTCTTAGATAACTTTAACTCTTATTTATTGGATAACACACACAAAAGTTCCAATATTGACGTACCAAGTCTTTTAGACAAGTTACCATATTATTTTTTTTCTATTTTTTATATGACTTTTCTAAATTCAATTTATTTATGATCCTAGAGGTGTTAATAAACCATAATGGATAGGTTTCCATGGTTTATGCTCATTAGTCCTGTTTCCTCATTCTATTTTTTGATTCCACCATTAAAATTGTTTTGACAACGATTTTCTAAGGAAATAACATTCTTGAAAATAGAGGTAAAATTCACTCAGTAATCATAAATTTATCATAATTATACAAGCCATGAAATCCATACAAACTATCATGGTACTCCCCTATAGTCAATAAACCATTATAGATCGTGTTTTCCTATATAAAAACACAGACAAAATAAAAAAAAAGGAAACAACATGTATAACTTTTTTTATAGATTGTGAAAATATATTTCTGATAACTTTGAATGATTTATATCTTTATCAAAGTATATTAATACATAGGAAATTAAACTACTCATAAACTATTTACTTTCTATGATACATTTTCTTCATCCCACACTTATCATATACACACTTCATTTAATTATATCATGGAAATTTTTACTATGTATAAAATACTAAGAAAGTGATATCTGGGATAGGTGAAGGAAATATACAACTTGGGGTTCCTTATTCAATTGTGGCAAGGAGGTTTTTGTACAAATATATTGGTTACTTAAAAAAAATTCAAGAAATTACATCAGCTACTATATATTTACATTAAATGGATGATTTGATTAGTCTCCATTGGATTCAAAAAAAAAAGAAAATGTATTAGTGACTATAAATGGTCTAGTCCATATGGAAAAAATATTGTAAAATTTGAGCTTCATAATCATGGAAATAATAATACATTCTCTCAAACATGAATTTTTATTTTTATATAATTTTTTCTTTGAACGATATAGACATCTTCTTTTAATGTCTGGAGTTTTCATAAGATTCTCTCCCAATCGCCACATGTTCCATAATTTGTAGATTCTGTTTAACTCTATCCTTTACAAACTATAGGTTCACTCTCTTAACTACCTAGTAAGATTTTGATGCATCTCAACTTTCATGTGACAATTATTTCTATAATCAACTTTGTAAGGGGGGATGTGTTGGGGTTTTTTGAAATTAGTCATAATTTACAAAAGTGTATCTACCAATTTCATGCTCTATTATTTTCAGTTGAAATTCACTATTATTTATAGGGTCCTTTTTATTTATTAGTTGGAGACCTCATCCTTCAATTTTTTTGGGTTGTATGAAGTATAATTATTCTGGTGAAATCCATGTCTCTTCGTGAGGGCTTCTAAAATATTTTTGTAAAATTGTGTTTTTAGATCATTGATTATCAGTCAAGAAACTCTAAACTGAAAATATGTTTTATTTGTAGAAACTTATTCAAAACTTTTGAATCATTAGTTTTGGTTTATTTTTCAATAACCTAACTATAATCATATTTCACATCTAATAGAATATAAAAAAACCCAAAAGGCACTGTAAATGGAAACGTGAAATATAATCCCTATACATTAATTATATTATAACAAAAAATCAATGTATATTGTAAATTTTCCCAAATTTTATAGATTGGACAAATAAATTCATAGTTTGGAAATGTTTTTCAAAATTCATGTTAAACTTTTAAAATTAATGTTCAAAAAATATTAGATTATAAAACATTATTGAATGTTTTTTGAAGTAAAAATGACCTACACCTGAACATTCAAGAATGAAATTAATGCATATACATAACCTTTTATTCATGGATATATCTTCAAATCTCATGTTCACTATATACATTTCATAAAAATGTATCCCTCTACATAAAAATCCTTTAATAAAATTTTATTTTAAGAGTTATATTTCTATTAAAGAAATAGGGTACCTTTGATGTGACTAAAAGGTTTACCAAGTACACATACTTAGTCACTTGGTTAGATCTGTATAGCTATTGACCAGGGATGTTTTCAACCATGGTAGTATATTTTGGTATTTCAACCTTATAATTGTGAGATAACATGATCATATGGTTTGCAAATATATTTTCATAGCCCTTATATCCCATTATCTTCAAATAAAATTCATATAATAGAAACATGAATCTCACTAACATTATCTTTACATCAAATATTATTTTCAAATACCAATGTATTGCATGATGAAAAAAAGGTTACATTATTTAGAAAAAACATTGATTTAAATTTCACTAATGTAACAAAAATTGGAATGAATCATCCTTTATTGATGTATAGTAATGTTGGGCTAAGTATAAGGTCTAATAAGTATAAACAATCACATGTGAATGTTTATAATTATTTTGTGACAACACATCTTCCAAAATTTTTTTAGAAGAATCAAATAGTATCTCGAATGGTTCCCTCATGTCTAGTGCGTATATTATTTGTTTTGTTGATAGGATATCCTTGATCATTTTAATGTCATTTTTGATTGAACCTTTAATCAAAATATTATATTTCTTTTTGAATAGCTTAGTCAGGGGAAGATAAACATTTACTAAATCTTTAATAAACCTCCTCTAAAATCTATCATAACCTAGACATTATCTAATATTTCTCACATATATTGGGTAATGTAATGTGGAAACTATTCCAACCTTTGTATTATATACTTCAATTCTGTGTGTATAAATTTTTAGGTCCAAAACATTTCTAATTTCAATCATGAAATGGTGTTTTACAAGTTTAAAAACATGTTTTTTCTCAATGAATTAAGGTAATTTTTTTCATATTTCCAATATAGATTTAAAATCATATAACATAAAAGGTAAAATAATTAATAAAAACCTCCAAAAAAATCTCAATTACAAATGAAAATATACTTATCACATGACATTGAAAAGTGACCTAGGAATTTCTTAAACCAAAGGGAATCCTTCAATAAGAAAACATACGAATGGGACATGTAATGTTTTTTATCATGGTCCTACAGAACATTAAGATCCTTAAAATACTCAGTGAATCCATCATGAAAATCCTAATGTACATTCAAAATTATTCTCACTATAATTTTTCCAATAAAAGGGATTTAGAAATTGTATCTGTGGGTCACATTATTTAATCTCATATAGTCAAGGAAAACTATAATACTATTTTGAATCATTGTGGGAACTAACTCATTATTCTAATTTTAAAAAATTGATAATATAGAATTATTTGGAATAATTTTAAGGGGATTTACCATTCGGAGTCTGATGTGGGGTATAAAATTCCATCTTCTAAATTTTTCTCATCTTATTTTTTAAAAAATCATTACGAGTTGTGTTTAATATTCATTAGGGATATCTCACATGTTTATACTCACCATCTATGAAAACATTATTCACGCGGATTATAGAGATAATCCCTTGGATGTATCCAAATGAATATCCTATGACCAAAATATTTTTTTTCTAATTTACATCAATTTTTGATCATTAAAGGTTAAAATATTGTTTGAAATTATAATAGGTGGTTGCTCATTTTCTTTCAGAAAATCATAATTAATATTTGAGGTACCAACTTCAATTCTAGATCAATGGTGTTTTAAAAATAGTTTTAAATCAATATTATCCCTGTTCCAAACCTCCACAAGTAATTTAGATGTGTTAGTTGAATATATTATTAATTCAAAAAAATCAATCAAGTCCCTTAAACCTATATAACAAACATAACTGTTTTTGCATTTAACTCATTTATAATAAAATTTAAGTCAATTGATCCTAGGGACATCATTAATGAATTATATTATAAAAAATTTCAATCGCTTCATTTTAATAACATGTAATTTCATAACGAGTTGGTGTAAATTTTTTTCCATCATGGGGGTATCTAATTCAATATAAAATGAAAATTTTGATAGTATCTTCTACAAATACATGAAAATTGTACATTCTAGAACGTTTTTGGAATTGGAAAACGAGTCAACAAGAATCAAATAATTATTCCATAAATGATCTCATAGTTTATCTTGTTTCATGGTCCTTGATTTGACTAGTCATAGAGCCAAATAGAGTTACAGATTGGAAGTTATGTCCATTCGATGTTAGGCAGGAAAACTGGTCAGTGGAGCCCATTTTTGGAACTCCCTCCATGACTATGAAGTAGTGAAGGATGACTCTATGAGTCTGATGAGCTCCACAAAAGCTGAGAAGTAGTCATAGATAGATCTAGGAGTATGATGACCTCTTCCAATACTATGAAGTACTGAAAGAACACTCCATGAGTCCGATGGATCTGCCTCCATTTGTGAAGAAATATTTTCTTCGTGGAATAACTATGAGTATCATGGGAAACCCTTTTCTTATAAATATCCTCCTCAAATTATATTATCATGATACACTACTGGGTTTCACCCTTGCTTTCTCGATTTGTAGAGCTCACGTGGTCCGTGATATTTTCATCCACAGAGCCCCCAGTTTCTCGAAGCATCCTCTCTTGTTTTCTTGGGAGTCGCACTATGAACATTTAATGTAGGTTGAAACCTTTTTCTAGTGTTACACTATTCAAAATAAACTCCCGTGTATGGAATACCATGATTAGAGATAATACTCTTCATTCCATGAAACATCGTGATTCGACCGTACACCTCTTGGCCCCTTTCCCATGTCGTGAGTTGAGATCCTCATCTTGGATTCCCATATTACCTTAAATTAAGTAATTCCTCAGGTAACTTGTCAAACTCCATAATTGGGATCATATTTTGGGTTGAACTGGAAAGGGTTTCTGTTGTGTATGTCCCACAATATCCATTTCTAGGAATCTTCCATCTTGTCATCCCTATAACATGATGTTAAACTGTGCTTCAATAGTCCTCACTACATTCGTTGAAACTATAGAATATTCAATAAACCATGAATATGATTCCCTATGAATTAATCATATGATTACATAATGGCCTGACATGTGTATGACAGAATGGGTAGCTCATTTCATAATCCCCATAGACCTCATCCAGTCATATGATGTTAAACTAAATCCTTACCCTTTGAAATTTACATGGGATTCCCTCATGACCTAACATGAGGAAGACATTATAGGAATCTTCCATATGTATGCCTCATTCACCGTTTTCACTCTATATAAGCACCAAGGATTCTTCCATGCATAATCCCAACACACCGTTTCCACCCCATTACATCACCCAGGCAGCGTCCCGGCGTTAGTCCCATCCAATGTATCTGCTCCATAGTGACACCCATACTACTTCCATGCAAATGACCCATCCAACATTATCAATCCATAGTAAAATTTTGGTTATTCAAACATGTATGCCCCATTCACATCCTCGCTGCTCCTAGTAGTGCATGGGCAGCTTCTATGTTTAGGCCTTGAATCATCCCTCCTTAGAACACCTTTTTGTAACAGGAGCCTTAAGTTTATTTCTTCCTATTGTTTCTCAAACTTAGCATCAATCATATGGAGTTATTGGTTAGTAGTGATATTTAAATCTAGCATAAAACAACATAGGTATCCATCTCAAAGTAACCCCATTTTTCCACTTTCATGGGCCATATCAGTGCATAAACCTCATTCACTCATGTGAATTTTCTCCTTGTGGCACATGGTCTTCTAACCATGCATAAGCCCTGAATTACCAAACTAAATGGGTTTTGACCCATTCCTTTTGATTAGGGTACGTGGGATGCCTCCATGACGTCCAATCCTAGCCAAAGTTAAACCTTGGTGTCCCCTCATTGGGCCCACATTTCCAAATCCACCCAAAGTGGCGTCCATATCATCCCCTGATCAGTTTTTTTGGGCCACTTACCTAGGTGACTGAACTATTAGAATGAATTTTGATTGCTAACCATGTTTAATACCAATTCACTAATCCCAAATGACATCAATCTATATGACACTAAAATATATGAGATTAGATTTATATTTTCTAAAAAGGGTATGTAGGAAGCCTCTTGGAAGTTCAAACCCATCACTCCCCATAATGAACCAATTCCAACTATCTCCCATCAGTTCACTAATCCCGCGTGAAGTTAAATAGAACACTCTAAAATACATTGGTTTTGATCTATTTAGTGTATGTAAGAAGACTATTTAATGTTTAATCCCAACCAATGCTAAACAATCGTTCTCCCTCATATGGGTATAACCTTGTGATGTGTCATCTTCTCTTTCTAGGACACATCTTTTGAGTCAGCATTTAAGAGGTGTTTAGATACATCCATTTGGGCTACTAACTACGTGTAATCCCCAACCCCCAGTCTCATTTTCCTAAACAAATAACCATGAAAAATCCCCACACATCACCATAATCTTTCACCATGATATTCCCTCTTGTGAAGGGTCGTTGACCATGCATAAGCCCTTGGCACGTCACCGGGTAACTATCCTTTGTGTACAAACCAATTATATTCCCCATAATGAACTATGTTGTAATTCATTTCTAGCCATTGGGATACGTAAAAATCCTCCCTAAGGTTCAATCCCATCTCCCATTACCTCACTGGTCTCTACCTCAAGCCTTTGTGTATCGGGAGGATCATTCCCCAACCAAGAGGTTCCACTTCCTTCAAATCATTATACATGCGCTCCATTTCTCAATAGTCCCCTTCTCAGGTGTCTCATAACCCCACTAAACTATGTGTAATTTCATTTATAGCTACTGGGATATGTAGAAATCCTCCCAATTATTCAAGACCAACATCATCAACTCCACGTCAGTTCCATCCCATTAATCCTCATCCTTCGATACATCCTCCATATCCATCCCGATCATACCCATACCACCACATCCCAATGATATCATTCTACTTGTCCCATTGTTTCCCTTTACGGATCCTGTGAATCTAACCTTGAATAATCACCACATAATCTATATCCATCTAACCATGATTGGTCCTCTTGGGAAGGAATAGAAGCCATGTGTATGCCCAAAGTCACCACTTCAAACAATATGGGTTTTCATCCCTGTCTTCTAGACATGGTATGTAGGTTTCCTTAATATGTTTAAATCCCATCCAATGGTATAACTTGGTGTTCCTCTTTTTGAGGTGGGCCTCCCTAATCCACCCATCATGGACTCTAGATCATCTTTTATAGTGTGACATCATCCCTTTTTTGGACACACCACCCTAGTTCTTCTCTTTTTGGGAATTCTGATCCATCCATCAAGTTATCCATTATGGGATGGACCCTCATGGTGTGACATCATCCCTTTTTAAGAAACAACACCCTAGGTCAACAATTTTTTTGAATTCAGATACATCCATCCAGTCCTCCCTTTTTGGGATGCACCCTCATGGTGTAACTTATTTGATTTTTCGAACTCACCTCCCTGGGTCTGCGCTTATTGGGTGTTCTGATCCATCCATAGAGAACTCCCTTTTTTGGAAGCACCCCCACAGAATGGAATATTCCCTTTTTGGGATAAAAATCCCTAGGTCCACTCTTTTTGGCCGTTCTAGTCCATACATCTAGTGCTCTCTTTCTAGGGTGTAGCCTCATGGTGTGTTAACTTCCCTTTTCCAACACACAACCTAGGGTCCAATCTTTTTTGGGTGTTCTGATCCATCCTTCTGGTGGTCCATTTGAGTGATGCAACCTCAAAGTGTATTATATTCATGTTTTTGGTCACACTACCTAGTGTTTTCTCTTTTTGGGAATTCTAATCCATCCATTTGGGGCACCCTTGTTGGAATGCACCCTCATGGTGTGACATCTTCCCCTTTTGTGACACACCAACATGGGTCCGATATTTTTGCGCATTCTAATCCATCCATCCTATAAATATTTCTAGTCCCCCAATATAGGGGTGAACCATTCCGATCCACCCTTAATGGTTCCTAGATAATTTCTAAATGTCTCTGTAATATGTCAAACTCATGGCTTACCCCCATGAAGAACATGGGATGTCGGAGGAACACCGTAGAAACTAACCCTTTAGTATAATCGTCTCTGTAAGACATTAAACTCATGAAATAACCTGTGTTAAACAACAGTATCTATGGAAATCCTTTTAGACATGCCTATGATAGAAGATAGTATGCAATAGTTGTGGGATTCCTTGTGTTTATATTCCTTTTAGAATCTATATAATGAGGTCCGATACATGTGACCTATGTTCAATCATCTCGAGATTCCCCGAGATGCATGATGTTACTATCTACTATAACCAATGTTATCTTTTCTAACATGATGTTATGTAATATCTTCATAGTAGAAGCAAAATTAACCATCATCCATAAAGATATGGAACTAGGAAGAGGTTTAAGAACCAATGTCCTAATCTCTAAGGGAGACTCGGACTACGTGGGGGATTCTAAGGGGGAATCCATGGAAGGAGAGACCCAAATCCCAACATCCCATTTTGTTCAAGGAGAAAAAATCTCTGAATAAATTAGGAATGTCTCTTGAATTTGGCAGGTGGGAATGTGAGGCAACATATGCACATCCCCAAAGAGGACACACGTCCTAGAAGAAAGTGTCCAAAAGAAATATCTATTATGGTTTTTAAAATTTTAATGAATTTATTATATAATATATGGGGGAATTATATTTTTCTCATTATTATTCAGTTTTAGGATATTAAATTCAATAGGGAATAAATGTCTTCACTTATACTAAGACATATTCTATGACTCCAACTAGGTAGTTAGTGGTTTAGTTAGAATGTTGAGAAACCACTATAATTGCATTGTGATCTACAATCTGAAGGGAATAATACACTAATTAAGGTGTTTGATATATTTATCCACCCCCAAAATCACTCAATTCATTAGTAAAAGTCCTCTCATATGGTTCAAGATATAGTGAGTGTACCAAAATATTGATAATTCCTTGGTAGTTCTGGGGTTACCGGTGCAGAGTCATTTCTACCTAAACATACCTTATTATGTCTTTAAAGGTTCCTATTCTTAGTGGACATCTCTTTGAGAAATTTTTCATACTTTATGATTTGGTTGATAACCTCTAACAATGGGATATTGATCTCCATTCTCCCGACTGTTTCAAGAACTTATTTATGTAAGGATTCTCTACGGGGTTTCTTGGGTGGGTTATCCTTATAGGGAAGTGGGGTCAGAGTTTATGTAGGTGATATATATATATATATATATATATATATATATATATATATATATTCCCTTTTTATTCTTAATTGTGGGGTCTCTATTGGTACTAGAACTTATAGTTCCTTCTCAGGGAAATATTTTTTAGGTTTTTAGCGATTTCAACTGCAATATTCGACCACCATCGTCGAATCTTCACGGCTCTTTACTTATTTTTCACTCATTAATGAAATGAAACTAAAATTATCTTTGGTTTTAGTAAGGGATTGGGTAGGGAGTTAACAATTTCATTTATTTTAAAAATTATTGATGGTGTAAATGATGTGGTCTTATTTTTCTTTCATCTTATTTATATCTAATCAAAGAATATTGAGGGTATATTTTTAATTTATTAGATACTCTATAATCTATTTTTGTAGGTAATTTAAGGATGGGTTTTTATCCTTTCTTGATTATTGATTTTATATGGTTGATAATTGTGTCTATAGAATGGTGGTTGCAGGATGTTTCATAAAAAATCCTATTGGAAATGTCTTCTTTGAGGATACTGGTTTTAAAATCCACATTTAGTTATTTATAATTCTTTGAATCCATGGAATCTAGTTTGTTGCTACTAGTACTGCCTCTAGTATATGGAATCAAAAATCACATTAAGTTGAGGGAATCCATTAGATTAATTATCTAGTGGATTGAAAATCTTGAACAAACTTAAAAAACTGGAAATTACTTAAAGTTTTCAAAACCACGAATCAACCAAGTGGAGATACCGTATGACGAAAATGGATGGGTGTGAATGATAAATAACATGAATAAAATGAAAAAGTGAGAAGGTCAAAACAATTGAACAAAATTATTGACTATAACGGAAAAAATGAGTCCTAGAAGTGACCAACCATGAAGGGAAAACCATATGATCTAAAAGATTAATAATGAAGGACCAACCACGTGACCAAAAAAACTAATCAAGAAGGATATACCTTATGACCAAAATCATAGAATGAAAATTACTAACCACATAATCAAAATGACTAATGGTGAAGGGCTGACCTCATAACTAAAATGGATTACCATAAAAATAAATTTAAAACCCAATAATGTAAATGACTCTAGGGACCCTCTGGTCACCACTAAGCCTAAAAAAAGGATTTGGAAATACAAAACTGTTCATCAGATTTCTATCATACAACTATAGAAAAAGATAATTTGAAATAAGACCCAAATAAAGAAATGAAAAAAATGACCACCACCTGACATAAATATCAAGTATCATTGTTTATTAATGACATAACAGCCTCATCAGAGGAAAAAATAAAACATTCATGAAGTACCAAAAAACAATATAAAATCAAACTCCAGGGGGATTCCTCACAAAAATTGGAATGAACATAAAAAAGAGTCACATTATAGAGGAAAATAAATCTCATACAATTTCATAGGGCCAAACACTTTATCCCAATAAAAAATAAATAAACAGATCATCAAAACTACATTGGGCAGTCAGAACAAATCATCTACTCCTACCCACAATTTCACTCCATTAAATCTCAATGCCACTTCATGAAACTAACTAAATGTAATTACATACGTAGGTAGATTCTTCTCATGAAAGTCTTAAATATCAATAGAGTTATCTTTTGAAGGTTTTATTTTCGTCAATATCAGGAACATTATAGATGATGATATGAAAATCATTAGGATTATAGTATTAATGTTGTGATACATGGAATACATAATGATTTAATATCACCTACGAGGATAATTGTAACTAATAATTCACAACTACTATATATGAAAATACTTTGAAAGGAACAAAAAGTATATGATAAATCATACGTGCATAATCAATACATCACTACCTATGATGAGGATTAATTTTCAAGAACACAAAAACTCTGATGTTGAACTATAGAGGCCTCCTACTATGATCATCACATGACATATAAAAGTTTTCTATTTTCTTCATTCACTCATATGTCACCTATACCTTCTTAATAGTTCTCGATAATAATTCTGATCCAATAATAATTGAATCACTAAATTCATTTTGGTACAAATGATATCGGTAAGGTCATCTGTAAAATACTTAAAATGGTGTCATAAAAATTGAGGAGTGATATATATTGTTATGATATACAACACTAGGGGTATGTGTGTTACCCATGGGCCTCCAAAATCCTTAATTCATGCATGAATCATGACCAATTAATTCTAGAGAATTTTCGCAATCTGACCATACATTAATGGAAGAAAATTCATCCAGAGGCCCAACTTGTATCCAAATAAATGGGGAAGATATATCCATATTCTATAGGTAGAATGAGAATAACAATCCGATATGTGTTGTAGAGACTTTGGTTTTGCTGTGAATGACTTTGGAATATTCAATGAAATATTTTGGGAGTGAGGCATACAAATAAAATGTGATTTCAAGGACCTGTGAGACTAAAATTAATTTTATAAAAAAAATTAATATGTTTTAGATTAATAACGTGCAGTTTTCATGAAAACGATAAACAACTTTTAATCAGGTGATTAGATAGGAAATCTGAGACCACAATCAAGTTTGAAATGTGATGTGTACCCTAGGTGTCACATAAAATGGTTCGGCTTGGGCTGTTTAGATCCCATTATCATTAGAGATATGTTCATTGAGTTAAATTTAATATAATTTATTTCTTAAACCAAACCTAAAATTCAATAACGTTTCCCAATTAAAATCTACCGAGGGTTAGTATCATAATCCTGGAAATTTTTTCCAAGAAATTCTTAACCCTCCCTTCGATGAAAGACAATGAATAATAGGATCAGGAAAAATCGAAGTGTGATGAATGAAACAGATTTACTCCTCTATAGAATTGTAGGTTATTCACTTGTGAGAAATCCAATAATTAGGTAGGGATGGTAATTCCATGGTTTGACCCTTCCTCTTGAGTTACAATTACTACAATGGATGTTATCTAATTTTGCCATTCCAAAAATTTCTTTTCAAAATTTTTTTTGACTCGTAAAATCATTTCATTATCAGACCCATTGATGATGTCCAGATGAACATGGCCATCAATTGATACTTACTTTTTCATGTTTACTTTCCCCGGTCTCCCCAAATTCCTTATGCATTTATCATTTGTGTCATGTCAAATAGACAATTTGTGGGTACCTGAAAATGGATCAAGGAACATCTAAAAATTTCCAAAACAGATCATATTTCGTCAAATTGGGATCAATATAAAGGGTACAATCAAACACTTGCGATGTGAAAAAAGTATTTTGAGCATGATCTGAAGTTGTATTTGGTGTGGAAATTATCAGATCAAGGTTTTTTACCCAACACAATAGAGACCACAACTAGCATAGTGGATGGTGTTTTGTCCCTCCATCTCTATGTGGACGAGTGTGGCGGTATAGGAAGAAGCATTCAGAATTCTAGTCAGTGGCATATGGAGGGCTAGGTGGTAGTTTCTTGTGAAATCGATGAGCAGTGGCATCAGTGATCTAGGTTGTGGATTCTAACGGTCCGGGTTGGCAGTTTCCTATGGATTAGGGTGGTGGAGATGGATCAATGATATGGATTGGTCACCAAATATTCTTGATCTAGGTTTGTATATTGCGTTTCTATTGAAAGAAATGATATTTTTGGGCAGCAATGTGTGATAGCGGTGGCTACAATTTGGGTTTATAGGGTTGAAGCATGAGAAAAGGGTAGTTTTTAGGGATCCTCCCTAAAAATCAATGTAGGTAGAATAAGATAGTATAAATAAGTAAAAAAAGAGAGAGATAAACTCAAAAAACAAGGGTGAGGAATGTTTTTGTGCACTGGGCTTGAATAGGGGGGAGGTAGCATGACCCCATTTTCATTTTAATAAAAATTTATAATTACAATAATATTTTAAAATATTATTATTATAATTTTTTGTTAAATAATATTATATCACTTATACATTTTAACTGAGACGCCCTATTAAAGAACCATCTATGGATGAGGGACCTCGGGATTATGGAAGTCGATTCAATGCCATCATTGAATATTAATTTTAAGTCATCAGTTAGGTCTATGAAACAATGAATATCATTACTATTATTATTGTAGCGGAAAAATTAATATAACATAACTCCTTCATATGACATCGAATTGGTGAACCAACTGTGTAATTTACAACCAAAATTTAAGGTAGGAATTTCAATGGAAATATATAGTATTTAATATGGACTCGTGGCTCAGGTCAAACAAATTCCATTCGACTGTAATGCAAAAAAATATAAATTTCAATCTAGGTATATAATTGAGGAAAGGGAATAATATGTCACTGGTGTTTCATCATGAGGATCTCAATGGTGCAATCCTTTTTTCTATCTGGGCCATTTGTGGAGTATTATTTGTGAAGTAACATTTTTACCATTTATATTGACAATGACCCTTATACATTCATTATAATTTTGGATCAGAAAGATCATGTAGTACCTCTATCCACCATGTATTACTACATTTCAAACATGTTTTGTGCTTTATAGGACACAACCGGGTAGAAAGGTGGGACCATAAAATGTGTGGGCACCCAAAAAGTCATGTACCTATTTTTCGAGAAGCATCGAGGATCTGTATGTCCTTCATTTGAACTCATATGATGGGTAGAAAATATTAAATCCTTAGTGTTATTTCATATAGAATATAATAGTTCCCATGATTTTTGATATCAATATACAATGTAAAATGTTCCAGGCATGGCATGCACTGATTTGACACCCAATGATGTCATCAAACATACAGATTAACCATATCATCCAAGTCATAACCCTCTAGATGGGCTGTAGAGTCAAGTTCCCCTAATACAGTTATAGGAATAACCCTCCAGTAGGACTGGTCAGTGGTATTACTCAATGATATTTGTTATTTACCCTCCACTAGAACTGGGTAGTGGATTTCGTCAATATCCTAAATTATCATACAGATGGGTTGGGCAGTGGAATCCCTTAATGACAATATTATGCTTACCCACCAACTAGGTTGGGATATGGCATTCCACTATGAGATATTCTATGAATATAACTCCAGTTGGGATGGGTAGTGGAGTTCCCTAAGAACTCACTGGGATTACCCTCTAGTACGACTGGGTAGTAGCATTCCCCAGTGACATTCCTGAGCATAACCCTCCAGTGAAGCTTAGAAGTGGTGTTCCTCAATGACATTCAGAGAAGGACCCACATGCCATACCAGATTATTGGATCAGTACCCATAATTTATGGCCTCTCGACTATGAAGAACAGTGATGATATTTGGGTTCACATAGGATTGCACTCAAATGGAAGAGGGACACTTTCCCTATTGAGATGTGTTCTTGTTAGATAACCTAAAACTGTGTGGTTGATTTCTTTCCACCCAACTTAGATATTGTCAAGATTTGGTGATTGAGTTCCTAAGACTTATGTGTTCCAGGCTGACACATGAGTTGCTGCTCAACATTGATGGCATTACCTTGTAACTTTTGGATATTCTTCTTATTTGGATGATATGTGAGATAGAAATCCCCTTACTATCTAATTTCGGATTCTCGAGTAAGAATATATATATATATATATAACATACTTTAGTACCCACTCCTTGAACATTGGTTACTCATCTTACAAGAGAGGTAATGATGTGTGGGGTATGCCACATGCATTCTATGTACATATTCTCATTTTTGGAGGAGTCTAATCTATTTCTATAGGAAGAAAAGAATCGACAAGATGTTCATATTCTCACCATGTCGAGATCCCTGTTCTTGGAAGATTTAACTTTCCCTCACTTTTTATGTTGATCTGTAATATTTTTTATGTACCTTGTTTTATCATCTTTGTTCCTCTTATGTTGTATCTCTTACTACTCCACCATCACCGTTATTAGGGTGTTATACTGAGAATGTATATACTAACCGAGACATAGTCTTTTCCTAATATGTGTCTTGTCTTTTTTAGAGAACAGGAATGTCAACTGTGGTATTATTGGAGCTTAGGGATATGGGGTGCTTGAAATACATATGGTGATCATAACTTGGGATCCAGGAGAAGGTGTCTCTCATTCATTTTACATTAGATGTTTTCTATTGTGTTGGGACATATTACTAGTTGGGTTATTATTTTTTCCCATTACATTTAGTTTACAGTATCATACTTTTTCATATCTAATGTTTTACTCTTGTTTCCACCACCTGGAACATAGAGGCTGCATTGGTATAATTGCAGCTGGAGCCCTAGATTTGGATGGGTTGTGAAATGATCATATTTTTAACTCTTTGAAGCATCATTATCCCCTCCATAAATTCTAATGTCAAATCCTCTACTAACCTAGAGTCTTTAACCACTATGAAGTGCGACGACTTCATCAAATAGTCCATGAACACATGTATAACATCATAATGAATGTGATATCTATTCAAACTGATGAAGATGTTTATAAATATATATTCCCACTTCCACTAGGGAACATAAAGATGTTAAAGGAAAACATTGGCAACACAATTCTCTATATTAACCTTCTATAAAAATACACAATAGTAGAAAAACTATACAATGAAGCACTTCATTCCAGACCACCAATACTATTCTCTCAAAGAAAAAAACATCTTCATCACACCAGAATATTTGAACAAAATCACCTTTGTGATATTCCATATTATATCACCTTTATTGAGACTGAATAGGTACCTTTTTTATGATTTTAGATCATCTTGATATATTTGGAAACTAGAAATAAAATATCCTCTAATGAATAGTTCTTCATCGCCTCCATAAAACAAGTACATATCTTTAGTTCATGTTAGATAATAAAGGGTCATCTTCACATCCATATAATTGAGGTTACTCAAGTCAACTTGATATTTTCCTATCTTAATAAGAGCGTTGATGAAATTTAGCCTAGTACCTAACATAGCATACATGATTCACCAAATTTTAGACATTTATATTATTTTTTCCATCATATTTCATTCCTAATTTATGTGTGGACTAATTATATTAGAATGATGAATTCCATATAACATCAGAAACAATCCCCCATTGGATACTTCCATATTGAGTCTCCTTAGTATTTTTTTAATATAAGTTCCATTACTAAGGTTGAGAAGAAACTTAGATCTATTGCTATGGATATTGATCCCATTAATATAGGATACTTCACCTATGTCCTTATTAGAGAATAATATATTCAACAACAACTTAATAGACTATAAGACTTGTATTTCATTTATAATAATAAATATGTCATCAAAATATACTATTATGAAAATGACCACACTCCCAGTAATCAATTTACATGCACAATGTTGGAATTATTTCTTTATGAAACCAAATTCTATATTGGATTAATGAAACTGAACCTTCCATAACATATTTTCATTATTAAATCCATAAATTGATGTTTGAAATTTTAATATCATGTTGGTATCCTTTAGAGCCACAAAATCTTAATGTTGTTTCATATAGAAATTTTCCAAAAGACTCCAATTAAGGAAGGATATTTCAACATCAATTTTCAAAATCTCATAGTCATGGTAAGACATAATGGAATGTATAATTCTTATGGATTTTAACACTGTAGCTTGTGAGATAGTTTCATCATAGTATATGAATTGACACAGGTTAAACCCTTTTGAAACCAATCATGAATTATAAGTAATCTCATGTCCATCCATGTCCAGATTCATCATGAGTACCCATTTATATTTTATTGGAATTACATCCATTAGAGGATTTCAAAAAATCTAGACAAGGTTTTGGTGCATGGTATCTATTTCAAAATATGTAGATTCTCTCAACATGGAAGCATTTGCGGCACTTACTAATTCCTTCAAAATTATAGGATTTTTATTTTCAACTAATAATGATTAAAGAACCATATTTTCTAGAAAACTATATCGTCTAGGCATGATTACGAATCTTATATTCCTTTATAGTAGTTGTTTCTTAAGAAAATATTTTATCATTGGGATTTGACGAATTTTTACCTATACCAAATCTTGTAATCCTAGATCTTAGATTTCATCAAAGTCTATATTTACCCAAATTCTTTTTTAGAGATGTGATCCCTATCAGGGAATATATTTTGTGCTTCCATAATTAAATTTTTGTCTTAGGGATAGTATTGGTAATATCCCCTTGATTCTTTGGGGTATCCAATAATGGTACACTTTGAGCCTTAGGGAGTATGACTGTTTTATGAAGTGGTTTTAAAAAAATATTCACAACTCCACACACATAAGTATAAAATAAAAATTTATTTCCATTCCACAATTAGTATGGTACACTTTTTGCTGCTTTAGTTGGAACTTGGTTTAGTATGTGTGTTTTCTTCCAAAACACATATCCCCAAAAGGAAAATGGAAGAAATTTTTTAATCATCAATGATCTCAACATATCTTATAAGGTGTTATTTTCTACCCTCTTATATCATTCAAATGATGTGTATAAAGAGGTGCAAGTTTAGATAGAATCTCAAAATCACGTAAATAATAAATGAAGTCTTTATTAAGATATTCTACATCATGGTCCGTGTAGAGATTCATAATATTTTTACCTTGGTGGTCCTCAACATCATTATTCTATTCCTTTAATCAATCAGAGGAATCCAACCAATAACCTGTCAAGTTAAAATATAAATATCAACTAAAATAATTATAAAATATTATGATGTAGGTGTACCAACCCGTTATTTCAAAGGGAAATTTTCCACAGATATTTTTATAAACAAATTCTAGAAGATCTTTATCCCTTTCACTTATACCACTCAATGTGGGTTTGGTCATTTTTCATTGTAATCACATCCAGCATACATGAATATTTATTAGTTAAAAAGAATCTAAATATCCATGTTTGTATAATTTAGTGAAAGACATTTCATTTACATGAACTAACTAATGATTCCAATGTTGAGTGCTGTATGAGGCATGTGAACTAGTTTCGTTATTGATTTCCATTACGAGTTTTATGTAGACCGACACCATAATACCTATATTTAAATGTGTGATACCATAAAAAATATTATATTTATAAAATAAGAAATATTTATTTCCAAACGTTAAATTAAATTCATCTATATCATGATTGGAATAAAAAACAATATTTTTGGTAACATTGGGAAAAAAATTAAAATCACTTAAAACCAAGCTCATTCCCATCAGAAATTTGTGTTGGTAGTCCCTGTTAGCCACAACAACAAGTTTGAAATCGTTTTACACTCATAAATATAAATATTCAAGGTCAATATTTTTAAATCTATTTGGTTCCAATATTTGAATACATATATGATATATAAAAGTTGTATCCAATAACCAACTACTAGAAATATATATGTGGAAATTGATTATAAATGAACTTCAAGCTTACCCTTACATCATTTTATTGATGGATATTTCCTTCCACTGCCCCTTATTTCCACATGTGAAATAGGTAGAATCATGTACCCTCTATATCCCCTTGATCATTTTTGTCATTGAATGTTGTTATGAAGAAGGTTTGTTCTTATATGTCATCACATAACCGTTCCTTTTGTTAACAATAAGTGCATAAGGAGTTTCAAGCTTCATACCTTATCGAATTAGCGAAGAAGAGTGAGTATATCAACAGCATACTTCCCAATGTTGTTTTGAATAAAATTAACTACAATTTTATAGATTATTGGATTATGAATCGCGTGAATGAGATTGATGTGAATTTTATTAGATAGTTTAAACCCTAGAATATATAGGCACTCAATGTAGCCAATGAGTTTGACTACTTGAATCCCAGTTGGTGAACCTTCTCGAGGATTAATTTTAAAGGGAGACATAAATATACAAAACTTTTCTTATTAATATCTCTCCTAATATAGGCCACAAAAATGATTGAGCATGCTATAAGAATCCATGTTTTAATGAGACATAGTGAAATCTCCAGACATGGGAGAAAGCATTAAAAAATGAATGTAAACCATGTATCTCAAGTGATTTTCATAAATAGAGTCCTCTTACTCACTCAACATATTAAGAAGAGGATTTTCTAGTGATGATTCTGGCATATAATATTTTTATTCATGGGGGAAGCCTCCCCAATGGTGTATGAACTATTCCTTGAATTTACAACTAGTATGGAGATGATATTCCCCAAATATGTATTATATGGATAATGTGAAGGGATAATTTTTCATTATTATAGAATTATAAAATAGAATATTACTAGATCATTTCTTAATTAAAAATTATGTGACAATAATATTAATTAATTTTATTAGGTCACCCACTTTTTTTAAATTCAAAAATACATCTCTATTGGACTCAAAATGTTCAATAGCATATACATTTTAGTGGTAAGTATCCACATTCATATTATCATATCCTCAAGAAGTGTTGGTAAAAATAATTTATTCTAATTTAGGTACCCATGTCTTTACCAACTACGAACATCAAACTCCTTGATCTATTGAGTGGACTAAAAAATCTAGAGATCCTTACCTGGACTTCCTGAACACATTCCTTCATGTTACATCTTGGCTAGAGAGTAAGGATTCATTTTATGTATGTTGGTTAAGTCAACCTGAAACATTCACAAGAACTCCTTGATAAAAGTTTGTGCCACAAAAAGTGTTGTTCAAACACTTAGTTTTATGGATTTCATTAATAATCATATCATTTAAGGATTGGTCTGACTTAATAAAGGTCAAGTGATTTTATCTATTTTGATTTTTTTCTTGTATTATTACTTATATAACCTAATAATATTACATGTAGTTTACTTAAGTGAATAACTAGGTTTGATAAGAAATTTTTGTGTAATCCAATTACTTAAAATCCATCTTTGCATATTACTTTATTTATTTATCAGATCATGGTCCTGAATCTACAAAACAAATAATGCATAATATAGAAATAGATAAATAAATAAATACCTGATCACCAGAATATCTAATGGTTGCTTTATTGAGTGGAAAATAACTCATATTGTTACCAATGAAAAAACTGAAAGTTCTTGTCTTGGAATGAGTTTTTACATTCCACCTATGCACCTATGTATCAATGTTTTTGGAATTATCCTTGTTCTATCTAGAACCTCCTTCACTAATTATGGGGTACTCCTTTTATTACATTTATTTACGTCTCACACACTGGTTAGGGTAACCAAAATATTGGTTTCAGGGAAATACATAAATAAAATTATACATGTAGGCCGTACATAATAAATGATGGAGTGGGGGATCTAAAGACCATAATATATAATTTAATAATTAATAATAACTACCCCGTGTAATACTAAAATTTTAAAAAAATCAAACCATACACAGGACTTGGTCATGTTCTTGGATAGTCATACACATATAACGAATTTGAAAAAAGTATAATTTCTAACATTCATTTATAATCATTCATTTTAATTATTATAATTTTCGTTTTATTTATTTATTAATTAATTAATTCCCTCTTATCTGAATGACCATCAAAATTCTATTGGATATATCCATCGTGAATGATTTTTAAAAAAATAAGAGGTTTAAATAATTATTATCGATAAATAAAAAAAAATCATTATTCATTTTCAATTCATTAAAACCATTATTGAATTGTAAAACACATCTGGTTTCAACCACTGTAACATTGCTTTAAATATGCAGTTTATTATTTAATGAAATTTAATTCTGTCTTATATTGGAATTCTACATGACTTGTACTAGAACACTACATGCAGTATTCCTCATTATTTATGTACTCAAGTTAAATTCATGGGGAACCAGCATATACCTCATTTAGATTACATGATTTGTATAATTCTTCTACCAAAAATGAATCATGCTTGTTATGTGTCTTCATAAACCATTAAAGGGACGGATGTGTACTTGTGACACCTGACCACACATTGTATACTAACATGATACAATTCATGTATCTCACTTGTTGTGTGTCTTCATAGACCGACAAATGGATCACATTTATTTTAGATGATGTAATTAATAAACTATGTGCCATGTTTTTCATCTACACATAATTTATTTGAATAATATTCTTAGATGTCAGTCTCCCACAGTGTCAAACCATGTATTTGACAACACTATTAGCATAAAGTTCACCTTTAATCACTAAAAAATACACAATGTGTATGCCATATACACACCATGTAATCTGAAATGAAATATTCTATATCTTCCTAGTCTACATGTGGTGTGTAATAAATTGACCATGTGTAGTCACTTCTTGTCACAACATATATCTCACAACATATACTGATATAATACAATTAGGTACAAAATATGTACTCTAGGTGAACCTTGTATAACCCAGTCTCACCGTAAAAAATCATTGGCACTTCTTGATAGAATCTATAATCATTATTCTTATGTTCATAGTCCTTTATGAAAAAAAAATATATTATGATTATTAAAAATCAAAATCATGTTAATAATATTATATTAAAGAAAAATATTCTAGAAATTAAATATCTGACCACTATTGAGTATATATATCAACATTCAAATAAATAATTATTAATCTAAAATATTAAACCTCTGATACCATTTGAAGGTTGTGGGTATTGTAGAAGATGCTTTTTTGGAGAATAACCATAAATGCATTAATGATTATATAGACTATTCACAACATTTTACATGACATAAACATCATTACAAACCAAAATTTTACACCGAATATTGACATAAGTGAACCTGGAACCAGAATAGGTGATCTTTTCACAATAAATTTATAATTAATTTAAATATGATTATAATAAATGATATCATTATCTTAAGATCATTCATCAATGATATTATTGGTATTCAAAAACCCCTTTTGGATTTCCATTACTTTGTATGGATCATCCAAGTGTTGAATCCCACCAACAATGATCGATAAATGCATATTTTATATTTAATTGAACCTAATTTATTTTTTGGAGATAGAATGTCAAATAAATGATATTTTGTTTTTCATCTTGGAAATTTCATGAACCTTTATGCCGAAACAATTTCTTCTCATTCATGAGTGGAGAATAGGATCAATTGAATAGAGAAGCCTATTTTGTAGACCGATTCTCTATTCTTGATTAACCAAACTAGAATACATAACCATCATTTCATAGAGTCTGAGTTTATGTTAAAATATTATTTAATAGTGTATTGGACTATAAAATATATTATATTCCTTATGAAACCCCATTCTGTATATCAATAATAGTAATATATTTTTAAGGTGTGCATTAACTAGCATAAAGATAAAAATTATTTTAATAGCTTTAAATTAATATTTATCCCCAGAAAAGAACTTGGTACTTCTGAACTCATTGAAATTTATTGAATAACTGAATATTTTATTTATAATTAACTTTTCATTCACATTCTCATGAATAAATATTTATTGAATATAAAACAAATTAAATAAATATTTCATTCATAATCTTATGAATAAATATTTATTAAATATTATTTTAATAAAATACAATATATTTTATTGAACAACTAATTATTTATTACCCTATGAATATTTGTAATCAATAGGAAATGAATAAAATTATTCATCAGTCTTGAGATTAATATTTATTCTAATATTTAAATTCAAATTTAATTTAATCAAGATCAAAGAAAATAATTAGTGTGTGGCCCTCTTTGAGTTTTCCTTATTGGTATTAAGTGAGCTTCCTTAATTTCCATGATTATGATCTAGAAACGATACATGGAACCTAAGAAAATGAAATAAATTTATCAAAATATTAAAAAAAACTTATGAGTGTTTAATATGTAATATAATCCTTTTGTCATTATATCTCATCAAATAGTTTATGCATATGTTTCATCAACATATTTTCATGATGCAACATTCTTTAATTTTCTAAAATAAGAATGTCGTTACACCCTAACCCTGGAATTTATGGTGACAGTTTTATTATAATCCAATTGTTTATGTATCATCATCCATAGTGATGGAAGTCACATATCATTCCTCAACTAATCCCTTATAGAATTTCATTTGTGATGTGCCAAACTTACCCTACTACCCATGAACATATGGAATCACTATATTAGATAGTAAATATATTTTCATGAGTAATGAAATTCATAATTGATAATGTCAATGTGTAAAGACCATTACACACGCACACGGATTAGAATATCTAATGAAAGTATAACATATAGAATTTCTATTAATGAGTCTGTTCTCAGAGTCTCCCATCATAGAGATTTCCTAGTGCGAACATTATGAGAAAAAGTGTCATCCACTTATGGTTACTCGCACATATCGCGCAATAGTCTATGTGTCACAGCATTGTTTGTTATATAATACCAAAACAATACTAAATAAAATAATCATGAAATTTCAAGGCTGTCATTATAGAGAGGATAAATTATGACTGTATCAATGGGAAATATACTCAAGAATATTATTACATTAAATTATGTCAGAACATTGAACAATATTATTATGATCATTTATTAATATTCAAATAATTGAATGTAAATTTAATGAAATGTAAAAAATGTTTGTTCTAGAACCCAAACTCCAACACCACTAGGCCCATTGATATTATTTTCTCTTTGAAATATCATTCTATGTATCAACACACAATACTTTTTGTTTTACAAAATGATATTTATTTACTTTTAATATGAATATCTAGAAAAAACACAATTGTTTTCATATCTCATATGGTATTCTATATCCATAAATTAATTTTTCATTTGAAAAGAAGACTTAATTAAAATATTTCACTCATAGGTGGTATGAACAAATTCCTCATATTTTAATAAACTGCTTAATCTTTTTTATCATAGAGACAACACTTCTACCCATTTTATTTTCCAAGTGTAATATTTAGTGGATTAAATTGATAATGAATAAAATAGTATTTTTAATTAAAAATATAATTATTTAAAATTTTAAATGTTAAAGATAAATGAACATCCTTGAAAATTCTTATGTTTCCTGATTTCATACATGTAGAAACTACATTCCCAATTACATCACAAGATAACCTTCAATTTCGGACTGCCACTTATAAAGTCTTATATATTTACATCATTAGTAAAATTTATAGTTGGACCCATATACCCATCAGAATCATGTAATTTAACCATAAAATATTCATACTTGGTGTAGGTACTCCACTAAATTTCTCATTATAATCTAGGTATTTAGGACAATTACTTATTCTATGTTTATTCTATCTATATTGTTAGTAATGCAGTTTCATTTTCATGATTGAAGTAACTATTAGTGTAAAATTTTCATTGAATCCTAATGATTTATATTGGAATATGGCACTAGATTCCTCTCTAGATAAGAACACATTGTCATAATATTAAATAACTATAGGGTTGTGTTTTGTTCATTACAAAAAATTGACTATGTAGAACTTCTTTTACACGTGAAAATATTTTATGTCTAGTATATTATTTCAATCCTGAAAACTAGTGGTGAACTATTCATGGGATTACTGAAGAGATAATTTATAACTAAATTTTAAAAAAACTGAGGAGTTATACTACTTTTGTTTATACTAAAAAATCATTATTTTGGTTTATAAATGAATTTTTAATGATGGAATTGGTAAAAATTTAATTGTTGAAAACATAAAAATAACATAATTTTTAATTTTTTTAATATTTATTAATTCAATATTTAAAATATTCAATATATATTATGTAGTGACCCATAATTGACGTACATGGACAATACATTACTTTTGAGGAATAATTAATACATAACAAGAACCAACACTCAAGGACCGTAAGAGTTTAGTGTCTCTAGAAACTCGGAACATAATCTTCTAATCATGGTGAAAGATCTTAAACATATTCCATAAAGATATTATCCTTTTGATTTCTTATCTAAAACCATTATTTATATCCTATGGAAAAGAAAAAAGATAAAGGGTGAGATCAAATGCTTAGTAAGGGTAAACAAAGAGAACATAAAACATTCTATAAACATTTGAATGTAGAAACATGAGCATAAAATCTAAAAATCAAAATCTTGAGAAATGACAAAAAACAATGCAGTACATAAGGCATAGATCAAAAAATAACATTAGTCATGATAAAATTGCATGGGGATAAAACATGTAATTGTGGAAACTATTAAGCATAGGTTATGATTTCCATAGTAGCCAAGGAATTGTTTCCAAGACTGGCTGAATCAATGGCCCGAAGGCCTTCTTTTTTATTGATTTTCTGATAACCCCCCTTTCAAGGGATAAGGGGGAACCCTTACATGGCCCATAGGCTTATGAATTACTTTTCCGGTCCGCTTGGAGACATTACATGACCTGTAGGTCTTAAGGAAATCATACAGACTATGACTATTTGAAACTGCTCCTCCACAGAATCTTGCATCGTGATCAGCTCTCCACCTTTGCATGACTATTCGGCTAGCATTTCCATGTGAAGGGGTGCATAGGCGTGGTACCGTTGGAAAATTCCATACCCTATCAGTCTTCTAATGATTGTTTATCACTGCTCTGGTGGATTTTCCCTGCTCTTTCTTCCTCTGAAGTTGTTCCTTGTAGAATCTTTATGTGCAACTGGAAATCGTGTGGCTCTAAGGACCTTTAGGTGGCCTGAAAGCATTACAGACCCGAAGGTCTTCGATGGCCCAAAGGCCTAAAGGACTCCAAGCCCAAACCATTGGCCCTAGGAGAATAGTTTCGACTACTAGAGTGCCTACTACAGTGCCTGCTACAGTAACTGCTACAGTACCACGAAATTATGTCTCTGCCTGGTTTTGAATTTTCATCTAATGGATGAACTTATAGAGAACTCACTAACTGGCAATGTCCCTTTCTAAATAGAGTTCACTCCTCGTTCCAGTCATGTATCACTTAACTGGATTAACTTACCGTCATAGCCATGTCAATCTCATGAGATATAAATCTTTACCCAATTCATTGGAGGGATATATAGGTCACACCCATCTCATAATGAAATCATTCATATGTGTTACACAACATAAACCTAAATCATTTATCATAATCCAAATAATAAAATGGGTTTCATAAACATCATCCCATCATAACATAATCCATATAAAACAAATGGATATCATTTCATCATAAGAAAATTTAAACCATGTAAATCATAGAGAATTATGCTTGAAACATACACATATGAAATAATGTCATCTTAGATGGAAAATGGTTATGATAAATCACATGAAATGAATTATTGAGGAAAATATCCTTTCTTCTTTAATATCATTTTCTTTTTAGAAAATGCCATGCAATTTTAAAAGAAAAAGATTTTTTTGATTATAGTCATGAAATCTTGTAGAGTGAGATTCATGAAAATAAGGTGTTATGAAACTGTAAAAATCCATTCACGCCATATAAGTTAAAAAAATATTCTCCTCGGACTTTTTTTGGAAAAGTCAAAAAGATCCTGATATGGTAAATAAAAGAAATATTCCTTCCACAAGACAATGTAAAAGTCAAATAGGGGTAAAAATGACTTTAAAAATAAATGGAAGAATATTAAAAACTTTATGAAAGACATTTTTATGGACATGGATGAAAATATAACCCCAGCAAATATTTACATATAAGCAATCTCGGATAAAAATGAGATTTGCAAAATTATCCCTTACCTTATGTCAGATATGGATTGTATGTATCCGAACTTCCTGTATAATGATTTAAATAATATAATTGAATTATTAATGAATCATATTCATTGGTATGATATCATATATGGTTCACTTATGACTTTATATTACTCGTCATTTTGTAAATTCCATGTTAAAGCATTGTTTTCAGTAAAATATTTTCATTTATAGTACGTGTTTGGACTTGTTGTTCTTGATATTATTATTACTTATATCATGATTTAATAACATTAAAAATGTAAAACATGATTTATATATCATATATATTCTGTATATATATATATTTATATATATATATATAATAGATAGATAAATGAAATGAAACACACCGTTCATGGAGACGGTAGGCTGTATGTACGCATGAACATTGTTTTCCTTTCCTTATTGACTTGAATGGAAGTAATTAAATGACATATAAATAGATACATTAGCATTATTATGTTATATATACCATTATTATTCATTATATATACTATATAATCATTCTTTAATAGTTAACATGGAGATTGAATCTCATAGCATCGTGGAGACGGTAATCTGTACGTACGCACGAGCGATGATATCATTCCAATAATTATTGAATGGAATTGGAGTGGATGATATAATATATCATAATCAGTATTATGTTATTATATCTATATATATTTAATCTTTACACCATTATACCCATCCAAGTATGGTGGTGGTGAAAAACAGTTTACACCATAGCACCGAGACAGTATTATGTACGTACGCACGCGCGGCGATTTCGTTTTCTGTAGGATGGATAAAAGGTGAAATGGGGTTGTTTAATAATTATAAAAACATATCATTATATTATTGATACTGATTTTATTACATTATAATTAAACAACTAAATAAGAATAAGTTGAAGAAGGAAAAAATTGAAGGAATCGGTAGAAGAGATTGTGTCTTCTTCAACGTGCCTCCTTTATGCTTCCTCTTAAGGGACTATAATTGGTCTTTGGAGAAGACCAGATCCTCGAGAATGTTTCTAGGGAAGTGGATAAGAGAAATTTTCAGGGTTTTTCCGATCATGAATGCTCAAAGTGTTTTGAAGATGAGAGGGAGGAGGTGAATTTTTATATGGGAGGAGAGGGTCACCTTTGGAAACATAAGAAATATTAGTTTATAATAAATTCAAAACCCACTTAAAAACCTCAAAAATGACTTAAATCCGAATATGAGATGAGATAGGGTTGTAATATCCTCATAAAATAATATTTATACATGTTCAGAATTTATTTTAAACCTTATGAATTTGATTTATCATAATTTAATTTATTTAATCTATTTTGTGGTAATAATATTCTAAATTTTAAATTGTTAAATATAATTACTTATGTGTTGTGAATTATCCATAATTGGGTAATTCATGAAATTTTAGACCATATATATTTCAATTTATAATTTTTAAATATTAATATGATTTTAAAACAATTTCATAATATATTATTTTTATAAAATATCAATAGTGTAAATTTTGACATTATTCATTTATTGGAATTTAAATAAAATCCACAAAGAGGTTATATTCAAACCAAAATGTTTAATAGATTCCTAGAATGTCATATTAATCTATAAAATATGTGTATAACATCAATTATTTCATATAATGTTTATTATTATATTTATAAAACTATTTATTTGATATATCTCTTAATAAAATAATTACTACAGCATTTTTGTATAATCATTTAATATACTTATTATTTCCATAAAAATTAAAAATAAAATCCTATGATGAAGATAAATATAATAAATTTCATAATAATATTTATAATCTAATTTATCATCCTAAAATTACAACATTTAAATGGATATATTTATTAAATTATGAAGGTGACATATTTGACATCATTTAAAATAAAATAATATAAATGTCCTAATCTGTTTTATAAGGCTCCAAATGGTCCAAAAATAGACCCTTCGATGATTAGGGTATATATATACTCTACCAATAAGGTTTGGTCAAGTCTCTGGTTCTTTGTATAGGTATTATTATTTTAATAAAAACAATATTAATGATTTTTAACTAAATAAATAATTTCTACATCATTAATGAATAAGCTATTAAGGTAATAAAATATTTCTTAAAAATTACAAATAAATTACCCTGATAAATAAAAAAAATTTATATTTAAAATAATTATTTATAAACGAAATTATATTTTGTATAACCTTATATTAAAAATAACCTAATTATTAACGTTTGAGTGAGACAAATTTCACTTTTTTGAAAATAAAATAAATTAAAGGTCTTAATAAAATACAAGTGGGTTCCAATGGATTCCATTTTGACCCAAATATGCCTTAGGACGAAATATAATAATCATATTATATTAAGACAAGTGTTATGGCAATTTTATTCTTTTATTTTTACTCTTAATTACCAAATTTTCTTTTAACTGTGGTAAATAAAATTTACCGTAGTTACTATTAACAATGTCAAACAAAAAGTTTCCTATTAACATTGTTTGGACCCACTGATTCCAAATATGGTATATTTTTTTCTAAATTCAAAACACAGATGTTATAGTAATTAATTTAATGTTAATCACGTTTTAAAAAAATCAGATTTTGTTTAAAACATTGCAAAAGATTGAATTGATTTATCCTACGAATTCAAAGTAAAATCATTGCTAATGACATAAATTCTATTAAATGGTAAAAATATATTCTATTAATATTTTAAAACAATTTACTATTATAATTTAACCATATAAATTATCTCGATGAAAAAAGTTATTTTTAAGTAAAATTTAGCGTGTTTTTACTATTCATCAAAATAAAAACGTTGTTAGAAAAATATCAAAACATTTTACAATGTAAATTTTTATATCATGATTCAAAATAAGAAGTTTATTTTGTAAAATTTAACTTATAAACTTTTCAAAGATTATATTTAAAATGGGTGCTCCATCCTAAGGCGGAAAAACTGCATTTTTTGAAAAATACATATTTTACCCAAAAATTTTATTTTGTTCTCGTACCATGATCTAGAAAATTTGTAAGAAGAATAATAATGTTATAAAATTCAAAATATAGTTGATACTAATCATCAAAGCTAGATCATAATAATATTATAACTATATATCATTATTTAGTGAAACCTGATATTGCGTACAACATATGCTATCGAGGAAGGTCATGATTGCGTGTAATGCAAGCCAAGTCAGGGTTACGTGTAGTGAAAGACTCCTTCATTGTTGAGTATAACATAATCCAACCATATTTCATTTATACATTGAATATATATATATATACTCAATGTTGCTTAGAATAACTACAACAAAACGAAATTGAAATTGTGTGTAATAAGATCCAAAAATAGTGTTGTGTATACTGCAAGCTAATACAGTGTTACGTATAGTACAATATAATATTGGTCTAGAGTACAATAGAAGACATCGAAAAAATTAAAAGAAATATATCTCATTAAATCTCGTGGTGTTACATTCTACCCTCCTTAAAAAGAATTTATCCCGTAAAATTCATCGAGGTTATAAATGGTTTACTGCTTGAAAGTTTCTCTAATAGAAACCCACATCATAAAAAGGGATAACAAAACATAACTTTAAAAACTAATGTATGAAATGTAACAGTTACCCAAATTAACACATCACTGAGTTTCCGCATAAATGAACACAAGTGAAAATATGGATATGGAAGTGAAGTCTAACCATCAAGTTCTGATAGAGATTGGTAGAGAACATGGTTATGAAAAATCCAACAATCACAAAACCATATATTTGTGATGATCTAAGGTACCATCTAGGGAAAAAAAATTTTCGTTTTCAAGATCATTTCTGTAAAGATGAAAAAATTGGAATGAGAAGAAATACTTAATTGATTTTGGTATAATCTCACCATTGGTCTTTCCTTGAACAATTTACACTTCATCTCTTAATGAAATGAAGTTGAATTTTTCATTCGTGAAGGGTTAGCAGGTCATGCAATAGAATGATAGGTCATTCTATCTATCTCAAAAAAAAGGTTTGAAAAAGTTATTAAATATACATAAGTCCGTCTATATTGAGACTAATCGTATATGGTTCCAAAAATAGACTTATAATTATTCTATCATAACACTTAATAAAACTAGTATCTAATAACCAGGGACTTCTTGTAGGCCAGTTGTATGCGATAAAGGCCTGTCACACTTCAGTTGTGGGTTCGATTCCCACATCCTTGTCTGATGCATTGGGTTGTCACCCATTCTGCTGGTTATCCTTTTTCTAAAACTACAATATTATAACTTTCCAGAGAAAAAAATTTCTATTCTTAAACAATAATATCTGATGTCCAACATAATCCATTCCAATCATTAGACTTATCCAAAATACATCTATCCAATATCATAGTATAAAGAAAACGACTACTGGAAAGGTCACATAACAAGCACGTGAATACAATCATTTATCTCCCATATCTTGTTGATCGCATTCGAAATATGTGAATACCTTAATCATGTATTCTTACTATAGAACCTTAGGGAAAACATGAATGCTGTCAAACATTAACTCTCTCAACAAACAAAAATCCCAAAATTTCTACATACTCAAACAATGATATAACATTGTCCTTATTTCATTTTCTATTTATAACTTCATTATGTGCATATCATATTCTTTCCAAAAATAATTCAATCACTTTTCATGGTTACCTGTACCATATAATTATTGAAATCCAATACATAAATATATCAATATTCCACGATACCATAAATGAGATTCCATGATACTATTTTGAAATCCCATTACATAAACACTTAATCATTCCTCAACATCATTGTCACATTCAACATCACAAATAGTGATCTCATGTGACTTCCCTTTATCCTTTTCCTTAATAGGTTCCTCTCATCGATCATCATTAACCATTATACTAGTGCATTGATTAGAATAATTCCCCACTTCCTTGCACTTGAAGCATTGAAGTGTTGGTGGAGCATTCTCTGTAGTCATTTCCCTATTCACATCATTAGATACCTTTTTCTCATTACTTCGACACTCAACTGCTCGATGACCTTCTTTTCCACACTTAAAAAACAATTTCTAGAATCTTTTAGAAAATCTATACCATGCTTCTATCCACACTTTGATCATAATGAAGCATTCATCTTCCTTTCACTATTGTTATGAGATTTCTCCTTGAACACCATCCTTCATTTTTTGTGAAAACCATGATATGGATGTGTAACACTAACTTCCAGTTCTACCTTGATAGCACAATGCACAATTTCTTCATAGCTACTAAAGTCTCTTATAGCTAATTACCTTCTGAGACTTAGTTTTAGGCCAATAAAGAATAAATAAACTTTACTTTCAGGATGTATGACAAAGATAGATGTATACATTTCAAGCATTGTAAAATTCACCTCGTACATACCAACAGAATAATAATACATTTCCTTAAGATCAAGGAACTTGTCTTCTATCATTTTTTGAAGAATAATAGGGATGTACTTATTGAAAAAAAAAATTCTTGAAGTCATCCCATTTCATGGATTCAATTTCATCTCAGGGACTCATATTCTTAATTAGATTCCACCATTCGTCTGCTTCAACATCTAAATGGTAAATAGCCAGAATGAATTTTTCATGTTCTGTACAGTGAAGTATGGAAAATATCTTTTCAATGGTACTGATCCATTATTCAGAAACATGTACTGAATGAAGGTGGACGTTTTCTTAGCTTATTTGGATGTGCAGAATGATTCATATCTTGTGTAACTATAGAAATAATATTATGCTCTCCATCTCCCATAACATTGGTATGTTATGAAGGACAATCATTTCGTTGTCTGTTACATTGATCAACACGGTTTATTCAGGTTCCAACAATCATCTAAAACCCAAAAATAATAGTGTAAAAGGCAAAAATCATGCTGGGGAAAACAACATAATAAAGGGGGAGTACCTTCAACATCTAACCTCTTAGGTTTAATTATATTATCATTACCATAATTCTAGGACTATAACCAATACATATACTTAACCATAGGGACATCCCTAGACATACCTTAGAAATATCTCTAGGGATCCCAATAATTTTTTTGCATCCTAGTTTCCAATGGTTAACTAAAAATTTCCTTTGATACCAACTGTAGAGACCCATACTTGGCGTACATGGACATTACATTACTTTTTTGGAATAATTAATACATAATAAGAACCAACACTCAAGGACTCTAATATTTTAGTGTCATTGGAAACTCGGAACATAATATTCTAATTATGGTGAAAGATCTTCAACATCTCCCATAAAGAACTTCCCATTTTTTTCTTACCTAAAACCATTCTTTAAATTCTTAGGAAAAGAAAACATAAAAAGTGTGATCTCAAATGCTCAGTAAGGGTAAACAAAGACACATTAAACATTCCATAAAAATTTGAATGTAAAAACATGATCATAAAATCTAAACATCAAAATCTTGAGCAATGACATAAAACATTGTAGTACATAAGACATAGATCAAAAAGGAACATTAATCAGGATAAACTATCATGGGAATAAAACATGTAATTTAGGAAACCATTAAGCACATGTTATGATTTCCATAGTATCCAAGGCATTGTTTCCAATACCATATTAGTGGATAAAGTCCCTTTCTGAATCGAGTTTGTTCCTTGTTCCAGTCCTGTATCACTGAACCAGATTAACATACAATTCCATCCATGTCAATATCATGAGATATAAATATTTACCCAATTAATTGGATGGAGATATAGGTCCCACCCATATTATAATGGTATCATTTTTACGTGTGCCACAACATAAACACAAATCATTCATCATAACCCAAAGAATAAAATGGGTTTCATAAACATCATCCCATTATAACATAATCCATATTAAACAAATGGATATCATTTCATCATAGGAAAATATAAACCATGAAAATAATAGAGACATTATACTTGAAACATACACATATGAAATAATGTCATCTTAGATGTAAAATGGTTTTGATAAAACCCTTGAAAAGAATTCTTGAGGTAAATATCCTTTCTTCTTCAAAATCATTTTCTTTTCACAAAATGCCATGAAATTTTAAAATATTTTTTTAGAAAATAGTCATGAAATCTTGTAGAGTAATATCCATGAAAATATGGCGTTATAAAACTGTAAAAATCCATTTTCTCTATATAAGTTAAAAAAACATTAACCTCATACGTTTTCTGGAAAAGTCAACAAGTTCCACGTATGGTAAATAAAAGAAAGATTCATTACATAAAACAATGTAAAAGTCAAAGAGGGGTAAAAATGACTTTAAAAATACATGGAATAATATTAAACACTTAATGGAAAACATTTTTATGTACATGGATGAAAATATAACCCTAGTAAATACTTACGTATAAGCAATCTCAGAAAAAAAATGAGATTTGAAAAATTATCCCTTAACTTATGTTGGATGTGATTCATATGTATCCAAAACTCTTGTATAATGATTTAAATAATGTCATAAACTTATTAAAAAATCATATTAATTGTTATGATATCATATATGGTTCAATTATGACTTTATATTACCCGTTCTTTTGTAAATTCCATGTCAAAGCAGCGATTTCGGTAAAATAGTTTCATTTTTCGTACATGTTTTGAATTGTTGTTCTTGATATTATTATTACTTATAACATGATTTACTAAATTCCAGAATATAAAACATTATTTATATATCATATACATTCAATATATATATATATAATTGAGAGATAAATGAAATGAAACACACCATTCATAGAGACGGTAGGATGTACGTACGCATGAACGTTGTTTTCCTTTCCTTATTGACTTGAATAGAAGTAAGTAAATAACATATACAAAAATAAAGTAGCATTACTATGTTATATATACCATTATTATTCATTATATATACTTTATAATCATTCTTGAATGGTTAACATGTAGATTGAATCTCATCGCGTCGTGGAGACGGTAATCCGTACGTACGCACGAGCGATGATATCATTCCCATAATTATTGAATGGAATTGAAGTGGATTATATAATATCTCAGAATCAGTATGATGTTATAATATCCATATATATTTATTATTTAAACCATTATACCCATCCAAGTATGGTGGTGGCGGAAAAACATATTACACCACGACTTGGAAACGGTATTCTGTATGTACGCACACACGATGATTTCGTTTTCTATAGGATGGATAGATGGTGAAATGGGGTTGTTTCATACTTAAAAAAACATATCATTATATTATTTATACTGATTTTATTACTTTATAATGAAACAATTAAAGAAGAAGAAGTTGAAGAAGAAATAAACTTGAAAGAATCGGTAGAAGAGATTACCTCTTCTTCGACGTGCCTCTTTTAAGCTTCCTCTTAAGGGACTAGAGTTGTTCTTTTGAGAAGAAAAGATTCTCAAGAATCTTTCTAGGGAAGTGGAGAAGAAAAATGGGTAGGTGTTGGCCGATCTTGAAGGCACAATGAGTTATTAAGAGGAGAGGGAGGAGGTGACCTTTTATAAGGGAGGAGAGGCGCTACTTTGGAAACCTGAAACATATTAATTTATAATAAATTCGAAACCCACTTAAAAACCTCCAAAAATGACTTAAATCCAAATATTAGATGCTATAGGGTTGTAATCTCATTATAAAATAAAATTTAGACATGTTGGGAATTTATTTTATAAATTATCAATTTGATTTATCCTTATTTAATTTATTTAATCATATTTGTGGTAATAATATTTTAAATTTTAAATTGTTATAAATAATTACTTATGTGTTGTGAATTATCCATAATTGGGTAATTTATGACATTTTATACCATATAAATCTAAATTTATAATTTTTAAATATTTATGTGATTTTTAAACAATTTAATAATATGTTATTTTTATAAAATAACAATAGTGTTAATTTTGACACTATTCATTTATTTAAATTTAAATAAAATCCACAGAGAGGATATATTGGAAAAAAAAATCTTTAATATATTCCTAACATGTCATAGTCTTCTAGAAAATTTGTGTAGAACATTAATTACTTCATATAATGTTTATTTTAATATTTATAAACCATTTATTTGATATTTCTCGTAATAAACAAATTAGTACATAAGTTTTGTATAAATTTATAACATAATTATTAGTTTCATAAAAATTAAAAATAAAATCCTATGATTAAGATAAATATAATAAAATTCATAATAATATTTTTACTCGAATTTATCATCTTAGACTTTCAACATTTAAATTGTTATATTTATTAAATTATGAAGGTGACATCTTTGACAATATTTAAAATAAAATAATATAAATGTCTTAATCTGTTTCCTAAGGCTCTAATTGATCCACAAAGATACCCTTGGATGATTATGTTATATATATACTTTACCAATATGTTTAGGTCATGTTTTGTGTTCGGTAGATAGGTATTATTATTTTAATAAAAACTATATTATTGATTTTTCACTAAATAAATAATTTCTACATCATTTATTTATAAGCAATTAAGGTAATTAAATATTTCAAAAAATTAAAAATAAATTTCCATGATAATGAAAAACATTTTATCTTTAAAATGAGTATTTATAAAAGAAATAATATTCTATATAACCTTATATTAAAAATATTCTAATTATTTAAGTTTCAGTGAGATATATTTCACTTTCGTTAAAATAAATTAAATTAAAGGTCTTAATCACCTCCAAGTGGGTTACAATAGATTCCATTTCGACCCAAATATTCCTTAAGACGATATTTTATCATCCAATTATATTATGACAATTGTTAGGGTAATTTTATAATATTATTATTACTCCTAATTAACTAATTTACCTTTAACGGTTTTAAATAAAATTTAGTGTAGTTACTATTCATAATGTCCAAAAATAAAAAATTAGCCTATTAACATAATTTTTACCTACTTATTTCAAATATTAAGTCAATTTCTCCAAATTAAAAACACAAAAGGTTCAGTAATGAAGTTAAAATTAATCTCGTTGTCGAAAAAAATTGGTTTTTATTTAAAACATTTCAAAAGATTGAATTGATTTATCCTAAGAATTCAATGTAAAATCAATGATAATGACATAATTTAAATGGTAAAAATATATTCTTTATTTTAGAACAATTTACTAATATAATTTAACCATATAAATTATTTCAATGAAAAAATTTGTTTTTAAGTAAAATTTGGTATGTTTTTATTATTCATCAAAATAATAACGTTGTCGGAAAAATATCAAAACTCTATCCAATGTAAATTTTTATATCCTGATTCAAAAGAAAAAGTTTATTTTGTATAATTGAACTTATAAAATTGTAAAAAATTATATTTAAAATGGGTGTTCCATTAAAAGGAAGAAAAACTGCATTTTTTGAAAAATAATTATTTTACCTGAAAAATATATTTTATTCTCATAACATGTTCTAGAAAATGTGTAAGGTGAATAATAATGTTATAAAATTAAAAATGTAGTTGATACTATTCATAATGGCTAGTTCATATAATACTATAACCATATATCGTTGTTTAGTGAAACCTGGTATTGCGTACAACATATGATATTGAGAAAGGTCATGATTGCGTGTAATGCAAGCCTGTATAGTGCAAGGCTCCTTCGTTGTTGTGTATAATAGAATCCAACCATATTTCATTTATACATTGAATATATATATACACTCAATTTTGCGTAGACTAACTACCTAAAAATGATATTGTAATTGTGTGTAATATGAGCCAAGAATAGTTTTGCGTATACTGCAAGCTAATACAGTGTTGTGTATATTACAAGCTATTCTTGGTGTAGTGTAGAATAAATGACATCCAAGAAATTAAAAATAATATATCTCATAAAATCTCAGGGTGTTACAAATTATTAGTTACAACTTGTCCATGAAGTTGGTAAACATAATGAAAATACACATGCACATATATAGTAAGCCAAGAAGACTTGAACACAGCACATACCCAACACCACACATGGTCACTCCGAATATGTTTTACCATTGAGTCAATATATTATTATAACCATCCAATGAATAAAAAAATGTTTCCAAATTTATTGTTTAATAATTTTCCCATTTTAAATTTATTTATTCTTTTATGCTCCATGGATTCTATCCATCGTTAGTTGATGCCCTAAAAAGTCTCTAATTATTTGACATATCATTACTATTCATATATACCAAAAAATGTCATTCATGGAGGAAGACACGACAGTTAAAATATAGATTAACTAAAAATATATTTTATAATAATTTAAAAGTTTGTTGTATTGGTAATCAAAACTGAAAAAAATTAAATCAAAACCTATGTTTTTACACTCCTAAATTAAACTATTATTTGAAATTATTATAAAAAAAATGTTTTCCATGATGAATATAAATATCAGTTTAGTTATATGAAGCAAATAGTTTTTAGTAAAAAATTCCAATTCCACCGAAAAGTAGAACATGGTGTTTTTATTCATAATTTGTTTTAAAATTCTATTGAAATGTATCCAATTTAAAATTTCAATTAAACTTAATAACATTAAGGATAATTTTCCTTAGTCACAGACTCATATCATTAATAATATACTAATCAATATTGTAATTATATTATTAAATAAAAAAATAGTGAGAACCAAGCCTTTATTAAAGGGAATGATGGTTTTGTGGACATGTAATGAAATTTTTTTATCTACCATTTCTTATTTATTGCAGGAGTTTTATTTTTTTATGTTTTATCAAACAAATTCATGTGATTATTTCAAAATAAATTAATGAACAATAATGTAATTTATGTTTTTATTTGTTAAAAATATTTAGAAACATATAGTTTATTTAATATAAATTATTTAATCATTTACCATTTCCATAAATCTAGGTAAATATTATGAATAATATATAGATATATATTTCTCATTTCTATTAAAATTAAATAAATAATCATAAAAACAATGAAAAATTTTATAATAAATAACACTAATTTAATTTTTATTCTATTTCAAGATATACCTTCTTTTATGGGTTGAGATATACCCCTTACATGATCCGAAGAAAATTGTGGTCAGATCAGACATTATAATTAGATGACCCAATGTACATATAACATGGAATCTCATTACATGAACCAAGGCCCCCTCTATGAATAATATTACTACACATAACTATAGTAATGATATAGTACATTTGTAAATCCCTCCTATAATGGAGTACAATGTGGTTTGAACCCTGATCAGATGCATGATTGTGAGGTGAATTTACCTCTCAAACAAGACCGAAACTGCATTTGGGTGAAATAAAAAATGTATAACTTATGAAATATCATCGTTTAAAAAATATAATATGAACTAATAAATTATACTTCAAAAATTCATTAATATAATAATAATAATTTCAATTAAAGAGGGTTAGAGTTCTGATTGATTATATTTTTTATCTTGTTATGACAGTAAATTAAAAACATTTTTTATTTAGTCAACGTCATGAGATTATGAATCTCTAAACATTAAATCCATTAAATTAATTATCATTAATTTAATAATTATGTATTTTTAATTTATAGTAATTTATAAGATACCAAAATTTGTTTTGAGGTGCATTAATTATAAATTTTGAAATGAATTTTAAAATATATTAACTTTTAATTAGATTTATAAATAGATTTGGATAGTTGAAATTGTATTTGAAATTTTAATCTTATTATATTAAATTGATTAATTATCAAGAATATTTAATTTGGAAATTACAAATGAATTCTATTATAATATCCCAAATATTATAGGCATATCTTTTAATATTAACATTTTTTTAACATTACAATAAAGACAATGTACCTTTACACACTATAATGAAAAAATCCATTTAATAGTGAAAAAATATCTTTACACTCTATAAAACAAATAAGTTTTCCTACGAACTTTTATAAGGGGGTCTTGACCCCGAGGATCTGGGTTTGAGTCCTCATAAGGAAACATGCACTATATACTGTTCAGTACTCCAACATCCAGAACTATTCATCCATTAGGGCCTTCGGGCCACCGGTTTGGGCCTCAGGTCTGGGAAGGCTTTTGGTCCTCTCACGGCCTTCGAGCTAGTTGATTCTCAATTCCTTCATGCCACCTTAATTCCTTAGGGCCACCCCAAGGCATTTGGGCCACTTGAATTCAGATGTACCAGTTTGGCTACAAGGAAGAAGCTTCCGATGAGGATTCAGGGCAGGTGTATTCTGTAGAGCAGAGCTAACTAGAACTGCAAGAATAAGAGTGTATAACTTTTACATCAGTACCATGATAGTGCATCTTTTTATAGGATAGCTAGCCGGCCATCCTGACAAAGGTGGTGTGCTTATATGAGGACATATGCTGGGGAAGAGCAGTTCCAAGTTGTCTTGTTTGGGTGATTCCCTTTAATACCTATGGGTCATGTAATTTTCTCTAAGCCTTCAGGCCTAGTAAGGATTCCCCCTCACCCCTTGAAAGTTGGATTATCAAAAAATAAAAAAAAAATGAATTCCTTTTGGCAATTCTAAGCAAATTACCATATAATCAACACTAAAAAATCCCTGATAAAAGTTTACAAAATAATTTTTTGAAAATAATTTATTTCTCTAAATTTAAAAATATTTGAAGGGTGGACCACCTACCTTATATCTATAATTGAAACCCCTTTTAATAGATCTCTTCTATCAACGTAACATCCTTTTATTTTTTCTGCCTGGTTTTGTACCTTTTCCACTTACCTATATTTTATTGTTCATATTTATATGATATAAATTTTTATTTATATATTTTTAACCATATTTTTTCATCCACATGTAAATATATATATATATAATTATTTTTAAATACATTTAGAAAATATATTTTGTGTGTATGTGTTTATATATACATACATAAATACACATATATATTAAACGTGTTCTTGGATTCACCTATTTTGATAATCCCAAATTAGGTTTAATTTTATAACTGGTTAGTTGTTTGAAAATCTGTTTCAATCTATTTTTATCACATGACTTTGCTAAAATCATTTTACAGTTTAAAATGTCTCTATGTCAAAGGTCACTGTTGAAGGTTACTTGTATGAGGGCACTGTTTTTGGCCTCTATCACAGTCACCGTTGACAAACCTACATCCGAACCTTACCGCTTGAAGTCATTGGTGAAAATGTCACCATTGAAGACCTTACTAATTATGGTTACCATTATAAGAGCTACAGTTATAATGTTACTGTTGGAAGTCACCAATTAGAGGTCACTATTGCAAAGCCTACTGTTGGAGTACTTACGGAATCATAAAGATGTTGAGTAAATGTGATAGGTCACTATTGTGACAAGGATGATGTTACAAAGTGTTTTTGTAAGAATTCCACTGTCAGAATTTTTACTGGAAGTCTACTGTTAAGTAGTCTACTGCGGAAGAGATCACTTGTAAAGACTACCATTGGAAAAGCCTACCGTTGGACAAGTCTACTATTATTAAAGACTACCATTGGACAAGTCTACCGTTGTCAAATCCTACCACTGGATTAACCTACAGTTAGAAGTCTACTACTGATTAATCTTGCTGCTAAAGATGCTACTGATTAATAGGATACTATTACAAGTCTACTGATAACATATTCAATACTTTATCCATTTTCTTAATATTATCTTAACGGTCATATTTAATTGATTTCATGCATCAGATGTAAATTAATATTTTTTCTAGACATATTTGGAGACCATATATTGATAGAACGAGGTTCGAGAAGGATTTCACATGACGTACTTACTCCTTTTGTCGGACCTCAAATATGATAGAGAAAAAGACCGAGGAATAAAGATAGATAGAGGAACATAGAAAAACAAAGGAGCGTCTAGAAGATAAATGAATTTCTAAAGAACAACAAGAAGAACACTCCAGTTCTTATACTGAATATCCAAAAGCATGACGTAGATCATTTTGAAGAACATATTCAAGGATGTATTGTAGTGGTTAAAAGAACCCTTGTACCAATAATTTGAACATCTCTGTACCTAGAAGCTAGTAATTAAAATTTGTGACACTCTGTTTTAGGAGGCAACATGTAGTGAAGAACAAAACCTTCATTTCCTCAACTCGAAGAAGTCAAGAGGTGACCTTCAAACACCCATAGCATTTTAAACTCTATCATAATTTATCTGCCTATACTGTCTTACTTATTTTAAATTTCTGAGCAGTGTGTGTTTGTTACAAACACACTGTCACCTGTGATTTAACTAGGGGATTTTCAAAATATTCACTCAAAACCATCTCACCTGTGTTTCCCATGCATAACTTTGGAAGAAGGCTTGTGTGGCTAGGTTGCTTGTTTTACCACGTAGAACTATGGTAGAGGTTGTAGAACCTGGATAGTTCGAAAAAACTATTGTAAACCCCGATATAGGTTGGGTATCAGGTTTATTTATACAAATTTCGTTGTGGTAGGTGATCACCAAGTGGAGAGGACTAGGTATCAGCATGAGACTGAACGTCTTGTTTATACTGTTGTGCTAAACCTCATTTGCTCTGTTTTATTGTATCCTCTAATTATATTTTTCAAAGACATAAAACTGTTTTTACATTGACTCAAATAGTTAGTTTTGGTTAGTGTGTCTATATGCTTAATTTATTAAAAATGTTTCAAAAGTTGAAATTGTGATTCCATTGATTCAACATAGGACTAATCAACCTTATAGAAACATGTTGAGAAATTAAACGTTTATATCTCTACTGCCTTAATTTTCTTGGCTGTTTTGAATTGGATGTTTTTTATCATAAATTTTTTTTAACAGAAATTTTAATTGGAACTCAATTAACCCCCTATTAAGTGTCCACTTCGACCAACATTGTCTATTAGGGGATTTTATTTTCATGTGTTCAAATTCTTTTAAACTATGATTTTAGTTGTATCTTGAAGATCTTAAAATATCTGTCATATCTAAATTTTCAATTCTTTAAATTCTATGTTACTATAAAAACTAGAGTTGAGGGTGCTGGTAATAACATGCCACCTTTCTTTAAAAGTAATAACTATACTGAGTGGAAACTAAAAATGAAAATGTATCTAGAGATAATGGAACATGAAATCTGGGATTCTATTGAATAAGAACATGTATTGTCTATTACTTCAGGGGACATATGATCTCAGTTGACTAAAGCTCTATATAATAATAACTGTAATGAAATGAATTCATTATACTATTCTCTAGGTGGGGAGGAATTCAATATAATATTGTCCTGGAAAACTGCATAAGAAATTTGGGATGATTTAGCTATTTCTCATGAGGGAAAAACTAATGTTAAAGAAATAAGAATAATACATATACTATTAAATATAATAATTTTAAAATGAATCTTGATGAAATTACTTATAAAATGTTTCTAAGGTTTAATTAAATACTAAATATTATGGGTCTTATTGGAAAACTGGTAGAAATTAAGGACCAGATTGTGAGAGTGCTTTGATGCTTACCGGACAGATGAAGAGGAACTTCAATTACTATCTGAGAATCTGGTGACATGAGAAAACTTATAGTGAAAGAACTAATTAGAAAGCTTATGATGTATAAAGAAGAACATAAAGTGAATCCAGAAGTATGAGAAGAACCATGGAAGAAGTCAGTAGCATTCATGACTTCAACCTCAAAGATCGAAGATAATGAAAAAGTTCATGTTTTTGAAGACAGTTACACTAGTGAAGAGTCAGATTCAGATAGTGATGAGGAGGTGGTACATCTTTCAATAAGAGTCAAAAAGATCTATCGAAGGAAGAAATTGTTTATGAAGTCAAACTACAAGGGGAAGTATTATAGTAATAAACAATGGAATAAAGACAGAAAATGGAAGGACATCTCAAATGAAATAATCTTCATTGAGTGAAAATGATGTGGTCATGTGAAAGCAGACTTCCTCAAGTGAAATTTAAGAAGAAATATGAAGATAAAGGAAATCGTTATAAAAATGATATGAGAGCTACTTTGAGTGCTTCATAATACCGCTCTAGTGGATCTCATGCTTTTGATAGTGAACAGAACAATCATTCCAACTTATGTTTCAGGATAGAAACATCTGTGGTAACACATAATTATTCAGTACATAATTCCTATTATTCTTGGAATAAGAGTGAGTCACATGATGATGAAGATATTAATAAGGAAGATCTATTTGAATATTGTTAAATGCTTGAGGATACCTTTATTGAGATCAAGGAAAAATATAAATCATTAAAGAGACAACATACTTTTAAATAAAATTATAAGTCAAATCGAGATATTGAAAAAGTTAAATTCTCCCAGCTGTTAAAAGATAACACTAAACATAAATTATCAAATGAACAATTAAAGAGAGATCGTGAGAAGTTTACGATAGGCAGAGATACCTTAAATCTATTTCTAGGAAAACAGATTGCACCCAAAATCTACAACTAGTCTAGGATATCAACTAAGATAAAAAAATTAGCAAAACCAAATTTCTTCCTAAATCTGGACAGTTCAAAGCTAGGTTTGGTTCTAGAACATCTTTTGAGAGACAATTTTCTAAAGGACCTAAAAAGTATTTATGCCTCCAAATATGTATGTTGATGTTAGGAAACCTATAAAGAAAACATGGTTTCCCAAAGATTTACTTTTTAACCACTCTTGACCCAAGAAAATATGGGTACCAATGTTACCCAATGCCTAATCAGTTTTGCAGGGAAGTTTCCTAAAGAGTTCCAATAAGACCTTTTGGTACTTGGATAGTAGATGTAAAAGAAATATTATCGGATATTATTCTTTCTTCAAGAGCCGAATCAATATTGATGGTGGACATGTAACTTTTGGTGACAATGCAAAGCAAAAAATCATTGGCTTAGGCGAGATTGGTAACCCTAATAAAATATAAATTTCCAAAGTACCTTTTGTTGATGGATTAAAGTTCAATTTACTTAGAATCTCTTACTTGTGTGATGATGGTTTTAATGTCATGTTTTAAAATGATGCATGTAATGTTTTTAACTCCAAAATGATTTATTATTCAATACCTGTAGAAATGAAAATGCGTTTGCTATTGATTTAAATTACATAGTCAAGAAAAATGTTTCTTGCTTAAATTATTTTAATAAGGTATCCTGGTTATGGCACAGAAGATTAGGACATTTCAATGTGCACTCACTTAGGAAACTGACTAGGAAGGGTTTAGTTAGAGAGATACCTAAATTAAAATTTCCACTTTACAAATTGTGTAATACCTTTCAAAAGGGAAATCAACCCAAAGCTTCTTTTAAAACAAATATCGAAGTCTCTACTTCCCATCCAATTGAGTTGGTTCACATGGACATGTTTGGACCATCAAGAGTTTCACGTTTAAATGGGAAGTACTAGTTTTATGTTCTTGTAGATGATTTTTCTAGGTACACTTGGGTATAATTTCTAGCTCACAAAAGAGAAGCATGTTCTTATTTTATAAAATAATCCAAGTCTGTAGAAAATCAAAGTCGACTTATAATTGAGACCTTGAGAAGTGATCATGGCCATGAGTTTGAAAATCCGAAGTTTGAATCTTATTTCTCACACAATGGAAATAGTCACAATTTCTCTCCTCCTATAACACCTCAAAAAAATGGTGTCGTAGAAAGAATAAATAGGACACTTCAAGTGATTTACCAAACTATTCTTAATGAGTATAATCTACCTATTTATTTTTTGGCTGAAGATGTAAATACAGCTTGTTATACCATCAATAGAGTCATAATTATACTTGTTCTAAAGAAGACCCCTTATGAACTTTGGAACAATAGGAAGCCAATGTTTAACTACATTATAGTTTTTGGCTGCAAAGTTTTTATTCTTAACACTAATGCCAATCTTGACATGTTTTCCTCCAAAAGTGATGAATGAATTTTCCTAGGATACTTAATCTCGTTTAAAGCCTTCAGAGTATTCAATTGGAAAACCACATGGGTGGAAGAGTCAGTTCATGTCAAACTTGACGAGACTGATCCACATGAACCCAAAACCTCTCTTCAATATCTTGAAAAGGATATGTCAATTCTGGACTTTAATGATAATGGTAGTGAACCCCCTATACAAGTAACCAGTTCTAGGAATTTTCCAGAATCTGTACCTATTGAGTCTGAACCTATAAGAAACCATGAGGAGTCTAGTTCAACTCTTTTTATAGGTATTAGAACTCTCACGTATCATCCTTTAGATGATATAGTAGGTGATTTAAATAGAGGGACACAAACTAGAGCTTCTCTGAGAAACAAGGTTGAACATCAGGATTTTATTTCACAACATGAACCCAATAATATTAATGATGCTATCAATGATGAATTTTGGGTAAAGGCTATACAATATGAATTAAATCAATTATAATGAAACAAAGTCTAGGGACTAGTTGAAAGACCTAAGGACACTTTTACAATAGGCACTAAATGAGTTTTTAGGAACAAAGTTGATGAGTCTAGAAATATAGTTAGAAAGAAAGCAAGGTTAGTTATACAAGGATATAGTCAAGATGAAGGAATAGACTATGAGGATACCTTAGGAGCTGTAGCTAGATTGGAGGCCATTGGGAAACTACTTACTTATTCAGCTCATCTGAATTTTAAACTCTATCAAATGGATGTCAAAATTGCTTTTCAAAAATGGGTATATAGTTGAGGATGTGTTTGTTGAAAAAACAACTTGTTTTAAAAATCCCCATTTTCCAAATCATATTTTTAAATTTTAAAAATCTTTATAAGATTTAAAGCATGCTCCAAGAGCTTGTAATGATAGGATCTTCTCTTTTCTTATTTCAAAAAGTTTTTATTAATGGAAGTGCTAATCATACTCCACATCTTAAAAGAATTTCCAAAGATGATTTGATAGTACAAATTTGTGTAGATGAAATCATTTTTGGATCTTCTAAAAATTCCTTATATACTAATTTTTCAAAAAAAATTCAAAATGAATTTGAAATGAGTTTAATGGGACAACATAAATTTTTCCATGGATTTCAGAATTTTCAAAATAAATATGGTATTGTTTTCAATACAAGTAAATATGTTAAGGATGTTTTAAAACGTTTTGGTTTGGATGGTAGTAAAGGTAGTGATACACCTATGAGTACCACTAATAAGTTTGATGTAGATGATGTTGGAGAACCAGTGGATCAATCCAACTACCGAGGTATGATAGGGATTCAGATCTACCTTATAGCTAGCAGACCTCACATTTTCTTCATTGTATGCATGTGTTCTCTCTTTCAAGATAATCCCAAAGAATATCATTTAAATGATGTTGAAAGGATTTTCAAATATCTCAAATATACTCCCAACATAGATCTTTTTTATCGAAGAAGACGATCATAGGATCTGATAATTATTCTGATGCTCACTTTGCGGGTTTCAAGTTAGATAGAAAAAACACCTTTGGAACATGTCATCGGTTAGTCAAGTCACTACTATGATGGTGTAGTATGAAACAGAATTATGTTGCATTATCTACAGCCGAAGCTGAATATATAGCTGCTGGTAGTTGTTGTGCTCAAAATATTTAGTTGAAACACACTTTAGTAGAGTATGGATATCAATTAAAATATGTCACTATAAACTATGAAAACACAAGTGCTATTAACATTTCTAAAAATCTAGTATCTCATGCTAGAAAAAAGCACGTTGATGTAAGACATCATTTCTTGAGAGATCATTATAAAAGAGGTGATATCACTCTGGAATTCAATGGTGCTGGACATCAATTGGCTGATATATTCACAAAGACTTTGATTTCAGAGAGGTAAAACTACATCAAACATGTATTGGGGATGATTAATTTAATTATAGGGAACCTCACCGTTGGACCTCACCATTGAACCTCATTGTTTGAACCTCACCGTTGAACCTCATTGTTAGAACGTCAACAGTGAACCTCACTGTTAGAACATCACTGTTGAACCACATCGTTGAACCTCACTGTTAGAACCTCACCGTTGATCCTCACTGTTAAAACCTCATTGTTGAACCACACTATCAGAACCTCACATTAGAACCTCAATGTTAGAACCTCACTGTTGAACCTCACTGTTAGAACCTCACCCTTGAACCTAACCATTAGAACATCACCGATGGGTACCTCATTGTTGTACTTTACCATTACTTCATATTTTATGTGGGAATATGAACTGTTTTATTATTATTAAATTTATCGATTTGTTTTTATATAAATTCATAAATGATAAAATTAGATCACAAACACATTTCGATCCACTCTATTCTTCACTCTCTAATCCATGCTCTCAAAATCCTTAAACCCTAACTTTCCACTAAACCCTCAAACCACTTCTAACCTCAATGGTAAGAGTCAAGCGACCTTCGAATGATGATGGAGATTCTCCAAGGCCTAAGATACCTTGAGCTAAGTCTAGTGGTGGCAGTAATATATCAACAGAGCCTGTTAATCCACCGCTGTAAAAGACGACAATTGTATCCGAAAAGGAGTTAAGCGGTGATTGGTTTCTGTCGAGAATATCCTTAGTTATAGAGGCACTAGAGGCTCAAGGTTGGGTGGAGTGCTTTGAGAATAATAATGGGCCATTTAAGCTGAGGAATTTCAAAGAATTATACGATTATCTGAAATTAGAAAATTCAGATGATGAGAACTTACTGGTGTCAAGAGTAAATAGAACTGAGGTAAGATTTTCATCTACTGAATGTGATTAATGTCTAAGGGTACTTCATGATTGTACCTGTGACTACTACTCTTGAGGGATTCTTCCAGACACTGAGATTTCTGGGTATGATAATGCTTTGGAATAACTGACAGGAAATGAGACCTTAAGGAAGATTATTGCTACTGAAATGAATGAAGAGGGTAGAATTTTTTCAAGTTTATAAAACATATGATAAGTCCCAGGAGAGGGGGCTTCTCTTTGTTGATGTAATAGAACATATTCATATTGTATTTACTAAATCATGGACATAATATCAACCTCTGTTGGTTGCTAATGGCTCAGTTAGAAGACATGACTAAGCCAAGCTCTAAATAAAATGCTCTATTTCATGCCAAACTGATTTCTATGATGTTGAAGGTTATGGGCATTGCAAAAGATAAAGAGGAAACAATTGTATCCAAGAACAATTTTGGTATCACTAAGATAATGTAAAAATTCATGAAGATCAGCTAGATTCCCTGGAGTAGATAATGGTTAAATGACGAAGAGAAGCTTTATGAGACGTTTGACCCTATAAATAATTCTTCTAGGCCAAAGGATATGAGGGATCCAGGTCTAGAATCCTAATGAGGTAGAACCTATTTATTTAGATGAAATAAGTAGAGGAGGTTGTGGAATTTTAGAAATAAGGTACTTCTATAGATGATAGGAGTGATCCTGATTTACCAGCCAGTCCTCTCGTTGGAATGATGGATTTTGGAGAGCCTAGTCCTCCAAGAGAGTTACCTAAGAGGAAATCTATCCTAAAGGATATTGAGGTTGAAGAAACCAGGGAAGAAGTGTATGATGAGGCTCATATCACTGTTAGAGATACATCAAATGAGGAAGAAGCTGCTGAATCTGGTTATTATGACCCTGAGGAACATGAGGCTACTACAGATAAGGATTGTGAAGGAGAGGAACTCAGTTTGAGTCCACTTTATGAGTCACTGAAAGGGCAGTGAGTGAATAGGAAGAAGAAGTTTCATCTACTTCCCTTGCTATGGAAATTGTGGATGACTTAATAGAAGCAGTGGCTCACTCTACTGGTGAGTAAGTTGATCAAGTAACAATAGCTATCGAGGTTGCAATGCTAGAAGAAGTAGAAATAGTTGCCCAATAGGTATCTCCAAATGAGGGGAACATCCTATTGCCAAATTGTCAGTATCTTCTGTGCATTACATTGAAGGATGGACTAAGGACCCTCAGTTTATGATGTTTAGACTATATTACGATGATTCAGAAGATGAAATGACCAATAGAATACCTTTAGTTTTAAAACTCATTTTAGTACCTCTAGAAAACTCTTTCCCTCAAGGCTATGTTAGAAATCCAGACCATGAATCCTTAAAATCTGACCTATAGAAAATGTCTAAGGATAGTTCCTCTGATATGGACAAGGTTGTTGCTCTAGTTCAGGTGCATTCATCATCTGAGTTATCCAAAATACACACCAGTATTCACTCTGATCTTCTTTAGGAAGTAAGGAATTGTTAGAGTCAAATAAGTGAGTTGTCTGAATCTATGGAACATCTGAAACAATTAGTGGTGAGCTTGAATTAACTTCTAACTTCTAGAGTTCAAGTGGAAAAGAATATTCAATATGTCAAAAGTGTATTGCAGTAGTTGGTAACAGTGTTTGAGGATTTTAATATGTCCATGGAAACACATGTGAATGGTCAAGATGATGATGTAAAGAGGTTGATCAGTGGTCTGACTAAATCCTTTAAAGATACATTAGCTTTCTCTCTGGAACCACTTGGTGCATATGCTTCCACTTCAACCTATCCTATAATTGACATTGAAGCCTTTATATCCATTGTTAGAGAAGAAGTGGAAAAGATCTGTGGTGCTTGTACTTCAAACTCTCAGATCATTTCTATTACCAGAGAAATTCATACGCTTGTGGGAAATTATTTAAGGGAAGCTGCTCAAGATCAAAAGGACATCAAGGAACAAGATGGCTTTTATTAAAAATGGTTATACACTGAGCATCAAATAGATGGACACTTCATGTTGCTGTTGGATAACTTGAGGATTCCACCTGTCAGTCATGCAATTAAGGATCAAGTGAGCAAGCTTCGAGAGGAGACTCCTGCCTTTGAAAAATTTATTGGAAATAAGTATTACTTTATCTCATTTACGGAGAGATTTGGTAGCATCATTATGGAATTGAGTAATCATCTACTAACCTTCTTCCATGTGGACTGTACAACCATTGTTGTTCCTCCACCATTACTTTCTGGCTCCACTACCTCAGCCTTGACCAATGATGCTCCTTTGAAGTCTCATTCTCAAGCCATCAGATGCTTGAATCCAATGATTCCTCAGAGAGTCACTACCTCCAGAGGCATTGAAGATTCTTTTGCAGCTTCTCCTATCATCCTTGATTCTATCCCTCGGCCTCATTATCTTCAACCACCTACAGACCCTCCCTCTTCTTCTTCCAAAGATAAGGATTCATTACCTATTTATGATGTGTATCAGTGTGGTTGTATCTTTTGAAAGGGATTTTATATCTCCCTTTGAATCATGTAATAATCATTCATTAATACAAATATTATATTTTGTCTCTTATTGTATTTATTTATTCTAATAACAAATGGGAAGAAAATACAACACCTATTTATTTTATTAACTTACCTCTCATTTTCATTATCTCTGATCATATTATAATTATTCTAATGTTCAATGTCATAATTTATGATTATGAAAAATGGGGAGATTGTTGGATTCACCTATTTTGATAATCCCAATCATGTTTAATTTTATAATATCTTATTGTTTTGAAAATCTATTTCAATATATTTTTATCTCATTACATTGCTAAAATCAGTTTACATTATAAAAAATTCTAAGTCAAAGGTCACTGTTGAAGGTTACTATTATGAGGTCACTGTTTTTGGCCAATGTCACGGTCACCATTAAAAAACCTAGAGCTAAACCTTACTGCTTGAATTCATTGGTGAAAATTTCACTGTTTAAGACCTTACTGATGAAGGTTACCATTATAAGAGATACATTTGTAAAGTGACTGTTGGTACTCACTAGTTCAAGGTCACTTTTGTAAAGCCTACCATTGTAGTACATATCAAAGCATACAGATGCGGAGTAAATGTGATAGGTCACTATTGTGACAAGGCTGTTGTTACAAAGAGTTTTTGTTAGAAGTACACTATTAGACTTATTATTGGAAGTCTACTATTAAGTAGTCAACGATGGAAGATCTCACTAGTAAATCCTACCATTGGACAATCCTACTGTTGGAAAAGTCTTCAGTTGGTAAGCCTACCGTTGGAGAAGTCTACCGTTGGAAAATCCTACCACTAGATACGACTACTTTTAGAAGTCTAATGTTGACTAATCTTGTAGTTAAAGATGCTACAGATTGACAGGCTACTGTTACCAGTCTACTATTAACATATTCAATACTTTATCCATTTTTTCAATATTATCATAACAGTCATATTTGATTTATTTTAGGAATCTATTATTAATTAATATTGTTTGAAGACATATCAGGAGACGATATATTGACAGTATGAGGTACGAGAAATATTTCACTTGATATGCTGACTCCTTTTGTTGGACCTCAAATATTAAAGAGAAAAAGATTGAGAAAGAAAGATTGATAGAGGCACAGAGAAAAAAAAAGTCCGTCTACAAGATAAATGCATTACGGAAGAACTAGAAGAAGAACACTCTAGTTCTTATACTGAAAATCCAAAAGCGTCATGATGATATTTTTGAATAACATATTCCAGGCTATACTACTATAGTTAAAAGAACCCTTGTACCATGAAATTGAACATCTAAGTACCTAAAATCCAATACCTGAAAGTTGTGACACTCTATTTTTGGAGACAACTTGCAGAGAAGAACAAAACCTTTATTTACTCAAATCCAAGAACTCCAGAGCTGGTCTTCAAACACACAGAGCATTATAAATTCCATCCTAATTTCTATAGCTCTACTATGTTCCTTATTTTACATTTCTAAGCAGTGTGTGTTTGTTACACACACACTGTCTCCTGTGCATTAACAAGGGGATAATGAAAATCACCACTCAAAACTCTCTCACCTTTTGTTACCCTTGCATAACTGTTGAAGAAACCTTGTGTGGATTGGTTGCTTGTTTGACCACGTAGTGCTATGGTAGATGTTTTAGAACCTGGATAGTTTGTAAAAATTGTTATAAACCCAGATACAGGTTGTGTATCAAGTTTATTTATACAAACTGCTCAGCAAAAGTTGATCACCTAGTGGACAAGATTAGGTATTGACTTGAGACTGAACATCTTGTTTATATTATTGTGCTAAACCTCATATACTCTGTTTTATTGTATCTGCTTATTATATTTTTCAAAGATTGAAAATAGTTTTTACATTCACTCTAATAGTTGGTTTAGGTAAGTGTGTATATATGCCTAATTCAGTAAACTTGTATCAAAAGATGAATTAGTTTTTGCATTGATTTAACTGAGGACTAATAAACCTTAGGGAAACATGTTGAGAAATTAATCATTTATGCCTCAACCTCTTTAATTGACAGGGATGTTTTGAATTGTGGGATTTTTATCATAAATTTTTTTAACAGATATTTTAATTGGAACTCAATTCACCCCCTATTGAGTATTCACTCTGACCAACACGTGTGCCTATAAATATATGTATACATATTTATATTTATTCAAATATTTTATGTATTAATATATATATTAACATTTATATACATATATTATAATATATAGATAAAAATATATATCTTTTTGTCAATAAATACATAAGTATATATATTATACATAAAGTTTATAGGTATATAAATAATCATATAATATCATTTTTAATAAAATTTATATAATTTTTTTTATAGATATTGTTTATATAATTCCAAATATATTTTAAACACAATTATGTTTACATATTTATTTTTAAAATTAATTTTTTGTTCGAATATATATTCTGTAAATATATGTGTATATATTTAATTATAAATAATAGTAAAATATGAAAAATTATATAATTTTAACATCATAATATTAATATTAGGGTAATAATTAAGAATTAATTGAGTCTCCAAAATAATGTTAAGAATAATCCTGAAAGAAGGATGGAATTCAATGGAATGTTAAAAAATGGGGGTACCCCAACAAAACAATTCTATTTTGGTAGACGTTAGGGTGTTTTTGACCAAAAAATGGGGGTTCTTATGGCCACCTCAACATAGATCATTCTGTGTTTTTTGATTTGATATGTGGTATATCTCAGAAAGACATGCCAATCAAAAGTTATGGCCGTTTGAATTTTGAGTAACATTTTAAAATTAATTTAGGTTGTTTTTTAATTTTTTGGATAATTTTAATCATTAAATTTATATTAATATAATATCACTCTATAATAATGGGAAATTTATAAATTAATCTTAAATTTTTATTTACTTTTAATTAATTATTCACGAAATATCTTATCTATTAATTGTAAATGTTTATTTCTCCTTATATAAAATATAATTTTTAAAATTTCTAATAATTATATAAATATAAATATAATTATATATTATTATATAATTTTAAATGTTAAATATCTTTTTTAAGAAGTAAACATCTTTTTAGAGAAAAAAATGGTTTTAGAACATAAAAATTACATTTTTTCATTATTTTTTAGTACTGCTAAAGGATAGCGGTGAATAAATCCAATTATATGGTAGTGACATTAGAAGGTGTTCCAAGGACTATATAATTAATTTATTCATTAAAAAAATTTTCATTTTAGGGGATGAACATATAATTGGGAAATATGACCCATCAAACCAAACTCATATTCGGGATTGATTTAGATACCTTAATAGTGTATGTTTAAGACAAGGTCCTCTTGTTAATGACCAGAGGACTCAATATCGTATGGAGGATCACTTGAGAGTGACAAAAATATATTCAGAGGAAAACTGATAAAAATATTTTTTTCAATTAGTTCCATAACAAACATTGCATCGGTTCAATAATAGTTAGGTAATATTTATACAAATAATATTTACAAACAATACACAAAAAAATATTAAAAAATAGCACTGATAGACATAAACCACAAATAAGAATACCAGAAAAAATTCTAAAAAATATTAAAATATACTATAAAAATAAAAATAACACTCGGTTCTGTCCACCATCTGGTTGATCCACTTCTTCCTCTCTAGGGGCGTGGAGATTTCCAAAACACTCCTTCAGGGTTCTCTTATATCTATTTTTTTCGTGATTCTTTTCTTGTTTTTTACTATAAAAATTGTTTATATTGTTTTGTATCCTCTTCAATTATATTTTGGGGTTTTGATATGTTTGGATTACCTAACTATAAGAATATTCACATTAAAGAACACACATTGTATGTTGTCAATTGTAATTCCCAATATAATCACGAGGGTTGTGAAATCTTGTGTTGTAACTAAATATTTAACCATTCACAACAGGAATTATAATTTGAATTTTTTTTGATAGAGAGCATCATTGTTAATAAAAAACAATGAAAATGAAATAATATTTTACACCATACATTTTTTTATATTAAATAAATTTTATCAATATTTTTCATTTTTTGTCAAAAGTCTAATATTTTTGGCACATATTCGTTATTGATTTCTTATCAATAATTACTCATTTTCTAATATCGATAGTTTATATAGTTAAATCAATTTTATAAGTATATATTAAATATTTAATGAATTTCATACCCCATAAAACCAAAATACACATATATTCATAGAGTTTACAATATACACCACAAATGTACTCATTCACAACCCCATCCCCCAAAGACACCCATCCTAGGATGATTGGGAAGAGAGAAAGATAATGAACCTCAAGTCACATCTTTAGTATGGAATGGGTTATCGACTATAAATAAGGGTATATAAAATTCTCACACATAGAAGAATTTACCATAAATTCTATTATAAGGATCATCAGATAGTACGAAACCCATATAGAATCTCCAAATCACAAAAGAGAAAGGAAACCAGATCCATCATGTATTTCATGTATAATATAAAAAATTAGAAATAAAGTCTCTAAATAAATATAAAAATGTATCCTTAAGGAATTGAACAAAAAAATATCTTATTTTTGGGCTAGTAATGACCATATCGGTTATTAAAATCATTTTCAAATCCAAAAAAAAAAATTTCTATAAATATTGGGAAATAATAACATGTATACTCTGTAAGATCACAACCAAGGTCTCTCATGAAAATGTGAAAAGAGTATACTAATGAATCATTTCACAAATAGTAGAAGCAATATGAAGCTTGATAGTCCAACTATCCCATCCCACCCACACTATGGCACACTCACCCAATAACACGTCCATGTATAATAATATAATAAGAATTATACTGATAATGGAAACCCCACACTACTTTTCCATTGATTTTCTGCTCTCATGCCTCAACATCTTACATCCTAGCGGTCCCATACCTTCTATAATAATCAGGTCCAAATACACCTGGGTGATGACAACGTATTCCACCAAAGTCGCATAGGTACACACATCATTCCATGCACCCCATAAAAGATTTCATCACATCCATATCCTTCTACAACCACTACAATATTACCAAAATAGTAGGGTATCATGACCATCCAGGACATAAACATCATTCCATATTCCTACCCTATATAACCCCCACAATGAAACATCTCATCCTCTCATCAATCATCACCTCTAGTGAATTTTTTTCTTATATCCATCATAACTCTTGTGTATCAATCTCAACTGGAAGAAAGAGTGGGGAAGAGGGGGTATCCAACCATCTATACTCAACATCCTAAATATTTGATAAAAACACCCATAACCTAAAAACATTGCATGTTAGTGTAAACACATGTCTTAGGTGAGGTGCATATAAAAATTACATAAAAGTGTATGATATGTAGACAACAATAATCCCAGTATAGAGGCTCATAATAAGAGAACAATAATATCTCACAACATCACCACAAAGTATTACAACCTTTAACCATATCATTGGAAACTATAAAAATCATCAAACCCCACAAAATTTTCAAAAAAATAAAAAAAATTTCCTTTTCCAAATCAACTAATTTCCAAAATTTCCATTTACTTGGAAATAATCATTTAAAAATCTCTTTCATTTCTTATTTATTGAATACCACTTAAAACAGCCTTCTTAATTTAATTCTATGTGTTTATTATTCATTCCAACCACTTCTATTTTAGCTTCATTGTTAACATACAATTAAATCACTAAGAGGAAACAAACACAATAAATAACATCACAACCTGTCCATCTCATGCAAACAAACCATACTTCACAACCACTCCACATCACCACCAACATAAATCTCATTTTATTTTTAACAAAGGCCAATAATCATAATTACGTCATTATTTTCTAGGGTATTATCAAAAAACTGTGAGATTATATTGGATTTTTTTAGCCTGTTATAAATTATTATCCTTCGTCATGTGCGGTTAGTTTAGTAAAACAATCAAAATGAGGTTCACAAATTTCAACATCCTTAGGAACACATCAATAACACTATAAGTCAAATTTTTAAAAACCACAATCATGCATAACGAAAAAGGAAAAAACATAAGAAATAGAGAGAAATCATCTGATACCTTCCCAATTATTTAATTATAATTAATCTAATTAGTTATATTTTCTATTCATATTAGTAAATTCTAGCTAAAGGGAGAAAAAAAATATTTTCACTTGTACACATAAATAATGAGAGAACAAAGGCTCACCTTACTTGATTGAATATTCATAGAGAAACACCACTCACAAATGATGAAATTAGAGAAACAACCCCACCAATATCGACGAGGAAGTAACCAAAACATATAAAAAACAATCATCCATCAAAACCCACCAAACCAATTCCCAAAACAGATCCTTCTCCAACTGCAGTCCTCTTAGAAACGATGAATCTATGTATAATAGGAATTTTATAGGATGGTAGATTATACCTCACTCTTACATACATGCTCTAATGATCCTAGGGGTAGAAATTCATAATGTAATGAATAAATATAGATGGGTAGTTCTAGAAGTCACTGATATCTCCAAGGGATAACATGGATGTACTTTTAAGGAAGATATTACTCCCAATTTATAAGTTTAGTCTACAAGACTCCACCATGACATGGTGATCAACCATAACAGTTGTGGTGGCCGTAGTCAAATAGAGATATGGATCTCATGTTACTATTTCCCCTTTCAAATATGTTTTAAAAACCATATTTTACCACCTCAATGGTATAGAACATAGCATGGCCCAAGCCATAGTGGTTACTCCATCATCTTCCACATCTAACCACCATGACAAGAAGCAATGTATTTGGTTGGTTTCCCCTCACCATTACCTAGGATATATCATGGTTCCCCAATATGTCTCACACTACATTGGGTTCTATAGTAATGCATGTTTTACATAGGGAGGTATCTCGACAAAAAAGACCTTTACCAAGCCCACAACCTAGGCATGGTGACTCCAATATTAGCATAAGACCCTATATTAGACAATAAAACACCCTCCCGCACCTTCTCAAAACCAATAATCCACATAAAATCACAATTAAAATGTATACTAAATATTGAAACCATTATAGAATACACCTACCAAATAATTATCATCCTCTAAAATAAAAAATGATCCCCTAAAATAGAATGAGTAGGTGTCCAAATAACCAGCCCATTATTCCTCTCATAGGTCTCATTACCCATATAACAATGCCAATATCTCACACTATGCACAAGCCACCTCTCAATCATAAAACTATCTGTGTCAGGAAGTTAAACTCAATATAGACCATGCCTATGAGTACCCCACCTTCACATAATACTACCCTAAGAACAAAATTAAATGAAAAACAACCCCCATATCAAGAATTATCCGATTTGGGTGACACTAAATCTTACCCATTATTATAAAATGTGTTATAAATATAATAGGTCTTGATCGGGAAAGGGTTTTACATTGTTATATACTGGAATCCAAAATAGAAAACATTTGTAGGGGGAATAACATCTCCATAATGAACAAGATTCATACATCACATCAATAAAGAAAAAAAGTAAAACTAAAAAAATAGGGTACTAGGAATGAATCTGCAACTCAGGCTCCCATGTACATTCATCTGATCCTATATGCCCTCACAACACATGAAACTAAAGAATGGATCATCTACATGGAAACTTCTATTCCTGATCTTATATCTCTATTGGATACTCCACGAACATCATATCATCCTCAATATCAATATCCCCCAATTCAATGACATTAGATTCATTGTGAATATATCTATAGAGCTAGAAAACTTGAATGATGATATAGAACCTATCTGACTACTATGGGAGAACCAATTGATATGCCAATGAGCCAACATAACCCAACATCATGAATGGTCCAATGAAGTAGGGGGAAATCTTTCTCCCCACAAAAAACAATTGTCACCACAGATTAGGGAAACATTTTAGAACACATATTCCTAACCACGAACTCTAAAGTCTTCCTCCTATGGTTGTAATGAGATTCATTTCATTTTTGGGTTGCCTTCATGAACTACCTAATCCTTCTCTATCATTATCCACACAACATAAGGACTTATAATAGATTACTCTCCATCCTCAGTCTATACAGTTGTGACTAATAGGACTTCCCATACAATTCCTTAATGGAATCCACGATAATATATTATTTGTAGCATCTATTATAATAATACTCATCAAAATGAAAGGTATTTTCCTAGGATCCCACAAATTCCATGTTTCATTCTTGCAACATATCCTCCAACATTTAGGGATTCAACTATATATGTCTATTCATCCAAGGGTGGAATGTGGTGTGGCAGCAAAGATGAGTGTAAAAAAGATTCTTTCTATCCTATCGAGAATTAAATGGTATAACAAGAACCTGAAGATGAGATTATGGACCTCAAAATCCATTCATCCACATGGAATCACCCATATTCCACAATACCAAAACATTCAAAAACCATGATTCTTTGATTTGTGGGAATTGTGCTGACTTTATCATATGAACCATGATTTTCTAGATAACATCATGTCATCACTATTACTAGGGTATTATTATGATCAAATCCATCAAGATGACTTTGCACTTCCAATTGATTATATCTAGGGATTTCATCAAAACATTTGGAAGACAATATTTTTCCATTACCTAACAAAAAACAAGAGACATATCCATGAACTCTTCCATTTTCCCCATCATCCCATCCCACCAAAACTATATATGCAAACTATGGTACATATTATATACTCATGGTTGTAATAATGAAGGTGAGTTGTGAATCATAAAAGGGACGTCATAATTCATCATTATTTGGATGAACAACTTCCACTGAAACAAAATCATGTTACAACCATTCATATATCACACATATAGGGAATCCCCATGGAAACATGATCACCCATGACCACTTCCTTTGAGTCTCCTCATTAAGACTCATCCATATACTACACTAGAGAAGGTTATATTTTTATATGATATAAGAAACCTCTACCATCATTCATCCCAAAATCTTGTGGCATGACCATAAACTCATTGATCACTCCCTAAAGATCCCTAGACTTCTAAACAACATCCCTTATTTGTTTCCCACTCAGTTCATCAACAATGAAAATATTATTTCATAAGGTGAAAGAGATCTAAAATTTGTTGTAATGAAGAATTTCCAACAACCTCTATTGCCTCAAATTTATGTCTTGCTGAGTGAAAATAATCCTAAATATCTTGTAATTAGTGATGCATATAAAGGGTACTCCAATGAGTAAATTTCTATACAACATAATTAAAGAAATGACATCCACTATCTCCAGATCATGGGTTTCATAGTTTCAATTGTTTTGACATAACATCCTAGACACATAAGAGATCGCCACATTCTACTACATAAAAGAATATCTTAATACCAAATGGGGGCATCACATAAAACCTCAAACATCCCCCTTTATTATGGAAACCAAAGCACCATGTCACTGATCCATCTCCTCTTCAAGTAGTCAAACACTTATTGAATCATATTCGAGATGAAATCCTGGTCTTTCAAATTCATATAAGTCAATAGGGACCCAAAATTTGATAAATCAGACATGGAACTCTAGTAATATCCTGTTATACCCAGGATGCTACAAACATCATCCATATTCTTTATTACTACCAATGAAACAACTACATTGATCTGTTATGGGTCCACAGACACACATTATAAGGATTCCACATACCCAAGGAAATTGACCTCATATATTCAAAATCTATACATAGACACCTTTCAATATAGTTGGAGGCGTAAATGACTTATATGAAAACTCTATGATTATTAACATTCTCCAACTTTGACTATGATTATTTTAATATGTCATCAATAAAAAATAACTACAAACTATTCAAACAAATTGGGAAACATATATTTCACAAGTCCACTGAACAGAAATGTATGGTTTGTGACTCTATATGGCATGACCACAGACGCAATGTGTCCATACCTAAACCTAAAGAAAATAATAGGAATTTATTACTCCTTCAGCATTAACTGATGATATCCGGAACATTGTTCAATCATAGAAAAATGACTAGCTCCATCTAAATAGTGAAAATGAAATTAAATCATTGAATGAGGGTATTGATTTTTTATCATCACCTAATTCAAACATTTTTTGTCTATAGAATTTGACTACCATCAACATTCATGGGGAAAAAAGTTGGAGTACCCCACAATGAAACACTGGGATGGATGAAACCACTCTACACTAGGTCATATATCTTATTCCTCAACTCCCACAACTCAGTGGGTTCTATATTGTAAACAGAAATAGAAATCAAATAAGAAGATGAATATACATTTTTCAGAAACTCAATGTCACATCATGGGTGGAGTGTCTCAGCCTCCTTAAGGGATCGAAACATAATTTCCTTAACAAATATGGGATTTTCCACCTTGCCAGTTCCCACTGACTTTACCTACATTTCCACAATTATGGAATGAAGGGGCTCCACACACCTATTACCCATCCGACACCCCCAAAAATAAAAACTACACTCTGATTATCCATATCATAGAATGAAATCATCCAATGGAAGAAAAAAATAATTTAAAATAATATAGTACACCAAAATTATGTTGACTATGAAATAGTGTGGTTTTATATTTCTCAAAAAGAGAACTCGACAAGATTAATGATACCCCATTGTCATCTTACACCCCTAAGACACAAAAAATAAGAAGGTATTTCATATGAATAGGCTAGTCAACACTGGGTAATGAGAATAATATCCACACCTAGTCCGAACGCATAGACAAAGGTAGGCATAATGGAATGTGAGGGTCCTCTATCGAACAATGGAATATAAAGGGTAGACAATATTCAAATAACACCTATGACAATATATGATCCCTCAAGTGTCTATAACTATAATGAATAAGATTTTTTGTACCAAGATCCTTTTTCTCATTACTAATGGATAGGTTTATTACTAGGTACCCGATAAAGCAGTCCATTATGGGGATGAACTCTACTATCTATATCTCATATCATTAAAAAAATAAATAGCAGTAGCATCCATTTCTACAAAGTATCAGTTTGGAAACCCAAAAAAAATATCATACCAAGGAATTTAGACATTGATCTTGATTTTGACCATCACCCCCACATATATATCTCCCAAATGGAAAACCATTGGAAAATTATTGGAAACCAGTAACCCCAAAAATATTTCTACAAGATGATCGTTTCCAACTGCCTAGTAGTCCAAAACCTCAAAGTTCATGGCATCTGAGACAAACTATAAACAACCCTTATCCTTGAGTAACATTGCTGGAACACCCATCACGATATCTATCCTTAAGATAGAATATTATTTATCACCTAAATTTTTTTATCTTCCTCCAAATATTTCAGCCACATATATTGAGTGACTACATACTGGATAGATGGACATCATTACTCTTCAAGATGTAACACATGGGACTCCTCCCTGGGGAAAAGGATTCGGGGGAAATAAAAAAGTTCATTAAACAATATATCTATATTCCACAAATACATACTCTCATATCGAAGTGGAATCATCTCCTTAATCTTTACTACCATTATGGTAATCTATAATAATACTACTAAAAACCCCTTCTATAAATATTCCCATGAAACAATTTCCTTATACCAGTCTCCAAGATACGTCATCCACTAATGATGCACAAGATCCCTCGTCTAAATTTCTGCTAACAGAACCCAAAACTCATCAAAAGCATAGATTAAAACAAAAGAGATCTTAATATCATATGATTATCACTCCCTCTTAAGATTAGAGATACCCCCTTATAATTTTTTAACCACTTCCACTTAAAAGAACACAATAATTACTTTAATGAATCATCCTCCTATGTTAGTTTAATCCTTTGATGATCAAAAATATCATCTTTTTTAAACTCTACAAAGTATTTTAATAATCATGGTGACCATGAGTCAACCTTAACATACAAGGAGGAACCCTTAGTGCACTATCACAATTGTTTATTTAGGTTTATAAAATTCATTAATTTTAATTTCATAGGAATACCGAATTTAGATATGAATAAAAAAATCATGATTCATTAACCTCTTTAAGGCCTCTACACTGAAATCAGCACAACATCACATGGTTCATTGTCAAAATCAGTATCCATGCACTGGATCATGGGGGGCATTAAAATATCATGTCTTATCTGGTCTCCCTAGACTATGTCACACACTAAGATCAACTAGAAAAATTTCCCTACCAATCAATGAAATATTCATAGTTCCTAACCCAATCTCTGACCAATATCTCAACCTAACATTGATACCACACTTTCACGACCACCTCCCCCTTTAGGAACCCCTCTTATGGTAGAATTGAAGGGGGTAATAATGTCCCAAGATTCCCACCATCAGTAGGCCTCGAGTTAGTGGCTCGCATTGGGGATATATAACAATCTCATGCATAGAAGGCATTTCTCTCAATTATACTATTAGGATCGTGAGATATAATGAAAGAAAAAATCTATCTCAGAAATGAAAAGTTAAAAAAACATCCCCAAATGATTGTATAATGTTAAAAAATACAAATAGTGCCTCTAAATAAATTCCTTAAAGTTTTTCTAAGGTAGAAACTCAAAAATAGCTCTGAATTTTGAGCTATTAATGTCTATATAAATTTCTTAACTCAACCCATAAACTTGGAAATGTTTTTATATATGTATGGTGGGCATAAAATGTATAAAAATTAAAATCATACTTAAGTAATCACTTTCACATGTGAAAAGGTCATACTAATGCAATAGTAGAAAAAAATTTAACCACCATGTAGCTTGATAGGTCCACTAAAATCTGATATTCACCATGGCACTCTAACTAATTAACGCATCCATGTGAAATAATATAATAATAAGAATATCAACAAATGGTATACTGCACCACTTTACCACTGATTTTTCCCACTCATTCCACATCCCCATGTATCTCAACACTCCCATCATACTATAATAATCACGATCAGTTATATATAGGTAAACACATAATATCCCACCCACAGAAACATGGGAGACCACATCATTCCATGCACCCCATTAAACTTTTAATCACATACAAATTCTTCTAAACAAATTTTCATTTATGTAGAATTATAGTGACTCATGAAAATGAGGGACATAAACCTAGTTCCCTCCCAAAACCAGGCATGACCCCCAGTATGAACCACCTTATCCTCTATTCAACCATAACCTCCAGTTCACTTTTGACTTTAACACAAAATAGAGCATGTGTATTAATCTCACCTATAAGAGATAATAAAAAAATAGAAAATCCATATATCATTCATTTCAATCCTTGATATTGGAAAAACTCTTACAACATGAAAATTTCGGGTGTTTCTATAAACACATGAATTGAGTGTGGGGTATTGAGAAACTACATTTAAATAGATAATAGGTAGAGAACACACAAGACCAACATAACGATTCATTGAAAGAAAACCAAAATATCCCACAATATAATTATTATGTCTCACATATACTCCCATTATCACTACCACCTCCAAATTCATAACAACACACAAACAAGAAACACAAAAAACATTCTTCATCCATTAAAAATAAACCCATTTCCACATTTTATAATTATAAAAAATTCTTCATTTGTGAAGAAAATTAATTTCATTTTTAATGAAAACCATATGAACCATGATTCCCACTTCAATTCTAGGGGTTTATTAATCATTCTAACCCATTCAATTTAAGTTTCTTAATTAACATACCATTTCATAACTATTATAAAACTAACAGAACTCAATGCAAGACATGTCATATATATCCTTCCAACAAACCCTTCTTTACAACCACCCAAATCACAACCACAAAACATCTCATTTTAGATTAAACAAAGTAATTTAATCCCAATTAATGCATAAATTTTAATGGAATTCTCACAAAAAACCAAGATTCCATGTGAATCCAATTTATAAACTAGATATATGTTCTTATAATTTTCCATGTCTGGTGATTTGAATCAAAAAATAACATGGAGGTTCACATATTTCAACCACAATAATAATACTCAAATCTCAATATAACTAGAATTTGGGAAAATAGTAATCATTTACAAACATATAGTGAAAACATCACAAGAAAAACTCAAATCTCATATGATTACTCACCTCCTATTTAATTTCAATTATGGAAATTAATTATCTTAATTAATTTGATACATTACATATACTCAAATGAATATAGAATCATGATATGTTGACTTTTAAATCTAAAAATGGAGAGAATGATTGATCCTCTACCTTGATTGATCGTTAAAAGATAACAAATCATAACTATGGATGGAACAAGAGATCCAGACCCACCAATCTGGAAGGAAAAGAATACCAAAACCTATGAGAAGAAGGATACTATAAAACTACACTCAAACTAATCACAAAATAGAGCCTCATACTGTTGGTTACCATTTGTAAAAGAAGATGCAAAGAATAATTGGAAAGAGAGAAGAGGGAATATTGTATATTTATATCCATAATTTTTTATATAATTATCATTGTGGTTATGATTAATAAATGAATTAATGAAGATGGATAGGGAAGTCCAAATATTTTCGAGAGCTCTAAGGGGGAATGTGAAATTAAAATTAGAGAAGTGTTGACTCCTCCTTTATAGGGGAATTTTTTTGGACTCCATCACTATGTAATGAATAGTCAAAAAGCCCGTAGTGGCTCAGGTAAAAGGGAGATTCAGATCTATCATTGTTGTTTCCCCATTTTTCATGCATTTTAAAACCCAAAATAGACAACCTCCATGGCCAGGACCATGGTTTTTTGCAATCCATGATGGTTCCTCCTTCATCCTATATGGCCAACCCCTATGGCGTGGCACTATCTGTATAGTTATTTTCCCCTTACCAAATCCAAGGCTACAATGTAGTGATCTCTAGCCTTTTTTAGATAAGAGATCCCCCAATAAAAAACTCTTTTACCACATATATCATTGGCTATTTCAGAGCTTATTGTTTCACATAAGAATGGATCTTGGATAACTCAACATTCTACATACCCACCCCTAGGGTGCAATGACTACAATAATGGCCCAAGACCCTATTCTACATTCCAAAACAAGTTGAAACTCCACATCTCGACCAGAAAGGATCGGTAAATAATAATGTAATGCCTAGTCATTTCTGGATGATTACCTAAACATATATTCACAAGTACTCATTAACATAATTATTAATCAAAAATCAACATGGATTATTATTTCCAATCATGACTAGAAAACATCAAGATATCCCATAAAATCCAACCAACATATTCGTAATGACATGTTCAATTGTTATCAACACTTTCAAGTATAAAGAACTTCATTCCACAATCAAGGTCATTCATTATTGACACTATAATGACTTATAAACTACCTCCCTATGTCCCACTAAATCATTATCAACCCTATCACATTTGGAATTCAACAACACTATCACACTAATCAATGTCTAATAATCTATGAGATCAACAAAAACATATTTAGGCAATATAATGTAACCATGAAAATAAGAAAAAAATTAATATTGATATATTTTTATTTCATACTTGTATTCCGATTTAATTTAAATAAAATAAAGTATTAATAATTTTAAAAAATTAATTATGCATGAAAAGAAAATTTCACTTCAAAAAACCCATAGTAATCTCATATAAAACAAAAAAAATTGAAGATTAAAAATTAACACCCTATGTTGGGTTGTAGATAAGATGTATTTGACTATGAAAAATATATCTCATCATGAAAAAATAATTTTACAATAAATATAAAATCTTTATTTCTTTTTGGAAGAAGGTAAGCATACAAAACAAAGTAAGGATAAAGAAAACAGAACTTGAGAAAATCATTGTGTGCTTATATTGACACATATATATATATATTGGTTTTAATAAACACTAAGAATAAACAAGACATATAAGTCAATATATCAATTTGAAAAATTAATTATTCAACTCTAATAATATGACATCCCAAAATAGGTATTGTAGATCTTCATGGACAAGGGTACATAAACCCCCACACTACTAAGTCTGATGAAAAAAATGAAAACTCATGAGTCATGCATAACTAATAGAAAAATAATAAAACAACTACATGGAATGATTATCCCTAATAATACTAAAAAATCATTGAAGTTTAATAACATATCATATGCAGTTAAAGAAGTATTCCAATGTGGCCCACTTCACGGTTCTAGAATATTCGTTTGTAAAAATCTCGATTGATCCACTAAAGTGGAACTAAATTTGAATAAATCCATATCTAAATAAAATATAAATAAATTTTATAGGTTCATAAAATCCAATTTTTTCCATATTAATTACGTCTAAATTCTCCATAAATAAAAACTTCAAAAACCTGGATTCTAATATTAGTGGGGTGAACAAATCCCTACTCAAAAATAGGAAAAAAATATCAATGAAACCCCGTCTAATAGTAAAACATGAAACCCACCAAAACAAGTATTAAATATTATAAATATTTTAATATGAACTAAAAAATTACCCCTCAACTACCATTGTGACCATCATATTTATAGAATCGGAATATGAAATGTTAAATAAAAATAGACATTTAGTGATACGTACTCTTCAGAAATTATAAATTTAATCATATCAATTAATTTTAAAATTACGATATCCATGGTTTGTAAGATTCATTATAGGAATAAATAATCCATTATGATTCTATAATTATAATACAAATATATTTTATTATAATGAAAAATGTATGATTACTGATATATTATAAAACATTGTTTCATTATATGTCATTTTTCTTTTAAATACTCATGTTTCCTCTGTTATCTCCACTAATAAAATAATTGATCCAAACCACTATTCTAATTATTTATAGTTTTTATATGGTGTTATATTTCTAAAAAAAATATCAAAATGAAAAAAATGAAAACATTTCCCTAACATATGATAGAGGAATACGAGATAATTGCTCTTTAAGTACATTCAACAACATCGAAAAAGAGAGGGTGTGGCTAGAGATAACAAAAAGTTGAGTCAATTCATTGGAAAATAAATATAATCATATAAATAAAAAATATAGAAATTGAAAATAGAAGTAATCATTACACTAGTATGGAAAAATATCTTAATATTTATATTTTTTGCTAACCTTTTAAAATAGTCATAGAATTATTTAGAAAGGTTTTCAACTATTATTTTACTTCCATCCACTATCATTTTCATTCTAATGTTGCTACATCATTAGTCACATATAAATTCATATAAGATTTACTAGAAATTACAGTTTTTAAAAATTATTAAATTAATGAAAAATTACATTGAAATGTAACAAAACAAAGTTTCCTTAAATAAGAGACTTAGGAACACATTAGAAAAGTAAAAAAAACTTTTCAATATATATTGTCAGACACAACCGATATGACAATTTTAAAAAAATTTACCTTTTAATCTTGATATTTTCAAAAAAAATATTCTAAAAAGTACATGGTGAGTATTTCTAACACGTTATTCAGTGTTACATATAACATCATTCAGTCTGTATTTGATGTGTTGTGTTCATTATTTCCCCACATTACCACTTTCCGAAGGTAGTTGAATTATATCACCTTCATTTGGGTTGTGTTTTTATTGGTCGAAATGGGATGATGGGATGTCAATAACTCCTTCCATGGATTCTTCTTTGGAGCTTGTTTCCTAGTCTAGGTCTCCCTCATAGATTTAAATAACATTTGTGAAACTCATTCCTAGAGCTATCTAAGGGTGGAAAAAAGTAAATTATTATTATTTTCTCTTGATAGGTTAGTGACCTTCTGTTAAGGGAATAATCACATTGGGAACTATTGTATTCATGGAAGGACATTGTGTATTGGTTACCTTTAAAATATTTTTCTTTATAAGGGGCATATAATATGGGGCATATTATGTGGTAAACCAAAGGCATCCCATGACAGACATTAATTAATTGACTCCAGAGGTGTTTGTCTTCAAAGGATTTTTACCTCAGTCATCCAATATTTATTTTATGGTATAGATATTTCAAATCAGTTCAAAAGGACAACATATTGTTGAGATGAATCATGAGTCCCTATTGAGGTGGATGAATGAATTATTTTAGCATCTTGTAGAGATATATTAGGATGAAGTATCTAGATGTATAGATAATTAGTTTAACTTCTTACGGAGATGGATCATGATGCGCAATTGAGGTGGAGTGGGGAAAAATTTTAACATCTTATAGAGATGGAACAAGATTCTATATAGATGTAGATCAAGTATCAAACCAAAATATTATCAATGGAATTTTCCTTTAATAATTTTTTCATAAAACACATATATAACATATAGAGTTTAATAAAACAAATCACTATCATAATTGAAGAATGGAAGAACTGATAATTATATTAATTGGGAACGGATACTAATAGAATAATAATATGAGTGTTGGAGTTGTAACACGACCTTTAGGAATAATAATTCAAACAATAGAATAATAAACTCACCTATGAAATTATAAATAATATTTAAGAATTTTATAAATAAACATATTATATAATTAAATCATTGTATTAGTAAATAATGTTTTTAAAAAGGATAAATTAATTGTCGGTATTTTTTTGAAAAATAAAATTTTATTTTCATTTTTATAATTTATAAAATTATTTAAAATCAAAATTTTTTTAATTAAATATATTAAAAAATTAATATCTTTCTTTATTATAATTATAATAGTATATTATGTGACTTAATTAATTATTCATATTGCTAAAAAATTAGTTATAATATTAAAAGCAGTATTTTAAAACAAATTATTATTTAAAAAAGATATTTAAATCCACATATTTACAAATATATTTTTATAAAATTGAACCCATTTTTTATTTTTACATGTTATAAAATGGGTGGGGTTTATTTTTATAATTTATTGAAAATAATTGAAATTTTTTGAAAAGTGAAATACAATAATTTATGAGATTTATCATTATATGTTAAATACATGAATTTTAAAGTCATTGATGATGTGAGAACCCATTAGATCAATCTCTATTCAACCATTTACTATATCTGGTCTTGTGAATAAAAACAAATGAAATTACAAATCCCAAATAAAAAACTTAAAAATATAATTTTTTTAAAAAGAACCCATATCCTACCATATAAATACCACTCATCAATACCTCTTATACAGACACCTTCTGAGCCATGTAGCTTGTATAAATACAACCCAATTACATCCCCAATCCTCTTATCCACACCCCTCAGATATTGGTCTTAACCAAATACCATATCTTTGTGACAATAGGAGACTCCAAAAGAGACACCATTCTAGAGGTAAAATCCACATAATTTATGTATTATTGATTTACTTTTCTTATCCTCTCCTCCCCTCTACTTATCCAAATAGTCATGATAACTCTATTATCATATTTAAACTATAATTTTAATGTTAATGGAATATAAATCATCAAATATCTTCTCATCTCATATTATTCCCAAAATGAAAACATTGTTCATCATGTGTTGATTCACTACCACCATGGATCATAAGATTTAATTCTCCAAACCCACCTTTTGGGCTGGTCATAAAACAATAGAATATGACTCTTATCTTTAGGTGTCCAAAACATTTCCATGACATTGGTGTCTAGTGTGCTAGATAAGGACTGGAGGAGTTCATGGTGAATTTCACTCACTCATCATCCTGTGAGACCTGTCGGTTATTGAATTGTAGTGGCTGGGTGGGAGCCCTCATAGGCACCTCCTGAGATGCAGCTGAGGTGGTAATGCATGCGAATGAAATTCTAATTATAGAAATAAAATATATATAAATATAAAATAGTAGTAATAATTACACTAGTAAGGAAAAATATATCAATTTTTAGATTTTTTGTTATTGTTTTAAAATAGTCATAAACTTATATACAAAGGTTTTCGACAATTATTTTACTTCCATGCACTGTCATTTTCATTTTTATGTTTCCACATCATTATTCACTTATCTATTCAGTGAATATTTACTAGAAATTACATTAGTTAAAAGAAATTAAATTTATGAAATGAAACACAATAAAATGTAAAAAATAATTGTTCCTTCAATAAGAGACTTAGGAATTTTTTTGAAAAGTAATGAAAAAACTTTCCAATATATAATGTTAGATGAAACCTATAGAACTATTTTCTTACACTATACCTTTTAATCTAGATATTTTCTAATATTTTATATTAAAAAGGACATGGTGAATATTTCTGACACTTTCATCGGTGTCACATATGACATCCTTCAGCCTATATTTGAAGTGGTTTGTACATTGTTTCCCCACATTACAACTTATCAAAGGTAGGTAAATTATAAAATATTCATTTGGGTTGTTTTTTCTTTGGTAGAAACAGGATAATGGGATGTCAGTTCACCCTTCCATGGATTCCTCATCAGAGCTTATTTTCTAGTCTAGGTCTTCGTCAAAGATTTAAATCATGTTTGAAAAACTTGTTCATAGAGATATCTTAAGGTGGACACGAGTTAATTATTATTATTCTCTCTATATAGGTTAGTGACCTTCAGGTATGGGAGTAACCACATTAGAAACTATTGTATTCGTGGCTGGACATTGTGTATTGGTCACATATAAATTTTTCTGTTTTTATGGGGCATATAATATAGGGAATATTATGTGTTGAACCAATGGTATCCCAGGTCAAACAAAAAGTAATTGATTTCAGGGGTGTATGTATTTCCAGTATTTTTAACTCAGTCGTTCCATATTTATTTCATTGGATAGATATTTCAAATCAGTTCAAAATGAAAACATATTGTCAAGAAGGATCAAGAGGCCCTATTGAGGTGGATGAAGGCATGAGTTTAACATCATGTTGATATAGATTATGATGCACTATTTAGATGTATAAGGCATAAGTTTAACTTTTTATGGAGATAGATCATTATGCAGAATTGAGGTGGACTTGGGAACATGTTTAACATTTTATAGAGACGGATCAATATTCCCTAATGATGTAGAACAAGTAAAAAACCAAAATATTATCAATTCAATTTACCTTCATATAATTATTTCATAAAACACATACATAGCATAGATAGTGTAATAAGAAAATCACTCTCATAATTGAACAATGAAATAAGTTGTATTATAGTAATTAACCATCCTATACTGATGGAATAATAATCAGAGTGTTGGAGTAGTAACATGGACTTTATGAATATTAATTCAAATAATAGATTAATAAAATAACCTATGAAAGACTAAATAAAATTTAGGAATATTATAAATGAACATTTTATGTAAATATATAATAGTATAAGGAAATAAATGTTTTAAAAAAAGATTAAATAATTACTGATATTTTTTTAAATATATATTTTTATTTTCAGTTTAATAATTTATATAATTATTTAAAATATAATAAATTTTCATGAAATAGATTCAAAAAATAATATTTTGTTCTATTGTAATTATAAGAGTATTTTATGAGACCTTAATTAATTTTTCACAGTGCCAAAAATTTAGTTATTATATTAAAAGTAGTATTGTCAAAAAATTTATGATTTTAAAATGAAATTGAAATCCTAATATTTAAAAATATATTTTTACAAAATTGAGACCATTTATTATTTCTACAAGTTAAAAAATGTTTAGGGCGAATTTTTATTATTTTTATACAATAATTGTTTTTTGGTGGACAATGAGATACTATAATTTATGACATTAAACATTATAAGTAAAATATATGTATTTTTTAGTCATTGGTGATGTAAGAACCCATTGGATCAAAATCTCTACAACCATTTACATTACCTGGTCTTGGAAATTAACACTAATGATTGTTCTGAGCAAAAATAATAAACTAAAAAATATAAAATATTCAAAAACACCTGTATCATACCTTAAAAATATAATTCATCACTACATACTATCCGCACTCCTTCTGAGCCATGTAGCTTTTCTAAATACTATCGAATTACATCCTCAATCCACTTACCCACATCCTCCATCTATTGGTTCTAACAAAAGACCAAATATATTTTACATAAGCAAACTCCCAAGGAGACAATATTCAAGAGGTAAAATCCACATAATCTCTCTATTATATATTTACATTTTTATCATCCCCTTACCCCCACTTATCGAAATAGGAATGATATCTCTAATATAATATATATACCAGAATGTTTCATGTTAATGGAATATTGATAATTGAATATCTTCTCCTCTCCTATTAATATCACAATGAAATCATTGCTCATGAATTGTTGATTTATTGCCTTCATGGTTCACAATATTTCAATCTCTAAAACCACATTCAAGCCTATTTATGAAACCATATAATATGCCCCTTGTCTTTAGGTGTCCTTGAATTTCCCATGACATTGGTGCTTAGTGATATAGTGAAGGACTGGAGGAGTTGGGGTGAAGTTGACTCGCTCATCATCCTATGAGACCAATTAGTTCTGGAATTGGTGTGGCAGGGTGGGAGACCTCCTAGGCAACTACTAAGAGACAACAGTTGTGGAAATGGATGAAATGTCCCTGAACAACATATTGTAGGGATGTGAGTCCTCTGATCAATTTGAGGAGAGGCTCTAAAACGTTTTTCTCTGAATGTGATGTGGTTTCCCCATGAACATCTTTTATGGGATTTGGGGTTGATGTGGTTCAAATGCCACCAAGGTTCGGTGGGCTATATCCCTTTTGATAATGACCCACCCCCTCTCATACTAGTGAATGAGGGCATCGATCAACCTTATCTAGATGACATCATATGGTGATATCGGTCTTGGGAAATATTTACTTAAGGTGAGGTGGAATCCTTGATATAGTCATAGTTATGCAAGGTCACCACATCATGGTTTCTCTTTCCCCAATGCCTATGAGTTCTAGGTTGCTGGATTCCTATAGCTTTAGTCCAGTAAGGAATGTTCTGATGAACATAATTTTTTTTACATCAATGGAAAAATACCAATGTTTTTTAATTCATCCTATAGGATGAACACATTATAATATCAAAGAATATCTATATCCGTAAGATTATGGATTATAGTGCCTCATACAAATGAAACCGAAGTCAATGAATTCAAAATCATACCATTGTATTTTACAATGTATACATCAATAAATTGAACTTGAGAATTCTTGTAATAGAGGACACCAAATATAATTATTTCAATACTATGAATATAATTATGAAAAATCCAATTTCATATCGAAAGATTACACTTTTATAGATTTTCAGTGCTGGAGGAGAGGTATGTTTTTTGAGGTTTGCATTATAATCATATAAGTATTTCATTTAAATTTTTTTTTATTCAGATCGCTTTTGATCAATGATTTTTTATCTATTGAATTTGGATTCTATTCTATGTATGATCATGATATTACATAGATATGAATATTATTCCCTTCTAAAAGTGATATAGTCAACTAAGAAGAAAATGGTTGAGCTTTTTTATTTATGATCCTTAGGATAGATGGATTATAGATATATAAATAATGATATTATCTAACATTTTTTTACAAAAATGGTGTTCTATTCATGGAATGAGAATACTTTGGATTATGTTTTTATATCCTCCTTCTACCATGGATAAAATAAGAGGATTATTGGGAAATGGGAGAAGATTGGTAAATAAAAACCATTTGGAGTATTCGAATTGTTATTCGATAATTCAATTATTATTTTTTAAAATTTCAATTTATTTTAAATTTATATTTTTTATCAAATTTATCAATTTATAGTATAATTTTCAATATACATATTTTATTAAATTTTAATCATATAATCTGATATATTATGCATCGATCTATTATTATATTGTTTGATATACTTAACATTTGAGTGGTTAAAAAATGTTCATACATGTTTCAGACTATAATCCCCACTCATGTGGTTCCAAATACATATATCAAGCACAACAATTTTATGAAAATAAATATGGGTAAAGGGACATTGTGTCAGTCTATTTACTATCTTCGGATTTTAATCTCTACCTAGAAAAGTATGGATTGGTTTCCAATAACTCGATGGTTACACATGAAGGGATCTATAATTTCATATGATTGTCACAATTTACATGAATGAGTTTTATATTGTAGTGAACCTTGCAATTAGCACTTTCCATTAAATGATTTTAAGAACCATAAAACATCATATTACAAGCCGATGATCATAAATTGTGGTGTCTGGGATGACTAGGTATATTAAACTAAAAACGTGGGACTAAATAAACCATTTCATTATTTAATATTTATAAAGAACTCCTAACATCCATTGTATTCATTGATATTTATAGGATATCCTAGGGATAACATGGACAAAGGGATGAGATAAAAATCCCATTAAGGGCATAAACATAAGAATAGAGCTTTAGAATATGGGATAGAATGCATGACATAATGATATAAAATGACATGGAACGTATAAAATCATGACCTATAAACATGGGATCATATAAATATGGAATCATAGTATTGTAGAAGAAACATAAAACATGAATTTAGCATGAGTCAAAGCTCATTTCACATAATGGAGTATAAGTCATGGATAACCACTAAGACCGCTTCACATGGTAGCACGAGTCAAGGATAACCACCATGACCATTCACGAGACTAATCATTACCAAATTAGTTTGGGAACTATCTTGGGGCACCCAACATGGAATGTTCATGAATATGTTTTCCACATATAGAATACTACAGAATCTATCATACATGAACATAATAATTACCCATGGAATTAATTGGTTTTCACATTCATGTTATAAATCATAAAAAATGGGCATATCATAAAATTGTCCATGAAATAAATGAATTAGATAATTCCAGGACATTCATAAGGTGTAATAGAAATATATCATGATATGTGATGTTAATTTTTTATGATAACATTCAAAAAGAAAATTTATGAAATGTTATAATTAAAAAGTTTTATTATGGATTATTTAAAATATCAATGATTACATATAATTTTAATGATAACCATTTTGGTTAATTGGTGGTTTTTGATCAGATCGAACTCATTTTTCATTATAAATTAATATGGTGTGTAAAAATGATTTTAGAACCTTAAATAAATTATAATTCTTTTATTATAGTGTGTTTCAACAATAAAAATGGTTTCGTGGCATGAATTGAAGACGATAATAGAAATTGAAAACTCGTCATCCTTGAATGTGATAAAATAACACATCTCGGATTGTGTTTCCATTTCTAATATAATGGGAGGGTAAAGGAGAGATGTTTATGATGAATTATTCCACTATCATAATTACATTTTGGTATATGTATGGTACTATATTTATCATAAAATTTGGATGAAATTAGGTTAGGAACAAAAAATAAAGAAACGAACTAGAATGAAAATAAAAGAAATTAAAATTGGAATTTACCTCTTAAATATATCTTCTTTGAGTACCAAATTAGTGGAGGGGATTTGATATTTTGGTGAGACAAAGGGCTACTGTACATGGTACTATATGAGAGATTTAATCAGAATTTGGACTAGGCACAAGGATTTGTATGAGCGAGTAGATTATGTATGGAGGGATGCTATTTATATTTGAAGTGAGGACGGGTTTCCCATTGTTATTATCATAAGTTTAATATTTTGTTTCTCAATACTAGGAATAGTATTTATTTGTGTGATAAAAATAGTAAACATAATATGTGAGTTCGAGCCAATGGACATTTAAATCAACCATGATGAAAGGATGATGTAGAAATTCCTTTATTCAGCATTTATAAAAAATTATCATATTTTACTGTTCAACAAAAATTCATGTATTTTAGAAAAATTCCAAAAATTCGCTCCAACCACATTTTGACATGATTATTTAATGAATGGACTCAATTTTTTGAAAATAACTTTCTAAATATATGAAATTTAGTTTTTAATTAAAATCATAATTTACATGAAGAAATCTAACTTTAAAATTAAATTTATTTTCTAACACTTAGGAAAATAAATTAAGCTTCATAAAATTATCTTATAATACTAAGTCATAAAAATAATTATTTATAAATACATTCTTTGGAAATAGATTTTATTTTAAATTATTAAATTAATCCAAAAATTTTAATTAAATATACATGACATAAAAAATACAAACACTTAGTTACTACTTTTTAAAATATTTACTTACTTATACTAAGATATATTTATATCATTTTTTCACTTATAAAAAGGATAAATTTTATTTATTGTTGCATAAGTGAGGTTAATATTAAATTGGGCAATTTACTTTTTATAAGGGTCACATTACAATACCAAATGCCATGTTACTATTTTAATGGTATACATTCATTAAAATATAGATAGACCTTTTATTTTACTAATTATTCATTTATAATGTTTGTATTTTGTTATCTTTGTAATATTATATGATTAAAATATAAGACATAATTATAGGAAAGGAAATTCATTGATAAATCATTGGTTCATTACATTCATCCAACCTTATAAAATTTCACCCTCAAAATTTCGTTTTACATTCTATGCTGTAAACATGTGTGGGTACTTTTCCATTATTGCCTCCTTAAGTTCCCATGTTTCCATTTTGTAATTATTGTTCCACCATAGTACTTTGACTAGATGTGAATTATTATTGCATATAACTTTATCTCCAAGATCAAAGATCATCACAGGCTTCTCCGCATATGAATGATCATTCTCAAACTATACCGCCTCTGAAGAGAGTGCATGTGAAGGGTCTGGTGTGTACATATATAAGAGGGATACATGGAATACATCGTGCACATTAGACATGGTAGGTGGAAGTGCTAGTTAATATTCCACAACTCCAACTCAATCAATAATGTTGAAGGGAATGTTGTGCCTAGGACATAGAATTCATTTCTTCCCAAAATTTATGAACTTATTACATAAAGATATGGGGAGCAATACCATGTCTCCAACTTTGAACTGAAGGACCCTTCAATGATTTTCTATATGAATCTTTTTTCATATTTGGGATAGCTTGATGTGCTACTGAATAGTTTTAACCTTCTCAACCATTTTTGTCAACAATTTCATCTCATCGAGGCTTACGGTCACCGACATCATCCCAACACATTTGTGTTTTAATGCTCTTCCCATAATGGTCTTCATAGGATTCCATTCAAGTGAATTAATGGAAACTATTTTTCAAGAGATGTTGATGTGTGGATGGTGTTGGTCCTATCCTACTTTAATGTTAATAGAAAAAGCTCTCAACATTTCTTCTAGTGTCTAATTTTTATCTCTTAGATTTTTCATCAGTTTGAGGATGATTGGCCATTCTGTAGTACAGTTCAGTGCATAAAACATGTTGGAGAATTTTCTAGAACATCGAGGTGAATCTTAGATCTCAATCAAAAACAATTGGTATTACAAATCCATAGAGCCTTACCACCTCCTTGATATATATATATTTCTATGCAATTTGATCCAACGACAAGTCCACTTGAATTATGACAAAGTGAGATGTATTTTCAAGACAATCCAAAATGTCCCATATAGAATTATTTCTTCCAGATGTAGAGTGAAAAATTCCACGACAAAGTTCTCTCACTTACATGTTGGTATGGGTAGTGGTTTCTTCATCCCGTAAGAATTTTTTCTTTTAGACTTCACCTATTTAAATACCCTACACATTTATGTTTATTCAATAATATAATTCTTCATTTTGTCACAACAAATTTTCTCTTAGAGATATCATTACATATTTTTGATCTATGTGTGAATATAGAATGTTGATCTATGTTCATCATTCCCAATATCCTAAATTATCTCTGGATTAGAAGGTACACATAGTCATGACCCAAATCATATAACTCCTTCCTCCTAAATCTTGATCTCAGAGGATTTATTATTCTTAATACCATCCAATCTTTTCATAATTTCCACATCATTTCTTTGAGCATATTTTCTTTTCTCCAGAAGATATGGTTGAGTAACCATTGGAGAAACGATTTATGATGTTCCTTCCTTAATGATCTATATGTCCATCCTCTTAAATCTAAGAAGATTGGATCTTATTTAATTCTCATCATTAATTATGATACAAGATCCCTTCTTCTTAAATAATCCTCCACCTTATTTGAATTCCTAGGATGGTAGTGTATTGAGCATTCATAATCATTATTGAGATCTCACCATATTTTCTAGTGCATATTAATCTATTTTCGAGTGAATATATATTTGATACTATTTTGATAAATATATATCTCTTACTTCTCCTAAGAGGGATAATGCGGCCAGATTTTCCATTCAAGGGTCACAGCTACCAACTCTAGGTTGTGCATGGGATAGTTTCGCTCAAGGAGTTTTAACTACCTTGAGGGAAAGGCTGTCACTTTGTCATTTTTCATTATCCCACAAACTAAGACCATTCTCTAATGCATCACTATGCACCACAAATAGTTCTCCACTTAACAGGAGTGTGAGTACTAGTGTAGTGATATGCCTCCTTTTGAGCTTTATAAATATTTCCTCACATTCATAAGTCCATATAAACATCACTACCTTTCAGGTAATCTTGGTCGTTGGGTTTGATAATCATGAGATGTTATTAAAAAATCATCTATATCAACCAGATTGACCTAGAAAGCCATGGATTGATGTTATAGATATTGGCCTTGGCCACTATCTAATTTCTATTGTCAGGGAAGGGTACACATGTATTTTTTTCAGGTGATAACATGACCCAAAAATGATACTTCCTCTATCTAGAATACAAATTTACTACACTTTTTCATAAAGTATCTCCCCTCTCCAATTCATCATCGCAATATTCGAATGCTCCTCATGTCCCTCTTTATTCATGGAGAATATCAGAATATCATCTATAAATACTGCCACAAATTTGTTGGGGTAATATATAAAGACTGTATTAATTAAATCCATGAATATTGTTTGATAATTAGTGAGTATTAAGGTCATCACAATGAACTGATAGTATACATACCTCATTCTAATAGAATTTTTAGGAATAATTCTTTCATAACCATTAATTGTTGATATCCTAACCGAAGGTCAACCTTTGAGAAATAATTGTCCCCACATAGCAGATCTAACTTGTCATTTATCTATGATAGGTGACACTTTTCCCTTATCAAGTTTTTTAGAGCTCATGATAATCGATTTAGAGGCGCATTTATCATTACTTCTTATTGAATAAATGGACCAATGCACTCCATGGTGAATCACATGGGCATATAAAACTCTTCTCCACATTCTCCTATAACTGCCTCATTAGATGTTCCATGTCTAAAATGGCCATTCTATATAGTGTATTTGATATAGGAAAAGATCGTGGAATAAGTTCTATTGAGAAATCAACCTCTCGATTGGGATGAAGATAAGAAAATTCTCCAAGGAATAGATCAGTGTAATCTCTAAAGATAATGATGTCTTTAAGAAAGATTCTATCCTTTGTATCAATCATTTGAGCATGATATTCTTGAATATATGGAATTAAGGACCACACATGAGAAAATTATTCTAAAGGAGATTCATCATCCTCTTTACACTTGTACAGGATGAGAGGATACTCTAGGATGCAAAGAGTGATCTAATATTCCTAATAGTTAATGATGGATTTCTATAATGACAACCAATCCATGACTCAAATAACATCTAACTCCACTAAAGGAATTATGATGAGATTTTCTAGAAGGGTATGTACACAAACATTAACCCGGGAAGGTTATATATATTGGAATGTAATAATTTCCCCATTTTTTGTTCTCACATATAGCTCAATCTCCAAATTTTGGGGAGGCATTTAGATCGTTCTACTAAACTTGCATGATATGAAAGAATTTGTAGCACCAGAATAAAATAACATGTTCACTATTTTTGAATGAATAAATATCATACCTATCACCTCATCATTGTACGACACCAACTCAATAGTAGTGATAGAATAAGCCCTTCTTTGTTTCCTTCAATTTTGTTGTTGATTATCTCTGACAACCCACAGCTTATGGAAATTGTTTGTATAGTTCACACGTTCCTTGCAGTTTAAAAACTTTAATACTAGTTGAGTGTTGATATGAACCTTTCCATTACTCTTCCATGTTAGTGGGATTCTTCACATCCCTTCATCATTTTTTATCCATATGTCCCATTCTTCTACATTTAAAGAAATTCATTGTTCCATTTAGATAGATCATAGGATGGTTTATCCCATATTTTTGACACATGGGATATTCTATATTATTTTCATTAAGGGATTTAATTGTCAAACCACCAATATTAGACACCATTTTCCACTATTTTTTACCTGGCCCATGAGACTATTTATATTATCTGATCTCTATTTGAAACATGAGGTCAAAATGGACAATATCCCAATAACTATAAATGTATCGAATCACCAACACAATTCATAGACATGGATTAAGTTCCCTAAATAATCAAAACCCTTTATTTTGGTGTTCATGAAAAATATAGAGGCATATTTTGCAAGCCTTGTGAAGTTTGCATCATATGCCTCAATGAACTCATATTCCTTATACTTATGTCTGAGAAACACTCTTTCTATCATTGAGAAGGTGGGTTTGGGGAAAATATTTATTCAAAAACATCTTCATGAATTTCTCCTAAAAAATGGATTCAATTTCATCCTGGGAATTCGTATTCTGGATCAGTTTCCACCAATGATCGTCATCCCCATCTAAATGACAGACTTCCAGGATGACTTTTTCTTCTTCTGAGCATTAGAGGATAGAGAATATCCTTTCAATATGTTTATCAATTGTTCTATGAGTAGGGGATCAAAAGATTCACTAAACATGGGAGGCCTTTTAGGGTTTAAGTTTTCTAAAAACAACTAATTCTTCCTTTTAGGAGGACAGAATTCTAGAAGATTCAAGTTATTATTCATATATTGGGGCATCTGATAAAGTACTATCATAAAAGTTTGAGAAGGCATTCTAATCATATTTGGAATATAATTAAGGAAATAATCACATTGCCAATTGGATTTATTATTGGAATAAGTTCTTAAATTTCCATCCATTATCTAAGAAAATATGTACAATTAAGGGGCTTGAATCCTTGGAAAATAATAATAAAAAGGAAAATTTATGCATAAAAGGATAAAATAATAAAGGATTGGTATATCCTAACTTATGATTCCCATGGTATAAATCTAGTTTATCAATTATTTTTTTCCTATCATATATTATTATGGGAATCTTCTTTTGTTACCTTAATAATGGTTCTTACTGAGCTTATGAATTTTCCAAAGCATGTCCACTGGGAGTGTCAGACCAAGAGTTCATCAAGGCCTATTTTCATGCACTAGTTCTTAATTAAGTCTAGCTCAAAGTGGTGTTATTTGGAATTACCCATAGATACATCTGTTCCAGAGCCCCATCTACATGTTTTTATCTAGAAAAGTATGTATTTTCTTCACAAACCACTTATTGTATACTTATCAAAATTTAGGGATGATTTCATACACATAGTCTCATCCTTAATGTTCTTAATAAAGTTCTTTATTCCAAATCTCAAAAAATAATTAGTCCATATTTAGATACCCTCTATAGGGATCTTTTCCATTTAAACTTATCATTACATTATTTTAAGCACAATAAAGCATCATATTACAAGATAATGATCATAAAGTCTAGTGTCTTAGATGACTAGGTACATAAAAATGAAAACATGGGACTAAATAAAACATTTATTTACTTAATATTAATAAAGATATACTAACTTTCATTATTCTAATAAATCTTCAAGGGATAACTTGGGTATAACAAGAACAATGAGATGAGTAAAAAATATCAATAAGGGAATAAACCTAAGAATAAATCATTAGGACATTGGTTATAAGGCATGAAATAATGATATATAAAGGCAAGTAATGTATGAAATCATGAAACATAAAAATAGTATAACATAAAAATTGATTCCTAGTAATATAGTTGAATCATACAACATCAATTTAGCATGATTCAAGACTCATCTCACATAAAGGAGCCCAAGTCATGGTTTACCACCATGACTGTTGCACATAGTTGCATGAGTCAATGCTAACCGCCAAGACCATTGCACATAACATCTCATGAGACTAAACATTACCCAAAAAATTGGTGTTCTATCTTGGAACAACTATCATAACATTTTACTTAATATTCATTACACATGTAGAATCATGCATAATCAATCATACATAAACATAAGGGTTACCAATGGAAATAATTTAGTATCATATTATTGTAATAAAAAAATAAAATGGTAATATCATGAAATTGATGATGAAGGAAAGGAATTAGATCATTAATCGAATTTAATAATGTATAATAGACACATATCATTAAAATTGATTCCAATTTGAAGTTATTACATGTAAAAAAGATCATTTAAGAAACATTATAATTAAAACGTTTTGTTGTGGTTTAAAAAAATATCAAACATCACTTGAAATAGAAAATGGAATAATAATTTATATAAATCTCAAAGTGAAAGATGATTAAATTATTAATAAAAATAGTGGTTATATAAAATTAATAGTTTCCTCAAATATATTATAGAGTGCACTTGAAATTCTATATGAATTTGAAATGTTCCATTACACAAGGGTTTTTCGGGAAGTACTGAGGAGGGAACCAACAAAAAACCTGTATATCCCTAAAATAGAACGATGAATGTACCTTGATAAATTAGTTTGGATAATTTAGAAAACAATTTTAATATGTACATAAAAATAATATATAAATTTATGTAGGTAGAAAGAATGACAGATTAACCTGAAGGAATAATGGACGTTCGGGTAGAATCCCTTACCTTATGTTTGAAGGTGTCCTTATCTTGATCTTAGTGTCCCATATAACCAAATTACATTCCTTAATTAATATTTAAATAAACTATTAATTATTTAATTCATTTATTATAACCTTATTTTGTTCATTCGTGGCCTTTTGGATGGGTTAGGATGTTCAATTTCATTGTTTGGGAGTGTTTGTTTCCTTGGTTTTCAAGATTGGTTTACTTATATACACCTAAAGAAAATATAAAAGTTGAAAATAGTTGTCCAGAATTGATGTTTTATTTTATCCCTGAACATAAATATGATTAAATGGGAATAAAATTCATTGATTTAGTTTGATTTATGTTAAATCACTATATAAAACATTAAGGATAACCATTTTTGTTAATTGAAGGTTTTTTATCACACCGAACATATTTTTTTCTATAAATTAATACCATATGTACAAAAAGAATTAAGAACCTAAAATAATCAATAATGACTATATTATAGTCTGGTTCCACTATAAAAATTGTTTCATGACCATATTTGGGGCTGTAATAGAAATTGAAAACACTTTGTCATTGAATGTGACAAATTAACACATCTCGGATGGTGTTTTCATTTCTAGTATAAAAGGAGGAGAAATGTGATATGATGATGAGTTATACCATTATCATAAAAAAATTATAGTACATTTAAGTTACTGGATTTATCATATCATTTGTATTAAATGAGGTTTGGATTGAAAAATAATGAAATGAACTTGAATGAAAACCGTAGTAATGAAAAGGGGAAATTAACTCTTGAATATATCTTCTTTAAGAACCTATTTAGGAAAAATTATTAGGTATTTTGGAGAGCCCAAGGGTAGATGAAAGTGGGATATGGGATTAGGGAGATGTGTTTTCAGAATTTGGGCTAGGAAAAAGGCTTGAGATCTGTGAGTATAAGAGGTAAAGAGGTGTGGAATCTATAGTGGGAGAGGAGAGGGGTTTCTCATTATTTTAATCATCAATTTAATATTATTTATCTAGACTATGATTAGTCTGGATTTTTTTGACCCAAAATAGTTAATAGAGAATTTTAGTTCGAACCAATTTCCATTTAAATCATCCTTGTTTCAATCATGATTTATAAATTCATTTATTTAGCCTTTATCATAAATTATTGTATTTTACTATTCACCAAAAATTCATGTATTTTAGAAATATCCCAAAAATTCACCCCAACCATTTTAAATATGTATAATTAAAAAATCAACACCATTTTATGAAAAAAAATTTCCAAATATTTTAAATAAATTTTTAATTAAAACGATAATTTAAAGAAAAAACAAAATTAAATATTAAAATCAATTTCTAGCACTTTGTAAAAATAATTTATGTATCTTAAAATTATCTAATAATCATAAGGAAGTATAATAATTATTTTAGAATATATTTTATGAAAGGATAATTGATTTTAATTTATTAAAATATTTAAAAAATTGTAATTAAATATACATTTCTTACAAAAATACCCACACTTAATTAATAATTTTTAAAATGTTTACTTACTAATACCATGATATACTTATATAATATTTTCAATTATAAGATAGGAAATTTTTATTTATAATTTAATTAGTAGATTTACTATTCATTTTCTATATTTACTATTCATAAGGGTCATATTGTTTTTCCAAGGGGCAAGTTATTATTTCATAGGTGTACATTCCATATCTTTTAGATATACCATTTCTTTTAGTCATTCTTCATTTATAATGTTTTTATTCGGTTTTATATTTAATATTATATGATTATACAATGATACATAATTATATATAAGATAATTCATGATAAATCATTGGGTCGTTACACATATACCTTATTCATTAAATAAATTTATATATTTAGAAATAGTATTCTATTTTAATATGGGTTAGAACAATAGTAATGATTTATTTAAATAGGGATATATAAATATGGATTCAACATATAGAGACCTAAATCATTCAATTAGGAATGTGTTTCCAAATCACGTTGTCTATTCACAATATTTAATGATGAAATAAATATAGGGGTAATCCTAATTGGGTCAAGGACTCATAGATTGAATATGTTTTGGGATACATTTAACTTGGAAACCCTGATGGTTGCGATACTAGTAGAATAGAGTTGAGTTTATCCATATGGTGTATTGGTAAAGGAGTTGTCCACTCAACTATTCAAGAGTCATATATGATATGATTGGATTGATGACCTTCATAAATAATGAATAGGTTATATGAATGCTAATGTAGACTCATTAATTAGTGAAATATTGAATAACCAAGTCAATTGTGATTATTTCATATTGTCATTGTGTGTTCCAATATGTAATGGATAATGAGAATGATCCCAATCAATGGATAAAATAAAAAACCTTATAATTATGATGAGTATAATTGAAATGGTGAGTTTGAATATTGAGATACTAACCTTGAATATGGGAAAGTGATGCTAAATTTTCTTTGAGTACATAGATAAATATATTTAAGGGATATGACTTATATTTATTTATTGCTGGGTTGATCTTAATGAGTATTAAAGACATTAGTGGATAGGTTCTCTAAGTGATAACTACAATAGGTTATTTTTTAATATAAGAATATAGTTATTGAAAATATTGAAGGGTTTTTACTAAATAACTAAAAAGGATAGAAAACATAGTGAGAATCCATCCATGGATTATCATGAATGAGTGATTATTAATTACCTAAAATCTACCTTGGATTTTTTACTATAAGAATCATATGAGTGGATAAGTTATAGAATCAAATATATTAAAGTCGACACAATTTCATAAATTTAGAATATTACCTCATTTATAATGAATTATGAATGAAGATAAGGAATATCTAGTAGATGTGTAATTAAAATATACATCTATTGAATATGTTTAGTAGTCCAAAAGTTATTGTTCAGAAGATACATTTTGGAGTATAATGTGTAAATCTAGAAATTGAATCTTAAAAAATGTTTATAAATATTGTAAGAAGATTTTAATAAGTATGACCTCCTACATAATATTTTCCCCCATAAACAAAGGATTAGAAAAATTCCAAATCACTTTAAGATGAATTAAAATTTATTTGGGTTATATATATAGATAACTATGGATTGTTCTATATTTGAATATGATGAAGGAAAAAATATTATGTTGGTACATAATATATTTTTAGATAAAAAATATATTTGCTGGAAAAATATGACAAAGGCAAGGGATCACTATAATATATAATATTTTTTACCATACATTAAATATTCATCGAACCTTAGATAAAAATGTGACATAAGGGAAAACCTTATGCAATAAGTAAGGACCTTGAATATGTAACCTATGGGTTTCCCAAGATTTGAATATTTGAAAAAAATAATTTAAAAAACCTTACACGATACATCATGGTCTTCATAAAGTCCTTATTTAGGAATCATCTCTTAGTAGAAATTTGGAAAATGGAAGACCTACACAGTGATATGTAAGAGTAATATTTCATACATAAATATTAGTCAAATTATATGTAATGGTCCAATAACTAGTATAATTTAACAAGTGTAAGTCTCAAAAGATAATTTAGATGACATTGACGCTATTAATCAATTAATCCAACATCAAAATGACTCAAGATGGATTTTAATTAAAGAGAAGAATTGATCTAATGTTCTTCACAACATAAATAATATGATCATACCACATAGCATAAAATGATAATACAATAGTAGTCGATGTTCTTATATGAATTGTGATATAACCACAAAAAATGGATAAGACCACATTATAGTATTCTAAAGAGAAGTAATCATGAGTTATTATCATTTCATTAAAAGATATTCAACATCATTTCCATCTTTATAAAGAGAAAATATGGAATTACACACATTCTAAAGAATGGGTTTCATCATGATGTTCTCTACATGGGATTATACCAAAGTGTAAATTAAAATGATTAGTGATTTCATGGAGGTTTTTAAGAAGGATTATACCAAATATCATGCGAGGTTAAATGGATACATATTTAGTTGGGTATTGAGTTATAATATGGAATAATATCTTGTTTCTTTAAAAAAGGGAGACTTTAATATTCAAATATGGAAATAAATTGACATGATTTTGAGTCCAAAAATAGGGATGAGAAAAGATATAATAATACGGTTTGGAAATAAGTTACCAAATTCCTTAATAAGAATCTTTATACCAAAATGAAAGATACTAATTATTATTTTAGGATAAGATCATGTGTATTGAGGAAGAAGGAATTAAATTAAACCCTATGATATATTTTTATCATTGAAAATGGTTGAGATGGAAGAAAGAAAACATAATGAAGAAGGATGAAATTGCTGATGCTTTGTTAAAGAAGATAAATAAGTGACTATCAAGAAAAAATTATTTCCCAATGACATCATTATATCATAATTAAAATAAGTTATAAGAATGATAATGTACATCCAGTATCGTAGATCATTTTGTGATAGTGGACATCCTCTAAGCTAATGTTTGAGTGGAGAGGTGAGGACTGCCATTCATGTTGTTGTAATTAATTTTTTAATGGCTATTTAAGAAACTCATTAAGGAACAAATCCATAATATTTCTGTATATCAATTTGGATTTAAATGTAATATAATGAAACGAAATTTTACTAATGGAAAACACATTTTGAATAAACATTATTATCAAATTTGGGATTATAGTATAATATAAAACACCTGGAAAATATGAAGATTTATTTAATTAACAGAGAAGATTATATTTATATAATAAATATAAACATGAAAATTAAAAATATTTTAATGGGAAAATAAATAGAAAAAAATATAACTACAAGAATTTAAAAATTGGGATCATTTTTTTAACAAAAAATTATCACACTCAAAAAATCATTATAAAAGTGAAAGGACATTAGTAATAATGTTGAAATTTTTATAATGTAGAATATATATCATTTATTGGAATTTATTTTGAATAAGAATGATGGAATTAAGATCTATCTATAAGAGGTAATATGACGTTTATGAATAGTAACTTGTATGTTAAAAATAATCACCCGGTAGCTGGAATTCAAAATTGACCTACAAAAAGTATAATAGAATATAAATAATATTACCATGAATTATTTATGAAAATTTTAATATCACAATGCTATAAAATGAACATTGCAATTTAAAAAATAACAAAGAAGGTGTAAGTGTAGTTTGGATAATGTGTATTTTGTAAAAACCATGATTTTTATGATAGTATAAAATTTTTACTAATAATTAAAATTATAAACATAAAATTATTTTTAGTTTTGTAATTTGTATATAAAAAATTTATAAGGGTGAATTTTTTATAATATTTTGAGAAACTTTAATTGTTAAGTGAATAGTATAACTATATTTTTTCAAATGTTGCATGTTAGATAACAAATGAATGATGTAAAAATGACCACATAAATCAGAAAATATATATTATTAACAAATATTAATTTAATATAATAAATTATTCATTTTAATAAATAAACATAATTTCCAATCCTCAAAATTAGTTTCTAATGTAAAAATAATATTAAGAATTGAACTAAAATCATTTTTCCCATTTTAACTTTTTTTCATTTGAATTAATTAAAAAATTAGGTGGTGGTATGGATTAAAATTACTAAAATGATTTTATTTTATTATTATATTATTAATATTTTCCAAAATAATATTATTACTAGGTTTACGTAAGAAATTATAATTTATTCAAAATTTTAAAAAAATATCATTGTCCTAAAGTATAAATACCCCCTTGGATAACCCCTTCCCGTACACTTATCAAAGACAATAATATACCCAAATTACCTCTCCTAAATCCATGATGATGCTTATTTGTGTTCTCAAGTCGTATAACTCTAATCACTCAATGGGTTAATGGTTGGAGCAAATTTACAACCCCAAGAAGGTGGTAATATTACATCATCTTTTCTATTTGTTTCCCTACCCTCTTCCTTAGACATTATACTCTTTTATAACCCAAACCAATTATAATTAATTGAATAAAATATTATCATTATATTAATTTTATTAACCTACTATAATAATTTCATATATTTCATACATCCCTAGTCTCTATTATTGACAACATCCAATTAATGGTCTGTTAACCACCTATGAGGATATTGTCAATTATTTATTTACCATCACCTTTTTGGATTATTATAATAATTTTTTTAAATATTTAAATATATAAAGATATTAATTTTTAAAAATAAGGATTTCATTTTTAAATATATAAATAGATATAAAGAATCATAAAATCGAAACAGTATGAGATATTTTAAACAAAACAATATATCAAAACATTTCACCTTTAACAAAGAAAACTAAAAATGAAAATTCCATTATTTAAATTGATTAATTATAAAATTTATATAATCCACTATTGGATTAACATTTAATATATATAATTTAACAATACTGGAGGTATAATTCAGATGAAATAAATTAGCATATAAAGAGTGGAAAATTTGGAACCCAAATCTTTTCTTTTATGATAATATCATTGTTTTCATATAATTTTTCTCATAAATAAATTATAAATTCATCTTAAATAGCTTACCATTTGTTATTATATGAATATATTTTTTGTCACCTCCTTGGGAAAATTCCAAAGCAATTTTCCTGACTAATAAAAGATTTATTATTCTTAATGTATCACCTTTATTCTTCTTATGCTTATTCTATTATTATTAATGAACCATGATCATAACCTTATCAATAACACCCTTATATACCCTTAATTATATTACCCATTATAATTTTTGGGATCTTTCATGTGATATTAAATTATTTCTAGCTTTTAATTCTATTATGAAACCCATTATTTTGTCATGGATTAATTTTATTTCCATGATTAATATATTATTACATTCCATGTGGAATTCCTAATTATAATTATTTTATGATGTGATGTGTGAGGATAAAATTATATATACCTACAATTCATTTATTAATGGGATATATTTCATGATATTATGTTTATTATGTCTAGACATTAAGCTATATTGTTTCACATTTTATGAACTGATGATTTGTACACATATGTTATGCATTTAAATGAAGAAGGCTTTTTTAAAAATTTATGTCTGGGATTTGACCACTATGTTATCATATTTAGTTATTATGAATATTATATTTCAAACGAGTATTTAAAATAATTAATTAATTCTTATAATGATTGATCATTTACTATTTTATTACGATGATGATTATGCTCACTTAGGTACTATATTTATTTATTTCTCTTGTTCCTTCACATTTATTCTTCTACTTGTTGTTATTTTAGTCCAAAAATTTTTTAATGTATTTCCTCAGGTGGTTACATGTATTTTTAAGAAATTGAGATATTTTAGGATTTCAATGATGAATGATTTAAAAAATGTTTAATTTACATTATGTGTAATTTCTTGTATAAACCTAATTTGACCATGATACTAAACCATTTGACTCTCGATTGTAATATTTTTATATTTTAAATTTTAAAATTCATATAAAAGTCATATTTGAAAAATGTGGCTAAATATTGTTGGTATAATATAATGTTTCAGTTATTTTCGAAATTTAGACTAGAAAAAAATAATCAAAACCCTAGGGATAAGTTTCGATAGAGGGAAAGCATCCTAAACTATTTGTATAGTATAGAGTCTGTGGATTCCTAGCAACAAACTCAATATCTAGATACATAAAAGGTTGATGAAGGCTCTGAAATAGATATAAGTAGGTGTAATAGCCATGGAAAAGGTTAGTTGGGTATTAACTAGTTCTTCAATTATTTCACAACAAGCATGCCTAAATACACAACTGGTTTTACACTATGAGGGGAAAGGAATTGGTTGATCACATTATCATTACAAAAATTATGCATGATATATAACCAATGTAATTATTTGTTTTAATGTTTAAAAATATTATTTTATATGATCCTAATAGATAATTTTGGGAATTGGGTCAGTAATTTATAACCTTGGATAAACATAAGCATCCTAAAGAGATGATTTTGGAATTTATTTTTACATTAGAATAAATTATTTAATCATGGTTTATTGAGTTTCATTTATTCTGAAATTTTATATTTTAGAAAATCGTGGGAACCATTGGAAACTATATCAAAAAACCATATGAGGTATAATTTAATGATGGTCCTAATTATATTCTAAATGAAATAGGACAATGATTTAAAACATTTATGGTGACACTTACCCAACTATCTTAGGAAAGGAACAACAAAATAAAACAAGTAATTTTTTTTGTTTCTCCCAATTGAAATCGAAATCATTACACATAGATGGCCATTAATATTTAGTGGATATTCCAATCCACTTGTCATAAAATAGTGGCTTAACTCCATTGAAAAAAATAATTTCCTTGCTTTATTGTTCTTAAAAGGGTAAATATGCTGATTCCATTTGAAGTTTAGGTGGGATATATTATCAATAGTGTACAATGAACAAGAATTAAAATTCACAATATGAAATGGTTGAAATGGAGTCGAAATAATATAAGAATATACATCCTAAAAAAAGATCCCATTAAATCTATGAATAAATATGGAGAGAGAATTTCTAATTATTGGGAAAAAGGACACTAAATTTTCAACGAACTAGAAGGAAAATTTAACATATATCGTATCATTGGACTTGTATTTTGGTATCAATAATGGTTCAAAAATAGATAGATTCATTATTTATTTAAAACTACATATCACAAAATCTCAATCCATCTAGGACTTTGGGAGTTATTATAGAAAGGTGTGGTGTACTCTCAAAGTAAAGATAGGGTTTGAAGAATAGTCTGATGGGCATGGGGATATGAAATAAATGATGGATTTTCACAGAACAGGATCAAAGGATAAAAGGGGAAAGAATATCCAACCACCCAAACCTCAAATGAGTAGAAATAAGAAGCAATGAAATTACCTCAACGTAATGAGGAAATTATTTAAATTTTGTAGGGAAGTGAATCATGAACACAAATTCTAAAGATAATACAGAATATGGATAATATGATAGAGGAATTTTCGGTAGTAAGCAATGCACCACCCACAGTTTAATACTTCAACTATAAGGAGTGGGAACACAATGAAATCCAATGCACCCAACCAGTGGTCTTCTAGGGTAGTCAACTTCAGTAAACACCTAAGCTGATAGAGTGTGTGAAATCTTATCCCATCACTATTTAATGGATGCAACATGAAAATTTAGTCATTCTTGGTACACTTCCTTCACTCTAGAATAGTGAATATTTTTTTGGATTTCTGTCCGATACCTATCTTAATATTTTGATTTTTTTATAAATAATAAAACACCTCTTGGATACCTTTATGTTTAGATATTTATGAAAAAATATTTTGAGAAAATCATAGAATCCCAATTAGTGGACTCCTACCCAGTTACCATTACTGGGAATATTCTTCTAGTGAATCTCATTATCCTACACTTAGTGGAATTTAATGCTATACTAGGCTAAGATTGACACTCATTATATAGATATTACAAAATATATTAGGAAAATATTATATATATACATATCATAGACCATCGTGTGCTCCTGCGTAAATAAAAGAGAGATCATGAATATCCATTAGAAAATACCTCAATAGTGAGGGTGTTGATACCTAATGAGTAAAGACAGATTAAACAAATAATTTTTTAAAAGGAAAGAACAGAAGTTTAGAAAATTCCCATTATAAGGGAATATATCAGTGTACTAACTTATGAGTTCCATACACTTCCCATTGATTTGGATATTGAGTTCTCCATAGGACACTTTCCTAGAGCCACTTCTATGTCCAAAAGACCCAATGCTGTAATGTCGATGAAAGTTGATGAGATAAAGAAGTAGTTACAAATGAATTTGGATAAAGGTTCTATATTCCCTAGAGTGACACATTGGGTTAAACTGGTGCTCTTTTACCATGAACAGTGGTGGATATTTTCATTTTATTCATCAATTATCAGGAGGTAAATATTATCTAATGGAAGAAAAAGTGTCCCTTAAGAAGTATTTGTGACTTCTTTTATAAAATTCTAGGTTATTAGTACTTATTAATGTTGGATATTATTTTTTCATATAATTATAAAAATTTAAGGATAAAATATATTTAAAATATAGGTTTCCATATGAGATATAAATTCTATGAGTTCATAGTGATTCCATTCAAACCTTTAAATATTGTTATAGTAATTATATACTTAATGAAAAGAGTCTTATGTGACTAACTAAAAAAATTGGTATTCTCTATTAATGAATTTATAATTTATTCTAAGAGAAATGAATAACATAAATAGTATCCAAGGATTGTTCTAGAATCATAATGAGAAAACAATATTTAGGAAATGTTCAAAGGTTGTGGCTTTTGGATTCAACAATTCCCATTATTAGGCCTTGTGATCAATAGTATTTGAATTTTTTATACCTCTAAAATGAAAATAAATATATGGAGATACCCATACCCTCAACTTTCATCATTATATGTTGTATTCTTGGATTATCTAGGTAATATAGATGGTTTTTGAGAAACGTCCCATGATATTTTAGCCCAGTATATAAGTTAACACAAAAAGGGGTAATGTATATATAGATTAAATAATTTTAGTACTTATTTAAGGATATTAGGAAGAGGATAATCACAATATTAGTACTCACACAATAGTCTATTTGATAAGGTTAAGTGATATAAAATGATGATTTAAATAAAGGATTGAGTTGTGTACTCAGAAATAAATGATAATGTGATATAGTATTCATAACAAAAGTTTAAGATCCATGAGAAAAACTACCTGACACATGATTTGGAGTTGGGTTTAATAAATTTTTATTGAATATTTAGAGGAAGTATCTCAATTGGGAGAAGTGGGACATATATATAGATCATAATAGTCTAAAGTATATATTCATATAGACATATCCTGACATGTGTCAATGAATATGGTTAGATTTAATCAATTAGTATAATTTCGCAATTCTATACCATCATAGCATATAACAGTAATGTTTATGATGATCTCAGAAAAAATAACCTCCTTCTATATCAAGGATGCAGATTTAGAAAGACAAAATCATAACGGATATTTAAAGGATAGATATGGAAATCATAACAACCAAGAAGATATCATACCTTCCTCAATGGGTTTCATAATCATCTATCCAAATAAGATCATTGATATAAAAATTGATTATTTCGTGTATTAAAATAATTTTTTGAAAACAAATTAATTGAGATTTTATAAAGTAGACATAAATAATAGTTGGTAATTTATTTTGGAACTAAACTATGTGTTTCATTATCACATGAGATAAAGAAATATATTTTGGATAAAACACAAAGAAAATATTTTCCAACCCATATTAGATGTAATAAGATGTGTTGTGATATTTCTGAGAACATTTGCAGGGACAATAGGAAGAATGAAATTACTAAGTACACATCAAATTTCATTGTATCTAAGGAATTTAAAGAAGAGTAAAAAATATAAAATGGTATAATGCAACCATTACCTGTACCAACATGAAAATAGGAAAACACCACAGTGGAATTTTTTATGGGTCACCCAAATACATCAAAAAAATGAAATGTGATATAGGGTGTGGTGGATCCATTCCCAATGATTAACAAAATTCATCTCTATTACGAATTATTTTTCACAAGAAAAGATAACCATGATACACACAAATGATGGGTGTGCCAACAAGGGGCACCAATCTCTATTGTATATGATCATAATCCAAGGATAAAATGTAAATTATGGAGAATTATTCGACATATTATGAATAATTAATTGAAATCTAGTATATCCTTTCACCACAAGATTAATTTTCCAGTTTGAATAAATTATTTATACAATTGAGTACATGTTGTGTTTTTTTCAATGGTATTTAGTGGAAGATATAATCAAAATATCCCGTTGGTTGAGTTCTCCTACAAAAATATATTGCAATCAAGTATTACAATGGTCCTATATGAAGATATATATAGGTAGTGAGGTATAAATTATATATGTTGGGGTAAATGTAGTAAACAAAAGCTTCTTAGACATGATCATGTTTATGATAGGATAGATAATTTTTGATATATTTGAAAACACTTTAATGATTCACATAGTCTAAAATATATATATAATGAAAATGATCAAAGGTAATTATATTTTGATGTTAGAGACAATGATTTCCATTGAATTTTACCATATAAGAGAGTCATTTAGTTTTTAAATTAGGGAAATCAATGACTTAGGTATATTTTACTCTTTTAGATCCTTGATTGTATAATACAGGCAATCTATTGGTTAGAAGTTCAACCAAACAGGGATCAATTTCAGGATATGTTCCAAATATCAATCTTGAGGAAGTACATTCCCATTCCCCCACATATACTGAATCTAATTATGGTGTAACTGGAACATGAAATCTCTTCTGAGGATTTTCTGGTGAAGATATTTGAACAAAGGTAAAAAGTTCTATTCAATAATTCAACCTACCTCACTAAAGTTATTTAGTATAATCAAAAGAATGAGGAAACAACATAGGGATATTGATGATGAAAAAAATTGAGTTACTATCATCTATTCTCAATCAAGGATATAAGACGAAATCTTAAGGATGAAATTTCTAAAGGGGGAAGAATGTAATGATCAATGAATTTATAAATGGAAATTTTCATCTGTGTGAACATGTGTGTCACATTTAATAATATTTTTCAGTAAGAAATAGAAGAAACACCTCATTATTTATTTCATAAATTAATTATATAAAATTTATTGAATAATTATTTCCATAAAAATTGAAAATATAAAAATGGAAAAATTAATAGAAGAAAAAAATACAGAATTGTAATGTTTGGATCATTTTGGTAACCTTAAATTAACATACCAACAAATAACCCTATATAAAAGTGACAGAATACTAATAATCCAATCAATATTTCAGAAATATTGAATTTATAGAAACTGAATGAAATTTAGTTGAATTATTAATTAAGGCATTAAGAGGTATATATATAATGAAATATTACTCTTTTAAATAGAAACCTAACAATTGAGAATAGTAACTAGGCCATTTGGAATAGTAAAAAGATCATTGGAATATTAAATTTTACTCCAAATAGTAAAATATAATATAAATATTATTTATTATGAAAATATAATTTGTATATAAATACCTCAATTCTGTAAAATAAATAGCATCATTAAAAAACCAAAAGAAGGTGTTCCTGTAATTTTGAAAAACTGTATTTCAAAAAAACATTATATTTTTATTAATAAATAAATTGAATAAAATATTAAATTTTCTTCATAAAATCAACCATTTTTTTAATTTAATTATCAAAATTTTATAAGGGTATATATTTTTTATTTTCAAAAAAGTGAATTTTTAGGAGAATATTAAAAATAAAATTTTCAAATATCACATGTTTTATGAAATTTTAATGATTTAATATGGAGCAAATAAATATTAATATTTTTGGATGAAACCAAAATGAATTTTATAAGATAAAATATTCATTTAATAATAATAAAATTACCTTCCAAACCTAAATAAATGGTTTCTAATGTCAAATATTTTAAAGTATTTCATTAAATTTTTTTTTATCATTTTCTTCTTTACTTTTAAATAAAATAATAAATTTAGTTGTGGAATCGATTAAAAATCCTAAAAACATTTTTATTGTATTAATATATGAACCATATTGTAAATAAATATCTCGATTACATGGTTTACATTGAAAAAAATATTTTATTGTTTATTTTATGAAAAAATACCCATATTTTTTATGTGTAAAAACCATTTTCCCCTCCCCTTTGAAAACTAGTTCTGTTACACTTAAAAAAGAAAAAACACTACCCAAATTACCTTTATTATTCCCTAAAAAATTCATGGAGTGTTCTAGAGACATATAACTCTAATTATTCAATGATTTATGTTTTTAAGAAAAGGAATAACACCAATAATGAGGAAATATTCCTTCATCTTTTTCTTTCAATTTACCCTTTTATTCCTCAACCGTTTGATTATTTTCAAACCTAGACCTCAGAAATTTATTTTAAATAAAATATTAATAATATTTTTATGTTATTAAGAAACTATATGTATTTTATATATTTTATACACCCCCAATTCCTTATGAAGTTACTTTCATGGAGATCTTATCTAACATTTTTGAACCCAACCATAATGTAGTGATAGTGAGGCTGGGGTTGTATCTATAGAGGGGGTGTTGTGGATATGTTTTTTCATTAGGATGTGGTTTTATTGTGATATAAAATATGACCATATTATTTAGATAAGTCAAATAGGCTAGTTTTAATTTTTTTTTAAAATTACAGTCTAACCTTCTATAATCCCCATATTCTACTATTAAATCATTATTCGAATTAATTAAACTTTAATTTCATTAAAATAGAATGAAACTTCAATGATCATCCTCAACTAGTTGTTTCAATATGAATTTGTTAACACAATGATCACTCTAACCCGTAGTCATTACTAACAAAGTGATTATATTTCTTCAATCATCACTAGATTATCCCACTGCTCAACAACACGTGAAGTGAAGACTATCCAGGTGGCACATGCAAAAAAATGAGTCAATAAGATAAGAAAATATTTATCCTAACTAGCTGGAACACCCTAAGAAGGGTCTGAGTTATTCAGGTCATGATAGATTAAACAACTATCCCATCTTGATATTTATTCATCACTGAACAATACTCTCTTCTTTTTATAGTACAAGAAAATGATGATTAGAATATTCATAGGGAGGAAAAATTTTACATGGGTCACCCTCACTGGGATACATAAAAGGAAAATACCACTTTAATGTTCCGATGAAATAAATCAACTAAATCCCACTACTTTTATATCGTTCCGAGTGGACTCAATATCCCACCTCCCTTACAACCAATCATAATTTGAAATCTCACTCTCCCTAAACTAAATTATTCTCATTTCTCCTTGAGAAGATTTTTCAATTGATGTAAAATAGATCATAATTGTTTCACACTTGTCAATTCCATGAAGCTCAATTTTTACTATATATAAGAAATATGCCTCTCTAAGTGGTGATTTCTTTATAGAGATCCATTTGGAAAAATGTTTTTCTTTGTCTCCAAACTATGGTAAACCATTTGTGAGATATTATGAACAACATAACATGTAAGCCCTATCAACTAAATTTAAATCATCTTTTGAATAAAATCTGAAAAAACTACTACTTTGATAGAAATATTTCCGCAAAAAAACTCCTCCGAAAAATAATTTTTATTTACAGATTACCCCCACAATGAGTTAAATTAATTTATGAACTAAATTTTCATTGCACTGATGATTCTCTCTTATAAATTTGACCCTTTTTAATATAGTGATTATAGGTCGTTTATATACATAACGAAACATGAAAAAATAGTGATCACTGTTATGATCAACTCCATAGAGATATATAATTCACTGTAAACGTCACTCGCTATTCAGTTCACATAGCACATAATTCCCCTTGAGGCGACCTTTAAGTCATTTGGAAATTATGGAATCTTGTACCCAAAATTTTATATACCACTTCTATAGTTTCCATACATCCATTTAAAAATATTTGTAATCATACATAGGGAAATATCATGCAAGAAATCCAAACTGAACTTGTCACCCTATGTTATCAATATACACTATCAACCCAAAAAAGTGTCCAAAACAAATATCTATTATGCCTTTTGAAATTTCAGAGAATTTAATATATAAGATAATGGGGGAATTATATTTTTCTCATTATTTTTATATTTTTAGGATATTAAATCCAATAGGGAATAAAAGTCTTCACTCATACTAAGACATATTCCAGGACACCCCCTTGGTAGTTAGTGCTTTAGTTAGTAAGATGATTAACCACTCCAATTGGATTGATCTCTACTATTTTAATGGAATAATATACTGATTATGGTGTGAGATTAATTTATCCCCCCAAATCACTCAATTCATTAGTAAAAGTCCTCGAATATGGTATAAGAGATAGTGAACGTACTTGAGTATTGAGAATTCATATGTAGTTGTGGGGTTACAATAGAAGACACATTTCTATATAAACATACCATATCTTGTCCTTAAAGGTTCCTTTTCTTAGTGGGCATATCTTTGAGAAATGTTTCATACTTTCAGATTTGGTAGATATTCTACAAGAATGGGATATTTATCTCTACTCTCTCGAATGTTTCTAGAACTTCTTTATGTAATGATTCTCCACTGGTTTTTTTGGGTTGTTTATCATTGCAGGGAAGTGGGGTTGGAGTTGATGTAGGTCATATATATTATATTTTCCTTTGTTATTCTTCACTAGGGGTCTCCATTGGTACTTCAACTTCTAGTTCCTTCTCAGGGAAATATTTTTTAGGTTTCTTGGGATTTCCACTCCTAGATTCGACCACCTAGGATGAATCTTCATTACTATTCATTTATTTTTCACTCATTAACGAAATAAAACTAAAATGTCATTTGGGGTTAGTAAGGGATTGGGAAGGGAGTTAACCATTTCCTTGATTTTCAAAATTATTGAGAGAGGAAATGATTTGATCCAATTTTCCTTTCATCTCTTTCATATATAATTCAAGAGTATTTGGGGGTAGATTGTTAATTTATTGGAATCTATATAATATATTTCAGTAGATCATCAGTGGAATGTTTTTTATTATTTTTTTATTATAGTATTTATATAGTTGAAAATTGTGTCTATATATTGGTTTTGGCTAGAAATTTGGTTAAAAATCAAATTGGAAATGTCATCTTTGAGGATACTAGTTTTCAAATCCACATTTAGTTATTGAGAATTATTTTAATCCAGTGAATCTATTTGGTTTATAATCATAATGAATCAGTTATATGGAATTAGATCTCTCTTTCACTTGAAGGAATCCATTAGTGTAATGATATAGTGGACAGAAAATATAGAACATTCTACAAAAAACAGAAATTACTAAAAAATTTCAAAGTCATGAATTGACCAAGTGGACATACCATATGAAAAAAATGACTAGGTGTGAAGGATAGAGAACATGATCAAAGGGAACAAATGAGAAGGTCTAAAAAATTAACCAAAATTACTGACTATAAAGGAAAAAAATCATCCTCAAAGTGACTTACCATGAACGAAAAGCTATATGATCAAAAATATTAATCATTAAGGGATAACTGCATGACCAAAATGTCTGATCAGGAAGGATCAACCGCATGACCGAAATCACATACCGCAAAGGACTAACCTCTTAACCAAAATTACTAATGGTGAAGGGTTGACCTCAATACAAAAATTACTAACCATGAGAATAAACATACAAACTAGTAATGTTAAAGAATTTAGGCACTCTTTGGTCACCTATAAGATTAAAAAAGAAAAAATTAATCGATTTGGAAATACAAAACATTTCATTTGATATCTATCAAACAATTATAGACAATGATAATTTGAATTAAGACCTAGATAAAGAATTGGAAAAAACAACCACCCATGAGATACATCACATGTATCCTTCTATATTAAGGAATAAAGAACCACATCAAATGAACAAATCACACTGTAATAAAATACAAAAAACCATCCAAAAATCATACACCTAGTTGAGATACCTCAAAAAATGGGAATGAACATAAAAAAGAGTCACATCAGGGGTGAATAAATATCATAAAATTTCATAGGGCCAAACACATTATCTCAACAAAAAGTAAATAAACAAATCATCCAAACAACATAGTGTAATAAGAACACATCATCAACTTCCTCTCACAAGTGCTATCCTATAACTCTCAATGCCACTACATGACACTATATAAATGTAATAACATACCTTGGTAGAATATTCTTATAAAAGTCCTTAATCATTATAAGGTGATGTTTTCATGGGTTTATTTTCTTCAATATCAGTCCCATTATAGATGATGGTATGAAAATAATTAGGTTAATAGTATTAATGTTGTGATACATGAAATACATTAGGAATTAATATCATCTATGAGGATAATTGTAACTAATACTCCATAACCCCAACACAAGAAAACACCTTGAAAGGCAAAGCAAATATAGGTGAAATCATACTGCCATGATCAATCCATCACCCCATATGATGAGGATTAAACTTCAAGATTATAGAAACTCTATGTTTAAACTCTAGAGGCCTCCTCCTTTGATCATCAAATGACTTCTGATAATTTTGTATCACCTTCATTCACTCATATATCACATATAACCTTCTATATTTCTCAATAATGATTCTGATCCAATAAGACCTAAATATTTTCACATAGTCCCATACAAAAGAAATCGGTATGGTCGTCTATGAAACACTAAAAATGGTGTCGTATAAATTGTGGAGTGAGATCAATTGTTGAAAAAATCCAAACCAATGGTATGCGTATCATCCATGGGCCTCCATAATCCATAACTCATGCATGAAACAAGACCTATTAATTCTAGTACGTTTTCATTCTCTTACCATACATCATAGGAAGAAAATTCATCCTAAGGAACAACTTGTATCCAAAAGAATGAGTAAGAACTCTCTATTTACTAGGGGTAGAAAGAGAATCACAATTCGATAAGAGATGTAGGGACTCTAGATTTACTATGTATCCCTTAATAATATTCCTAGAAATATTTTTAGAGTGAGGCGTAAAAATTAAATGTTATTTCAAGGCCTGATGAACCTAGAATTATTTTTATATAAATACTAAATATGTTTTCTAATATGCATGTGATGTTTTCCTATAAGATATGAATAACTCTTAAATTTGTGATTAGATCAGAAATTTGGGACCACATTCAAGTATGAAATGTGATGTTTACTCTAGGTGTGTCATAAAATGCTTTGACATGGGGTGCTTATATCCCACTCTCAATAGAGATTTTTTTAGTGGGTTAAAATAAATAATTAATTAATTACATTAATTCTTAAACCTAAACTAAAATTGTATAATATATCACTATTAAAAACTGATTAGTTTTAGTCTCATAATCATGGGAATTGTTTCCATCAACTTATTCACCATCCCTTCGATGAATGATAATGAACAATTGGATCTAGAAAAATGAAAGTGTAAAGAATGGAAAATATCTCACACTCTATTTAAATTAATGTTATTCACCAGTGGGAAATCCAATCTTGGGGTTGGTATTGCAATTCCTTTGGTTTTCCCTTCGTCTTGTGTTAAATTGGCTACCATGAATGTTATCTGATTTTATATTTCCAAAAATTTATTTTCAAAGAATTGTGTTCATTCAATAAATCATATCATTATCAGACGCCATAGATTATGTCTAGATAAACATTGTCATCACTTGATACTTACTTCATCATGATTACATTCCCTTGTCTCCCCAAATTCCTTGTGCATTTATCATTAGTGTCGTGTCTAACAAAAAATCCAAGGGTACCGGAAAACTGATCAATGTGCATCTCAAAATTTCTGCAAAAGATCATATTTTGTGATATAAAGATAAAGATCAAGGGTATAATAAAAACCCTGTGATGTGAGAAAATTATTTGGAACATGATCTGAAGTCATATATGGTGTGGAAAATCATATATCTGGGTTTTTTTGCATCTGACATGAAGAAGAAGACAACTGGCATAGTGAAAGGTGGTTTGACCCTCTTTCTCCATGTGGAAGTGTGAGGCAGTCCAGGTAGAAACATGAATTATTCTAGGTAGTGGCATCTGATGGTTAGGGAGGTAGTGTCTAGTGTCCCTGATGTCCAGCAGTATTAGTGATCTAGGTTGTGGCTTCCAACTATTCATGGAGGTAGAGTCCGATGGTCAAGGGTTTTGGTGATGGATCAACAATATACATTGGTCACAAAAGATCCTTGATATTTGTGTGTAGATTGTGTTTCCATTGTAGGCATCATGATTTTTGGGATGCTATGTGTGATGGTGGTTTCTAAGATTATGGTTTATAAGGGTGATGCATGAGAAAAGGGTAGTTATTAGGGATCCTCCATAAAACTATATGTAGGTTGAAAGACATACTATAGAGAAGTAAACAAGAAAGAGATAAACTAAAAAATGGTGAAGAAACCTTTTGTGCACTAGGCATGAAGAAGTGGTAGTATCATGACCCCGTTTTAATTTGAATAAAATTTTAAAATTACAATAATAATTTTAAATATAATTATTATAAATATTCGTTAAATATTCTTATATCACTTATATATTTTAAACGATACACCTGATTGATGCATCATCAATGGAAGAATGGCCTCGGAATTATGGAAGTCGATTCAAGACCAACTTTGAATATTTAATTTAGGTTTGTCACTCTGGTCTTTGTAACACCAAATATTATTAGTATTGTTGTTGTAAAAACATGAATATTCATTAAATCCTTCATATGACATCGAATTACTGAACCATATCTGTAATTCAAAATAAAATTTTAAGGTATACATTTCAAGACAAATATCAGTTATTTAATATAAACTCTTGGATCAGGCCCACAAAACACTATTCGAGCATAATGCAGAAAAATGTGAATTTCTCAGTGGGTGTATGATTAAGGAAAGTTAATAATGTATCATGTGTTTTTTCCATGAAGATCTCAATAGTGTAATACTTTTATCCATAAGGACACATTTTAAGAGGCATATTAGTGGAATGACGTTTTTACCCTTCCGATTGACAATGAGCCTCATCAGTTCATTGTATTTTTTGTTGAGATCAATCATGTAGTACCACTACACACCATGCAGTACTACATTTCCAACATGGTTTGTGATGGAGACGACATGACTAGATATAAGTGAGGGATAACACAATGTCTGGGTCCCTGAAAATTCATGTACCTATTTTGAAGAAACATCGAGGTTCTGTATCTCCTTCATTTAACTCATATATTGTCCAGAAAATATTAAATACTAAGTTTTATTTCATATACAATGTGATGGTTCCCTTTATTTTGGATATCAATATACAATGTGAAATGTTATGAGCTTTGCATGCACTAATGTGACACCTAATAATAGAAGCGATCATGCAGATTCACCATAGCGTCCTAGGTGTAACCCTCTAGAAGATATGCAATGTGGAGTTCCATGAATATAGTACCAAGAAAAACCCTCTATTAGGACTGGCCAGTGGTGTCACTCAATGATGTTTCTTATTTAGCCTCCTCTATTACTGGGTAGTGGATTTCCTCAATATTCTCAGATTACCCAACAGCTGGGTTTGGTAGTGGAATTTAATGATGATTGTATTGGGCTTACCCTCTCACAGGGATGGGTAGTGGAATTCTCGAATGACATCTTCCAAGCATAACAATCCAGTCAGGATGGGTAGTGGTGTTCCTTGAAGACTCGTGGGGATTAACTTCAAGTATGACTAGGCAATGGCATTCCCCAATGACATTGTAGAGCATAAACCTCCAGTCGGGCTATGGAGTGGAGTTCTCAGTGAATATCAAAGATGGAACCACAAGCCATACCATATTATGTGATCTTTATTAATAATTTATAGCCTCTTGACTAGGAATAACATTGATGATATGTGGTTGGACATATAATTGGGCTAAAAAAGAATAGGGACACATTCCCCACTGAGATGTGTTCTTTTTACTTGTCCTAAAACTATTTAGATGATTCAGTTCAACCCAAACTAGATAGTATAAAGATGTGGGGCTTGATTTATGACAACCCTGCTTTTTAATACAACTTAAACATGCTTTATTACATAAAACATCACTTGATACAACAAGAAGATCGAGAGGTTTAGTGTCTTTGGGGCTTAGGATCATTACATAAAAACATTAAACTTGAAATACAACATCCTTATTGAAAACTTCCTTTACATGATCACTACATTCCTTCGTACTTAGCATTGCATGGGATAACCTGAGGACATGCATAAGAAAAGGGTGAGCTATAAAGCCCAGTAAGGGAGTACACAATGAATAACATGAAGAGTAAAATACATGTTAGGCAATAGGCATATCAATAGAGCATAAGAGAGACATGAACATAAAGGCATGATAAAGCATGATAATCATAACATGGAAATGTGGCAACAACACTTAACATTGAATTAGCATGAGCCAAGGCTCATTGCACATGGAGCATGAGTAAACCCTCATTGCACTTGAAGCACGAGTAAACCCTCGTTGCACTTGAATTATCATGAGTCAACACTCATTGCACATGACGTATCATGATACTATACTTTACCCAATGCATTGGAGCGCTATCAGGGCGCACCCTTCTTAAACATTTCATTTCATGCATAAATGTGCCACTTGGATCATAAAACATGGATTCATAAAACATAATCATTTCTTCCACGATAAAGGAATGTGGAATTCATACATGAAACTTTATAATCAATATGTAGATGTGCATAAAGGTGAATACCCTTGATGGAGAAATGGGCATGGTATTCACTACACAAAGACATTGGCTTAGAAAGTCGGTGCAATTTCGGCAGCGTAACGACGTGACATAAGAATTCATAAAAAAGGTTGATGAGAGAGAAAGGTGTTCCTCATAATATTTACATGTAATGGACAGTAAGGAGATCATATATATACATGTCCCAACAATAGAAATGGAATTTAGATTCATGATACAAAAGTATTGCTTGAATGTAAAAGAAGAGAGAGAAGTTCCTTTCGGAATTTCGGCATAGTAACGGGTGTTCATGGGAGGAATTTAATGAGAGAGAAAGGGGTCTCCCATCATTAATACAATAAGAGGGAAGTATGGGAGAGGTGCGAAACCATACCCCAAAATTCATAATTGAAATTAAAATGGCAATACAACTTAAAGAAAATTGACAAAAATGAGAAAGGAAGAAAACCCCTTACTTGGAAGTGTGCTTCCAAAGGCTAGAGAGAGGCTTGTGAGAGGCTTCTTGGGAGCTTGGGGCACCTTGAGAGGGTTCTAGAGAGAGTAGGGCAGAGGTTGGACGAACTTCAAGGGCTTTGAGTGAGGAGGAAGTGGGAGCTTGGGTGGGTTTATATAGGAAAGGTGAGAGAATTCTTTATTATTTAGGTTTGGGACCCCTTATATTAAAATAGTCCAAACCACAAACCATACCATGGTATTTGCCCATGGTTTCTGGAAAAGGAAAGAGGAAAACAATATTTTAAAAGGCCAAGGTCCGAACTTATTAAAAAATTAGGGTTGCTTATGTGGAGGTGAGTCACACTCCCATGGAAATTAATTTAAAAAGGCAAAGTGTTGAATAAGTCTTGAGGGCTCCATTAATGCTTTGAAAAGTGAGTCAAATAAACCCAAAACCTCATTATTTTAATGATAAAACATTTATTGGCCGAACATAAGGATTAAGGTATTTTATTACATCACCATTGGGTCATTATGATGTCATAAAACACATTATATATTTAAATGGTATTTAATTTTTACCCAAAAATTTGACTGTCTCAGAAAATTATGAAAAATTCACCGTTGGATAATTTCGACGTCCTGATTCCAAAAATAATATTTATTTTATCTAAATAATTTTCTAAATATGTGAATTTTACTTTTAAAATAAAAACCGACATTTATAAAAAATTCACGGGTTTTGATAGAAATGGCTTTCAAACCTTAATAAAAATTTTAATTGCATTCATAAAATTATAAGATCATTTATATTTAATAAAAATTAATTTAATATTAATAATAATGTTTTATTAAAATATTATTTAATTCAAAAATCCTTTAATTTCATAAAATATAATTCTTAATTAAATAATAACTAAAAACACCGTTTGTACTTTAAAAACTAATTACAATGTATCAAAAATGACTAGAAATTATATTCATCATTATATACAAAAATAATGTACGTGAACATGGTTCTACTTATTTGTTACATAACCCCTTAAAATAGCTGCATAAGACCTAAGGGTAAGGTGTGCGATGGTGACAGACTCTTGGGGTTGCTCGGATAACATCGCTGGAGTGGTAATCTCTATCAACATCCATTTTTCCCGTAGACGATCACGTTCGAGCTTGACTTGATGAAGCTCAGCTTGGGTTTGGTCAAGGGCAAAGCCCAAAGACGCCACCTCTTTTCCGAGCTCTGAAAAATGGGCTTCGTAAGGGGCGATTCTACTGGATGAGGCCATCGCTTCCTTTGTCTGAGTAGAAAATTGGTTCGTTAAAGCCTTATATTTAAACAACCCAGATGATCACTGTTCAACGGCTATAAAAGTAACGGTCACAAATCTTAACATAAAACTAAAGAAGTTGACATCTTATAAAAACATTTTTTTTTCATAAAGAAACATTTAACTGGATCAAGAGGGATTTTCCATTAATGAAACTTTGGGTCGTTACAACATTCCCCCCTTAAGAAATTTTTCCCTCGAAATTTTCCTTTTCCCACACTAAAACAAATGTGGGTAACTTAGCTTCATCATATCCTCCGACTCCCAAGTTGCTTCTTCAAACTTGTGGTTTCTCCACAACACCTTGACGAGGGGCATTGTCTTATTTCGTAGAACTTTTTCTCTACGATCTAAGATCTTCACTGGTTGCTCCTCATAAGAAAGATCGTCTTCTAATTGTACCACCTCAGAAGAGAGTACATGTGAAGGGTCTGGTATGTACTTCCTTTAGAGGGATACATGGAAGACATCATGCACCTTGGCCATAGTAGGTGGAAGTGCTAGTCGATAGGCCACAGCCCCCACACGATCAAGAATCTCGAAGGGGCCGATGTACCTTGGACTTAACTTCCCTTTCTTTCCAAACCTCATGACCTTCTTCCACGGAGATATGCGTAAAAACACCATGTCTCCGACTTTAAACTCAAGGTCTCATCGACGATTATCTGCATAACTCTTCTGTCGACTTTGGGCTGCCTTGATATGCTGCTGAATGGTTTTCACTTTCTCCACCATTTCTTCGACCATTTCTGGTCCAAACATCTTACGTTCACCGACCTCATCCCAACATGCCGGTGTTCTGCACCTTTTCCCATATAGGGCTTCATATGGTGCCATTTGGATGCTCGAGTGGAAACTATTATTATAAGAGAACTCAACTAGAGGAAGATGTTGATCCCATCCTCCTTTAAAGTCCATTGAGCACGCTCTCAACATATCCTCAAGTGTTTGGATAGTCCACTCGGATTGACCATCAGTTTGAGGATGATAGGCCGTACTGAAGTTCAGTTCAGTATTCAGAGCATGTTGATGACTCTTCCAAAACATAGAGGTAAATCTTGGATCTCGGTCAGACACAATAGATAGTGGTACTCCATGCAACCGTACCACTTCCCTGATATATATCCGTGCCAGTTGATCCAAAGAGAAATCCTCTCGAATAGCAATGAAGTGTGAAGTCTTTGTAAGACGATCCACAATAACCCAGATTGTATTGTTGCTTTTGGATGTCCTTGGAAGTCCAGTGACGAAGTCCATGGTGATGTTCTCCCATTTCCATTCTGGTATGGGCAATGGTTGCATCATCCCCTTAGACTTCTGCCTCTCTGCCTTCACTTGCTGACACACCAGGCACTTTGATGTATATTCGGCGATCTCCTTCTTCATATTATCCCACCAAAAGTTTTCTCGGAGATCTCGATACATCTTTGTGCTCCCTGGGTGAATAGAGAAATTTGAACTATGTGCATCATCCAAAAGTTCCTTCTTCAGCTCCGAACTTGATGGAACACATAGTCTTTTCCCAAACCGCACAATTCCTTCTTCATTAACATTAAACTCTGAGGATTTCCCCTTTTTGATAGCTTCCACTTTTTCTTGGATTCTCGCATCATCCTTTTGAGCATCTTTTAACCTTTTCAAAAGAGATGGTTGAGCAATCATTTGTGAAAGGATTGATGATGTTCCCTTCTTTATGATTCCCACGTCCATCTTCATCAAGTCTAAGAAGATTGGATCCTTCTCAATTCTCATCATTGATAGAATTGCTGGATCCTTTCTACTTAGGGCATCCGCCACCTTGTTCGCCTTCCCAGGGTGGTAATGTATTGAACAGTCATAATCCTTGATGAGCTCTATCCATCTTCTCTGGCGCATATTAAGCTCTTTTTGTGTGAATATATATTTAAGACTCTTGTGGTCAGTATATATCTCACATTTCTCTCCGTAGAGATAATGACGCCAGATTTTCAAGGCAAAGATCACCGCCGCCAACTCCAGATCATGCGTTGGATAGTTTCGCTCTTGGATTTTCAACTGCCTTGAGGCATAGGATATCACTTTATCATTCTGCATCAGCACACATCCTAATCCCTTCTTCGAAGCATCACTGAATACCACAAAAAGCTCCCCACTTGTGGGTAAAGTGAGCACAGGTGCAGTGATAAGCCTCCTTTTCAACTCCTTGAAGCTTTCTTCGCATTCATCACTCCAAGAAAACTTCACTCCCTTTTGAGTTATCTTGGTAAGAGGGTTGGACAATCGTGAGAAGTTTCTCACAAATCGTCGATAATATCCAGCTAACCCCAAGAAGCTACGGATATCAGTTACCGATGTTGGCCTCGGCCATCCCTCAATTGCATCTGTTTTGGAAGGGTCCACAGATATCCCATTGCTTGTGATGATATGGCCCAAGAATGAGACCTCCTTCAACCAGAACTCACACTTGTTGTACTTGGCATAGAGCTTCTCCTTGCGCAAAGTCTCCATTACAGTTCTTAAATGCTCCTCATGGTCCTCCTTGGTTTTGGAGTATATTAGAATATCATCTATAAAGACTACCACAAATTTATCTAGGTAATCTCTAAAAACTCTATTCATCAAGTCCATGAATATTGCTGGAGCATTGGTGAGTCCAAAAGGCATTACTATGAATTCATAGTGCTCATACCTTGTACGAAAAGCAGTCTTGGGGATATCTTCCTTCTTCACCCTTACTTGATAATATCCCGACCACAAGTCGACCTTGGAGAAGTATTTTGCTCCACGCAGCTGATCAAACAAGTCATCGATTCTTGGGAGAGGATACTTGTTCTTTATCGTGATTTTGTTAAGTTCACGATAATCGATGCAAAGCCGCATTGACCCATCCTACTTCTTGACGAAGAGGACTGGTGCACCCCATGGTGATGCACTTGGGCATATAAACCCTTTATCCAGATTCTCCTGTAGTTGTTTCTTCAGCTCTTCAAGCTCAAAAACAGCCATTCTATATGGAGTTTTGGATATTGGTAGCGCCCCAGGTATAAGTTCAATTGAGAACTCAACATCTCTTCTTGGAGGAAGACCAGGAAGATCCTCGGGAAATACTTCAGCGAATTCCCTCACAATAGGCATTTCTTCAAGGGTGGTTTCTTCCTTGGACTCAATCATCTAAGCCAGATATGCGTGCTCATAAGGCAGTAATATCCATGCTTGAGATGATGGAGCTAAAGGAGATTCATCTTCCTCCTGACACTTGTAAAGAATCGGGGGTCGATTCTCCAAATGGAGTGTGATTTCCCTCTCCCGACAATTTATGTTGGGTCTATATAAGGAAAGCCAATCCATGACAAGAATTGCATCAAATTCCACCAAAGGGAGTATGATGAGATTTGCCGGGAAATTCAATCCACAGATTATAACAGGGGAGGACTTATACTCATGGGATGCAATGATTGCCCCATTTGTCGTACTCACCGACATCTTTACTTCCATGATTTGTGGTGGTGCAGGGATTGTTCTACTAAACTTTTGAGATATAAAAGAATGCATAGAACCTGAATCAAAAAGTACGTTCGCTATTCTTGAATGAATAACTAGCGTACCTGTCACCACTTCGTTTTCGGGGTTCACTTCGGCAGAAGTGATGGCAAAAGCTCTTCCTTGCTGTCTTGGAGGTTTTTGATTGCCTCCGATAACCCTTGGATTAGGGCACTGATTCGCAAAATGATCCGGTTCTTTGCATTTGAAGCATTGAACAACGCGTTGAGGTTCGAACGGAGAGTTCCTCCCCTCCGTCGCAGCCGCGGGTCCTTCTTGCTGACAGTTTACAGCTAGGTGCCCTTCTCTTCCACACTTGAAGCATTTTCTTGTCCCCCTAAGGCAATTTCCAGGGTGCTTCTTTCCACAATTTTGGCAAGTGGGGTGCTGGAATTTCTTAGCGCCGTTGGATTTATCCATCGGACCACCAGCATTGAAGTCCACCTTCCGCTTCTTGTCCCCATGATACCCCTGTGATTCTCCGATCTCCATTTCAACCTTGAGGGCACATCGGACAATTTCCTCATAGCTGTCGAAGTCACGGATCGCTAATGCTTTCCTCAAGATAGGCTTCAGCCCACCAAAGAAGCGGTCAACCTTGCATTCGGGGGTAACGACAAAGCCGGAAGCGTATCGTGCAAGCCTTGTGAAGTTTGCCTCGTACGCTCCCACAGATTCCTCATCTTTCTGCTTGAGGGAAAGGAAGTCCCTTTCCATCTTAAGACGGAGGGTGCGTGGAAAATATTTATCGAAAAACATCTTCCAGAATACCTTCCATTCCAAAGCCTCGATCTCCTCCTCAGGCTTCGTATTTTTGATCAATGTCCATTATTGATCAGCTTCACCCTCCATACGATAAGCCGCCAGGAGAACCTTCTCTTTTTCAGAGCATTGGAGGATGGATAATATCTTTTCAATGGAGTTGATCCATTGTTCAGCAATCGTGGGATCGGATGATCCACTAAAAGTAGGAGGCCTTTGTCTCATGAAGCTTTCAATAGCAACTTGTTCTTTCTTAGGGGGGGTTGAACGTTCCTCTTGACCACTCTTTCTATTCAAAACTTGTGTTAGCTGAGAGAGAAGCATGAAAAAGTTTGCAATTCCCACTCCCATTGGATTGGGCATCTCATAAGTACAATCATCACACTGATCTTCACAACGGTTGTTAGCCCGAGTTCTCCTATTACCGGCCATTGGCTAGAATAAAAGGAAAGTTAGGGGTAACACATAAAGGGTAATCCGAAGACAAAAGTTTATGACTTATAAATAAACTTTAATCTCTTTAACTCATGAGTCTATAGGATTCAATCCAGGCTTTTCATGATCTTCCTTCTAACATATATTCTTAGGGGCATTTTTCCCTTAATAAGGGTTCATACTAAGATTGTGAATTTATCAAAACATATCCCCCGGGAGTGTCGTAACCAAGAGTGCAGCAAGGCCCGTTGTCGTGCACCAGTTCCCGTTCGAGTCTAGCTCAAAGCGGTGTTTTCGGGTTTTACCCCTAGGATACATCTGTGCCAGAGCCGCCTCTACCTGCTCGTATCTAGACAGGGATGTATTTGTTTGATAAAACACTTAATTAGTATTTACAAAAACTTAGGGATGTTTTTATTATGCTTAGTCTTGTATCTAATGCTTTACTAGGGTTTCCTAATCCCAAAAATAACTAAACCTATCCTCGGATACCAACTATGACAACCCTGCTTTTAATACAACTTAAACATGCTTTATTACATAAAACTTCACTTGATACAACAAGAAGATCGAGAGGTTTAGTGTCTTTGGGGATTATGATCATTACATAAAAACTTTAAACTTGAAATACAACATCCTTATTGAAAACATCCTTTACATGACCACTACATTCCTTCGTACTTAGCATTGCATGGGATAACCTGAGGACATGCATAAGAAAAGGGTGAGCTATAAAGCCCAGTAAGGGAGTACACAATGAATAACATGAGGAGTACAATACATGTTAGGAAATAGGCATATCAATAGAGCATAAGAGAGACATGAACATAAAGGCATGATAAAGCATGATAATCATAACATGGAAATGTGGCAACAACACTTAACAATGAATTAGCATGAGCCAAGGCTCATTGCACATGGAGCATGAGTAAACTCTCATTGCACTTGAAGCACGAGTAAACCCTCGTTGCACTTGAATTAGCATGAGTCAACACTCATTGCACATGACGTATCATGATACTATACTTTACCCAATGCATTGGAGCGCTATCAGGGCGCACCCTTCTTAAACATTTCATTTCATGCATAAGTGTGCCACATGGATCATAAAACATGGATTCATAAAACATAATCATTTCTTCCATGATAAGGGAATGTGGAATTCATACAAGAAACTTTATAATCAATATGTAGATGTTCATAAAGGTGAATACCCTTGATGGAGAAATGGGCATGGTATTCGCTACACAAAGACATTGGCTTAGAAAGTCGGAGCAATTTCGGCAGCGTAACAACGTGACATAAGAATTCATAAAAAAGGTTGATGAGAGAGAAAGGGGTTCCTCATCATATTTACATGTAATAGACAGTAAGGAGATCATATATATACATGTCCCAACAATAGAAATGGAATTTAGATTCATGATACAAAAGTATTGCTTGAATGTAAAAGAAGAGAGAGAAGTTCCTTTCGGAATTTCGGCATAGTAACGGGTGTACATGGGAGGAATTTAATGAGAGAGAAAGGGGTCTCCCATCATTAATACAATAAGAGGGCAGTATGGGAGAGGTGCGAAACCATACCCCAACATTCATAATTGAAATTAAAAGGGCAATACAACTTAAAGAAAATTGACAAAAATGAGAAAGGAAGAAAACCCCTTACTTGGAAGTGTGCTTCCAAAGGCTAGAGAGAGGCTTGTGAGAGGCTTCTTGGGAGCTTGGGGCACCTTGAGAGGGTTCTAGAGAGAGTAGGGCAGAGGTTGGACGAACTTCAAGGGCTTTGAGTGAGGAGGAAGTGGGAGCTTGGGTGGGTTTATATAGGAAAGGTGAGAGAATTCTTTATTATTTAGGTTTGGGACCCCTTATATTAAAATAGTCCAAACCACAAACCATCCCATGGTATTTGCCCATGGTTTCTGGAAAAGGAAAGAGGAAAACAATATTTTACAAGGCCAAGGTCCGAACCTATTAAAAAATTAGGGTTGATTATGTGGAGGTGAGTCACACTCCCATGGAAATTAATTTAAAAAGGCAAAGTGTTGAATAAGTCTTGAGGGATCCATTAATGCTTTGAAAAGTGAGTCAAACAAACCCAAAACCTCATTATTTTAATGATAAAACATATATTGTCCGAACATAAGGATTATGGTATTTTATTACATCACCATTGGGTCATTATGATGTCATAAAACACATGATATATTTAAATGGTATTTAATTTTTACCCAAAAATTTGACTGTCTCAGAAAATTATGAAAAATTCACCATTGGATAATTTCGACGTCCCGATTCCAAAAATAATATTTATTTTATCTAAATAATTTTCTAAATATGTGAATTTTCACTTTTAAAATAAAAACCGACATTGATAAAAAATTCACGGGTTTTGACAGAAATGGCTTTCAAACCTTAATAAAAATTTTAATTGCATTCATAAAATTATAAGATCATTTATATTTAATAAAAATTAATTTAATATTAATAATAATATTTTATTAAAATATTATTTAATTCAAAAATTCTTTAATTTAATAAAATATAATTCTTAATTAAATAATAACTAAAAACACCGTTTGTACTTTAAAAACTAATTACAATGTATCAAAAATGACTAGAAATTATATTCATCATTATATAAAAAAATAATGTACGTGAACATGGTTCTACTTATTCGTTACATAACCCCTTAAAATAGCTGCATAAGACCTAAGGGTAAGGTGTGCGATGGTGACAGACTCTTGGGGTTGCTCGGATAACATCGCTCGAGTGGTAATCTCTATCAACTTCCATTTTTCCCGTAGACGATCACGTTCGAGCTTGACTTGATGAAGCTCAGCTTGGGTTTGGTCAAGGGCAAAGCCCAAAGACGCCACCTCTTTTCCGAGCTCCGACAAATGGGTTTCATAAGGGGCGATTCTACTGGATGAGGCCATCGCTTCCTTTGTCTGAGTAGAAAATTGGTTCGTTAAAGCCTTATATTTAAACTACCCAGATGATCACTGTTCAACGGCTATAAAAGTAACGGTCACAAATCTTAACATAAAACTAAAGAAGTTGACATCTTATAAAAACATTTTTTTTTCATAAAGAAACATTTAACTGGATCAAGAGGGATTTTCCATTAATGAAACTTTGGGTCGTTACATGATTTCATAAGACTCATGTGTTCTGAGCATACACATGAGTTACCAGTCAAAGTTTATTGAGTTACCTTGGAACTGTAGGATATTCATCATATTGGGATTATCTACAAGATGGTGATCCCCTAACTCTCTCACTTTGGATTCTTTGACTAAGTATATATATATATATATATATATAACCTACTTTATTTACCACTCTTTGGACTTTGGTTAGACTTCCTCTTGGAGAGGAAATGATGCGAGGGGTCTGCCACTTGCATTTCGTGTCCTGATTCCCATTGTTAGATGAGTGTAATCTATTTCTATAGGTAGCAAAGACTCAACATGAAGTTCATTTTTCACCTTGTTAAGATCCTTGTGATTGGAATATTTAATTTTCACTCATTTTAGGTTGATCTGTAATTTGTTTTCTATTCCTTATTCTATCTATTACTTTCCTCTTAAGTTGTTTTTCTTATAGCTCCCCCTTTACACTTTTTAGGCCTTTATTCTGGGAATGTAAATACTCATCACTACATGGTCTTTTCCAAAAAAACAAAACACAATGATAAATATCCTCTAACTATCCCTTAGGGGTATTAGCATAGACCAATCGACCATGACAAACTAGTACCTCAAAATCCCACAACTAAGAGTCTTCTACCTAATATATGAAGGATTATTTCACCATCATCTAATAACAAAATCACATTCCATAAATTTCTCACATTGCATGGTGTATTGAATCCAAATCATACTTCACCCTCCGAGATACACTAAACTCACACACAATACCACCACATGACTACCTACACAAGGTATCCACTAGATTATACTCTTTACTTAATGTATAGTAAATATCCAGGTTTTAGTGATGTAGAAACTATGCCTATTATCGTTGTCATAAATTTCTGTCGCACTGAGATAATTCATACTTCAAACTCTTAAGGTCCATGGAGACCATAAAACATTCATCAATGACATAATTCCACCAAATCACAAAATAAAACACTATAACAATAATATTAATATTTTTGGTGGAATATTTACATTCATGAGTCTATAAAAAATGAGACCCCCATGAGATATCCACCCTTTGATGCATAAATGCACAACCTAGCCTAAGATTTGAAGCATCAGAAAAATCACTACACAACATTCAATCCTCTAAAAGTTGAAGAATCGGAGATATAACTAGATTCGAATTCAAATATAAAAAATTTGTCTAGAACTAGTCAGTCAACAAGAAAATCATATCCTTTATAGTCAATGATTTCATAGGAGTCATTATCCCAAAAATTGTAGGAATGATACATTTATAATACCTAACAAGAAAAAGGAACCCTTAACCTTATACAACATTAATTGGGGTCACCCAAGATACCAGAGCAACAATATTCAAAAGATCTACGACTACTCCACATTGATACATGAAATGACCCTATAAATATACTTCAAGAGCCAAGAAATCAAGCATATACAAATTTCCAAATAGTAGATGAAATTTAAGGACTTCCAAGATGGATGATTGATTTTATGCATGATCGTCCACCTACCTAGAAATCACAAGGATTTTTTTCAATATAGATGATCATGAACTGGTACAGAGACTCCTAGAAAACATCCTTCATCAATCCTATGAACATGGTTGGATTATTCATATCTTCGGATAAAATCACAATTAATTTTTAATTCACATATAAACATATGAATGTATTATCCAGGATATCTTCATCCACCAATTTCATTCCATTGTATTTTAACCATAGGTAAATATTCAAGAACCAACGACATTGGTTCAATTAATCAGACATATCATCAATCCATAGTAGAAGGCAGAAATTCATCACCACAACCTAATTCAACTTGTGATAATCGACACACAACCACAAATTTTCATCTTTCTTTTTCATAAATAGAATTAGATATCTCTAGGAGACACACTAGTCTGGATGAAACATCTATATATGATTTCACCAATATGAATTCAAAACTCCCAAATCATAGAAGGGTCCATATAATATAGATATATTGATAATGAAGAAACACCTATCTACGTCTCTATACGAGACTTAATCCCTCATTAATTGTGTAATTTTATGATCTAATTGAGGAAGACATCAAGGTACTCTTATACCACCCTAAAAAACACCATTTAATTATCTTTAATAGAACATATAATCCTATGAACCACCAAATAAGATAGAGAATAATCACATCTCTAACCTATCTAAGGGCCTCAATTTCCAAAAATATAATGTTGGTTATTATTAGCATCATAGAATATAACACTCATTCTATTTAAATCAATGATAAAATATATTAAATACAACTGATCCATTATAAGGATGATATCATATGGTTATATAAATATATATATAAAGGAAGTATCATGAAGATCATCGCCATTGTAAAACCAACTCAGGGTATCCTCACACATCCTACAAGCAAGATCAACCTCCAAATAGCGTAGTCAATTCCAAGTGTACTAGAAGTCTCTATGTCATTTCCCAATTCATGTAATGAAGTGGATGAAACTAAGGAATTAATTATTAAAAAATAAATTAAGTGAAAGAACCCATGGTGACCCATGTAGATAGTAACTGACATGATGTATAGATTCCTCGACACTGGAAACACAAAATCTTGCATGTATCCCTGACATGCTTTTCAAAATTTCAGGACCTAATAGAAACCACCCCATGGTTATTATCTAATAAAAATAATTGAGGATGAGGATATCATTGATATTCCCTCATTAAGATTCATTTCCAATATTTTTGTAATACACTAGAGCACCTTGATACTTTTTCCTAGGTTAAAAATACTGTGATGGTTGTACCTAAAATGGGACCCTGACCATATACTACGTATTGAGAAATTTTTGAAACTCTCTATTTTGATGGATATGACCTATAAAAGGACACAAAACTATACACAATCCATTAGAAAGGGTCTGAGGAATTCTATATTTGGTGGATTGTTTCTAATAGTGAAATAACTGGGATCTTCTTTTCAGGTATGGATCCTACCTTTCTGTTTTTTTTGAGAAAAAAAGAGTATTTGGAAATTTAAGGAGTACATGCCATGTACATGGAAGTACACTCTATGTATTTAGATTCCATGGGTGACCATAAACTGGCTGTGTAAAGGCCGACTACATGGCCATGTGGGGTGACCTAGAGTCTGCCTATATTGTGTCCTGGTAAAGGCATAAACTTTTTTGTGTACGTTTAAAAGACGCACGAGGTGAATTTTAATTTATTTTATTAAATGGTCTGAGGTTGTGTCTCTTTCAAAGAAACCCCTTCTTCTATTGACATCTCATCCAGGAGAGGCCAAAGCCATTGATTCTTCTCCAATCCCCTGATCAATCATCCATTCTCTAAATCAACTGTTATCTATTGTGTTGGAATCGCCATTCTCTATGTCATTTTAAGTCAATTCAAATGCAAATTCCAATGTATATTGATCGTACAACCCCAAGGTAGGTGGTTTTGCCTTTCTGCAGTTAGACTTTGAATATTATATTAAAATATTTTCAATACCCTGAAACAGGGTATTACATGTTTATAAATTTTAGCCCTGTTAATGTCTGCTATGCCTTGTGGGCTTGAGTTGAGGTTGATAGATTGTCAATCTGGTTATTTTATATGATATGGTTTTGTTTCCCATTTTTGTATTGATATTGACTGCTTTGTCTCACTTTTCCAGTTAGGCTACTTATTTTCCATGCCTAGTGTTTTTAGGATGGTGTGGTAATATCATATGTTGTTATATTATTAGAGCTTTTTATCCACGTAATTCTTCATAGCTATTATCCAAGATGTTCTTAAGGTTTAATTTGGTTTTTTAACATAATTTTGTGTGATTGACTTACATAGGGAAGTATTAAATGGTTGTAGTAAACCATAGGGGGAATAGATGTTGAGGGCTTCTCTAGAGTGTCTGTTTAATTTTACATTGTGAGACCATAGTGGGGATGGACATTGTGCTCCCTCAAGGTGTCTGTAATTCGACGTTTTGAGACTACATGGGGAATTGAATGTTGAGTGCTTCCTCAGAGTTTCTATAGTTACAGGTATAATACCACATAGGGAATTTATGGTGAGTGCTTTCTCAAAGAGTCTATGATAAAGGTGAACTAAAGGGGTTAGACTGTGAGTAATTCACAAAGGGCTCCTTGTGTTTTTTTGGTTGAACCATAGGGGTTAGGATGTGAGTACACCCTATAGGGTTACCTGTATTTGATAAAATCTTTATTGATATATGAAAATTAATGAAATTGAAACTGATGGATTGATTATTTTTTATTACTTTCTGGTTTATTGCTTCATTTTGATTAGTGCATTCCATATATATTATTTGACCTTTAGGCATAGATATTTGGTTGGTTTTCTACTAGGATTTGTCTCAAACCCTGTACGGGTCATGATTTTGGTCCCAAATAGATTATATTTCTGCAGGAATAGATAAGGGGAAGCACCCATCTACTACAGGTACTTGATTTTTATGGAGCTGGAGAACAGGGGTCCAAGATGAGACTTGCAATATTGTTGGAGTTGTTTACTTATATTTAATTCATACTTTATTTTAGTACTTTATTTCGGCATTGTGACTTGTTTGGATTCTTTCATTGATATTGTTACATGCACTATTTTTTATATACATGTTTCAATTTATATTTATTATCAGTATTTTGTTGTTCACTTTTGTATGGTGTTTTCAATGATTTGGATAATTTTATCTATTTCATTCTACTATGTTACTCTGTCAATGAGGGAATAGTTTCCCCACTATTACACTTAAGGCCCTAACTACTAGTAAGAATCTTCAGGGATTTGGGGAAATGCGTTTGAGGCCAAGTTACCAACTAGGTACGGGGCAGCTCTGGTCAGCTCCTGGAACTGGGACATTACAAAGTGGTATAAGAGGAATTATTTTATTTTTCAATTAGTATTTAGAGGCTATAGTAAAGGATAGGATCGAATATGTAATTGGTAAAAAACATTCCCCAGGAGTAGCTAACTCGTGTACAAGGAAAAGATAATTTACCTCGATTATTTCAATTGTTTTTGGTTTTTCAATTATTATAGTTTATTTGACTTCACTGTTGGGTGATTCACTTGTTTTTTAATATTAACATTGATAATATTGATTTTCTATTTCTATTGGAACCCTATGTATTGAGGGTATTCCATCTCATGCATCATATAGGCACATGTTAGAGATCACATGTCATGCATTCTTGCCTTGCCATTTAATATGTGTTATTGATTGCATGTTCTAGTGATAGTTGTTGTGCTAGATATGCATGTTGTTGTGATATATGACTTTATATAATTCCTACTATTGGATAAGTAATTTTTGATATGTAAGGTTACATTATAATAAGCACCATATATTTGTTCTTGAGGTATTATAGGCCCTCAAGAATCTGAATTTGGTGTATCATTGCTTTTTATTACTTATATATGACCTGATTATGAAGCCACACATTTATTTGTGGGAAGAATGATACCATAATGATTGGAATTTGGAACTTTAATGTTTGTTTCAGTCTTTTTAGGGTTTCTAGAGAAGTTTCTAAGGCTTACAGTCTAGAAAACCCAAGAATACATGGTGTGTATTGCAGAATACATGCCATGTATCCATTTATTTAGGAACTGTATGTTTACATATGCATCATGTAATGTATGTACACACCATGTAGTCTCTAACCCGATCACAGGCTGTGTGGGTTGAAACACAGGGTTGGGAAATCCTTGGTGGAACATGCTATGTTCCAGACATACATGCCAAGGTATAGACCATGTGTCATTCCATGTAACAAATGATATAGTGGATTATGGGTAGTTAGAACATGTTGTGTCAGGAAGAAACACACCGTTTAGAGTCAGCCGTGTAACCGTCCATGTAACAAATCACACAGGTCTGTAATGTTCTTTCTAATACATGAATTATCTGTAAAAAACATGCCATGTAGTATTGTTCAAGGGGTACTGTGTGGGTTAGTTGTGTAAAAGAACTCGGGCAGGGGAAACGATTCAAGTATACACTAGGTCTTGAGAGAGCACGTCGTGTGTATTGGGTGTTACCCGGCCAGGGTTGGTAGTAGTGCATGCCCATGTGAAAGCTTAAGGGATACTCTATGTAGTAGATATCCATGTCATGTATCCACCTTTCTGAAATCTGAAATGCTTTCATTCTTTTGTTACCTTCCTTCCCTTCTTAGTTTCAGTCCTTGATAATCTTGAACTAAGGTGTGTGCTTGACCTTGCAGAGTCATTCCATCGTGACATCCTCTAGTTGTATGACAGATACTAGGCAGTCATCAGACCCCCACATGGCTGATTAGGGACTACCAGTAGATCCTCTAGTCATGCCCATATTGGCTATAATCGTTATCCCAGATATAGGTGTTGATGCATAGTTTCGTAATGGATTTATGATGTTTATGAATACCTTCTGAAGAGTACTTCCTCTTTCCCCATCTATGGCAGAGTTGATACAGATTTTTCAGTAGCATCACCCTCCCACCTTCTCTGGGGAAGGAGGACCTCAAGCTACAGATTCATGGTTAGATGTCATGTTGTCGATCATTGAGCATATGGAGATGCCTCCAGATAGGACTGTGCTAGTCGCTACTTATATGCTTTGGAATTCCACCAAGAGATGGTGGGTTGTGATATCACAGGCGGGGCACCAGCAGGTTATGGCATGGAAGGAGTTCTATAATACCTTCTATGATTATTTCTACTAGGAGACTTGGAGGGTCGATTGACCCTGAGTGATCATGAGTCTAGAGTAGAGTACACTTTCAGTCATGGAGTATTCTTCTCGATTCACAGAGCTATAGTGCTTCATGCCCATTCTAGCGGGTGATGACTAATTTATGGGAATAATGTTTGAGGATGGTCTCTGGAATGACATCTGATCTCAGGTGAACATCTTCATGTTGACATCAATCACCTCTATATTCAGCAATACATTGATCATAGAGTGCAATATGAGGGATTCTGAGGCTGTGAGATATGGAGACATGGCATTGAGGGTTGGTTCCCCTCCGAGAGACATGAGGAAGCATCGTAGGGGGTCTAAGAATGGAGATTTGAGGAAGTGGGACACTTCTTATGGTATCTAGGTGGTGTACTACCAGTGTGATAAGAGTAGACATATGAGGCCACATTGCCTGAGAGACCAATTAAAGTGCTTATAATATGCTAAGATGTTCTATCTTCAGCGTTTATGCTAGTTATTCTTACTAAAAGCTGGTGATTGGAGTTCTTCTATGACCCTACATTCAAAAGAAGTTCCACAAATTTCACAGGAGTAGGGGAACTGGAGTTCTTCCCGCTGTTTTGGCCGAGGTGGAGGACGAGGTCATGGTAGCCAGTCGCCAGGATTTCAGTAACAACAGGGTGGATAAGATCAGGGTGGTCAGGTAGGGTCACAGGTCCATGCTACATGCCAGACTTTTGTAGTGGAGAAGACTCAGAATGATTAGGATCTCGAACCCTCTACAGTTCGAGGTATGATTCAAGTTGCCTCAGTCCTAGCTTCTGCATTTTTGATATAGGTGTATCCCATAATTTCACATCTATTCTAGTTGTGGAGAGCCTTGAGCTTTGTATCATTATATTTACTGATGTCTTGATATTGTACCCACTATTAGGGAATAGAACAACTCATGTACGTCAGTGCAAGGATTTCCCTCTTAAGGTTAGCGGATGTAACTTCATAAGAGACATCTATTTGTTAGAGATGACAAGATATGATGTCATTATCAGAATGGAATGGTTGGTTCCCTTCCTAGTTTTTTTGACTTCAATCATCGTAGGGTGAGTTTCACATCACTAGAGTGAAGTTTGTTTCTTCATAAGGGAGAATGGGATTTCCAGGCTAGAATAGCAGGACCCAAGCATCAAGGGTAGGGAGGAGATATATCCCAGATTTCGAGTCTATGTCTGGATGAGGAAGTAACTTCACAATTGTACTTTCCTCCAGTGTTGGACTATTTCATGGATTTCATTTTAGAAGACTATTTAGTGTTTTCTCCAGAGCAAGAGGTTTACATTTCTATTGATCTTGTGCCAAGAGTAGCACTAGTGTCCATTCTTTCTTATAGGGTGGCTACACCAGAGTTATAGGAGCTCACAAAAGCAGTTAGAGGAGTTACATGCGAAGGGTTTCATCTGATCTTGCACTTCTCCTTGGGGTTCAACAGTCCTGTTTGAAAAAAGATGGATGGTACCCTAAGACTTTGTGTAGATAATCGAAAGTTGAACCATTTGATGGTCAGGAACTGATATCCTTTATTGAGTATTGATGATCTTATTGATCATATTTGAGAATCCCGAGTGTTCTAAAAGATTTAATTGAGATCTGGTTCACATCAATTGCATATTAGATCATCTGATATACCTCTCACAAACTTTTGGAGCAGGTATGGTATCTATGAATATGTGGTTATTATGTTCCGTCCCACAAACAAGCCTGTAGTTTTTATGTAATTGATGAACAAACTTTTCCATCCGTACTTGAATTATTTCTTCTAGTCTTGATAGTCAATATCCTGGGCTACCCTCACTCTCGGCCTGACCGTGCCACACATCTTGAGATTGTTTTGAGTACACTGAGAGAGAATCGGTTATGTGATATGATCTCAAATGTCACATTTAGATGGAACAGATTCACTACATGGGTCATGTAATCTTAGATATAGGAGTTTCAATAGATCTAGAGAAGGTGAGAGCAGTATATTCTTGGGAGAATCCATAGAACGTATTTGAGGTAAGGAGTTTTATATGGCTTCCTGGTTACTACTGATATTTCGTAATGGGAATCTCATGCTTTGAAGGGACACTAATGACTGTGACTGAGAAGGGACTCAAGTAATTTTGGTCATATTCTTGTGAATAAAACTTTCTGGAGTTGAATGGGAGGTTGACTTCAGCACAAATACTAGTTTTTCTAGAACTTGGAAAGAGGTTTACTATATATAGTGATGCATCAGGTATCAGTCCAAGAGCAGTGATTATATAGGTAGAAGGAGTCATTGCATACATGCCTCTGTATTTGAAGCCACATGAGAGGAATTACACAACCCACACTCTTGAATTGGCTATTTTGGTTGATGCTTTATGTTGTTGGAGACATTGTGTTTTGGGAGACAATTTTTCTATTTTCACCAATCACAAAAGTCTCATGTATATCTTGACATAGCATGATCTGAATTTGAGACAACAAATGTGGGTTGAGTGCCTTAAAAATTATAATTATGAACTTGCCTATACGCCTAGAAATGGCTACACAGTAGCAGATGCATTAAGCATGACGAATCAGATACATGATGCTCATGAGGCCATTAGTGAGTGGAATCTTATGGATCTATTCTCTAAGATACATTTGGAGGTGCACAAGAGACTGGGGAAGGAATTTATTTCTTTTGTGGTTGGTACCTATACTCTTCATGATCGAGTTAAAATGAGGTAGACATCAGATGCAAAAGAACTAGTTCTATGGGAGTGTGTGTGAGGAGAGGACCCTATTCCTAGATAGACCATAGGCGAGGATGAGATATTGCACTATAATGTGTGTGTATGGGTGTCATCTGACATAAACGAGGAGCTAATGCAAGATTTTTATTCTCCTATGCAGGCAGTTCATCCTGGTGTTACCAAGATGTATCGATATCTACACCATTAGTTATGTTGGACATGCTTGAAGAGGGATGTTACTATTTTTGTGTTGAGGTGTTCAAACTATCAACAGGTAAAAGCATAGAATTTTCAACCAGGAGTGCTTTTGCTGCAGTTAACCATTCCCATGTCGAAGTGGAATGATGTCGCGATAGACTTCGTGACAGGCTTACCGAAGTCGCCTCAAAGAAATGATGCAGTTTGGGTTTTCATTGATGGACTCATGAAGTATGCAAACTTCTTACTGGTCAAGGAGACCTTCAGTGTTGATGAGATAGGAAGGTTGTACATCTGAGATATTGTACATCTACATGGGGTTTCGTGCTCCGTTGTTTCAGATTGGGATGCCCATTTACTTCTCGATTCTGGTAGGGAATATGGTGGTGCTTGCGTATACAGGTACTTTGGAGTTTGGATTACCATACCTAGAAAGATGGCCAGTCTGAGCAAACAATACAGGTGCTAGAGGGAAGGCTTCATGCATGCATCCTATATTTTGCAGGTTCTTGGGAGAAGCACATAACTCTTGTGGAGTCTACCTACAATACTAGTTTTCAATCTACTATTCAGATAGATCCTTATGAGGCTTTATACGGGAAGACTTGATGATCACTCTTGTGTTCAATGGAGGCTGGAGAGATAACTATGCTAGGACCTTGTCCTGTCCAAGAGACCACATAATAGGTAGGTTTATTCAGAAGAGGATGGATACTGCACAGTCACAAAAGAAATATTATGCTGATCCATGGTGATGACCACCAGAGTTCGAGGATAGAGACCAGGTTTTTTTATGTGTCACACCGAGGTTGGGACACAAGAGTATTAGGTGATAGGGTAGGCTTTCACTGAGATATGTTTTATCGTTTTAGGTTTTCGAGTGATTCGGGTCGGTTACCTATCAGTTGTAGTTACCTAAGAGGTATTAGGCTATGCACGATGTCTTCCACTTTTCATAGCTATGACATTACTTCTCAGACATGTCTCATGTTTTCCAACATAAGGATGTTGAGTTGGAGGTGGTCTAATTTTTCGAGGGGCATCCTATGTGGATTGTTGATCATAGTGCAAGGATTCTCTATTGTTCTTATCTTACTTTTGTACGAGTGATATGGTAGCACGACCGAGTAAATAATGAGACTTGGTAGAGGGAGACCAATGTATGATTGCAGTGGTTGGAGTTGTTCGAGGATTCTTATTCTTCTCCAAAATTTTAGGGAAATTCAGGGATGGAGTTTTTTAGTGTGGGATGTTTATAAGAATGTAGATCTTCTTTTTAGGTGTGGATCCTTCTTCTCTACTATTTTTGAGAAAAAGTTGAGTTTCTGGAAATTTAAGGAGTACACACGATGTACAGAGAAGTACATGTCGTGTACCCAGTTATTGCAAGTTACCGTGTATGGGTTGTGTAACGGTCGAGTACCTGGCCATCTTGGGTGACCTAGATTCCGCCTAAAGTAGGGCCCAGTAGAGGTATATACACAATGTGTAATTTTAAAAGAAACACCCTGTAATTTTTCTTTTATTTCATTAAACAGAATGAGGTCACGTATCGTTCACAGAAAAACTTCTTCTATAGACGTCTTGTCTTGGAGCGACCGAAGTCGACGATTTTTCTCCAAGCCCCTGATCTATTATCCATTATCTGAATCAACCACCATTGATTGCATTATAATCCACACAATCTATGTCATTATAGGACAAATCAAGGGAAAAAAATCATAGAATATCAATCGTACAACACCGAGGTATGTGGGTTATGCCTTTTCGTAGTTAGTCTTTCATTTTAATATTCCAAAGTGCCCAATACCCTAGAACAGGGATTTGTGTTTTTAAGGATTTTATTCCAATTAATGCATTCTATGCCCAGTGTTCCTGATTTGAGGTTTTTTGATTATGAATAGGGTTATCTTCCTTTATATGGCGGTGTTTCCTAGTTTTTTTTGAAATTGAATGCTCGGTCTAGAATAGTTGGTTAGGCTGTTTGTTTTCCATGCATAGTGATGTCAAAATTGGGTGATATTATCTGATGTTGTTATATGCTTGTACCTATATAGACAAGTATTTCTTAAGAGCTGTTAGCCAAGTAGTTATTAAGATTTACTTTGGTTGTTGACATAGATGTGCACGATTGACTTACACGGGGATGTGGGAACCTAGTGTAGCAGACCATAGGGGGAATCAATGCTGAGGGTTCTCAAGAGTGTTTGTTTACCATTACATTGGATGAACATAGGGGGGGTGGACTTTGTGCTCCCTCAGGGTGTCTTTAGTTCCAAATTGTGATACCACGGGGGAATTGAACGTTGAGTTCTTCCCTTATAATTTCTACAATTACTGATACGATACCAATAGGGGAATTGACATAGAGTGATTCCTTAGAGGGTTTTTTTCGAAAGCTAAACCAGAGGGGATAGACTATGAGTACTTCCCAGAGGGGTTCTTGTGGTTTTTTGTCGAACCGGAGGGGAATGGTTGTAAGTACATCCCAGATGGTTACATTTATTTGATTAGTTTCTTACATGATATATGTAAATTAATGAAATTCAATATTTACGATTGTATAATTTTCAGTACTTCCTTGTGTATGGCTTCATTTTCTTGTTGCCTGCCAAATATATATTCACTAACTATTTGGTACAAATAATTGGGCTGTTGCCAACTGGGATTCATCTCTATCCTTGTTTGGGTCATGCTTTTGGGCCCAAAAAGATTATATTACTGCATGTATAGATAAGGGAAAGAACCCTACAACTTCAGGTACTTGATTGGTGTGGAGCTTGAGAGCATGGGATGATGTTGGGGCTTGTGAAGCTATTGGAGTAGTTTAATTAATTTTTTGTACTTTGGTTGAGTATTGTATTTAAAAAATGTGACTTGTTTGGATGCATTTCAAGATATTGTGACATGCATAATTATTTATATTTATGTTATAACATTAATTTACTATCAGTATTCCAATATTCATTATTGTATGGTATTTTTACTACTTCTCCTACTATTATCTATTTCTTTCCATTGCGTTACTCTGCCAATGAGGGCATAGTTTCCACACTATCACACCCAAGGCCCTCACTACTAGTCGGGAGACTCTGGTACTTGGGGAAATGTTCTTGAGGCCAATATACTAATGGCGTACGGGGTACCTCTATGCAGGACCAAGAATAGGTACAATACAAATAGGGATGACCCATATTGACTAGAACTTCTTCTTCTAACCAAGAAACTAGGATTGATTCATATATCTACTTCATTTATTAACCTAAATACTCCCATATCATGATAAACCAATCCCTGATAACATCATAATAATTTCATTATCCTTCACTAGCACCCCTTGATAGGATTTCAAAATAATTAGGGTGACTTGACAGTAGATTTATAATTAAAATCCTTCTTGAATTTCTTCTCATTATCCTCCTAATTTATAAGATGGTTTGAACCATATTGTTAGATGTTCCTGTATCTGATTTTAAAATCTCACACATAATAATTCCCCTATAAAATGGTAAGGATAACCAATTTAAAATATGGTAAAGTGGATGAAGATTGAAACATGTCTTGGAATAGTTCTATGAACTTATCCCATAAAAACAGACCCCTCATGATCCAAGAGGAACAAAATCTTCCATTTTCTAGATGACCCTCATAATATTATCATAGGTAAATAAGATCAGTTATCATTCTCACCATGAATCAAACAAAAGGATATTTATAGATCCTATTTATAATCAACAATCCCTATATATGAAATGGATATCTCATACTTTTGTAGACCATGATGTTGAATCTCTTAGAATTCCTACCTCCAATTGTCTTCATCACCATCCTCTACTCTATATTTATCTGCTGGAACATCCTATTAAATTTCTTCAACAAAAACCTAAAAAGGATATCGGAATGGATCCAAAAATGGAATAAATACAATGATTGGAAATTCAAAATTCAAGACCCAAAAATTTTAAATATTAATTTATAAATTCACTTTAACATAGATTCCCACTATCTACCCAATTAAACTATTGATGTAGACAATCGGGATTTAAAATCGTTTCCTAGATATCTTCCTTGTAAGTAGCATCAATTATCTTAGAACATGATGTAAAATTTATAGTACTTATATTGGATCATTGTGGAAAAATCAGGTACCCTATCCTGTATACAAAGTTGATATCAATTATTAAGCCCTCCTTAAGTAGTTTTTCTTCCAACCCATTCTTCCTTACTAGTTCCCAACTCCAAAATCAATATTATATCTCAACCTTCATCTCAAATACAACTATATCACTACAACTCCCCCTAAAGGTACCCCTCTTGGTCTGAAAATGATGAAAAAGATATTATGACCTTCGAATCCTACCGATGATAGGGAACATATTGGTATTTAGCACTGAGGGTATATAATCACAGACAATGGGATCCATTACACTATAATGTTTAATGAAAAAGTGATAATATTTGATGCAACCAACCAACAGGATGCATTAGTAAATGAGTAAATCCAAGTATATGAGGTAATTACGTACATGATTGATGAAATTGAAATTACAAACCCAAAGTACCTAATGTATATCCTTATTAGTTTATAAGAAACTCAAATGTTCCAAAAACTATTCCCAAGAAATAATAATACCCATCTCGATCACCAATAAACTCTTATGAAATGAAAAATAGTTTATATATATACCTAGGGAGATCATGACATGTATACATCGTATCATCCACTTTAAAACCACTTCTAAAAAATGTAAAAAAAACTATTCAAAAACCCACTAAAAATGAATCTAACTCCTTATCTAAGAAGCTAATACTATTTTTTCAATTCATCCCCATGGCATACTCCCCTAGTAACACATAGAAGTAAAACATCCTATTCCAAACACACACACACCAATATATATATATATATATATATTTATGAATGCACCCTATTTCCACTTCCCCATTGGTTTGTTTCTCTCACACCCCAATAACACACATCTTGTTCTCATCCATTCTATAAGTAATCATGCATCCTATGTAATCACATCATTTAAATTTATATATCCTTAGTAACCCAAAACCACATCATCATCATCATTTCAACTTGTAACCAAATGTATGTTTGGGAGCCACAACAATCAATGCAAAATCATTATACGTTAAGCCCTCACAACTCATGCACGTACACCCATTTGAACTTATAACCACCACATCTGGATAAATTTTTTTCCTCTACCAAAAGCTGCCTACACATAAATTTATATTAAAATTTTGTTAATTCACAGATCAGGTAAGAACAAAAAATAAACTATAATCCATTATTGAATGGCAGAAACCTACACAAATTACCATGAAATGGAGGGTAGGGGAGAGATAAGATATTCATTTATTCCCTCATTATCCTAGTTGTTATAGAAAACAATAATCCCCTAAGAATTATGGTTTCAATTATTATAACAACATTGGCATTGAAGTGTATGAAATCAATAAATATAGAACAATACCATGTATAATCACACTAACAAAAACCACCAAGCCTTAAAATCCTTTACACCTATCATCATACATGAACCTCAGTTATCACTACTAATGTATAGTTATCAGTATGTATATAAAATATCATGCTTCACAATTTTTAATTATATATCAACTAATTAATATTTTTTTATCTACATTTACAATATTAATACATTATTAAATTAAACTAGTACATTAGGCACTATAAATCTTATTCTTATATTCTAAAATATGTCATCATATATGACCACCATAAACCATCTTTATTTAATTAACTAAACTCATTTAATACATCATCAAATATCTAGGTACTCTAGGACACAGCCAAATCTACCAAAACAAAAATACACTTTACATGCATATAATTGAACTATACTATCCAATTTTACACCAAATATATAAATAAAATATAGCCATATGGCTGTTAATTAATCAAAAAGAAATACTAATTTATATTGATCGTAAATATTATCTTCAAACTCATATTTATCTCTCATTGTCATTACGACACAATTTTTCATTGTATAATCTATATTTTCTTCTCCATCATCAACCAGAACTATACACTAGGACCCCCATCTCATTTCTTATCGAAAATACCATACTATTATAGGTTTATAAAAAGAAAATCATTTAATTATAAGGATCTAAAATTATAGGGCATGCATAAATAATAAATGTATCATTTTTCATTAAAAAATCTTTTAGGCCACATAATCGAGGTATCAACCCCCAAAAATTGACACAATCTCATTCATCAAAAAAAAGTTTACATTCAATACATTTCCATTTGATTTCATAGGTTTAATTAGTTTACTTATTTTTATATAGACTTTCTACATTTGTAAACTTATATGCAGTAGCTAACAATAGAGAGAAAATATAAATTTCATTGTTCATTAATTACAAGGATGTATTATAAACAATTCATCATGCCAATTTTATGAAATACCTAATATTTATATATTTATATTTTTAACCAATTTCTCATAATATTATTCATTTTATTCAATAATAATTACATAACATATAAATTATAACACACTATATTGAAAATAAATAGGAAACAATAAAAATTATAAAAAACATGCAATGAAAAGGTTTTAGCCGCTTATTTAATCTACAAGTGATGAAACATTTAGTATACTCAACATTAAATAATCCATATTTTAGTTTCCATATATCTATAATTATAAAAAACATTTATAATATAAAATAATTAACCAAGTTACAACATTCAACTATTATTTTTATCTTTATCTGAAAATTTATATATTAATAATGATATTATAATATAATGTATGTGATTTCCTTATTCATTCCATTATTTAATTTATAGGATTAGGAGTAATGATAATAAATATGTGAATATTTTTTTCATGATTTAATATAATATTTGACACTCCATTATAAATGATTCTACCTCTTTCCTCTTTATGTAAAAAATTTCCATATTATTTAATAATACACATTAAATTAATTTATAGATTATTATATTATTATGTTTATTCTCACCCATTTAGAAAATGTAAACAAAATAATGATTAATTAAATCATTACCCACATGAAAAAGATAAATGTAGATCCTTTTCTTCTTAGAGGGATTCTTCATGAATTAATTGGACCATAATTGGATGTTGGGAACATTTTAGAAACTCTCAAGAAGAAACATAAAATGGTGTTGAACATTTTTAGTACTCCATGAGAGATGGTTTGTTCACCCAGATATTGATATAAAGCATGTAAATTGATCAAAAGGAAAGAACATTTAATTAGAATAAAATATATAGAACTGTCAGTTATTTTGAAAAACCAAATCAAATAATCATTTTTCATCTCTATTAATTATGTTTCAATTTAAAGTGTCATGAAACATCACCTTTAAAATCCCAAAAATTAATTAATTTAATGATATGATATCTATATTTTATTTAGGATTTTTAACCTCTTTATTTATTTTAGCATTCCATATTTTATATTAAAAGGTCATATTAAGTTAAGAAAACATTTTTCATCATTAAAGAATAATTTGAAAAAATGGAAGTTTCTTAAAATTTTCAAATTAATGAATTGACCATTGGGACTAAACACATTAACTAAATGAACAATTGTGATGTTCTGGACATAATAAAAAAATACCGATCATGATGGATTGATTAAAAGACTAAAATTAATGACCGTGTTGGACCAACAACATTACTAAAATGACTGACCACGAGTACATACATACTTCTTAAGAAATAAAAACAATAAGAAAACTCTAGGTACCTATAACCCCCTGAAAAAAAATTAAGGGATTTAGAAATTTGGTTCCTTAGAAAATGCCATACTAGCATTGATCTAGAGAGATAAAAGAATTCCCATTATTCTTCTTAAGATAACCCTATGTCAGTCTACTCACCCAACCAATCATCAATCCACCACGAGTATACCAGTCTTGGTATTCCCATTCTAGTGGGGGAGTAACCCTCAAGAAACTCTCTAATTAGTTATTCCAATAACTCTATGGTATCTAATCATTATTTCATGGCCTACTCAAGAATATCATTAAATCTTATCTCTCATTCCATCTTAAGGGATATATGAGAACCAATGAAAGTCTACCACATTCACATAATTCATTTTATTCACACCTATCTAATATCCAAGTCTTTGAAGGATCATATTTATTATCAAGGCCTAGACCATCAACATTCTTGGAACCAATACAGTTCTCAATGATCTGTATACTGGAAACCATATATTTATAATCAATGGATCAACCATCGGCTGTAGAAGCCTCATGAGAAAGTGCATTGGTCTGTCATGGATGTTGACACATCATCCATTTATTCATCATAATTATTTTGTAACTAAATAATTTATTTAATTTAAAATTTCCAACAACACACATATGAGATACCAACCATCTCATGTTACGTAAATTATATGTAAAAAATCATTGGGACACCTACCATATACATTTTCATTTTCCTTTAATCATTATCCGAAACTCATGCACAAGATCATCCAAGACTAAAAACAACACCAAAGAACTTATCTCAAGAAACAATTTCTAATTATTTAATTATATAAATTTAATTTATAGAGGAAAAAGTCTTAATAACTCACCATTTCATCATATCACACTAAAACTATCACCAACTACCTATAGATGTTCCAAGATGTCCTTATAAAACATTCTTGGAGAAAATACCAAATAATAGAAAACATTTCAATTTCCAATTTCAATTATTTTTGGGAAAATTTTTAGAAAAATATATATGGAAACAGACTTGTATAGATATGGTGACCAATGACAGGCATTCATAATCATAGTATGTTCTCCAGCTATGCCAAGTAAAATCCCATTCATAAAATGATTATTCCACCATTCTGTTATCAAATAATCTCAATAACCCAAACTACATACCACCAAAATTAGGGTGAATAAAGGGAGAGGATAAAATAAGGTGTATGTGGAATATTCTTCCATAAAATACCATAAAAGTGCATCTAAAATCCCTAGTTCTAAGGGAAGTCATGAGAGAATTGAGGGGGTGGGGAGGGGTTGACAAGCTTGGTTTCAAGTGATGGAGAATATAGATGATAAGGGTTTTAATAATTCATAATGTAAAAAAACTTAATTCACATATTTTGAAATATTTTGGAACTCGCATGGTTATTGCAAAGTTTTCCAAACAATGTCCCAACCGAGATTTTAGAACTATCCCATGATATCAACTTCACAGAGTTTGGACACATGGTTTTCCAAACCATGAATAAAGCATGAATGTAAACTATGAAGCCTAATTCAATGTTTTATGGTTTATATACAATAATCCACAAACTTTTCATCTAGCCCTATACTAATAAAATCCTATGAGGTTAATATACAAGAATACCTATAATTCTGTGTTATAATTTCATTGGGAAATTTTTTTAATTTTTTTAAAAACAATCCTTAGGTACTAACCCATTTTTCGAGAACCCAATACCCCTCCCAGGCCTCAATAAATATTACGTATCATATATATGATTTTATTAAACCCTTATAATTCCCATAAAAATCTAAACGCTCAATATTTATCCTTCTCCCAATGTCAAAAATTCAAATTTACTTTTTGATATCTATTTCAAAAAAATAGTTGGGGTTTTCGAACATAGAGGGTGGAAACAAGTAAAGATATTCATGTGTTTGATATAGATCTCACCGGATCCATTTTTCTTAAGAATAATTGATTCTTTTCTAGAGGTTACTATTCACATATAGTTATTGATTAAATAATACATGATTATTTTCAAAGTTACAAAGTCCCATGGGGTGATAATTTTTATATCCTTGAATGTGGCTCATTTTTTTCTATAAAAACTTTATATAAAAATTAATGTGGTTTCCTATAAGTTTTATAGAGGATGTTCAAATGAAATGTTTTTTATATTTTAAAAAAAAATTACATACTATTTTTCATGTGGTGAAAATGAATGATTTGTTTTCTAAATGTCTTTTAAAATATATAAAAAACAATTTTCAGATTTACTTTCATAAATTAATACATATATTGTAATATCAAGTCTAATAGAGATAAATTTATATGTCTTTATATTAAGTGGGATATTTTTGGAAATTTTCACTAAAGGAGCCTCCATGACACTGTGATTTAAACCACATCATGACCTATATTAGTGTGAACCAAGAAATGATGAGTTTTATTGTGTCATGATGTTGTTCATATAAGCCTAATTGATTATATGACATTGCATGGATAATTCTATTTCTCATAAAAAATATATCATTATCTGTCTTGTTTATCATTAGATGATACCTCCTGGAGTTGTTATGTTGATTACTATGTGTTTAATATATAAAAAATCATTAAAATGGTTAGTATAACGACCCATACTTTACATAAATTGTTATTAAATTATAATTAAACATATTTATTACAACATATAACAAAACCATGATAGGACCATATAGGTATAGTGTATTTAGAAAATGGGAAACATAAACTACTGGTTCATAAATCATAAATATTGTCCCCTTCCTATTTCATCATATCTAGAGTCCCTTTGGGCATATCCTACTTAATACCCTTGTTCATGACCTGGGGAAATGAAAACATACAAATGGGTGAGCTCAGATGCACAAAAAGGGTAAACAAAGGAAATATCAGTCTTATTATATTCATAAGAGCATAACATTTTGAAAATAATAACCTGTAAAAGAGATTATAATATCATGACATGGGATGAATCATAATACTGAAATGTAATCCCTATAATCATAAAAAGAAAATTGAAACTTTTTTTTAATACACCCATAATCATAGAAAATAATTTCATATTAGTCGGGAATCATTGCCAAGACCATCATAACGGACAAATTCCATTACGGAACTGAGTTCACTCTTCATTCTATTCATGTATCACTAAACCAGAATAACTTTCAGTTCCATCAATGTCTATCTCATGAGATATAAATCTTTAACAAATGCATTGGAGGGAGATATAGGTCCCCAGCAATCTCATAATGAAACCATTCATATGTGTGCCAGAAAATCATAAATAATACATCATAGCATAACCCATGTAATAAAAATGGGATTCTTAAACATCATTCCATCATAACATTATCCATATAAGATAAATGGACTTCATAAAAATAATTCCATCATTGTATAATAAAATCAATGTAATAATAGGGATATTAACAAAACCGTATTTTATCTTAGATGGAAAATAATTTTGATAAAACACATGAACTCCATTCTTGAAGAAAATATCCTTTCTACTTCAAAAACATCTCTCCATTCTCATCATATCATACTAAAAGAAGTTAATTGAAAATAAACTAAAAACTTTTAACGGAAGACTCATTTAAAAAAACATTTTTCTCATACTTTGGCCGGAAAAGACAAAAAGTATCTCATACTCAAAACGAAAAAAGACTCCTTTCATTTCTTTTACTAAAAATTAACCAATAGGTAAAATTGGATTTAATCAATTTTTGGGGGATAATATTACATATTGAGGAAACTTGGATGTGGATGATAAATATGCCCCAATAAAAACTGAAGTATAAGCAATCTCGGATAAAAATTTAGATTGCTAGATTTTCCCTTACCTTAGGTCAGATATTATTTGTATGTATCCAAACCTCCTGGTCAATGATTTAAATAAAGTCATTGACTTATTAACTAATCATATTCATTGTTATGATATCATATATGGTCATATTATTATCTTCTTATTAGTAATATTTCACTGCTACTTGTTATTCGGGTGTTCATTGCTTTATGTTGTTATGCGTGTTTTGTCGAATAAATTTTTATTTCCCTTTTAAGGTTATAGCTACATAAATTACAGAATGGTATTAGTATAATATATCTCATAATTTTTCATTAAATTAGTTTATATAATCATGGTTTAGTGAAGATCATGTAGAATGGATCACATCGCACCATGGAGACGGTAAGTTGTACGTATGCACGGTGTTGAGACGGTATTCCATGTGTACGCACGAGCGGTGATTTCGTTTTTCATAGAATGGATAAAAGGTGAAATAGGGTTGTTTCATATTTATAATAACATATCAGTATATTAGTGTTATTGATGTTATTACTTTATAATGAAACCAATAAATAAGAGGAAGTAGAAGAAGAAATAAATTTGAAAGAATCAGTAGCGGATTTTACCTCTTCATTGACGCGCCTCTTCTAAACCTCCTCTTATAGCACTAATGTTGGTCTTTGAAGAATATAAGGACCTCTAGTATGTTTATATGGAATTTGAGAATATAAATATATAGGGTTTAGACGATACTGAAGGCTCAAAATGTTGTGAAGTGGGAGGGCTGAGGTTCCCTTTTATAAGGGACGAGAGGGCCACCTTTGGAAGCATAAGAAATATTAATTTATAATAAATTCATAACCCACATAATAACTTCCAAAAATGAAGAAATTCCAAGCGAAGATGAGATAGGGTTGTAATATCATCATACAATAAAATTTAGACATGTTAAGAATTTATTTTAAACCTTATCCAATTGATTTATCCTTATTTAATCTATTTAATTTTATTTGTGTTAATAATATTCTAAATTTTAAATTTTTATAAATAATTTCTTATGTGTTTTTAATTGTCCATAATTGTATAATTTATGACATTTTCGACCATAAAAATTTCAATTTATAATTTGTAAATATTCTTGTGATTTTTAAACAATTTTAAATTATGTTATTTTTATAAAATAACAATAGTGTCAATTTTGACAATATTCATTTATTTGCATTTAATTAAAATCCACACAGAGACAATATTCTAAAAAATATATTTAATATATTCCTAATATGACATATTAATCAAAAAAATTTGTATAGAACAATAATTAGTTCATATAATATTTATTTTAATATTTTTAAAACCATTTATTGGATATTTCAATCAATAAAATAACTTCTACATCACTATTGTGTCATCGTTAAAGATAATTATATAATCCCTAAAAATTTTAGATAAGTTCTCATGATGTATAAAAATTTATTATATTTCTGTAGAATATTTATATTCTAGGTTTTATGATGTTTATCACTAAATTAAAATTATTACACTTATAAGATATAAGAGAGTTACATGTTGTCACTTTCTTTGGTTTTAATTATAATTAAATAATTTTCATGGTCAATAGTCCATAAAACGATTCTATTCTTACCTATACGTGATATGGATCTACTTTTATTCATCCAATATAATTTTGGTTTGTTGTTTGGTGATTTTATAATCTTATTCTTACCAAAATTACCAAATTTATCTTCAAGTGTAGCAAATAAAAATTATCGTAGTTACTATTCATAATGTCAAAAAAATAAAAGTAACCTATTAACATATTTTGGAATCACTGAATCTAAATCTAGAATCCTGTTTTCAAAATTCAAAACATAGAAGATGCAGTAATTAATTTAAAATTAATCACATTGTTAAGAAAATGAGTTTTAAAAGTGAAAACATTGTCAAATATTGAAGTGTTTTTACCTATGAATTCAATGTAAAATAAATGGTAATGACATAAATTTTATTAAATTGTAAAAATATATTCTATTTATAGTTTAAAACCATTAAATTTTATCATTTAATCACATAAATAATCTTGATGAAAAAAGTAGTTTTTAAGAAAAATTTAGCACATTTTTATAGTTCATCAAAATATGAAAGTTATCAGAAAAGTATCAAAAATTTATCCACTATAAATTTTCATATCTTGATTCAAACTAAGATGTTTATTTTGTCAATTTTAACTCAAAAACCTTTCAGAAATTAAATATAAAATGGGTGTGCCATCAAAAGGTGGAAAACTTCATTTTTGAAAAAAATAATTCTTTTATCTGAAAAATTGATTTTTTTATCATATCATATGTAAGATGAATTATAATGTAATATAAAATTAAAAATGTGGTTAATACTATTTATAATGGCTAGTTTATATAATATTTTAATAACATATCATTGTTTAGTGAAACTCGGTATTGCGTACAATGCAAGCTATCGAGGAAGGTTGCTCTTGCGTGTAACACAAGCGATACCAGTGTTGCGTGTAGTGAAAGATTCCTTTTGTGTTTCATATAATATAAGAAAAAATATATATTTATCCTAAAATCTCTGGGTGTTACATTATACCCCCATAAAATCTATTTCGCCCTCGAAATTCATCACTTCATAACAAACAGATAAGGATACCTCTCTCGTATCATATCCTCAAGTTCCCATGTAGCTTCTTATAATTGGTGGTTCCTCCATAAATATTTAACCAACTGAGTAGTCTTGTTTCGTATAACTTTTTTGCTATGATCTATAATCTCTATCGGTTGTTCTTCATAAAAATTATCTTGCTCTAGCTGTAAATATTCTTAGCATAGTACATGTAAAGGATCAGGTATGTACTTTCTCAGGAGAGATACATGGAATACATCATGAACTTGAGAGAGATTCGGTGGAAGCGACAATCGGTAAGCTAGATTCCCATAATGATCCAGTATTTCAAAAGGACTAATATACCTAGGGCTCAACTTTACCTTCATTAAAAATCACATTAATCTCTTCCAAGGTGATATTCTTAAGAATGATTTATCACCCACATCAAACTCTAGGTATTTTCTTCGATTTCCAACATAACTTTTATGTCGACTCTAAGATGCTCTTATGTGTTCTTTAATAGATCTGACCTTTTTAGCCATCTCATAAATAAGATCAGGTCCTAATAGATAACTTTTCCCAACTTCATCCCATCAAGTTGGAGTTATGGATTTCATTCTATAGAGATCTTTATAAGGAGCCATCTAAATACTGGAGAGAAAGATATTATTATAAGAAAATTCCACGAAAGGTAGGTTTTGTTCCCAATCAACTTTTAAACCCATATAGAAAGATCTCAACATGTCTTCTAGAGTTTGAGTTTCCCTCTCGGACTGACCATATGTCTAAGGATGATAAGTAGTGCTGAAACTCAACTCCGTATCGAGAGTACTCTGAAGACTTCACCAAATCATCGAGGTAAACCTCAGATCCAGATTATATATAATGGGAAATATAACTCCATGAAATCTTACCACTTCTATTACATATATCCTAGCAAGCTGATCAAGTGAGAAATCTTCTCTAATAGAAATGAAGTGTGCTGACTATGTATGATTATCAACTATGAACCAAATAGCATTATTGCCTTTGGATGTTTTAGGATGTCCAGTGACAAAGTCCATAGTGGTGTTTTCCCATTTCCATTCTAGTATGGGTAATGGTTGTAACATCCCCTTAGACTTATCTCTCTCAGCTTTAACTTGCTAACAGACCAAGCATCGAGAGACATATTCAGCAAAATCTCTTTTCATTCCATCCCAGCAGAAGTACTCTTTCAGGTCCCTATAATTCTTTGTGCTTCCATGGTGAATAGAGAATGAGGAACTATGAGCCTCATCCAATATTTCATTCTTCAATTCTGGTATGGGAGGAACACAAACCTGATTCTTGAACCTTATTATTTCATCACAATCAATGTGGAATTCTGGAACATTTCTCACCTTATTTTGTAACTCCATATCTTCTTTCTATGCCACTTTAATCCTCACATGTATAGTTGGTTGAACATTCATTTGAGAATGATAATATTTTTTCCATTCCATTATAATTCAAATATCCATCCTTTTTAAATCCATTAATATTGGGACTTTTGTGATCCTTATAATGGATAAGCTAGCATGGTCTTGTCGACTAAATGTGTCTGCAACGTTGTTTGCTTTCCGAGGGTGATAATAAATTGAGCAGTCGTAATCCTTAATTATCTCCAACTATCTTCTTTGACGCATATTCAGCTCCTTTTATGTGAAAATATACTCTAAACTTTTATAATCAGTATAAATATCACACCTTTCACTATAAAGATAATGCCTCCAAATCTATAATGCAAAGATTACTGTAGCTAACTCCAAATCAAGAGTTGGGTAAATTTTAACATGGATTTTCAACTATCGTGAGGCATAATCTATCACCATATCATTTTGCAAGAGAACACACCATAATACCTACTTGGATGCATCACTATAAATCAAAAACCTTTTTCCACTACAAGGAAGTGTGAGCACAGGTGCACTGGATATCCTTCTTTTTAATTCCTTGAAATTTTCTTCACACTCCTCCATCTAAACAAACTTAACTTCTTTTTGAGTCAACCTGGTCAGTGGATTAGATAATCGTGAAAAATCATTCACAAAACATCGATAATATCCCGCAGAACCTAGAAAACTTCAGATCTTAGTTACTGTTGTTGGTCTCAACCATCATTCAAAATCCTCTGTTTTTGCTGGATCCACATATATCCCCTCTTTTGAGATTATGTAACCCAAAAATTAAACATTTTGAAGCCAAAATTCGCACTTGGTTAATTTGGAATTAAGCTTCTATTTTATTAGGGTCTTTAATACAATTATCAAGTGATCTTCAAGTTCACTCTTGATCTTTGAATAGACAAGCATATCGTCTATAATGACTAACAAAAACTTATCAAGATATTCTCTAAAGACTCTATTCATTAGATCCATGAAGATAGAAGGGGCATTAGTAAGACCAAATGGCCTCGCTATAAATTCAGAGTGTCCATACCTTGTACGAAAAACTGTATTTGGTATATACACCCTTTTTACCCTTAATTGATGATACCCTAAACAAAGATCAATCTAGGAAAATTATTTATCTCCGCGTAGTTTGTCAAATAAGTCGTCAATGTGTGGGAGAGGATATTTTTCCTTGATAGTGGTCTTGTTAAGTTCTCGAAAATCAATGCAGAGTCTCATTGATCCATCTTTCTTCTTAACAAATAGAACAGGTGCTCGACAAGGGGATGCACTAGGGAATATGAATCCCTTATCATGATTCTCTTGGAGTTGCTTCTTAAATTCCGGCATCTCAAATGGGTCCATTCTATAAGGTGACTTTGAAAAGGGTATAACCCCCGATATGAGTTCTATTGAAATCTCAACTTCCTGATTTGGTGGAAGACCTGGAAATTCCTCTAGAAAGACATCACCAAACTCTTGTACAATGGTAATATTTTAAATCGTGAGTTTTCCCCATCCATTTGAGATAAATAACCTTCATTTATTGGAATCAAGACCCATAAGATGGTTGAAATTTCCATTCGAAGGTTATGTTCATACTTGCATTAATAGATGATCATAGATTGATCAGGAATATGACATGTGACTTCTGTTCTTTGGAAATTGTTATGATCAACATATAATGAAAGACAATCCATGCCAAGAATCACATCAAATTCCACTATAGGAAGGATCAAAATATTTCCAGGAAGAACTTTCCCACAAACTTAAATCGGAGAAGAACTGTAAAATTTTGATGCGACTATTGTTCCATTAGGGGTTGTGACAACAAACTCAATATCTATTTGGTGAGGTAATATGGAGATACCCTTGGAAAATTCATCATAAATAAAAGAGTGGGTTGATCAAGAATCAAATAAAACATTTTATACTTTAGAGTGGATGGTAAGTGTACCTTTCACCACCTCATTATCGAACTCCACATCACCGATAGAAATTGCATGTGACTATCCTTTTTCTTTTGACTTAAGAGTTAGTTGACTGTGATCATCACAAACAACCCATGGAATAGGGCATTGATTGGAATAATTCCCCATTTCTTTACACTTGTAACATTGATGTGTAGGAGGTGAATTTTGTGTAGCATTTTCTTTGTTCACATCAATAGACATATTTTTCCCATCACTATGACATTCAATTGCCCGATGACCTTATTTTCTAAACATAAAACATTTAATTGTAACATTAAGTCAATTACCTCCATGTTTCTTTCCACACTTTGACCATAAGGGAAAAATCATCTTCATTTCGGTGTGGTCTTTAGATTTTCCTTTGAATTCCATTTTTCACTTCTTATCAAACCCATATGACTGATAGGTAACTCCAATTTCCCTCTCAACCTTGAGGTCACATTGAACATTTTCCTCGTAGCTATTAAAGTCCCTTATGTCTAACACCCTTCATATATTTGGTTTTAAGACACTAAAGAATCAATTGATCTTACTCTCAGGTTGGATAATAATTCTGGAAGTGTACCTTGCAAGTCTTGAAGAATTTGCTTCATAGGTACCTACCGATTCATCATCATTTTTCTTTAGTTCCTGAAACACATTCTCTATATTTGTTCAAAGAATACAAGAGAAGTAATTATTGGAAGATATGTTCTTGAACTCTTGCCATTCTGGGGGCTCAATTTCTCCTCGTTGCCTCATATCCTTGATAAGTTTCCACCACTGATCAGCTTCACCTTCCAGACAATATACTGCTAAGATCACTTTATCATTTTTAGGTCATTGAAGAACCGAAAAATATCTCTTCACTAGTACTAATACATTGTTCAACCACGACTGGATCAGAAGACCCGCTGAATGAAGGTGGAAGTTTCCTCATGAATGATTCAACAAAATGTTTCTCATTCCTTTGCTCGTTTGGAAGTCCTGCATGATTCATAGCTTGGGAGAATTGTGTGAGCATGGCTATAAGATTTTTCATTCCATCTCCCTTAACGTTTGGTTTCTCAGTGGGACTATAATTGCATTGCTCATCACATTCAGCATTCACATGGTTCCTTCGTGTTCCAGTCATTGACTAAAAAAAGAAAAATAGTTTGAGAAAGACAAATCATAACATGAAACCCACATAATCAAGAATAACACTTCACACTTTAGGTCTTATCATAGGTTATAAATGGACATTTCTAAAACACTAATATTGTGTTCTATGATTACACATATCCTTAGGGTTCATACAAAGGCTTTCACATCCTAGTTTCCAAAGGTTAACTATATCTTTCCTCGGATACCAACTATAATGACCCATACTTTACATACATTGTTATTAAATCAGAATTGAAGCATAATTATTACAACATATTTCAAAACCATGATAGGACCGTATAGGTATAGTTTCTTTAGAAACTAGGAAACATAAACAACTGGTTCATAAATCATCTACATTGTCTCCCGCTTATTTCATCAAATCTAGAGTCCCTTTTGGAATATCCTACTTAATACCCTTCTTCTTGACCTGGGGAAAAGAAAACATAAAAAAGGGTGATCTCAAATTCTTAGTAAGGGTAAACAAAGGAAATTCCAATCATATCATATTAATAAGAACATAACATTTTGAAAATATTAACCAGCAAAAGAGATCATAATATCATGAAATAGGATAAATCATAGAAGTGAAATGTAATCCCAATAATCATAACATAAAACATGAAACATTGTTTAATGATAACATAATCATAGAAAATCATTTCATATTAGTCAAGACTCATTTCCAAGACCATCATAGCGGAAAAATTCCATTACTGAACCAAGTTCACTCCTCGTTTCGGTCCTGTATCACAAAATCTGATTAACTCGTCATTCCAGCCATGTCTATCTCATGAGATATATATCTTTACCCAATCAATTAAAGGGAGATATAGGTCCCACCCATCTCATAGTGAAACCATTATTATGTGTTCCCAAAAATCATAAATCATATATAATAACATAACCCACGTAATAAAAATGGGATTCCTAAACATCATGTCATCATAACATAATCCATATAAGATAAATGGACTTCATAAAAATAATTCAATCATTACATAATCAAATCAATGTAATAATAGGGATATAAATAGAACCCTATATTATCATAGATGGAAAATAATTTTGATAAAATACTTGAACTCCATTCTTGAGAAAAATATCATTTCTACTTCAAAAACATCATTCCTTTCTCAACATGTCATACTGAAAGATGTTAATTGAAAATAAACATCAATACTTGTAAGGGAAGCTTCATTGAGATAATGTTCTATGAAATCATAAAAATCCATTCATGCCGTGTATGTTAAAAAACATTCTCCTCGTACTTTGGCCGGAAAAGTCAAAATGTATCTCATACTAAAAATGACAAAAGATTCCTTTCATATATTTTTCTAAAAATTCACCAATAGGTAAAATTGGAGTTAAAGAATTATATGTGGGATAATATTACATATTGAAGAAATATGGATGTGGATTTTAAATATGCCCCAGTACATACCGAAGTGTAAACATTCTCGGATAAAAATTGAGATTTCGAGATTTTCCCTAACCTTAGGTCCGATATTCTTTGTATGTATCTGAAAATCCTGTATAATGATTTGAATAATGTCATTGAATTATTCCTGAATCATATTCATTGTTATTATATCGTATACGGTCATATTCATAACTTCTTATTAGTAATATTTCATTACTACTTGATATTCAGGTGTTCATTGCTTTATGTTCTTATGCGTGTTTTGTCGAATAAATTCTTACTCTTATTTTGAGGTTATAGCTATATCATTTAAATAATAGTATTAGTATAATATATATAATATTTATTCATTCAATTAGTTTATATAATCATGGTTTAATGATGATAATGTAGAACGAGTCACATCGCATCGTGGAGAAGGTAAGTTGTACGTACACACGAGAGACGATATCGTTCCCATAATTATTGGATAGTACTTCAGTGGATGATAGAATATATCAGAATTAGTATCATGTTTTAATAATAATATATAGTTATTATTTACAAAATTATACCCATCCATGTAAGGTGGTGGTGGAAAGCATATTACACCATGGCGTGGAGATGGCAATTCGTACGTACGTACGCGTGGTGATTTTGTTTTCCATTGGATGGACAGAAGGTAAAATAGGGTTCTTTCATATTTATAATAACATATAATTATATGAGTGATATTGATTTTATTACCTTTAATGAAACAAATAAATTAGTGGAAGTAGAAGAAGAAATAAATTTGAAAGAATCGGTAACAGATATTACCTCTTTTTTGACACGCCTCTTCTAAACCTTATCTTAGGGCCCTAAAGTTGGTCTTTGAAGAAGACCACAACCTCTAGTATGTTTCTAGGGAAGTGTATAAGTGAAATGGATAGGGTTTGTCAGATATCTAAGGCTCAAAATGTTGTGAAGAGGAGAGGTAGGAGGTGACCTTTTATAAGGGAGGAGAGGGGAACCTTTAGAATAAAAATAAATATTAATTTTAAAAAATTCAAAACCCACTTAAAAATCTCAAAAAATGACTCAATTATAAGATTAAATGAGATAGGGTTGTAATATAATAAACCAATAAAATTTAGACATGTTGGAAATTTATTTTTAAAATTATCAAATTGATATATCCTTATCTAATCTATTTAATTTTATTTGTGGTAATAATATTCTAAATTTTAAATTGGTATAAATAATTACTTATGTGTTTTGAATTGTCCATAATTGGTCCATATATTACCTTTTCGACCATATAAATATAAATTTATTATTTTTAAATATTTTTGTTATTTTTAGAAAATTTTATAATATGTTATTTTTATAAAATAACAATAGTGTCAATTTTGACACTATTCATTTATTTGCATTTAAATAGAATCCAAAAAAGAAAATATTCAAAAAAAAATGTTTAATAAATTCCTAAAAATTTATATTCATCTGTAAAATTTGTGGGGAACATTAATTAGTTCGTATAATATTTATTTTAATATTTTTAAAACCATTTATTTGATATTTAAATCATTAAAATTACTTCTACATCAATATTGTGTCATCACAAATGATAATTATTTAATCCCTAAAAATACTAAATAAATTATCATGATGTCTATAATTTTATTAGCTTTCTGTAGAATATTTATATTTGAGTGTTTATGAAGTTTATCACTAAATTAAAATTATTACACTTATAAGATATAAGAGGGTGAAATTTATCACTTTCTTTGGTTTTACTTATAATTATATCATTTTCATGGTCAATAGTCCATGAAACGAATCTATTCTGACACTTAGGTGATAGTAGTCTACTTTTATTCATCCAATATAATTCTGGCAGGTGGTAGGGTAATTTTATAATCTTATTTTTACCCTTAATTACCCGATTTACCTTTAAATGTAGTAAGTAAAAATTGCTGTAGTTAGTATTCATAATGTCAAAAAAATAAAAGTAACATATTAACATAATATGGACTTACTTAATCCAAATATGGATTCATTTTTTCAAAATTCAAAACACAGAAGTTGAAGTAATTAATTTAAAATTAATCCCATTGTTAAGAAAATGGGTTTTGAATGTTAAAACATTGTCAAAGATTGAAATGTTTTTATCTATGACTTCAATGTAAAATTAATGGTAATGACATAAATTATATTAAATGGTAAATATATATTCTATTTATACTTTAGAACCATTGAATTTTATCATTTAACTAAATAAATTATCTTTATAAAAAAGGTAGTTTTTAGAAAAATTTAGCTTATTTTTACTATTCATCAAATTATGGAAGTTATCATAATAGTATAAAAAATTTATCCAATGTAAATTTTTATATCATGATTCAAAAGAAGAAGTTTATTTTTTCAAATATAACTCATAAAATTTTAAAAAATTATATTTAAAATGGTTTCTCTATCAAAAGGCAGAAAACTGCATTTTTGAAAAAAAATAAATTTTTTATCCGAAATATTGATTTTTTTGTCATATCATATGTAAGATGAATTCTAATGTTATATAAAATTAAAAAATTTGACAATAATATTTATAATGTCTAGTTTATATAGTATTTTAATACCATTTCATTGTTTAGTGAAACTCGGTATTGCGTACAATGCAAGCTATCGAGGAAGGTTTCTCTTGCGTGTAACACAAGCAAAGCTAGTGTTCTATGTTGTGAAAGATTCCTTTGGTGTTTCATATAACATAAGAAAAAAAATATTTATCATAAATTCAAAGGTTGTTGTAGTTAGGGAGTTAAAAAAAATTTATGATGTTCATTATAATTATAAAATTTTTATGGAACAATTTTGTATCTTCTTTGTGATTTTCTAAGGATTCTATGATCATGAATTGATTACTATGTATTTATTCCAACTGATAAACCCCTAGAAAAAAGTTATTACATTTCATGTAAAACAATTTATCTTTAACTAGTGGTTCTAGAAACATTGGAGAGAAGATAGTATTATAACAACATGTTGAGATATTCATATAGGCAGATGTTCTAGAATGAAATTATGATGTTGCATATATATATATATATATATATATTAAATATATTCTATGTAAAAGTCATTGTGTGAGAGAGTATTTGATCTTCTTCTACATGGAATCTATGTATGTAACGGTTCATGGAGAAACCCCAAGATTGATGATTGATATGATGATATTTATAACAATGAAAAATGATGATGTTGAAACACTATCTACTATTGTAGGAATAGGGATTAATGTAAAACTACTACAGTGATGGGTTTGAAGAATTATTATTATAAATATGGGTATCTAACTAGAAATTTTATAACATTTTATGAATTCCTTATTAATTTAATTATGGATAATAAAATATTTTTTGAGATCTTGAGAAGATTTTATGTTCCATAAATGACCTCAGGATGAGTTTAAAAGGGATTGATATTATTTGAGTGAAGTATTCATTTTTTGTACTAAAGTAAGAAACGGAATTGGAGATAGCCACTATGGAAAACTTTCACTCATAAAAAATTAAAACATCTCATGTGAATTATGTCATAAGCTGATAAAAAACGTATTTAAAAATTGAATAAGAACACAATATTCCTCTCGATTCTATGTATGAGTGACCTCATGGGTTGTATTAGATTCATTTGAACCACTTTATTAGTCACTTCAGTTGGTAATATGATTGAATTAGAATCCATATAGGTGCCATTTTAGGACTTTTATAAGTCATATATGACTTAGTATGATTCATTTTTGAGAAAATTAAAAGCTATGTATGAGACATTTTCATCTACATATGAATCACTTCCATGTTTCGTATGAGTTTTCCAGAAGCAAACACTTCGAATTATTATAGGATGAATATTCTGAATAATATCAAAATAAATATTTTGATAAATGGGGATTATATATAATGATATTGTTGTTGTGTTCATCATGGTTCTAAATATCATTATCCTCTAAATAAATCATTATCTAAGATGAGAAGATGAATTAGACTGAAGATGGATCTCAATGGAGTATTGAGATGATTTCTACACCATAATCCATACTGCGATGTGGTGCTCAATGACTTCATGAAAAAAATATTAAATTAAAAATCTGATAAATCTATCTATTCTATAGATATTTTAGGAAAATAAATGTCTTGTGTCTTATGGGATTTAAATATTGATCCTAACCAATAAAAAATGAGCTGAAATGAGGGAAAAATATGACATTCCATTAACCGATTTAAAACACATGAAGACATCACAATTAATTGTAATTTAAATTTCCATAATTCATTATGGAAACTGTATTTATAATTACACCATGATTATAAATATGGTGAAAATAAAAAAGATGTGTGTGTGGGAGAATCGAGAACACTGTGAACCCAATACTCTATTGTATTGAAGAGGGAGGGTTGATTGAAGCTGAAAGCAATTCATAGAGGAGGAGAATAGTGAAAGTGAGCATTTGAAATGATGAGAAGAATCAAATCATTAAATACCTAATGTTAGAATTTGATACTAGAAGCATTTATCATAACAATATACTCTTGATGTTATTGAAGATATTATACAGGAGTAGACCGGTTGATCCATTGTGCTCATGGAGTGAGATATACACTAAAATGTGTAGAAGTAATCCAATGCATAAAGAAATATTTCATATATTTGATCATATATTTTTAGTGGGTAAAGAGAAATTATAGATTTTCAATGTGACTCTAGAGAAGGATCAAACTGGGACAATATGATGATTGGATTGGCAGGGTCCTTAGTGTAACTACTTTAGTTTTTAGTAGAGAATCTGTGATCAGGGTGAATGAAAAATTAGGATAATGAGTTGTCTTTTAAGGCCATAGTATTTCATATAAAATAAAATTATAATACAAGATATGTATGTACACATTAATATTATATATTAAGGATATATATATAAAATAAGATTATATTAATACTATATATTTAATACATTAATATTATGCAAGTATTTCTCATTTATATGATGTGTTTATATATATATATAAATATATCTATTTTTGGGTGTGATATAAATATATATATTATATTGAATGTTCATGAGATTAATATTAAAACCATTTCATATGATTAAATTTCATCAAACTTCACCCAAATAGTTTGATCATGTTATGAACAATGGATTAGTTCATTCTAGGTTTTCATTAATTCGTTTAAATGAGTTCAATGAAAAACACCCAAAAAATAGAAACACATGAGATACAGTATAAATAATAAATAACATTATTAATATATATAATATATGTGATATCTTCTATTGTGTATTCATTATGCCTGTGGATGCTATTGATCTAATTCTGTAAATTTACAAAAACAATAATTTTCATGAAATATTTTTGAAATATTCCCTTATTCCCGAGCAATGACTATCTCAACTAAGAATGTCTTATCACACCTTTAGTTTCTTGGGAATACTTATTATATGTTTATGGATCTATTGTATGGTGTTTCCCTATATAGTAAAGATTATTTAATTTGATAATTTAGTGATCTTTACCAAGCATTATCTTTGTTAAAAGAATATTGAAGTTTCTTTAATTCTTGTTTTCCTAGTACTTTGTTTTTATGATTCATTTGCTACATTATTTTTTTGAAGATATATGGTCCAATTATTAATTTATTTTCGACTACCAATAATAATAATATAAGTAAAAAACACAAAAAATAGAATCATATTTGGTTTCTTTAATAATTTAATGGGTTATATGAGCTAGTTTTTTAGATATAGAAGATAAAATGTATCAAAAACACAAATTTATTTTTGTGTACACTTTTATAGAATATTAGATCCATGTAAAGGACACTATATATTATCTTTACATGGAGGGGTATATGTAAATTTTATCAGGAAATTAACATTATAAATATTATCTACTTAAATATAACCATTGACTATCCTTTATATTAAAAATTTCGACACAAAGTAATCAAAACATACCCCTGTGCATAAGGGTAGATAATGAATTGTGTAAAGATAATTAGTTTTTACCTGTAAATATCCTGATACGTGATTAGGTTACCTTTACATATAATATTTCTTCATAAGGGTCACTTTATGTACCATTACATGATGTGATCGATGTAAAAGTAATATGTATATTACCTATACAAAATGTGTTATAGTTGAGATGCATAATTGTAGTCACTAAAATACCATTAAATAAAAATTCAAAATTTCCTCCATAAATTTAAAATGGTTTACCATTATATTGGTATACCCCTCTTCGCAATGGAAAAATAAAAAAAATGAATAAAATTGTTTTCAAATATTTATATGATTTTAGTAGTTTACAAAATGTTTATAAATCATGATTAAATTTTTTTATGAATATTTATTTTACTAGGTAATTATAATTAATGAAATAAATTTTTATGAATAATTTTATACTAAAATATTAAATTTAAATGTTAAAACTATTTTTTCCTTAATATACTACATGATTGATGATCTAGGAATAAAATATTCATTTATATGTCATAAAGGTTAATCAATAAATATATTATAATTTAAACAATATATGATATTTATATCATAAAAAATTATTATATAAACTAAATTAAATTTTAAAATTGCTATAATTCATTAAATATAATAAACATTTTATATAATAAAAAATATGAATGAGTTTATATTGAAATGAATATAAAAAAATGTTATTTCTAATGTTTGAAATGATTACAATTGTAATTTATTTATGAAATATTCCAAAAAAAATTCAAATGTTTTGAAAAATTAATAAAATATTTATTTTTTGATAAATTTCTTCGATATTAATGTTTAATACATGATTCAAGAAATATAATTATAATCTATTATGAATCTTTGCATCATAAGATTATTTGAGGAGTTAGAACCATATAGTACAAGGTTGTTATGAATTGCTTGATTATGATGTTATAAGATTGAGAATATTTGATGAATATCGATTATGAACATTAGGTATTTGATAAACCATGAATTGGGTACTCTTTTGGGTTATGTATCCCTATTTATATGGACATGGGGTCAAAACACCAAATTTTATAGAGGATTAGACATTTCTAGAAAATTGAATGGGGTTTTTATCTATCATTATGAGGATACTCATGTCTAGATTATCAATCTCATTTAACCCTATTTTGTTTCATGTGTGTTCATGTTCCTTATGAATATGATTCATTTTCATATATATATTAATATGGTGTTCTTATGTTTTTGGGTGAGTAAAAAAAACTTATGGGTAGTTTAAAGGCATACACATTAACATTGTTAGAAAATATTAATTTGGTAATTGGAATTGTGATTCCAAAAATTAAATGTTATAATCATCCTACGAAAAATTGAATAAAACATGATATGATAAAGATTTCATAAGTTAAATAGTGGGGAATTTAATATTTATATGATTTATATTAAATTTCTAAGACTAGAAAACCAAACAAATCCTATGTGTGATATTCTAATTAGATTAATTTCAAGACCTCGATCATCTAAATGGGTATGTTCTTCCATTGAACTATTTCACAAAATTTTCTTGTTTTAGGAAATTATGTGATAGATTAAACTTGATCATCCTTGGGTGGGTTCTTCACTAGAAGGGTTCCTTTGGATTGTCTTCTGTTTGTCGATTCTATGAATTTTATTTTAGTTACTCCAACCTAGGAAACTTTTTGGAAGGAAAGAAGAATAACTGAGTTTAGTTCATCCTTATGATGTATTTGGATAAATAGTTACCCCTCAACAAACCATGAGTCACCACTATTGTTACTCATGGATTGTTGAGGGGGTAATAATCCATGAGCCACAACGATTTTGATTTGGTTGATTGACTACAAAAATAATTAATTGGTGATATGAACTCCCTAGTGAACTCATTGTGTAGTAAAATATGGATCTTGGATAACTAAATGGATATGATGTTTGGGGTGACCATTTTTAGTGTGAAAAAATTAATTTAATGTCTCTAAGGAAAAAATAATAATACATTATACTAATTAGAAAAAATATCTTGTTTTGGATGGATTACAATATCATCATTAAACTAATGTTTGAGATTAATCATCTGATAGGATAGAATTAATGTAATGAGACTCCTATGACTTGTATATCAATAACGATTTTATAAAGGGATATTCTTTTTGTGAAATAAATTCATTTGTAACTAATTGTTTAAATTTTTCCTTAAGTAAATCTAGGTGAAATTTAACATAAATATTTAGATTATCCACAAAAAGTTTTAATGTGATTGGATATACAAATGACTTAGTGAAACATAATGTTTCATTAAGGATGATTCTAGTTAATAAATTCATTCTAATGTTATCCAAAGAAATGTTACATCATGATTAAATAATTGATGAAAAATTTACCCAATATTTTCAAAGATTTAATAATTGATAAACTAAGAACATGATGTCCTGGTTCTACAACTGTGTAGATAGAAAAAATGCATAAAATATTAATGTAGCCGAAAAATGTTTGTAGGTATTATAAAAAAATATTTCTTTAAGAATCTCTCTATGGTAATTGTTACATATATGTAAAACACAAAAAAATAAAACAATATTCGTTCTATATGATGGAATTTTTCTGATTAACTAAAGTGTTGTAATAAACAATCTATAAAGTCTACATTGGGAATAAATTTCATAAAAATAATTTTTATTAATCTATAATATAGATAATATTTTTTTTTTCAAAAAATTAAACATATATTAGTATGGAAGATACATACAGAATTGAAGCTTAAAGTTTTATTTTAAGTTATTGTGAAAAAGTGTTTCTACATCAATAACTCGTATGTTTTGAGATTAGATGAACTTATACAAATATCTATATTTTTTATCTCATTATCCACTTAAGAAGAGAATTAATACTATAACAAATCAAACCGATCCACCAGGAATGAACTGGACTTCCACATAACGTCATGTGTGCCTCCCCACACATAAGAGATTTCCTACTAGTATCGAAGGTTTAATTCCATCAGTGTGGAGACTATACCCTTAGTATCATTTCATATGGTCAATAAAAAATAAAAAATAATATAAAAAATAATAAAAAGTAAACTTGAGAAATATAAATTTTAGCTTGCATTCCATATATTAATAATAATTCCCTAGAATTGAAAGCATATCCAATGTGTAAAGAAATAGAAAAAAATGAAACAAGGTCCCCTTGAGTAAGTGATGGTATACTACCGGCTCCATGATCCTCGTTTTAGCTATCCCCTATTGGGACCATTCCTTTCATCAAATCCATGGTCATAAAATATATAGTATCCCTAAAATGACTTAGTGTGTTGTGAGTAAATGTCTGAGTAGGGTACCACTAATGCATACATTACCATGTTCTCTCAAGTATATTTGTGTATCTTATAATAACAATAAATGCAGAACAAGAATAAGTATATACAATCCAAAACTGGGGGTCATGCACTAACCAGTCTGATATAAACCCCTATCCATAATAAAAATGGAACAATTCCTAAAAAGTACATTTTGTCAGTAACAAACAAGAGACATCCTCAAGGATGTTGGAATGTCACTCAAAATCCACTTGGCATTGACTATTAATAACCTAATCACAATTCAAGAGGCATTGAGTTATACTCTGAATCATTAAGACGTTGAGTATGAGTTACCTACTCAGAATCCAAAAGGTATTGAGTTACACTAAAAATCCAGAATGCATCACGTATTAGACATATACTCAGAATCCACAAGGCCTTGAGTATGAATTAGGTAAAAATCTATAATTCTCCACCATTTTAATCATCACACAACATGTGTACTCTCGCTTCTAAGGGATAACCATAACAATATGGTCACCTAAAACATATAAAACATACCAATCCTCCGTAATAAATACATGATAATACATAAAATGATAAACAATATATAATACAATAATGATAATAAATAATAGATACGTATATCAACATGTGAATCAGACATCAATATGGAAATCAAGAAATCTATCAGTTTCCATGGTGAAAACATCACAATGGTCGTATGAGCTACTCACACACACACACATTTGATCTCAAGTAAAAAAAGATTATCAATTATTCTAAAAAATATATTATAACAAGTCAACCTGGTGTATTAAGAGCTAAATAGGTAAGTAACATCCTACATCAAATTTGATGTCATCAAAAGTAATGACAACCCACCTGGTGCGGTTCGATAGATAGAGTGGAAAACTAAATAATCAAGAATATGCCCCCCTATAACATATACTCATAGTTAATGATAGGATCATGATTGTTTTTAATCATTTGTTCTTATATTTCAAACCATTATTTTTTTCAAAAATAAATGAAATATTATATGGGATGATACTTTCCATCTCTTGGATCAATCAAAATTATAATTTTAGGGCAACCCACATATTATAAATCACCCCCTCATGAATAATTATCTTTTGATAATTTCACATATATTATCGTTTTATAATTTTCTATAGATAATTTTTAATATTTTATACATTTATTATTATTTATTTATAATTTATTATAAATTAATCATTTATAATTGTCTAATGAAATTTCTCAGAAACTTACCGTAATAATTAAATGTTATTATTATTCTACAATTTCTTATGATTATACATTGATAAATTAAAATAAATATTTCTGATTTTTTGGACAGATTATCCTTTGAATAAATGACATAACCATCACATGATAATTCATTACAATTATCTTTGATAATTTCATGAAAAAATCAATTGATATTTTTTTTATAAATTATCCCCTAATAATATCCATTAATTTTACATTGATAATAATTTTCTTTCAATTTAATATAAATTATCCATTGATAATTTGATAATAATATTTTTTAAAATCTAAAATAAAAATCCTTTGATATTTTATGGATTTTTTTGATAATTCAAAGTTTTATCAATTAAATTAAAAATTAAGTTTCTCATCAGTTAAGAGGAGGGAAAAAATAAGAAAATTACGAAAATAAAATAAAAATATTTCATATGGGAACTACCCATAGGGAGAAGTGGAAAGGGACACCACCGTTCTTATAAGTAGATGAATAACACCTAAATAGTCATATAATGTTCTATTAACCATGTGTGAGGGAGATCAGGGAAACTTGGATTTGACGGAATCAACCAAAACCGAAGCTGAATTGGTTCGTCTAATTTAAAACTCCAAACTCATAGTATTTCCAAACCCTAATTAAGAGACCTTATTTTATCCATTCTTCTACCATAATTGATGGTAGAGTCTTTAATAATACACTTTTAAAGATTTTCTAATTTTAGCTGCTGAAAATGGTTGATTTATCAAGGTTTTTGAATTAGTGGCTACATGAAAATAGAGGTAGAGGGCTTATAACCTAGTAGTATGAGCAAGAAAAGGGAATAAAAAATAATTAAAATGTAATAAAAAATTAAACAACTTACCCTCACTTTTGATTTAACAAAACTCCAAAGATAAAAAAAATTTATATAACACCTCGGGTAAATCTCGCATTCCAGATTAAATGATTGTCTTCAAATTTTATATCCAAGACACCATTTAGGAGATATTCTATTTTTTCATGAAAAACTACATTTATGTGATTTATTAATTTTAATATTTTTTATATTTCAGTTTCAAGGCTCTATGGGCCTTTGAATCTCATGCTAACTAAGTTCCTAACTCTGAAAATATTGAATAGAATATTACAAAGTGTTAACAAAGATTCTACTCTTACATAAATCTTGTAAAATCATATCTAATTTTTTTTATTGAATAATTACCTTTCGAGATAAAAATAACCATAAATTATTAACATAGTGGGAATTATTTTCTTTAAAAAATTGATGATATTATAGTCCGCCATCCCTCTATAGATTTATTTTCTTTGATATGTTACTCTAGAGATATTTCTCAATCAAATCTGGCCACTAACCTAAAAATTCCGACTCATGCTCCCATTCTTCTCTCAGATCTGTCTAATATTCCACTAAATTCAATCAAGTGGTATCATCTTCCCTCATAGAATTTTTTTTCTTCGATCCATAATTTAAATTAAACACTCCTTGTAAGATGAATTTGTCTTTATCTCCACGACTTCTCAATAAATGACATTCGTAGTATTTACTATGTACACTCAAATATGTGAAACATGAAACACATAATGCATACCCTCAAAGAGAGAAGTATTATCAATAAGATATTATATGGTAACAAATCGATTTTTGATCATTAAGGGTCCCACAAAATATAGTGCTAGCATTCTTTAATTCCTCGACCATTAGTGGCCAAACTGATTATTCACTCTCAAAAAATCTTGATCATCCTGGAGAACTGAAAAGGTATACCCCTATGATAAACATATGATATCTTCTATCTTTGAGTACTAATCAACCTCTTCTAAATTGACTACACTCTTTTGGAGGTCTTCTGAACCATATTGGGCCTTAGAACCATTGCCTCACCTACCATAAGCCAAAAAAGCAGTGAAATAAATGGTCCATAATAAAAAGCTTAATAAGGTTCCATATAAATCAAATTTTACTAAATATTATTTTCTGTGAACTAAACCAAGTATAGGTGATCACACCATGATCCACTAATTTCTATAATACAATCTCTATGAATGTCCTCCAATATACAAACTATCCACATGGATTATCTTCTTTTTTGAGGAAGGTATATTGTTATAGTCACAAAATAGGACCCTAGGGCCTTCTTAAATCCCTAAAAAAACCATGACATAATGTATGTGTCTCTATATGAAATAATTCTCAAAGGAACTCTATGTAATCTTATAATCATGAAGACATATAATTTTTCCATCTTCTCCGCTATGTGATTCTCTATGCTCCGTAATAAGTAAGGAGACACTATTACATTATCGAAAATCACCATGAATTTCAGTGTTAATCCTTTATGTCCTATGTAACCCTATAACAGTGTCCATCATGACATCTTCCCTCCTCCACATGGATATAAGAAGTGATCGGAACAAACCCCCTCATTTTTTGGTTCTTGGCATTCACCATTTGATTGGTATGGCATTAGGAGATAAAACCAATAATGTCCCTCTTCATCCCTAACTGCCAAAACTGAAATATAAAGTCTGGATAAAATTGTTTCTTACTAGGATATACTATCCATATATTGTTATGGTTTTATCTCATAACTTTCTATCAAATATAATAAGGGACCACTAATCTTCGATATACCAAGATCACATTGTCATCACTAAAAGACCACCTGAGTATTAGAACCCCAAATATTTGTTCCCTCATCACATCACACACTAAGATTAACCCCTAACTAGGCTTCACCCAATTCACAAGTGAGGAAGTGATAACTATAGGTTTACAAGTCAAAAATCTTGGATTCTCTGAATCATTGACCCTTCAGTTCGCCAACAAGTTCATCAATCTCCACTTCTCCTTTGAAGGTGGGTCACCAACCACCTAGTCAGCCTAAGTATTACAATTATGATAAGCCTAAATTATGTTACCATTACATGGTTCATACACCAGATCAAAGATATACATTTTTTTATATTCAATTGAGTACCTCTATCTTAGATTTTGATCCAGTAATATGAAGATATAGTGTAGTAATTTGTAATTTATATATACAATGAATCTCTCACTCAATTAATTGTGTCACAAAATCATAAAATCAAGAACAAAAAATCCTAACTATAATTCATCAGTAGAGTGGTTCTTCTTGTAGGGACATAGCTGAAGTAACCAATTTGCTACCACCTGATGTTAATACATCTGTAATACTCTCAAACCAATTCCAAATGGATCACAAAATATGATGTATTTGATCATTATATTTGTTACTATTATCCCTAGAGTTATTGTCATGATCATCTTCATCTCTTGTAATTCCACTTCACATGGGTCATTCCATTAGAACTATTCTCCTTTCCTCGTCAATTTTTTCATGGGTGTTGAAAATTGGAATAATTCTTGGATATAGGGTCGATAATATCTTATTAGACCTAAAAAACTCATGATCTTGAACAAATTTTTGGGACATTCCTAGGATATGGATGCAGTCACTTTCTCCTGGTCCATGGATATATCTATCACAGACACCACAAGTCCTAGGAACTCCCCTTTTAGTATCTAGAAAACATACTTTGATATCTTGACATGAAGACTATGTGACCTAATAATTCATAAGACTATCTCAAGGATCCTAGAATGCTCCTCTTGAGGTAGAACATAGATGATGATTTCATCAACTAAAACCATTATGAATGAGTCTAGGTATGTGTGGAAGATCATCTTCATGAGATCCATGAAAACCATCAGCATTCTCATTTTTAAAAACATCATCACAAAGTAATCCTACATCCCAAACATCATCTAAAACATTTTATGCATAATGTTATCCTCTTTTTCTAAAAAATGTTGATAAACTAATGAAATTTAAATCTTGGAGAACCACCAATATCCTAGTGATTGATCAAAAATTCCCTCAATCTTATGAATGATACCCTCTATTAATCACCATCACTTTGTTAAACATTTTCTGATGAAAACAGAGTTTATGTCTACCATTCTCCTTCTTGAGGAACAACATAGGTTCTTACCATGGTGAAACACTCATCTTAGTAAATCCATTCCACTCCAATTCATCTAGTTGCACCTTGAGATCCTTCAGTTTGGCTGGTTACAAACAATACAATGGTATCGAAATGGTTTGTACACTAGATATGATTTTTTATCATCCTAAGGACCTTCGATACACTTTATAGATGTCAAATGATGATTTTGATATTAATAAATATATAACCATAGTTATGAATTACTATTACTAGGATCAGCAGAAGTAAAATGACATCTAGTTGAAGTGGCTTGAATGTCTAAACCGAACAGTAGGGGAAGAAGTATGCTCAACTGTATTACACATGATGTCCAATGGAAAATCATAAACATCCACCCATGATAGAGTATTTTATCGTACATCATAAGTAGTCCTAGAAGACCATGTCGAGGAAATATCTTTTTTAATGAAATGAAAAAACATAAATAAAATAGACTTAGACATGTGAATAAAAATGAATCAGTATACGGGATGATACAAGGCTCTCTCAAGAGTCTACCCATAACCCAAGGTATTATCCTCCTATAACCAACCCTAGTCTATATCCCTACAAATTAGTCACAATTAACATATATAAACTAACACAAAAACATGTTTATTTCATCAAATAAACTCCAATAAATAAGTATTATAATAGCAAAAGAATAGATATATAAATCATAAAGAGAATTATTTGGGATAAAAATAAAAAATCAAGGAATGTTTTAAAATAACTAATATATAGTAAAACAAGTATATATATAGTAGGTAAACCTACATCTCTAGTCATGAACTCATGTGGGCCTCCCCATATACAAGAGGTTGCAGACTAGCAGTGAGTGTCCAAACCTACCAATGGGGATACTACACGTTCATTATCATGTCATATGATCAATTATAAATCATAATCAACATAATAAAAGCCCATAGTAAACATAAAGATACCAAATAATGGGAAATATTTCACACAATAATAAGATCCACCCAAATTGTGATGCATATCCTATATTTGAAGAAGATAAAAAATAATCAGAGTCCCCTAAATTCCAATATAGACCACTAAATAATTTGTGATACTCTACTCAACCAATCACCACAATTCCATATCCAATCACAAGATCTATGGTCATGAAATCAAGAAGCATACTAAAATTCATGAGTAGGTTGTGTAAAATGAATTTTTAGGACACAAAAAATGCTTCCTAAGCCAAATGTGGTCATGTATAAAATGTTATTGTATAATAATAATAAATTCATAATAATAATAATGACATACAACCCCAAAATGAGGGGATATGTTCTATAAAAGCTACCAAAACCCCGAACATTCCATATTCATGTCAATGCTAGAAAATTTATAGAATATTATTAAGAGACCAAAAACAATATCAATGTTTTCAAAATGTCACTCTGAATCCATAATACATCCTATGAGTATCCTAACTAGAATCTACAATAAATCGAGTAATACTTGTAATCCACACGGTGTTGAGTATTTGGTAACCTACTAAGAATCTATAAGACATCATGTAATATTTTGAATCATCATGTAATCAAGTATCCGTAATCAACTCAATGTCTGAAAGACGTCACATAATAATTTGAATCAACAAGGCATCATGTATTTTTCATCTACTAAAAATCCACAGGGCATCAAGTATAGGGTAGGTTATGAGGCTATCATGCACCACATTCATCATAATCACAAATCATGCACTCTTCCCCTATAAGGGAAAATCATACAATGATAGTCACCTAACAATTATAAAACATTCCAATCCTCTAAAATAAATACATGAATAGACATATCATGATAAAAAATATAACATAATATCATGAGAATATATAATATAATCGTATGTTGATATGTGAATCAAACATCAGAAAGGAAATCAAGCTATCTAATAGTTATCATTCAAATATCATCAATGTGGTCTTACAGGATGTACACACACCCATATATGATCATATATTCCACATGGTTTTTAATTATTCCTATACATATATTATAACTAAGAAACAATGTGTAATAAGAGATAAATTGGTGGGGAAAATCCTGTCTCAAAGTCATCGATTTCAACAGAAAGGATAAACAACCCTATTTGGATTGAAGATAGAGTGGATACCTCAACAAACAATAAAATTTACACCTATGACTTATTATGTTATGTGATGATATGTCAACACTATAGGATCATCATGAGTTCTATGAACCTAATCTTATTATTTTATTTCTCTTCAATAATTCTAAATTATTATTATAGTCTAATGCGTGCATTATCATTCTCCCCCAAAAAAATTAATTGACTATTTATAAGTTAGGATAAATTATCATTTTATAATTATATCTTCACAATTTATTTTATATTATACTTTTATAATTATATTTTGATAATTTATTATAAAATAGCCTTTTATAATTTCAGTATGGAATTTCTCAATGTCTTACCTTGATAATTTAATAAAAAAATTCTACTAGTAACTTTCATGAATTGATGATCTTTTCAATAAATTTCATAACCATATATTTATAATTATTTACAATTAGATTTTATAATTTCCTTCAATTATCTTTTTATAATTTAATTATTAAATATCCTTTGATCATTTCCATTACTTATCCATGAATTATTATCTTATAGAAATTTATAATAAATAATCATTTTATAATTTTATAACACTATCATTGATAAGATTGTTCAATTATCTATTGAATTTTTTTTTTGAAATTATTGATTTATAATTCTATGTTTTATCATTTTAATTTAAATTCCCTTTTTTATGTATTTTAAAAGATGGAATGTAAAAGAATAAAATAAAAGAAATAAAAAAAAGTCACCTTCATGTGGGTGTAGTGCCCAAAGAGAAGAATAATGGGTCACCACTTTCCTTCTAATTGGATGAATATCACCAAAAAAAATAAACTGTGGTTCCATCGACCATGCACATGGGAGATCTGGGCTATATAGATTCGACTAAATCAACCAATACTAAAGCCTAATTTATTCAAATATTTTGAAACCCCAAAAATCACAGTTTTTCAACAAAAAATGAAAACACCATATTAAATCTATGAGTAAACTAAAAATTGGTTGTGGGGTTATGAATTATTCATCAATAAGGCTTTCCTAATTTTATATGGTCAAAACGGTTGATTTATCATGGTTTTAAATTAGCATACATAGGAAAATAGAGGTAGAGTGCATTAATTGTTGAAGCAGGTGTAAAATAGGTAAAAAATAAAAATAAAATAATTAATATGTAGTAATAATATAAAATAAATTATCTACATGTGAGATTTATGTTCTTTTATGGTGTAGCGAAAGCCTACAATAGTGTGTGATATATTATAAATTATTTTAATATTGAGTTTTCCGAAATACCATGTGATGATCTTAAACATAATTTTTTTATTTATTTAGGTAATATTGGAAGAAAAAAATTCTTAGTCATAGGATCATTGTTCGATGTAAATGTTGATCATATAAGAATACCATTTCTATTTTCATTTGTTGTTCTATGAGTCTTTAATAATAGAATCACCTTGGGGTGATCCACTCATTCTCCGTTGATCTCCAAAAAATGCCACATGATATATGGGTTCTAGAATTGAAAAATAAATTGCCTTTATTTTTTTCTGTTGACCACTCATCCTTTGGTTATGAAGGAATATCTATTTCAATTTTCATCCTTGAGAGGGAGAGTGAAAAATGAGTCAATAGATAATTCATTAGATAAAAAAATTATCTGCCTTTGATTGCACACCCTACACAATTGACTTGATCACCAATTCATAAAGTTAGGGTTCAGGTTAAAATATTATTTAATTACTTTATAACCATTAAAAAATATTATTAAAAACTTTAAAATAAACTGATGTCTCATAATAATAATTATAATATTATTTTATTGTGGAATTCAAATTGTGAAATAATAAATATTATTTAACCATATTTTTAATCAATATTTATCATTAGAGACAATCATGGTCCATTAAAACTCCTCTAGAATTTATTTAACATAAAAATAATGTCCATGATTAATGTCTAATATTTGGACAATGCACCCAAGATAATGAACCTAATGTCAAAATGATGACAACCACATAAAAATTTTCACTTTTTCATATAATATGTTTGTTAAAATATTTCGTCAAGAAGGTTTCACATCCTTGTCACCCACCTATTTGTGTGATTTTTCAGTCCTTGACTATGTTAAATAAATACATCATTTTAATGTGTCCATGAAATTTAATGAGATCATTATACTTCAATCAAATTGGAGTGATATCAAAATCCATAAAAATTGAATGTACAAATCCTTACTCAACATATCTATTAATGAAAAGTCATCCCGATGCACCCAACATACTGAACCACACCGTGAATATATAACATCAACGTTTTCATCAAAAAGATATCAATGCACAAGTCATGACCTATATTTATGATATAATATTTTTCCTAAGGAAAATTACACATGAATGCATATAAGAATGTCCAATCACACCAAAATAAGTAGAATTCATACCAGAGGGGTCTACTATAACAGTCTTTAGTATTAGATATTACCAAGTGAGAACTTAATGAGAGGAAGCCTCGCTTTCTTATCAGAACTTTCACCTGAAATTATATGTACTATGAGTAATTTGATAGTATATTATCTGACCTCAAAACATTATTTATGAATGAAATCAAAGTAATTCATGTTTATCATCATAATAGGTAACCTCTTTCACCTTATTAATGTTATTTATATGATATGTAATTATTACATCAGAGTCATATATACCAATGAATGATATGTAATAACATGTTTTATTAATATTCAATACATTGAATAAAAATGTAATCAAAATACAAATAGTTGTTCCTAGGAAACCAACACTAAAAACTCACACATGGACTGGAGCCTACTACCTATTATATACAATCTACTATACATCACATGATCATAATTTCTTTCCTAAGTAAATGATTTAGTCAAACAGTCTATCAGATTGTCTTCCATAGAAATATTTCTCACTCCAAATTCACTACTCTTAGAAACATCCCTCAAAAGATAATACTTATGACGTATGTTCTTCATCAACTGATGTCTCCTTGTCTATTTTTAAAGATCCACAACTATATTATTATCATATTATATTTCTATAGAATCATTTATATTTGGTAAAACATCATGCTTTTGGAAAAATATTTACATCCATACTAATTATTTAGCTACATCAAAAGCCACGACGTACTAAGAATGTATTGAAGAATCTATGACTCCCGTGTGCTTTGATCTCTTCTAGCTCAGACCACCTCCATTAAAAGTGAATATTTATCCCATTTTTGACTTAATGACGTTTTGATTTGTTTAAAAACTAGAATCTACACATCCTCTGATGGCTTGTTACTCACATCCTACACAAACCCATAATATATCCATAATACACTTCAAATACTTAACGATAGTCTTGACTGCCATCCAATGGTGGTCATGTGAGTCAGCATGATATCTTCCTACAACACTTATTTCATAGGTGATATATATCCCAGTACTTAGAATAATATACCAGACTGACCCGACCACAGATGGGTGTGAAATTTTTTCCATTCTATCACTTTCCTTCTGTGTCTGAGGAAAGATTTTCAGGGAAATATATATTCCATGCAATGGTGGCAACAATCCCCTCTTGTATTGTTCCATGTTGGTTCAATTTAGTAAAATTTCAATGTATGTACATTTACATAGGCCCTGAATCCTCTTAGATCAATAACAATAGAAATTTATCCCAAGAAAATATGATGCCTCAACCAAGTCCTTTAAAAAGAAGAATTTATTCAACCATGCCATAATAAAAATATAAGACTACTATTTCATTTCCAATGAGATATATGGAATCAAGAAATGAAATTGAGAAAACTAATTCACTCCCTCTAAACCACTGATAGACACATGGATCACATTAATTAATTATTAGACAAAATTTTGTTATTGATTCATCAAAATTAATGTTTCATGACCTAGATGCTTTCTTTAATGCATAAAGAGATATTTCTTTCATCTTCATGTCTTATTGGAATTCATTGGATCCACAAACCCTTCAGTTTAGGTCATATGGACATTTTCATGAAGGTACCCATTAAGAAATTATATTTTGACATCAGTTTTCCAAATCTTATAATCATTATAACACACAATGTAAAATAGAATTATGATGGATTTCAGCATTGTAAATTGTAAAAGGGTTTCTTCATATTCATGACTTGATGTAGTTTAAACCATTTTTGTAACCATTGATACATTATATATATTGACATGTCCTTCCATTTCCATTTTCTTCATGAATAAAAATTTTCAACCAAAAGTCTTTATAACAAATTGAGCATCTTCCAAAATGAATGTATGGATTTGGTACATGGAATCCATTTCAGAATTCATGGCTTCTTACCCAATAGATTAAACTTTTCCACTTAATTCATTCTTATAGGTTAGATGGTCATAATTAACACCTAATAATGAGTCCCCATACAATGTGGTTAAAAAAATTCCATTCTAGTTCGCAAACCTTTTTTTATACTATGTAATAATTGTGTCTCTAGAATAGTTTTTTCTTACATTGGGATTTGCTGAATCTGTTCGTATGCCAACTCTTGTGTACCTTGATCCTCAGCTTTATATAAGTATAAATCACTCCCACAATATCTTTTATATATGTTCTCCATCTCATTAAATATGGAATTCCATGTTATAATTACCTTTTTAATAAGGGTTCAATAATTTAATATCCCCATGTTCCTATGGGGTATTTGATAAAGGTACACTTTATTCTAAAGGGTGAAATTTTTTTACATGGGAGGATTAAATCAATAATTAGAAACTCTGCACAAGTAAACATGAAAACACAAGTTTATTTAAATTTCTTAAATTGTATGGTATACCATCCGCTGCATTAGTTGGAACTTTGTTTATTATTAGAGATTCTTTTTTTTAATGTGTATCCCCAAAATGATAATGGAAGAGTCATATAACACATAATTGATCTCACTGTAACCAAGAAGGTGTGGTTCCTCCATTCACTTAAACAACTCTACATTAGTTTATAAGTAGGATTGAGTTGAGATCGGATCCCAATATTCAATAAGTAATCAATGACAATCTAGATTAAGATATTAGCAATCATGTTCTGAGTATAGTTTACCTTGATGGTTATTAACATCATTATTTTATTCATTGAAATTACAAAAATAATCTGACTTATACCTCATTAAGTTTTAATATCCAAATATACAAAAATCATCAGTAAAGGTTAGGATGTATCAGTTCCAAAAAATTTATTATATAAGAAATAATCCACACACATCTATATGAACTAATTCAATAATATATTTCCACCTTTAACCCTTTTAATTAAATGAGGAATTAATCATTTTAACGAGTAAACATGCATGACATTGAACATATGGTTTTTGTTTAAAAGAATCTAAATTTAATATTAGTAAAATTTATCTATGATATTTTCATTTATGTGACCTAACTGGTGATTCCATAGTTGGGTATGGTATGATTCTTGTGAAGAAATTTCATTTTCAAATTACATATCCTGGTTTGTGTAATCCTACACAAAAAACACATATATAAATTCCCAATACAATAAAAAATGAAATATTTTTGGTACAAGCATCATTTATTTCCAAATTTTAAAATAAATACATCTCTATTATGTCCATATACATATATAATTTTACATATGTCAATTGACATAAAAACAATCCTTTAAAACCAAGATCATTCCAATTACCAATGTGAGGTGGCAGTCCCCAATATCAATAACAAAATGTTTTTCTCTATTAGTTTCACGTAGATCAACCTCCCGATGCCAATATCTCTAAATCAACATGGTTCCTATATCTAAATACATATGTGAGCACCACAAGATGCATTTAATTCCATTTTTTTGAAATATATAAATTTCACTCAATAAGAAACACCCCTAATAATTACCCATTATTCATTAGCGATGTGTAGTTTTTCTTCCAGCAACCCTTCTTTCCAAATGTGAAACACACAACATATTGTTCTCTTGCTTTCCCATTCATCTCCCACTTCATGGAAGTGTGTGAAGAAGATTGGGAGTTAGATCTATTCAAATTCCATTTATATTTTTCACCTTAATGATTGAATGATTTATTTTCTTCATATCCTTATTTTCATAGAAAAGGACATTAAGATTATCTAGAAGACACGTCTAAATGTTTTTCATATTAAAACTAAAAAAATAGAGAATATTTGGGGGAGTGAAGCAAGAATGAAATCAATTCCCATTTATTTTGGGATTTTGAATGCTAGAACATCTAGGATCTCAATATAGCCAACGATCATTACTGCATGAGTCCCAAATAGGTAATCCTATATATGATTTATCAAAAATATACCTTATAAATCTCAAACCATTCATGTTTAGCTCTCTCATGGTAAAGATCTTAGAGGTTCTCTAGTATGTTATATGGATCCATGTATTATTTCAGACTTCATGACATCACTATACATAGATTAAATAATCAAAAAATGAACATATACATCATTGCTCAAATGTATTTTTAGATAATGAACTCTTCATCAATCACCTATTATGATGAGGGTTCAGGCACCGAGGAATCTTGAATGTAAGATTTTTATTCATTTAATAACCCATCCTGATGGCATATTAACCACTCCTGGAAGGTACTTATATTGATTAGTTTGTCTATATCTAATGATTAACATAGAGATAATGTGGATGCTGACTGTAGAGACCCGAAGCCTAACGTACATGGACATTACATTACTTTTGCGGAATACTTATTACATAACAAAAACACACACACAAGGATCGTAATAGTTTAGTGTCTTTGGAAACTCGGAACGTAATCTTCTAATCGTGGTGAAAGATCTTCAATATCTCCCATAAAGATCTTCCCATTTATTACCTAAAACCTTTCTTTATATCCTGGGGAAAAGAAAACATAAAAGGGTGAGCTCAAATGCTCAGTAAGGGTAAACAAAATAAAAATCAATCACATCATATTCATAAGAACATAACTTCTGGAAATCTTAACCTGCAAAAGAGAGCATAATTTCATAACATGGGATAAATCATAGTAGTGAAATGAAATCCCAATAATCATAACTTAAAACATGAAACATTGTGGCATACACACATAATCATAGAGAATAATTTCTTGTTAGTCAAGACTCATTGCCAAGACTATCTTAGTGGACAAAGTCCCTTTCTGAATCGAGTCACCCTCGTTCCAGTCCTGTTTCACTGAACCGGTATAACCTACCGTTCCAGCCATGTCTATCTCATGAGATATAAAATCTTTACCCAATGCATTGGAGGGAGATATAGGTCCCACCCATCTTATAATGAATCTTTTCTTATGTGTGCCACATAATCATAAAACATACATCATCGCATAACACATGTAACAAAAATGGGATTCTTGAAACATCATGACATCATAAATCAATTCATATAAGATAAAGGAATTCATAAAAATAATTCCATCACAACATGATCAAATCAATGTAATAATAGAGATGAAAACAGAACCCTTTATTATCTTAGATGGAAAATAATTTTGATAAAAAACTTGAACTCCATTCTTGAGGAAAATATCCTTTCTTCATCAAAAACATTTTTCCTTTCATAACATGTCAAACGACTTTAAAATAAAAGAAGTTGATTAAAAATAAACTTGAAAACTTGTAAAGGAAGCTTCTTGGAAATAATGTTTTAAAAATCCATTCATGCCGTATAAGTTAAAAAAACATTCTTCTTACTTTTGTCGGAAAAGTCAAAAAGTACCTCGTACGACAAAAGATTCCCTTCATACATATTACTAAAAACTCACCGAAGGGTAAAAATGGATTTAAACAATTGTAGGTGGATGGAAATAATATTACATTTTTATGAAACATGGATGTGGATGATAAAATACACCCCAGTAAATACTTACTAATAAACAATCTCGGATAAAAATGAGATTGTGATATTTTCACTTACCTTAGGTCCGACTTGCTTTGTAAGTGTCCGAACCTCCTGTATAATGATTTAAATCATGTTATTGACTTATTACAAAATCATATTCATTGTTATGATATCATATATGGTTCACTTATGACATTATATTACCCGTTCTTTTGTAAATTCCATGTTAAAGAAGCGTTTTGGGTAAAATCGTTTCATTTATCTTAGGTGTTTTGACTTGTTGTTCTTGACATCATTATTACTTATATCATGATTTACTTATTTCCAGAATATAAAATATGATTTATATATCATATATATTCAGTATATATATATATATATATATAATAGATAGATAAATAAACACCATTCATGGAGACGGTAGTCCGTACGTACGCATGAACGCTGTTTTACTTTCCATATTGTCTTGAAATGGAAGTAAGTAGATGACATACATACATATATATATATACATAAATCCAGTAGCCTTATAATGTCATATATTTCATTATTATTTCTTATATATACTTTATAATCATTCTTAAATGGTTAACATGGAGAATGAATCTCATCGCGTCGTGGAGACGGTAGTCCGTACGTACGCACGAGCGATGATATCATTTCCATAAATATTGAACTGAATCGGAGTGGATTATACAATATATCAGAATCAATATGATGTTGTAATAACTATGTATAGTTATTCTTTACACCATTATACCCATCCATGTAAGGTGGTGGTGGAAAATAGATTACACCACGGCGTGGAGACGGTATTCCGTACGTACGCACGCGCGGTGATTTCATTTTCCGTAGGATGGATAGATGGTGAAATAGGGTTGTTTCATACTTATAATAACATATCAGTATATGAGTGATACTGATGTTATTACTTCATAATGAAACAACCTAATAAGAAGAAGTGGAAGAAGAAATAAAGATGAAAGAATTGGTAACGGTAATTACCTCTTCTTTGAAGCGCCTCTTTGAGACCTCCTCTTAGGGCACTAAAATTGGTCTTTGAGGAAGACCAGAACCTCTAGGATGTTGCTAGGGAAGTGGAGAAGAGATTTTGGGCAGGGGTTGGCCGAGAATGATTGCTCAAATTGGTGTGAGGAGGAGGGGGAGGAGGTGTCCTTTTATAGGGGAGGAGAGGGGAACCTTAGGAATTCTTAAAAATATTAATTTATAATAAATCTAACCCCACTTAAAAACCTCCAAAAATGACTCATATTCAAAGATTAGATGAGCTAGGGTTGTAATCTCATCAACCAATCAAATTTAGACATGTTTGGATATTATTTTAAACCTTATCAATTAGATTTAACTCTAAGTTAAATAATTTAACTTTTACCGTGTCTTTTTGTTTTCTTTAACTATATGGTTAATACACTTACTATAACATGTCAAACGAACCCCAAATTGTTTATTATTAATATATATATCCTTAGCTAAGTCATTTGGGCGAACCTCAGATTTTTAGGAATAAAATAACAATTAGTAATATAATATTTGATTTAAAAACTATTTTGTGTCAATTTTGACACTATTTGATATATGATTTTTGTGAAAGTCATAACAGAATTAAATGTTCGAACCAAGTTGATTAAATCAACATTAATATATCATAGTAACCTAGAAAATTAGTGGAATTCATAAAAAATCTCAAATTAGATTTATTTTGGTGCTTATAACATCAATTATGTCAATATTTCATTAATAAGATAATTACTGCATCATTGTTGTCTCATAAATAAATTAAATTATTTAATGTCTAAAAATTATAAATAAAATACCATTATGTAGGAAATCGTTTTATCTTTCTAATGAATATTTATAGTAGAATTTAGCTTATGTATAACCCCATATTAAAAATGATTTACTTATTAAACATTGATTTTAACTATTTTAACCCTTCTTTAAATCAATTAATAATAAATGTCCTAATCTAATCCAAGTGGGCCTAAATGGTCCTATATTATTCCTAAGTTTGTTTTTGGTAGAATTACACTTGTCCAATGGAATTAGGACATGTGTTAGGGTAATAGTAATATCATATTTACCCTTAGTTACCCTATTTACTATTAACCGCGGTAAAAAAAATAAAAAGTTACTATTCACCAAAAAATTATTTTTATCTCATTGAACCACATTTTACTTACTGATATCAACCATGTCTGTCGGATTTTCGAAATTCCATTCACAGAAGCGGTAAAATTAAGTTTTAGGCAAAATTCAGTTTTTTAACTACCACTTAGTAGTTTCACTATTCATCAAAAATTGATGTTTTTCAGAACAATGCCAAAATTTCATCCTAAGCTATATTTCATATTCCAAATTCAAAAATGAAGTCTATTTTACCAAATTCATAACATAAAAGTTTCATTAATTATTTTTATAATTAAATCCCGCTGTTAAAACAAATAGCGTGTTTTTATGAAACAATATCTATCAAAAGATTGACACTTGATTATGTCTGGTTTAAATGTGAAATTACATCCAATGACCAACATTGTATTAAATTGTAAAAATATATTCTAAATATACTTTAAAACCACTCAAATTAATGATTTATCACTATTAATTATTTCGATTAAAAAAGTTGTTTATAATTATAATTTAGTAATTTTCACTATTCATCATAAAATAAAAGTTATCCGAAAAGTACCAAAATTTCACCTTAGGCTAAATTCGATACTCCGAATCCAAAAATGAAGTTAATTTTGAAAAATAAGATCTACATAATTTCAAAAATTGGTTATTACTATTCATAACAGCTAGTTTTAATAATATTTTAATAGCATATCGTTGTTTAGTGAAACTCGGTATTGCGTATTACACACGCTATCGAGGAAGGTCGCGATTGCGTGTAATGCAAGGCAAGTCAAGGATGCGTGTTGTGCAAGCTCCTTTTGGTGTAGCGTACAACACAAGACATTAATAAAATTAAAAAGAATATATTTTTTTAAAAATCTTGGGCTGTTACATTCTACCCCCCTTAAAATGAATTTCGCCCTCGAAATTCGTCGGGGTTATAAATGGTTTACTATTCGAAAGTTTCTTTAATAGAAACCCACATCGTAAAAAGGAATATCAAAACTAATATTTAAAAACAAAAGTATGAAACGTAATGGTTACCCAAATAAACAAATCATTGGGTTTCCACATAGGTGAAAATATGGATATGGAAGAAAAATCTAACCATCGTGTTCTGATGGAGAGTGGTAGAGAACATGGCTATGGAAAAGCCAGTAATCGCAAATCCGTAGATCTGTGATGATATAAGGTACCATCTGATTCATCAGGTATAAGATCACTAGGACGACATTTTGGGTTTTCAAGATCATTTCCCTAAAGTTGAAATTTTGAATTAGAATAAATACTTACTTTATTTTGGAACAATCTCACTTCTGTTCGTGCCTTGAACAATTTCCACTTCATCTCTTAAATAAATGAAGTTGAATTTGTTATTCGTAAAGTGTTAGCAGATCATGTGATAGAATGACGGGTCATTCCATCTGTCTCAAACAAAAGGTTAGCAAAAATTATATACATAAGTTGATCTATAGTGAGATTAATCATATATGGTTCCTAAAATGGACTTATACTTCATATATCATACTTATTAATATAATATAACTAGCTTCTACTAAACAGGGACTTCCTGTAGGCCAGTGGTAGGCGATAAAGGCCAGTCGCACTTCGGTTGTGGGTTCGATTCCACAGCCTTGTCCGACGCGATGGGCTGTCGCCCGTCCTGCAGGTTGTCCTTTTTCTAAAACTATATTACTATAACATCCCATTAATAATATCGAGAGAACATCTATCCTTAAACAATAATAACTTATGTCCAACATAATCCATTCCAATTTTTTAGGCTTATCCATAATACTGCAGTCCACTATCATAACATAGTGAAAATGATTACCAAAGATTTAACACCATCATTGAACCCCATATATCATAAGATATGTTTTGTTATTCAAAGTCCTTAATCATGTATTCTCTTGAATACCCATTGAACCTAAGTGAAAACATGAATGCAGTTAAAAGTTAATACTTTCCACATACCAAAATCCTCAAAATTCTATATACTCAAACCATGATATCACTTAGTCCTTATATCAATCATGAGCTCATGAATACTGTTAAACATTTCATTTTCTCGTTTTCCCTTCATTATGCGCATAATATCTCAATCACTTTGAATACCACATTAGACCAATACATAAATATTCCAATATTCCATGATACAATATTATTTTGGAATCCCATTACATAAACACTTAATCATTCCACCACATCGTTGTCATATTCAACATTGCCAATAGTGATCGCATGTGACTTCCCTCTGTCCTTTGCCTTAAGCGGTTGCTCATGTCGATCATCACTAACCCTTGGATTAGGGCATTTATTAGCATAATGCCCCATTTCCTTGCACTTGAAGCATTGAAGTGTTGGTTGTGCGTTCTCTGCAGTGTTTGCTTTATTCACTTCATTAGAATCCGTTTATCCATTACTTCGACACTCAGCTGCTCGATGACATTCTTTTCCACACTTAAAACATTTTCTAGTCCCTTTAAGACAATCTCCACCATGCTTTTTTTCCACACTTTGTGCATAAGGAAACATTCATCTTCTTTTCACCATTATTCTGAGATTTCTCCTTGAACTCCATCTTTCATTTCTTGTCAAAACCATGAGATGGATATGTAACACCATCTTCCATTTCTACCTTGATAGCACAATGCACAATTTATTCATAGCTACTGAAGTCTCTTATAGCTAATGCCCTTCGAAGACTTGGTTTTAAGCCACTGAAAAATCGATCAACTTTACTTTCAGGTTGGATGATAATGCCGAATGCATACCTTGGAAGTCTTGTAAAATTCGCTTCGTATATACCAACAGATTCATCATCCTTCTGTTTCAGCTCAAGAAACTCCTTTTCCATCTTCGTTCGAAGAATACGAGGGAAGTACTTACTGAAAAACAAGTTCTTGAACTCGTCCCATTCCATGGACTCAATTTCATCTCTTGGCCTCGTATTCTTGATAAGATTCCACCATTGATCAGCTTCACCTTCCAAACGATATACTGCTAAGATGACTTTATCATGTTCAGAACATTGAAGAACTGAAAATATCTTTTCCGTAGTACTAATCCATTGTTCAGCAACTAATGGATCAGTAGACCCACTGAAAGAAGGCGGACGCTACCTCATAAAGGATTCAACAGAATGTTTCTCCTTCCTTTGCTCGTTTGGAAGTCCTGCATGATTCATAGCTTGAGAAAGTTGTGTGAGCATGGCTACAAGATTTTGCATTCCATCTCCCATATCGTTTGGTTGCTCAGGGGGACAATCATTGCATTGTCCATTGCATTGATCAACACGGTTCCTTCGGGTTCCAGCCATCGTCTAAAACCCCAAAAGAATAGTGTGAGAGGCAAAAATAATTCTAGGGAAAACAACATAATAAAGGGGTAGTACCCTCAATATCTAACACCATAGGTTAAATTCTAAGATCGTTAGCGCAATTCTAGGACTATAACCTATACGTATACTTAACCTTAGAGACATCCCTAGACATACCTTAGAAATATCTCTAGGGATCTCACTAACGTTTTCGCATCCTAGTTTCCAAAGGTTGACTAAACCTTTCCTCTGATACCAACTGTAGAGACCCGAAGCCTGACGTACATGGACATTACATTACTTTTGCGGAATACTTATTACATAACAAAAACACACACACAAGGATCGTAATAGTTTAGTGTCTTTGGGAACTCGGAACGTAATCTTCTAATCGTGGTGAAAGATCTTCAATATCTCCCATAAAGATCTTCCCTTTTTTTACCTAAAACCTTTCTTTATATCCTGGGGAAAAGAAAACATAAAAGGGTGAGCTCAAATGCTCAGTAAGGGTAAACAAAATAAAAATCAATCACATCATATTCATAAGAACATAACTTTTGGAAATCTTAACCTGCAAAAGAGAGCATAATTTCATAACATGGGATAAATCATAGTAGTGAAATGAAATCCCAATAATCATAACATAAAACATGAAACATTGTGGCATAAACACATAATCATAGAGAATAATTTCTTGTTAGTCAAGACTCATTGCCAAGACTATCTTAGTGGACAAAGTCCCTTTCTGAATCGAGTCACCCTCGTTCCAGTCCTGTTTCACTGAACCGGTATAACCTACCGTTTTAGCCATGTCTATCTCATGAGATATAAAATCTTTACCCAATGCATTGGAGGGAGATATAGGTCCCACCCATCTTATAATGAATCCTTTCTTATGTGTGCCACATAATCATAAAACATACATCATCGCATAACACATGTAACAAAAATGGGATTCTTGAAACATCATGACATCATAAATCAATTCATATAAGATAAAGGAATTCATAAAAATAATTCCATCACAACATTATCAAATCAATGTAATAATAGAGATGAAAACAGAACCCTTTATTATCTTAGATGGAAAATAATTTTGATAAAACACTTGAACTCCATTTTTGAGGAAAATATCCTTTCTTCTTCAAAAACATTTTTCCTTTCATAACATGTCAAACTACTTTAAAATAAAAGAAGTTGATTAAAAATAAACTTGAAAACTTGTAAAGGAAGCTTCTTGGAAATAATGTTTTAAAAATCCATTCATGCCGTATAAGTTAAAAAAAACATTCTTCTTACTTTTGTCGGAAAAGTCAAAAAGTACCTCGTACGACAAAAGATTCCTTTCATACATATTACTAAAAACTCACCGAAGGGTAAAAATGGATTTAAACAATTGTAGGTGGATGGAAATAATATTACATTTTGATGAAACATGGATGTGGATGATAAAATACACCCCAGTAAATACTTACGAATAAACAATCTCGGATAAAAATGAGATTGTGATATTTTCCCTTACCTTAGGTCCGACTTGCTTTGTAAGTGTCCGAACCTCCTGTATAATGATTTAAATCATGTTATTGACTTATTACAGAATCATATTCATTGTTATGATATCATATATGGTTCACTTATGACATTATATTACCCGTTCTTTTGTAAATTCCATGTTAAAGAAGCGTTTTGGGTAAAATCGTTTCATTTATCTTAGGTGTTTTGACTTGTTGTTCTTGACATTATTATTACTTATATCATGATTTAATTACTTCCAGAATATAAAATATGATTTATATATCATATATATTCAGTATATATATATATAATAGATAGATAAATAAACACCATTCATGGAGACGGTAGTCCGTACGTACGCATGAACGCTGTTTTACTTTCCTTATTGTCTTGAAATGGAAGTAAGTAGATGACATACATATATATATATATACATAAATCCAGTATCCTTATAATGTCATATATTTCATTATTATTTCTTATATATACTTTATAATCATTCTTAAATGGTTAACATGGAGAATGAATCTCATCGCGTCGTGGAGACGGTAGTCCGTACGTACGCACGAGCGATGATATCATTTCCATAAATATTGAACTGAATCGGAGTGGATTATACAATATATCAGAATCAATATGATGTTGTAATAACTATTTATAGTTATTCTTTACACCATTATACCCATCCATGTAAGGTGGTGGTGGAAAATAGATTACACCACGGCGTGGAGACGGTATTCTGTACGTACGCACGCGCGGTGATTTCATTTTCCGTAGGATGGATAGATGGTGAAATAGGGTTGTTTCATACTTATAATAACATATCAGTATATGAGTGATACTGATGTTATTACTTCATAATGAAACAACCTAAGAAGAAGAAGTGGAAGAAGAAATAAAGATGAAAGAATTGGTAACGGTAATTACCTCTTCTTTGAAGCGCCTCTTTGAGACCTCCTCTTAGGGCACTAAAATTGGTCTTTGAGGAAGACCAGAACCTCTAGTATGTTGCTAGGGAAGTGGAGAAGAGATTTTGGCAGGGTTTGGCCGAGCTTGAGTGCTCAAAGTGGTGTGAGGAGGAGGGGGAGGAGGTGTCCTTTTATAGGGGAGGAGAGGGGCACCTTAGGAATTCTTAAAAATATTAATTTATAATAAATCTAACCCCACTTAAAAACCTCCAAAAATGACTCATATTCGAAGATTAGATGAGCTAGGGTTGTAATCTCATAAACCAATCAAATTTAGACATGTTTGGATATTATATTAAACCTTATCAATTAGATTTAACTCTAAGTTAAATAATTTAACTTTTGCCGTGTCTTTTTGTATTCTTTCACTATATGGTTAATACACTTACTATAACATGTCAAACGAACCCCAAATTGTTTATTATTAATATATATATCCTTATCTAAGTCATTTGGCCGAAACTTAGATTTTTAGGAATAAAATAACAATTAGTAATATAATATTTGATTTAAAAACTATTTTGTGTCAATTTTGACACTATTTGATATATAATTTTTGTGAACGTCATAACAGAATTAAATGTTCAAACCAAGATGATTAAATCAACATTAATATATCATAGTAACCTATAAAATTATTGGAATTCATAAAAAACCTCAAATTACATTTATTTTGGTGTTTATAACATCAATTATGTCAATATTTCATTAATAAGATAATTAATGCATCATCGTTGTGTCATAAATAAATTAAACTATTTAATGTCTAAAAATTATAAATAAAATACCATTATGTAGGAAATCTTTTTATCTTTCTAATGAATATTTATAGTAGAATTTAGCTTATGTATAACCTCATATTAAAAATGATTTACTTATTAAACTTTGATTTTAACTATTTTAACCCTTCTTTAAATCAATTAATAATAAATGTACTAATCTAATCCAAGTGGGCCTAAATGGTCATATTTTATTCCTAAGTTTGTTTTGGTTGAATTACACTTGTCCAATGGAATTAGGACATGTGTTATGGTAATAGTAATATCATATTTACCCTTAGTTACCCTATTTACTATTAACCGTGGTAAAAAAAATAAAAAGTTACTATTCACCAAAAAATTATTTTTATCTCATTGAACCACATTTTACTTACTGATATCAACCGTGTCTGTCGGATTTTCGAAATTCCATTCACAGAAGCGGTAAAATTTAGTTTTATGCAAAATTCAGTTTTTTAACTACCACTTAGTAGTTTCACTATTCATCAAAAATTGATGTTTTTCAGAACAATGCCAAAATTTCATCCTAAGCTATATTTCATATTCTGAATTCAAAAATGAAATCTATTTTACCAAATTCATAACATAAAAGTTGCATTAATTAATTTTATAATTAAATCCCGCTGTTAAAACAAATAGCGTGTTTTTAAGAAACAATATCTATCAAAAGATTGACACTTGATTATGTCTGGTTTAAATGTGAAATTACATCCAATGACCAACATTGTATTAAATTGTAAAAATATATTCTAAATATACTTTAAAACCACTCAAATTAATGATTTATCACTATTAATTATTTCGATTAAAAAAGTTGTTTTTAATTATAATTTAGTAATTTTCACTATTCATCATAAAATAAAAGTTATCCTAAAAGTACCAAAATTTCACCTTAGGCTAAATTCGATACTCCGAATCCAAAAATGAAGTTCATTTTGAAAAATAAGATCTACATAATTTCAAAAATTGGTTATTACTATTCAAAACAGCTAGTTTTAATAATATTTTAATAGCATATCGTTGTTTAGTGAAACTCGGTATTGCGTATTACACACGCTATCGAGGAAGGTCGCGATTGCGTGTAATGCAAGGCAAGTCAAGGATGCGTGTTGTGCAAGCTCCTTTTGGTGTAGCGTACAACACAAGACATTAATAAAATTAAAAAGAATATATTTTTTTTAAAATCTTGGGCTGTTACACTGACCTCTCCATTTTATTCTATAATTAAATATATTGTTATTAATACTTTTTATTGTTTATAAATTTTATGAGAAATAATAAATTAATATTTTTTTAAATCAATCATTATTTTATCTTTCCCATATAACTCTCCCAATTGAAAGCTTAATGTATAGTTTTTAACTCCATTCCTGTGGGAATTATCCATATTACCCTTTGAATAAACCCAATGAGGCTTGGTCATGCTACATAATGGTATTTAATAAATCTGGTCATTTTAAACTACAGGCTTCGATATCCTTGATCCATTAAGTGGACTCCCCAATCTTGAAATAATAATATAGATTTCATCAAAAAATTTCTCCTTGTTACATCATGTCTAGTGATGAATACTAATATTGAATTAAAATGGTTAATTCAACACATAACCTTTATAATAACTCTACATTAATGGTATATGTCCCAACATGGGTTGGTCAACAACACAGTTCTATGTTATTCACTCCAAATCCAATAATTGAAGTGTATGTAATAAATAATATTTAATTATGGTATTCTAATTTATTATGCATATTTTATATTCATGTTTTATTCATTATATGTCGTGTTAATATTATGTGGATTTTACATAATTATATATCCATGCTGGATAAAACCTTTACACGTAATTCATTTATTTAAATTTCATCTTTTCACATTAACTTATTCTTTTATGTGATCGAGGTATTGTATACATAAAAAATAAAAAATATATAGATATTAATAAATAATTATTTAAATGAGTTGATCAAGATCTTATATAATATTTAATTTAATGATCGAATTTTAAATCTACCTTTGAAAAGGGGAAAAACTCATATTATTATTCTTGGCATGAGTGGAAACATCCAATTGTCCACTGTTATATCTCCTAGATTGGAATCATTATGGATCTATCTTGAACTGACTATACATGCCTTTCATTACAACATTTATTACCAGTATCTTTAACTCACGCATAGGTGGTGGAAACTAAAGGATTAGATAAATGGGAATTACATAAATATGCATAGACACTTGGGTCATACATAATAATAGGGAAAAGGATGAATTTTAGGCCCTCATAATTAATTTAATAATAATTAATTACAGAGCCAAGTAATAAATTACATTAAATATATGCCAATAGGTACACAATTCATGGTTTAGCTAATTAACAACAATACATTCAATGTATTCCCAAAGTAAATGGATAAGACATATTTCTTATTCATTATTTATTGTTATGATATATTCACAATAATTAATTAATTAATTCTATTTCATAAAAGTGACCATCCAAAAATCTTTTAATATAACCATTATAAAGGAATTAAGGGAAAATAAATTTAAAAACCAACAGTTATATATTTACTAAAATAAATTAATTTATAATTTATAATTATTTAGAAATATTATTAAATTTAAAATTAATAAGAGTGATAATCAAAGAAACTAGGTTTTGAGGCATAAATGTTCAATTTAATGTAATTTTATTATACTAATAACTTAAAGAATAAATTGAGTGTACAATCCAGATATATGACATATACCTCTATATCCATTTATCTAGGTCACAGGTCTGGATCTTTGGTGTGTTCAATTGTCCAGACTACACGGTTCGTACATTCTATCTATATAACATGTATCTGCATGTCATTTTCTCGAGATACTCTCCTGGTACTTGGGAATGTGTATCAATGGGATCAGAGGGTGTGTAGTGGACAACTAAATTTCATGTTGATTGAATTTAACATGACTTTGTAACTCATCTAAAGGCTCGGCATGTGATCTGGTGAGAGACTACACAACATCTGAATCTAGATAGACTCCATGTATCGCTATTTGTGTTTACCAAAATAACACAGTTTGTATCTCAGTGATAGGAATTTATAATCTATGCCTCATCTACCCCTCATCCCCATTGGGTTTATCATAAATGATCCAAGTTTTTAGTCTAACATGGTTTTACTATGTATTATAACAAGGCGGATTACAAGATTTACTACACTAACCCATGTAGACTACATGGTGCGCATGCCATATAAAAATAATTTAAGCAAAAAATTGTGGGCAAGGATATATATTCAACACTTTGTGTACACCATAATTAATAAATGTGTTTCATTTAGTTTATCACACATCATGGATAGGTCCATCATACTAGGGTACAGAAAGTGTACTCTGGATATATACTTTGTTACCTAGTATTACCGTGGAAAAATTTTGTTGTTCTTTATAGAATTTCCAATAATTTTTTATTTTTTCTAAGACATTTATGAAAATTAATATCTTAACAAACATGATTAATAAGTCAATAAAATTTTAATTCAAAATTTATTGAAGAATGAAAAATATTAAAGGAATATTCCACAATGATTATGTATGTTTCATTAAAAAAATAAATAATTATAAATTAAAACATGACTTATTTGATTCAACTTGTTAGTTCCGATAAAAGTGAAAACTTCCAATGGTGGGAAGTTTATTAAAATTTTATTAAATATTGAATTTGTCAAAACCCCAAGAGAGGATATTTTATCTTTAATTTATAATTATTTTTTTTAAATATTGAATGAATAGAATACCTAGGCTTAGGATGTTTTTTTTGATATGAATGTTTGATCATTTTAAAATACCCTTTTAGATTTTTTTTTCATTACATAGTGAGTATAATAGGATATAATCCATCTTGTAGTGATCGATACATTTTCCTTTAATCTCCACGAAATTTAAGTCAATCTTTGAGTGATAGTGGGGGGAATCCCCATTCATATAATGTATGTGCTAATTCCTCGTCCATCAGTATTGTAGAAATCTATCTTTTATTTCTCAATCAATTGAGGGTGAGAGAAGGTGGATTCAATAGAGAATTATTTGTTTGAAAAAATTCTCTATCTTCAATGTAACACCCTACATAATAGACATATCCATCTATTTATAGAGAAATATTTAAGTTTTAAATATCATTTAATTATAAGCTGACCATTAAATGATATTATTACAATATTTAATAATAACCCTGTCTCGTAATAATACTGTTATTTAATTATTATTATATAGCGGTGATCACCAACATGGGTACTAAAAAATTATTTAACTAGTTTGTATATTAATATTTGTCATCAGACACAGTCCTGGTCTATTTAATCTCCTCTATCATTTGTCCAACATCTACGTAAATATTAAATATTGTATTCATCAATAAGTATTTTCAGTCAATAAAACATTACTAAAATTATTCCTCTTATTTATAATAATATTTATTATATTAACTAAATTCAAATATAATTTAATCAATGTCATCATAAACACTTTGTGGGTGACCCTTATTGATTCTTTCTCATCAGAATTATGCAGGATTTCCAAAAGTCCTTGATTACTGTCGAGAAAGGGGTCATAGAATCCTTGATAATGAACTTAATGATGCGATGATGAAAGTGAAATATTGATTTTCTTTATTTATTATTGTCATTTGTCCTGATATCACATGAATTGGGATTCACATCTGTGTTACCAACCTATTTTCTCGATACATCTTTCTTTTTCTATATTAAATAATATTTTCTTTTCACCATAGACTTGTACTTTAATTTGTACGTTCTAATTCGGAAAATATTATGAATAAAATTAAAATTTTTGATTAAATTAAATTTATTATAGTTATAGAAAACCAATAAACATATTTTATTATATAAAATTGGATTTCAATGAGCATTATGTATCTTTACCATTGATAACATAGCTGTTGAATAATGATCAAATACCTAGTATAAACATAGGGTTTTAAAAAATCTTTTTGGAAAATAAAAATGAATTGTTGGACATAACTATTAGGATAATTCCCTATGAATCCCATTTGTCATATATTTTAAGGGTGATATCATTTCTAGCCTTTTCCCTTGACAAATCCCAAGATGGTATCGAACCACATAAACATGAGTGAAACTGTTTACTAGAGAAGTTCAAGATCATCGAGATCATGACCCAAATCATGTAAAACAAATGGACACATGAAAGCCCCACCATATAACATATAACTATTGTGGATAATGATGGTGTAATAATTAGAGATGTATCAAGACCCTAGCAATAAGAATATGTACATTATTTTTTTTCAGGAATAATGAATATATTTTCTTCCAATAATTATTACATTGAAAATAATTTTGGTTAATTATGAAATATATTTTTATGAGTTAATTTATTTTTTTAAATAAATAATATTTTAATAAAATATTTTTATTAATTTACTTTTATTAAAAATAAATGTTTATATAATTTCGATGATGTCAAATGTAATTTTTCATCATGGATTGAAAATTATTTTTGTCAAAACCCTTCAATTATCAAAAAAAGTTAGTTTTTATTTTTAAAGAGAAAATTCAAATATAATGAAAATTATTTATATAAAATGAATATTATTTTTATAATTAGGACAATGAAATTTTCCAATTGTTAATTTTTTTTAATTTTCTGAGATAGTTGAATTTTTAGTAAAAATTAAATATCGTATAAATTTATAGTGTGTTTTATGACATGATATTGGCCAAATAATGATGTAATAAATTATATAAAATGTATCTTTGGAAGAATAAATATTTTTTCATTTAAAATAATGTAATTTTGGTTTTACTGTTCAATTTTTCAATGACTTATTGAATCCTACAAAACATAAATAATATTGTATGATTTTAAAACCATTTCATTGAATGTATGACTCACCTCCACATTAGTAAGAGCAATAATTTTTTATATTAGGCCCTTAGCCTTATAAAATAATGTATAGAACTTCCGATTTATATAAACTATCAGAAAAAACCATGGCATAGTCTGTGGTTTTGGTATATTGTATTGTGTAGTGTCCAAAACAAAAATAAAAAAAGAAATCCCCATACTTTACAATATAAACCCTCCAATAATAACAAATATCTTCACTAAAACTCCATGAATCCGGACCACAATCTACTCCCGAGACCTCAGAGTCCTCCCAAGGCACCCTGGAGCTCCCAAGAAGCCTCTCCCAAGCCAATGGATGTACACATCCACATAAGAAATCATTCACTCTTCTCTTTTATATAGCACAAATTTGGTAACACTTCTATTACATTAAATTTACATATGATGGGATATATTCATTCATAATAACCTTTATATCCATTTGATTTATTAATCATGAGGTAATACTTTAAGTCTCATTAATCCATCCATTATATTTAGTATACACCTATTACCATACAAAAATTTCATTAGGGATCCTATCCTCGTCTCTTCTTTTCAATTCAAGAACCCTGATTGAAACATTTCTCTCTAATTTCATTTGGTTATATTATAATCCATTTATGATAAAATACATATTTTTCATTTAATGATATCATAATGAGTAATCATTTATTACCCCTCATTTTAACCCTTTCCTAAGCCGTTACTATGCCAAAATTTCAAAATGGATTTATCTTCTCTCATTTACATTAAATTAACTTATTTTATATAATGAATCATAAACTCTGTTTCATATTATGACATTATGTTCCATTATCCACATAATATCCATTTCATTTATAAATTATGAGATTCCATTTTCTCTCTTATCAACCAATTTTATGAATTTTTATATGACACTATTAGGCTGTCAAATTTGCTCCGCGATTGTCCATGCCAAAATCATCTTGTAGTGAATACCATATTAATTCCTCTATCAAGGGTATTCAAATATACACACATATACATATTTATTGAGGAATTTAAAGTATTTATTCCCAATTCATTGATCATTTAATAAATTATGATGTTGAATTAGTCCATGTTATATAATCTATGGGGCACACTTAAGCATGAGATTGAAATGATTGTGAAGGGTGTGCCCTAATAGCGCTCCAATGCATTGGGTAATTTTTAGTATCATGATACATTATGTTGAGATATGAGTTTGATTTATTTATTTATTAGACATTATCCCACCATTAATTCCTTATGGTTTATCTTTGACTTGTGTTTATGATGTTTTGTTTTAAGTTATTGCCACATTTCCATTTATGACTGTCCTGATATAGCATGCCTTTATATTCAATTTCATTTTTGACTCATTGATATGACCTATCTAACATGTATTATCATCATCATATTATTCCATTTTTATTACCTTATCGATCTTTATTTCTCACCCCTTTTTTATTTATGTCCTTAGGTTATCCCATGCGGTGTTAAGTATGAAATAATGTTTTGGTCATGTAAACTAAGTTTTGAATAATGATAATGTATTTCATGTTTTTAGTTATTATGTAATATTCCAAATTTCCAAAGATAATAGAAATCCTTATATTATTAATTGTCTTAAATGAAAATCTATTTAATTAATCATGTTTAAATATAAAATAAATTGAAGGGATGTTATTGTTTGTATCAGAGGGAGATTTAGTTTTTTTTTGGAATTTTATTAGAAAACCCTAGTAAAAACCCTTAGTGATAAGTCTATGTGTAAGAAAACATCCCTAAATTTTGGGGAGTATAGGGTAAGTGGTTTATAAATAAAATATATCTCTGTCTGGATGTGAAAAAGTGGATGTGGTTCTAGAAATTATGTATCAAGTTTTAACACCTGAAAACAATGCATGGAGCTATAATCTGATGTGAAATGGTGCACCATTATGGGCCTCAATGCACTCATATTTTGACACTCCCATGAGATATGCTTAGTTATATTCATAGAGTTATTACAACCCATTTATAAGGGAACAAAAAATTCCAATAATAAATTTTTTTCATTAAGTAGACCATTGATAACTTAGACTGAAGCATAGAAACTCATAAGTTAAGGAGATAAATGTAATTTATATGTTGTCCATTTAAAGTATTTATATTCCCATTATGCGTTTAACTGTTTAAGATAATCATAAATAATTTTCAATTTATTCTAAATAATTTATGTAAATAGAAGGAATCATGTTAACCATGGGTGTGAAGGGAAGTGTGAGGATTTCCACAATTAGATTCCCAAACCGATGGGAGTCAGAATACCAAACATTGTTATGATACTCTCTCAGTTAACTCTTGTATTGAATCCCAAATAGAGAGAACCCCAATGTCGACCGCGTCATGAGAAAATGGACTCCTAGTTTTAGTGGATAATATGATCCCATAATAACAGAGCAATCGATCAATTCCATTGAAAATATTTTCTATATCCTTCAATAATCCAAATAGGAGAGGGTTCTTCTGGTCATTTATCTTATGGATGGTGAAGATGATTACTGGTTAAAATTGATCAATAATTTGACTCCTCATGAATAGATCAAAGCAATGGAGTGAAATAAATATTGAAAAATTCTTTTTTGATAAATATTTTCCCCGCACCATATATCTTAAAATAAAATGAAATTTCCATACACTCAAGTAAAGGGACGAAGATTTTTCAAGGGTGTACAAAAAAGCATCAAAATACTTTCAAGATAATACAATGGTTATTTTTCTTGTTACCCCTAAATAAATGGTTGAATTTTTCATTGTTAGGATAAAACCAGGCCTACAAAAATCCCTCGTGGACCGTGACATTGATAACAATGAAGAAATAGTCTGACGTGCCCTCAAAGTCGAAATGGAGAACAGTGAATCTAAGGGGTATCCTAGGGATAAGAAGCAGATTGTGGAGAAAAATTTTAGAGGTTTGATATAGATATCTATTGGTGCTAATAAATTTCGACATCCAAATTACAAAAATTTTGGAAATAAGCATCCCATAAATTTCATGAAGTGGATGGGGAAATGAATTTGTTACAGGAATGAAGGGAACCTATAGCCAATGATTGATACTATGAAGAACCCACTACAACGATTTAGGAAAGGAATGCTCCACTTGACCCATTATTTATTATTCCTTGCTAAAACAACAAGGAACTTGGGAACATTTTGTACTAGTTCCATAACCCAAAAGTTTTCAAAGGAAACCAACAAACTCCAATGTATAAAGGGTGATCATTTTTCATCAATACTGCTGAAATGAATCTCTAAAATGAAGTGATGGTAGATAGTATTGTTATTCATAAAAGTATAAAAACCATAATTTTTTATTCTAGTACTACACATTTTTTTATATTCCCAAATATTAGTAGAAAAATCCAAACACCACCACTAAGCATGGAGGTCGATATGTCATTGAAAAAATGATAAATGGTACAATTATAGAATCCTATGTATATAGCTCCTCCCCAATCACAATTTGTGGATTTAACTTCCTGAAAAATGTGCCATAATTCCCTTGGTGTAATTTTTTATAATTACTGGAATGGATTGTCTTTCCCTATATAGAGCCAACATAAATTTCTACAAGAGGGAAATCACTTTCCATATGGTGAATCAACCCCAGATTTAATACAAGTGTGCAGAGGCGGATGAATCCTCCTCAACATCATCATCCCAATCATAGATATTACTACCCAATGAGAATCCATGTCCTTTTAGTAGGGTTAATGCTAAAAGAACTCCTTCAAAGATATGCCTATTTTGAGGGGATTAAATAATGTGTTTCCTAAGTAAATGCATTTTCTTCCTTCTACCAGAGATGTTGAATTCTCGATCGATCATACACCTAGGGTGATTACAAAATCAAATAATCTATATAAAATAGATGTTGTGTAATAGGAGGAGATAAATAAACAATTAATAGAGAATCTAGATTAAGGTTTTATATTCCCATGTGCTTCACCATGGGGTGCACCAATCCTCTTCATCAAGGAGAATAATGGGTCAATGAGAAACTACATTGATTATCATGATTCCAACAAAATCACAATAATTAACAAGTATCCTTCCCCATGAATTGATGAAAATTTTGATCATATACATGAAGCACAATAATTCTCCATGGTGGATTTATTGTTCGGATATTACCAAGTAACAGTGAAGAATCAGGATATCCCTAAGACTACATTTCATACAAGGTACGAGAATTATAAGTTCATTGTAATTCAATTGGGACTTAGTAATGCTACAGAAATCATCATGGACATGATCAATATAGTTATTATAGAATAACTTGAAAAAAGTATGGTAGTATTTATATACGATAATATAAGATACTCTAAAACGAAGGAGGAGAATGATGAGCATCTCTGCACTGTGAATAAGACATTGCAAAAGGATAAAATCATTAAAAAGTATAGCAAGTGTCATTTATAGAAGAAATAAGTCTCAATATTGACCCATAGAGTAATATGTAATGGGAAATTGGTGGATAATTCTATGAAAATAGTAGTAGGGGGACGGTCAAGGAAATAATCTTTGATAGATATCATAGCTTCCTTCGATTATCTTGATATTATCATCTATTTTTTTGAAATTTCTCAAAATTTTCAAACCCTGTTACCAAGATAACTCAGAAGGGATTCAAGATTTATTGTAATGATAAATGTGAAGAATGCTTCCTGGAGTTGAAAATCAGGATTATCACTACATGTGTGCTAACACTACCAATAAGTGGAGATATTTTCATGGTATTCAGTGATTCTTCGAAGAAGGGCTTGGGATATGTGCTTATGAAAAATGAAAAATTCATTGCCTATGATTCAATGATGTCAAAATTTCATGAGTAGAACTATCCAACACATGATCTATATTTGGTTCTAGAGATATTCACTTCAAAAATTTTGCGACATTATCTATTTGAGGAGAAGTTTGAAATATATATATATCATAAAAGCCTCAAGTATATATTCCCACAAAAATATTTTAATACATTCCAATGAAGGTCATTAGAGCTGATCAGATAATATGATTTCTCAATTCTATACCATCAGAGAAAAATGAATAATGTGGAAGATGCTCTAAGTATAAAAGATTAAGTAACTCTATCATTGATGTGAATTGAGAAAGATCAGATCTTCTTATATTTGAAGAGGATGGACATCAGGATCATAATGAAATGAACATCATCAATCCTTTCACAATTGATTTATCAATAGTCTACTATGGAATGGTTAAAGGATGATAAAAAAAATATGATGTTGGAATTTATAAGAAAATGAAACTATCTTAAAGGGAAATCCTCAATGTTCAATGCTAATAAATAAGGAATTGCGAGATTTGGGGAAATGGTAGGTGTACCATCAAATCTTGGTTAAAGGAAAAAAAATTGGATGATGCACATAGTTCAACATTCTCCATTCACAAACGAAACAGAAATATGTATCAAGATCTCCAAGATCACTATTAGTGGGATAACATGAAGAAGCATATTTGAGAATATATATCAAGTATTCTGGTATGTCTACAAGTGATGTTTTAATGAAAAATTTTAAGGGGATGATGTAACCATTACCCATACCAACATGGAAATTGGAAAACATCATCATGGACCTTGTCACCTAACATGTAAATAAATACAAAGGAATCAATTCTATATAGGTTTTTTTGGATCAAATAATAATGACTTCACACTTCATTTCTATTCAAGAGGATTTATTACCAGATCAACTGGCTCAAATATGCTTTAGATAAGTTGAAATGATGCACACATTACAACTATTGATTGTATCCGCCAGAGATCTAAGATTCACCTATATGTTTTGGAAAATTCTCCAGAATACTCTAAAAGTTGAGTTAAATTTCAGTATGGTTTATCACCCCCAAACTAATATCTATTTTGTTCAGACGATCCCAGAACCTGAGGACATATTGAGATATTTCTCAATAGACATCAAAAGAGGGTGGGACCAACATCTTCTTTTGGTGAAGTTCTCATACAATAAAAGTTTCTATTGAATAATCAAAAGGCCACTTATGAATCCATTTATTGGAAGATGTGTATAATACTGGAATGTTGGGATGTAGTTGTACAAATAAATCATCTATGTGATAAAATGGTCAAAGAAATGGTGGAGATGATTAAGAGGATACAGTATCATACCAAAGATGATCAGAGTCAACAATAGAGTAATGCTGAAAATCATCAACGTGAATTTGATTTTACTGTTTGAGACATGGTATTTCTCTAAATATTTCCATGGAAGAGAGTCATGAGATTTTGGATAAAGGGAATTCTTAGTACAAGGTACATAAAACCTTCTGAGATCCTCGATTTTATAAGAGTAGTGGCATATCGACTGGCACTCTCATAGAACATGTCTCAAGTACATGATATATTCCATGTATCACTCTTAAAAAGGTACATAATGAACCCATCACATGTACTCAATACAAATGTGGTACCCTTGGATAATGAACTTTATTATGAGGAGTCGTTTGTGAAGATCATAGATCATAGAGAAAAAGTTATAGGAAAGAAGACAATGCTCTTCATCAAAGTGTTTTGGTGAAACCACAAGTTTGAATAGGAAATGTGTGAACCAAAGGAGGTGATGATGTTGACCTACCCTCATCTATTTTAGTCTAGGAAAACAAAATTTCAAAGGTCTAGTTTATTAAGGGGTAAGTTTATAATGACCCAAACTGTTATGAAGATAGTTCACTATTTTGATTTAATGAAATGTTTTATGGTTATAGAAAACACATGATCTTATTATATTATATCCAATATGATTTTAGATCACTGTTATGTATATTTACCATTGATAATATAGCCATCGGACAATAATCACATGACTAGTACAAATATAGAGTATTATAAAATCCTTTTTGAACCGATAAATAATGTGACGACTTCAACCAGAATGATCAGACTGTATGAAGACCATTTATCAAAGCCTCCGAGGGATATATCATTTCTAGTATTTACACTAGACCAATCCCAATATGAAATCCAATAACAAAAGATTGACAGAAACCATTTATCAGATAAGTTCAAGCTCATCAAGATCACAACCCAAAGCCTGTTAGCTAAACAACCCCGTGAATCCCCCACAATTGCACACCTTACTATTAGGCTGTATGCTGGTGTAATAAATTGATTTTTTTTAAAAACCATAACAATAATAATATGTACTTTATTTTTTATATATAGTAATGAATATATTTTCTTCTTAATATTATAACCTTGTATATAATTTTTGTCAAATAAGAAATACATTTTGAGAAGTTGATGAAATTTTTTAAATAAGTAATATTCTGTTAAAATATTATTATTAAATTACATTTAAAAAAATACATGATCAAATAATTTCTATTAAGTCGAATTTAATTTTTTATTAAGAGTTGAAAAAAAAGTAAACCTATAAATTTTCAAAAAAATCTGGTTTTTTAATTAAAAGTATAAATTTAAACATATATAAATTATTTAGATAAAATGGATATTATAATTGGAATCAGGATGTTAAATTTATACAATGTTTCATATTTCATAATTTTTAATGATAGTCGAATTTTATGTAAAAAATTAAATATCGTATAAATATTGGGTTTGTTTCATGACATCATAATGGACCAATAGTGATGTAATAAATACTAGAAAAGGTGTCTTCATAAAAATAAATTGATTTACATTAATATAATGTAATTTTAGGTTTTCTTTTATTTTTCAAGGCCTTAGTGAAACCGCAATGGCTTCTAGTATATTTTGTGATTTTAAAATCATTTCTTGAAATTATTACTCACCTTTACATAAGATAGGGTAATATTTTAATATCTTCATCCCTCAGACTTATAAAATAATGTATACCACTCCAATTTTTTAAAACCATTAGAAAAAACCATGGGATGGTTTCTGGTTTTGAATATTTTATTATATAGTGTCCAAAATCAAAATAATAAAGAAATCCCCCTCCTTTCATATAAAAATGCACCCAAGCTCCAATTTCTATTCACTCAAACTCCTAGAATCATGACCTACCTCTTCACCCTACTCATTAGATTCCTCCAAATTTTATCCTAATAATTCTCTCCCAAACCATTTGAGTCCCACATGCATGTAAGGGGTCTTCCACTCTGCTCTTTGATCAAGCACTCAATTTATAATATGTCTTTTAATATCAATTTTCATTTTTTGGGGATATGTTCATACATACTCTAATTACTTTAAATTTAATTTATAAATAATTATATATTTTATTTACTCTCATTAATAAATCCATTATACTTTATATACACCTATTACGATGCCAAAATTTCCTAAGGGATCCTCACCTTCTCTCTTCCTTTCAATGTATGAACCCTGTTTGATATTTTTTTAAATTTCAATTTGTAATATTTTCTACTTGTTTTAATTAATTACCTACAGTCCATTTAATTTTATGTGAATTGGTTATCATATATCCCCCCTCATTTGGACCCTTACAAAAACTTTTACTATGCCAATATTCCATAATGGATTTCATTCGTCTCAGTTACATTCAAGAACTTATTTTATATTATACATCTTAAATTCCATTTCTTATGTTGGGATATTAGGTTCACTGATCCTCTTACTATAAATTTCCGGTATAAATGATGAGGGACGCATTTCAATCTCATCAACCCATTTTATTAATTTCTATATGATACTATTATGCAGCAGAAACATCACCATGATGTTCCATGACAAAATCATCTTAAAGTGAATACCATACACATTCCACAATCAAGGGAATTAAAATTTATTCATAGATATATATTTATTTAAGACTTATATATATATCTATATATATATATATTCAATTTTTTTTTTATTTTTTAATAAATTATGATTTTGTATGAAACCTCGTTATATGATCTATGTGGTACACTGAAGCATGAGATTCAAATGATTATGACTTGTGTTCCCTGATAGCACTCCAATGCATTGGGTAATTATTAATATCAAGATAGCTCATGTTGGTTTAGGTGTTTAACGGACTTCTTTATGATATATTAGTCCACCATGAAGCCTTTGTGGTTTATCATTTACTTATGTTTATGATGTAGTGTTTTATATTGTTGCCACATTTCCATGTCATGATTATCATGGTATATCATGCTTTTATATTCAATTTCATTTAGGCCTCATTGATATGATTTTTCAAAAAAGTATTATTTTTCAAATGTTATTCGATTTTTGTTCTCGTATTGATATTTATATCACACCCCTTCCATGTGTATGTCCTAAGGTTATCCCATACAGTGTTAAGTATGAGGCAATGTTCTTTTCAAATAAAATAAGTTTTCAATAAAGATGTTGTATTTCATGTTTTAAGATGTTATGTAATGATCATAATTACCCAAGACAATAGACCTATTAATCTTCTGAGAGGTATTAAGTGAAAATTTATATAATAAATCATGATTAAATTTGAAATAATGATAAAGGTTGTTATACTAGTTCAATCAATGGGATGAGATATCAACATTCATTTTGATGGAAGGAACAAATCCATCTTCATCATATACATTAATAACATGTTAATCATGATGCATCGAACATTACCTACCTCACTAGAAACATATCGAGTCATATTTATCATCATAAAATTTATGTATAAAAATCATGATATAAATTAATAATAATCATAAATTCTTTGGGATATTACCATTTCACATAGTGAGTAATATATGATGTTACTAAAACATGTGGAATTCATACTGGACGTATTATTCTTATATACTCCCATCATAGATATAATCAAATGAAAACATCATGATAGTAAGTGTCGTCTTCTTATTAGTACTCAAACTTGATAGTCTGCGTACTATGTTTCTTATCATAATATGTTGTCCATAAATGGAACATTATTTAAGAATAACGCCATAAAACATTATGATTCTCATCTTAGAGGGGAACTGATATGTTTTTATCAATGGTATGTATACTCTATGACATCATTACATCATATTCACACAAAGGAATGACCAATATATAATCATGTGTTTTTATTAAATATAAATAAATCAATTATACATGTAATGAAAATAAAAAATAGTTTGTCTTGGGACACCAACTCCAACAATTTATCCCAACACCAAACACATAAAAATATTTTTTTGTGCCTAAAGGAAGACCAGTTTTTCAAATTTAATGGTGGTCTCATATTTCTCATATAAGACATTTTTTAGAGATATTCTATTTTAAGGAAAAAATACATATAGTGCTATATTATATTTAATATTATTATTATATAATTATTAAAGCTCTACAGGCCCCTAAACATTTTTCACACTAAATTCCTAACACTAAAAAAATTCCATAGAATATTCTAACTTGTAAACAAGGATTTCATCCTTACCTAAAAAATTTAAACCATTTATTAAATTATTTTTATTAATATGTTACTTGTTTGAAAATAATACTCATAAACTATTAAATAAGGGGGTTTTATTATAATTCAAATTTGATGATATTATAAAAAAGAAATATTTTACGAATTTAATCTGTTTGATTTTTTTACACATAAATTTTTTTATTCAATTCTATAGCATACATGAAGGGATAAAAATGGATTTCCAAAGTTAATTATTTCATCTTTTTATTGTTTAAGGAAATATTTCAACAATATAATTGAATTTAAAATGATTAACTAATATTATCAAATTGTTGAGAATAAATGAATTAGGCATATTATTTCAGGATTCTGGTGGTTAATAGACATTGGAAGTAGGTAAAAGTTTAGATTGAGAGAATAAAATTTAGATGGAGAGTTCAATAATGTTTACTCAAGATGTCGGTCTATGGTAAAGAAATCTGGGATTGTTATGAAGGAGAAGTAATAATTCAATATGATATGACTATTTAGAATAAATACAGGTGATTAAAAACTTATACGAAATGTCTATGTCTGGTATTAGTGTTATATAATTAAAATATCCATTTAATATAGGTATATGATAATGAATGTATATTTTACTATTGTTTTAAATATATATAACTCCAAAAGCTGCTGAATAATTGATAAAGCATATAGTTTAAAACTTGGTATAAAGTAAATAGTTTCTACAAAAAATGATTCTACTCGAAATAAGTGTATCAATGATAACAAAAATATAATTAAATGATGTTTATCTCCATCTCATTTTATAATGTGAAAAGATAGGTTTTTTATTAACAAATATTTATTATGATCAAGAATAAATAATTGATTTCATACCCATAGTTTATAATTCATTAGGATTATATAACATGTTTTGAGGATAAGAAGTTGATAAAAATAGTTTATCTAGAATAAAGTGATTATCACGATTTTTGTTAATGTATAAGGGAATGTCTTCCAACCTCCCATTAGTGGAATATGAAAATAAATTCTTACTTTCAAATGAAAAATGTTCCAATCACATTTAATACTATATTTGATATGGAACAATAGTTTATTTATTAAATATTTTAGTTGTATGAAAATAAGTGTTATTTCCTAAAAAAAAATTAATTTGTGTATTATATAAATATATTATAAAAGGAATTTAGTAATTAGGATTCTAGTGGGAGTATGTTTTAACATTGATAAGTTCAAAGTTGAAAAATAAAATATTATTTAAGTCAAAATTATAGTGTTTTCAATTACAATCCTAAAATAGTTTAGGATATATGGTTGGAAAGAGATGTATAGAGAGTTTCATTAGTAACCATTATATGTGAAAATCACTTTTTCATGATGGGTTTACCAATGAAATAAAGAACTAAATTACACTTGATATAGTAAAATATTTTATGATATGAATGAAAAGAGAAACGTAAAGAGTTACATAATTTACCATCACATAATTTATGTGACATTCTACTAATTGGGTTTATGATTTACTAATAAATAATATTATAATCAATTTCATTAATTTAAAAAATGTTCTACTAAATTTTTTTTGGATGAAGATGATGTACTCAGAATGATTTTTCGGTAGAAAACATAATTTAACATTATATAATTTGAAGTTGGTAATTTAGGAAATTTTAATATGTTTAAAGAGTTTAACATTCAGAATATGATTGCTAAATATCAATATTATTCAAAAAATTACATCCAATATGTTTTCTCACAAGATAGTTCAGTGGGAATATTTTATCATATCGTCACATGAAAATGTCATTGGGATTTTATATAGTGTTAGAAGTTTATTTTTTTAGAAAGGGTAATATACATAAGTTTGATCTGGATGTCTATCATATATTATATGATATACATGTAATTATTTTGAGTTTGTTAAAAAATTTAAGAGTTTTAAATGTATCATATTAATGGAAAGATCCATTTTATTAAGATTTCACATTGGTTTCATGAATGTATATATAGATAAAAAATTTATTAATTGTAATGATAATTATCCCTTAAAAGTGTCACATTACGTTGTACATAGTTTGATTATAAATATATTGTATTATGTGTTAAAATGATATAATAAGGATAGTTTAAAAAGAATATTTTATCCATCAATAAGGGTTATATATGAGATATGAATGATTTATACTGTAATAAGTAGAAAATTATTATATAGATTGATCTATGAATGTATATCTCATGAAATTGCATTCAATCAATTATATACATAGTAGTTTATTATATTTATCAATCCACAGAAATTTACCTAACACCATAAACATCAGACTAGTATACCCTACTTATCAATGTATCTAAATAACATAGCTATTACTGGGATGGTTGGGAATATTGTTGAACATTTCATTAGTTGGAGCATAACAAGGTTGAGATTTTCCACATGTATAAAAAATTAAATACACATATCCCTTGATTAAATTAGACTTAATAAATTCATGTACATTCTTATTTTATTCATGTACGATGTGTTTACCTATTTATTTGAGAGACATGTTATAATCTCATTTGTAATATGAATGACATGTGATGTATTCATCGACTCTGATGGTATTTTTTAGGGAATAGAGACATTATGAGTTGGATATACAATATTGAAATGTTTTTGCACAAATTAATTTTTTGGTCCATGAACTAGGTCATCATACCTCACAGGTTTCCTATAACACCCTAGTTTTCTTCCGAACACAACACATGTTATTACCCACCTTGTTCACTTGTTAAATTAATTACTTTCCCCATAGGACAAGAAATATTGTTTTAGTGTGATTTATACTTACTCACACACATCCTGATAAAATTTCCATGATGATAACCATCCTGATACTATATCAAGTATTGTATAATTTACTATGTAGTTCTAATCAAGTACTCCCCCAAAAATAAAGGGTCAATATATTGACATGGGAAGTAACAATTAGCCATTAGATTCTCATATTACCTTTGTTTTCTAACCCTTTGTAACATTAAATAATAATTCTATCTTTGTGAACCTCACAAATCAGACATAGACAATGCCTTCGTACTTCACACTAGGTAATGGATCTGATACCATTTCCCATGACCTAAATTCCCCAAGCTATGATCCTGGTCACCCGATGTAACGCCCCTACCCCAGAAGCCCAGAATTGGTGAATTATTACATATTATTGGAATTATCATAAATGATCAAGTCTCAAAAGACTAATTAGTTAAGTAACCTTGGAATTACTAGATAAATTCATAAGGTTTACATTACATCATTAAAAGGAAAACTACAAAAACATTGTCTCCATAGACAACACTAAGATCCCATAGACTATCCTTAGAGGTCATTCATAATATACTACTTTGAATCCTGGGAAAATAAGACATAGAAAGGGGTGAGCTCAGATTATTAGTAAGGATAACATTATAGAGGATACTTTCTTAAATAAGCATAATCATTTAAGGAAGTGTATCAGAGTGGATCAAAATCCTTTTAAACTTGAACTTGGACATAATATGTAAAAGATAAAATAAAATAATGCCCTTTACTTACTCACATTGATATTATACTAGTCGAATGATTACATGAAATATCAATAACCACTTTCATAATTATGGAATGCATAATTCCAGACTATCATAACCACATAGTCAAGGCATTGTGCCAAGAGTAGAAATAAGATTTTGTCAAGTCCTTATGCCAAGACACTAGATTGTTTCATTAGACCTACAGATGCATCGAGGAGCTATAGCGGGCTCTACCCATTACTTACTAAGTCCAATGCATTCCTCATATAAAATTTTGAAACAAAACATAAACATTCATATTAAAACTAGCATACGAAATGTCAATACATTAACCACAAACCAAGTATGGTATAAAAATAGTATGTCCACAATAAAACTTAACTCATTCGAAATAATATTGCTAATTTTATTGTATCATACTAAACCCAATCAAGAATAATGAAGGGAATTGACATAGATTAAAATAATTATCAAACTATTGAGAGAAATATCTCCCTTTTTCTAGAAAACATTTTAATGTCATAGTATTTGTCAAGAAGCCTATTAAAATAGATTTTTGAATTAAAGTGTCCCATACCACATTAAAACTTTAATAAGGAATTTTTATTTGAAAACTTTAATTTCCATATAAATAAATCCTTAAAACCATTTTTAAAACATAGGCATTAATTAGAAATATTTGGAATAATAAATCTTTAAAACATTTAAAATAATATTTTAGTTAGAGTTCCTAACCAAAATAGAGAAACTTGAATACAAATAATTGAGGTAATCAAAACATTGTAATATCATGAGAATAAAGGTACTCATGATATAATATGTCAAAGTACATTATATACACCATATAAAAGTGATTTGGTGTATAACAATAAATAAGTCTCAATAGAATGTAAATTGAGATGAAATCTATTATAATGACTATATCCTTAGGTTAAGGATAAATCAATGCCATAATTATGTGTGAAAAAAATAAATACACTCAATATGATTGGATATTCACTATAAATAAAAAGATATTCACACATATTCTTGTAAAAGCAACACCAATGAATTGGATATTTAACTTAACAAATGGAGATTGAGTTAAAATTACTCTTATCAAGTTCATATCGATGACTTGAGAATGTATCAATAGAGTGATTATGTGTATCAAAATTATATCCACAGAAAAGAGGGTGGAAATTATGACATAAGAAAATGAATAGTGATTCCACACAAAATCTTGGAGTAAAATAATAAATGAAGTATGTGTAAATCCAAATGAGTGGAAATTGAAATTTCAAATTCCCTAATCGATTTGGTAACTTAAGAAACACACAAAAATGAAAGAGTAATCATTAAATGATGATGTAAATATCCATAAATTAAATTATATTACATAATTAATACAATCAGGGGTAGTACACACATCTCATGCAATAAATAAGTGGTGAACAATGGAAATCTCACTGAATTAAAAGTGAGTTAAGAATCCCCTTACTTTTACTTTTTCCTTGGTCATGGGTAGGTAAACCTCCTGTATAATGGTGAAATAATTGTTATTAAATTATACAAGAATTATATACATTAATATGATATCATATATGATCTTTTAACATTGATTTTTTAATAATATCTTAGTTTTATCGTTGTATTGGGTGTTAACAGATTCATTTTCCTTTATATTATTTGTTATGTGAGCAATAATTTTTATGGATGGGATGTATCTTATTCATATACAGAATAATATAACGTCTCTAAATATTATTTTTAACCATAAAATGAAAATTAAATTTCAATGGATACGATGGGGAATGAATCTCTTCGCGTTCGTGGAGACAGTATTCCGTACGTACACACGAGCGACAATATCATTCTTTTGATATTAGAATAATATATAATTGGATGTTATATCATATATAAATAATAATTATCATGTTATATTTATTATTTACATGAATTACACATCATTATTATACCCATCCAAATTATAATTTATTGAATAACAATTACACCACGACGTGGAGACGGAAAGCTGTACGTACTCACATATCGTGACATGTCATTAAAAGGATGGAGATAATAGTGAGTGTGGTTGTACCATATTTATAATAACATAAAATTATATATAAGATACTAGAGTTATTATTTTAGAATGAAAACAACAATGAAGTAGGAAGTGGAAGAATAAAATAACATGAAAGAGGTGGTGATATTTTTACCTCTTCTTCAGGTTCTTCCTTTTGATTTGATCAAAAGGGCTCCTTTAGTTGGCTTTCTGATCAAACTAATTCCTCTAGGATGAAGTGAGGGAAGTTTGGAGGACATTTGGGCAGGTTTTTGCCGAACCAAAAGTCTTTGATGTTGTGAATTTGGGAGAAGGGGGAGTGCCATTTAAATAGAGGGGTGCAGGGTACCTTTGGAAAAGCTAGAAATATTATTTTATAATAAATTAAAATTTGGTTTCTAATGGATAAGAAGTGGATTATTTAAAATTTAAGGTGGGTATAGGTCAAAAAACACTCAACCAATATTTTTTTTACTGGATCGTGTCACTATATTAAATATATATATTTTTTACTCAACTCTTAGTTAAATAATTTGACAAATACCATGTCTCTTTGTATTTTTATATTTTATAGTTAATAAACATATTATATACTTTCAAGAGACCACCAAGTGGTCCATTAATGATACACTTATCATTATATAAGTCATTTTTCCAAACCATACATTTTTATGAATAGAATATCAATTAATAATATAATATTTGTTTTAAAAAAACTTTTATGTCAATTTTGACACTATTTGGAAATTGATTTTTTTGAAAATCATAAAAGTATGATTACGTCGAAAAAAGTTAATTAACTAAATCCTAACATGTCATATTAACTTATAAAATTATTTTAATTTATAAAAATTCTCAAATTACATTTATTTGTATATTTATAGTATCAATTTTTTTAATATTTCATTAATTAGGTAATTACTGCTTCACCATTGTTTCATAAATAAATTATATTATCTATTGTCTAAAAATTATAAATAAAATACCTTTATGTAGGAAATATTTTTATCTTTATAATGAATATTTATAATAGATTTTAACATATGTATAACCCTATATTAAAAATATTTTATTTATTAAACTTTGATTTTATCTCTTTTAACTCTTCTTTGAATTAAATAATAATAAATGTCCTAATCTAATCCAAGTGGACCAAAGAGGTTCATATTTTTTTCCAAAGGTGGTTTTTGGTCGAATTATACTTAACCAGTAGAATTATGACATGTTTTAGGGTAATAATAATAACATTTTTACCCTTAATTACCCTATTTAGTTTTAACCGTGGTAAATAAATGTAAAAAGATACTATTCGCTGAAAATTATTTTTATCTTATTTAACCACATTTTACTCCTTGATATTAACTCTGTCTCGTGAATTTTCGAAAGTTCACTCATATAAGCCGTAAAATTTTGTCTTTTGTAAATTTACAAATTCTCCTAGGAGATGGGTAAAAGACGGTGAAAAGTTCAATAAAATTTTTATATATCTAATATTATTATAAACTGACTCCAATGAATTACATTGAACATATATAGGTATTATGTATCCATTTTTACCTAAAATAAATTTAAATAAAATAAATAATTATTTAAATTAAAAAAAATTGGTTTTAAACTATAACTCGGTGTTTTTCACTATTTATAAAAAATTGACTGTGTTTAGAAAAATACCAAAAATTAACCCTAGGATAATTTTGATATTCTGAATCCAAATATGATGTCCATTTTGAATGATAAAATTCAAAAAATTCAAAAATAGGGTATTACTATTCATAATGGCTAGTTTGATTGGTTGTGGTGTGTGTTAGTACGTGATGTTGGGTACAACACACACTACTATATTATTCAAAGAGAAACATACCGTGGAAGCTTGGGATGTTACATTCAACCCCCCTTCAAATAATTTTATCCTAGAACTTTTTTTAAAATTGGGTTTGGGAATACAATGGAAAGTCCCACATCGAAAAAAGAGTCCATAAAACTATCACTTTAAAAGAAAGAAAGACAAGTGTAATGGTCACCCAAGATAACCCATACTAGGATTACATGTAGGAAAACATGGATATGGATGATAAAATAAGTGTCATGTTTTTATGGAGAGGGATAGAAAAAATTATCAGGAGAAAGTTAACAGCAAGAAAACCACAAACTTTTGATGAGACAAACAGTCATTAGTCTCCCATTAGGGAAAGTAAACGGAAAACATTTTTTTGTTTTAAGTTACATTACATAATGTTGAGCAATTAATTTATGAGATTTAATAAGAACATAAAGAGATATACTTACTTTTTTTAAGTAGTATTTTATTCTTTAATAAATTTGTACCACTAACTCATTTTTTTAAACGATGAGTATTCAAGAAGACATGGTCACACTAGAAGATCTAGAATAAACTTCTATAGAATCACATAATCCACAAAGGATAAACTATATATTTACCTTGTGTTTAGAGATTAATCAAAACCACAAAGGTTTGTATAAGATATGCTTATCCGACAAAAGGATATTCCATTAGAGAAAGAAACACTAATTTTAATTTCTAAAACTAAACCAACAATACCCCAAAGTTAAATAAATAATATTCAATAATAAATTATCCTTAAAATCCTTCAATATAAGCCAAACTAATATTTAAATCCAAAACTTAGAAGAATTTGGTTATGTAGTCATCCACGTTAAATTGTTTCTCCAAATGACATCAATGACTCTTAAAGTCACATACTTAAAAGTTACTAATCTAATCACATATTCTTGGTTAATAACCAAAATCACTATAAATCCACAATAAAAACATAGATAAAAATCCACTATTACTCCTCAAATGAAATCCCATAGTAATCTATTTTCCTTAGGAATATAGTGTTCCCAACAAAGTGAACATCTTCCAAAATAACTTTTATCACTTAATACCGTAATCATTTTCCTATTATAAGGGTATTCATTTGATAATACATAAGATCCCAAATCAACTTATTATTAATCAATAAAATAATTTAACTAAAAATAATTAGTCACACTAACCAGGGACTTCGTGTAGTCCAGTGATAGGCGATAAATCCAAATCGCACATTGGTTTTGGGTTCGATTCCGACAACTTTGTCTGAGGTGACAGGTTGTCACACGACTTGTGTGTTGTCCTTTTTTAAAAACTATATTTAATAAAATTAACAAAATGAGATAAATTCTTCAAAATAACCATAACATAATTTTAAGATAAATTTTATCTCACACCTTGCATTTTCATTCCATAATATAAAAACTTGTAATTTCCTCAAACCCAATTATCATATAAAGCCAAATGGTTATTTATAACTATATCCACAAGTGAAAAGATAAGTATTCCTCAGATATCATTTTCACATGACAAACTTCAGGGTTACAAATACAAGAGAAAATTATTCCAATGTAATCCCATCAACAAGGAGTACTTGTACATTTAAAATTTTCTCCAACCATTTATTTCCACATGGATTCTTATTTGACCGAAACTATATCCTATAGAATATGGCATTTACTCAGATAATGGCCAGGTCCTTTACATTTACGGCAAATGACTGTAAATGGATTCTTGGGACTATTTTTATTTTCTTCCATAGTAATATTCATTTTTCCTAAAAAATTATTCAATTTATGTCCATATATCTCACACATAAAGCATTTATTTGTTCCATTGAGACACTTCCCTGGGTGTCTCCTTCCACATTTCATGCATGATGGAAATTGAGGATTCATTTCTCCATGGTCTCTACTACTGGAACTCTTATCATTCATCACCTTTCTCTTCTTTTTTGAGTCTGGGAGTTGTTTAATATATATGTTGTTGATCATATTTTTGGAAAACTGATTTGGTGTGAACACGTTATCTTTTACGCCTATCAACATTCCATTTGTTGCTCATTTCCATAACTGTTTCCCCATTGTACATCATTCTCAAAGTTACTATGAATTCCATGGAATCCAGCCATTGACTAAAATCCGAAAGCATTGTGTGAGTAGAAGTTGTCATAAAATCATTTAGAGAATATCATGAAACTATATTTTTAATTAGAAACAACTTAGGATTAACCAAGGTCATTTATTATCATCTTATATTAAAATATTTCAAATATATTTTTAATGAAAATGTAAGTTATCCTATGCATATCCCCCGAGGGTGTCATAATAAAGAGTGCAACAAATCCCATTGTCATGCACCAGTTCCCGTTCGAGTCAAGCTTAAAGTGGTGTTTTTAGGGTTTACCCTTAGGTACATCTGTGCCAGAGCCGCCTCTACCTGCTCGTATCCAGACAGGGATGTATTGATTGGAAAAATCACAAAATCTCTGCAAAACCAAAATGTTAATCCTCAAAGTCCATATTAGGTCTATGTGCTCTAATCAGAGTTTATCTAAATCTAGCTTCGAAGGTTTTTGCTAAACATCCTCTGATACCAACTGTAAGGACCCGACCCCAAAAGCCGAGAGTTAGTGCATTATTACGTATTATTGGCATGATCATAAATGATCATGTCTCGAAATACCAATTAGTTTAGTATCCTTGGAAGTACTAGATACATTCATAAGGTTTACATTACATCATAAAATGGAAAACAACAACATCATCTCCATAGACAACACTCAGATCCCATAGACTATCCCTAGAGGTCATTCATAATATACTTCTTTGCATCTTAGGAAAATAAGACATAGAAAGTGGTGAGCTTAGATTCTTAGTAAGGATTACATTATAGTGAAAACATTTATAAATAAGCATAAACATTTAAGGAAGTGTATAACACTGGAACAAAATCCTTTTCAACATGAACTTCAGCATAATATGGAAAAGGTAAAATCAAATAATGCAATTTACATAGTCACATTGATATTATACTAGTCTAATGATCACAGTAAATATCAATAACCACTTTCATAATGATGTAATTCATAATTCTAGACTGTCATAACCACATTGTCAAGGCCTTGTGCCAAGACTACAAATAAGATTTTTTCAAGGCCTTGTGAAAAAACACTAGTTTGTCTCATGAGACCTACCGATGCATTGAGGAGCTGTAGCGGGCTCCACCCATCACATATTATGTCCAACGCATTCCTCATATGAAAAGTTTGAAACATAACATAAACATTCGTATTAAATCTAGAATACGAAATGTCAATACTTTAACCACAAACCATGAGTGGTATAAAAACAGCACGCCCACAGTCAAATATAACTCATTCGACACAATATTGTAGATTTTACTGTATCATATTAACCCCAATCGATAATAATGATGGACATTGACATAGATTAAAATAATTATCAAACTATTGAGAGAAATATCCCCCTTTTTTCTTGAAAACATTTAGAAGTCACACTATTTGTCAAAAAGCCATTTAAAATAGATTTTTGAATCAAAGTTTCACATACCACTTGGAAGCTTTTAAAATTAATTTTGATTTGAAAACATTAATTTCCATATAAATAAATCCATAAAACCATTTTTAAAACAAGGACATTAATGAGAAAGATTTATAATAATAAATCATTAAAACATTTAAAATAATATTTTAGTTAGAGTTCATAACCAAAAGAGAGACACATCGATAAAAATAATTGAGGCAATAAAAACATTATAATGTCATGAGAATAAAGGTATTCATGATATAATATGTCCAAGTACATTATATACACCATATAAAAGTGATTTGGTGTATAACAATAAAGAAGTCTCAATGGAATGTAAATTCAGATGAAATATCTTATAAAGATTGTATCCTTAGGTTAAGGATAAATCAACGACATAATTATGTGTGAAAATTATAAATACACTAAATATGATTGGATATTCAGTGTAAATAAATCAGAATACATTCACACGTATTGTTTTAAAAACAACTCCAATGAATTGGATATTTAACTCAACAAATTGAGATTGAGTTAAAATTACTCTTTTCAAGTTCATATCGATGACATGAGAATTTATCAATGGAGTGATTATGTGTATCAAAAGTATATCCACAGAAAGGGGAGTGGAAATTTTGACATAAACAAATGAATAGTTATTCCACACATAATCTTGGACTAAATTAATCAATGAAGTATGCGTAAATCCGAATGAGTGGAAATTGAAATTTCAAATTCCCTTATCGATTTGGTAACAAACGAAACACACACCCATGAAAGAAGAATCATAAAATGATGATGTAAATATCAATAAAATAAATTATATTACACAATTAATACAATCATGGGCAGTACACACATCTCATACAATAAATAATTGGTGAACAATGGATATCTCATGCAATTAAAAGTGAGATAAGAAACCCCTCTCTTTGTACTTTTTCATCGGTCGATGGTAGGTTAACAAACTTTATAATGGTGAAATAATTTTTAATTAATTATACAATAATTATATACATTAATATCTTATCATATATGATCTTTTAACATTGATTTTTAAATAATATCTTAGTATTATCGTTGTTTTGGGTGTTAACAGATTAATTTTACTTTATATTCTTTATTATGTGATCCATATTTGTTATGGATGGGATATATCTTATTCATATCCAGAATGATATCATGTCTCTAAATATTATTTTTAACCATCAAATGAATATTAATTTTGAATGGATATGATGGGGAATGAATCTCGTCGTGTTCGTGGTGACGGTAATCCGTACGTACGCACGAGCGACAATATCATTTTTTAGATATTAAAATAATAAATAATTGGATGGTATATCATATATAAAGAATCATTGTCATGTTATACTTATTATTTACATGAATTACACATCATTATTATACCCATCCAAATAATAATTTATTTAAAAACAATTACACCACGACGTGGAGACGGTAAGCCGTACATATGCACGTATAGTGAAATGTCATTCAATGGATGGATAGAATAGTGAATTTGGTTGTACCATATTTATAATAACATCACAGTATATATAATATAACGTCGTTATTATTTTTTATTGAAAACAACAAAGATAGAGGAAGTGGAAGAAGAAAGGAACTTGAAAGACGTGGTGATATTTTTACCTCTTCTTCAGGTACTTCCTTTTGATTTGATCAAAATGGATCCTTAGGATGGCTTTTTGATCAGACTAAGGCCTCTAGGATGAAGGAAGGGAAGTTTAGAGGATATTTTGGAAGGGGTTGGCCGATCCAAAATGCATTGAAGTTGTGAATTTGAGAGAAGGGGGGGGGGTCGCTTTTATAAGAGGGGTGAGGGCCACCTTTGGAAAAGCTAGAAATATTATTTTATAATAAATTTATATTCGGTTTTTAATGGCTCTAAAGTGTATTATTTATAGGTTAAGGTGGGGATAGGTCTACAACCACTCAACCAATAGTTTTTAGACTAGTTTGTGTCATTATATTAACTTTATCTTTTTTATTTAACTCTTAGTTAAAAAGTTTAACATTTACCATGTCTCTTTGTATTTTTATATTATATAGTTAATAAACATACTATATAATTCCAATAGACCCCAAAGTGGTCCATTATTGATACATATATCATTATATAAGTCCTTTAGCAGAACCTTAGATTTTTAGGAATAGAATATCAATTAATAATATAATATTTGTTTTAAAAACTCTTTTATGTCAATTTTGACACTATTTAGAAATTGATTTTTGTGAAAATCATAAGTGCATGATTACTTTGAAAAAAGTTAATTAAATCAATCATAACATGTGATATTAACCTAGGAAAATAGTCAAATTTATAAAAAGTCTCAAATTACATTTATTTGGATATTTATAATTTCAATTATTTTAATATTTCATTAATTAGGTAATTACTGCATCACCATTGTGTCATAAATAAATTAAAATATTTAATGTCTAAAAATTATAAATTAAATACCATTACGTTGTAAATCTTTTTTTATTTCTAATGAATATTTATTATAGAATTTACCTTATTTATAACTCAATATTAAAAATGTTTTAGTTATCAATCTATGATTTTATCTCTTTTAACTCATCTGGGAATTAAATAATAATAAATATCCTAATCTAGTCCAAGTGGAACAAAAAAATTCATATTTTATTCCTAAGGTTGTTTTTGGTCGAATTATACATATCCAATAAAATTATGACTTGTGTTAGGGTAACAATAATATATTTTTTACCCATAATTACCCTATTTACTTTTAACCGCGGTAAATAAAAGTAAAAAAGTTACTATTCACCAAAAATTATTTTTATCTTATTGAAACACATTTTACTCCTTGATATTAATTGGGTCTCTCAAATTTTCTAAATTTCACTCACAGAAGAAGTAAAATTTTGTTTTATGTGAATTTAAGAATTCTTCTAGGAGATGGGTAAAAGACTTTGAAAAGATCAATAATATTTTTATATATCTAAAATTATTATAAACTAGATCCAATGAATTAAATTGAAATTATATAGGTATTATGAATCTATTTTTACCTAAAATAAATTTAAATAATGTAAATAATTATTTAAATAAAAAAATCGCTTTTAAACTATAACTGAGTGTTTTCCATTATTCATCAAAATTGACAGATTTCAGAAAAATACAAAAAAATAACCCTAGGTTAAATTTGATATTCCGAATCCAAAAATGATGCCTATTTTGAAAGATAAAATTTATAAAATTTAAAAAAGTGGGTATTACTATTCATAATGGCTAGTTTGATTGGTTTTGGTGTGTGTTAGTACTTAAAGTTGCGTACAACACACAATACTTTATTATTTAAAGGGAAACGTACCGTGGAAGCTTAAGGTGTTACACCCGACCCCAATGGGTCTCCCATACAATTGAGAAATTATCAGGTTTGTACCTAAATAAACACCTAAAACTACTCCTAATGTAAATATGTACCCTTTGTTTAATTTTTTGGATATATAATACATTATGGTAACCGATTACAGTACATGAATCTCCACCTAAACTTTAATTTCCCACAAAGTCTTTCATTTGTTACAAATAAACCTTATTGGGTTGTGAACTAGGTTATGTGACCTCATGGGCCACCTATAATACATTGGTTTCTTTTCCATCACACCATAAGATATTACCCACTAGGGTAACATTTCAAACTAATGAATTTATCCAAATACATGTAAATGTTATTTCAATTTCATGTGTCCTGACTCATAGACATCCTGAGAAACATCCAATAAGGTCACACATCTTGATACTACTCTTGGACAAGAATACATAACAATAGATTTTTAATTAGTTTGGATCACTAAAAAAGTTTCACCTTTTTGAAATGAGTAATAAAATTTTCTCTTATAAGTATCAATTTTATGAAGGTTTCACAATACACCCCCATTAATTCAAAACACCTTTATTATGTACCACACACATCAAACCCATATAGTGCTTTTTCACATCTGGTTAGGTATTAGCAATGATTCAATTTTTCATGAGCTGACTTCCTCGGGCCATGAAACAACTCTGATAACTTCATGGGTCTCCTATAATACCATGGTTTCCTTCCTAGCACACCCTTGGTTATTACCCACTAGGGTCACATGTCAAACTAATGAATTTCCCCACATTCCAGAAAATATTATTATTATGTGATTTTTCCTAACTCCCAAAAATCATGAGAAAAATACCAAGAGGACATGCATACTAACAATAATACAGTCTAAGATTTCTTGAATGTGGAGTTGTAATAATGTGGTATCTTTAAAATCAGGGTTCACCTTGTGGACATAGGTAGTAAAATTTAGCCCTTTAAGTCTCACTTTTCTAAGGTTGTTACATGTTCTACGAGTAGTCATCACTTGATTTCATTGAAAAAAGGATTATATTTGTATAAATATTATTTATATGATACATATTATCATTTAAATGTTCATATAGAGATAATAATATGTTATATTGATGTCACACCAAACCCCTTAGTGTCTTGTGTAACACTGTTTCCTTATTAGAGGCCTCTACTTTCATTCATCCATTAAGTGATAATGTTGTACTTGTTTCCGACACTAATAATTCTCAAAATATTACACAGTTAGGATCATGGAGAAATATAAAATATCACAATTTTTTTTATTCAATAATGATATAGTTTGATAAAACTACTTCCAAAGGAGTTATTACGGATTCATAAAGAGATTTTTTGTTTTTCAGAAATGAATTTTTTATTTTAGTGTATGTGGGAGATAGTTTGATGTGCACTGAAATTTACATTAATGATATGAATCTATTCAATAATATGATGTGTGAATTAAATATATAAATATAATGTGATATTATATGTTTAGTGTACATTTAATACATGCATATGATGCATGTATTTTTCATGAATATGATAGTTATGTCAATATATATATATATTATACAAATGTATCATATATACATATATTATATGTAATATGCATGATATGTATATTAAAACTATTTTTTTGATGAAATTGATTACCAATTCTCCCAAATAGTATAATCATTCCATCAACTAACAGTTGGTTCATTATATCCTTTAATATATTCATTGAGACAAGAACAATGAATAATACCCAATGGATTGTTACAAATATGATTTTTTATAAATAATATGCATTTGGATTCTACGATATAAGAGACATGATCTATTCTATTGGGTATGGTTGATGAGTATGAATTATTTTTATCTCATTTTATTGAAATAACTAAGATCATAAATTTCATGAAATGTTACTAGAACGTTATATTTTTCTATCATCAATGTTTATCACATGTAAGAAGGAACTACTAACCCTTCAGTTACATTTTTATCCAAACAATATCATCCCGGATCCGTAGATGTTATTTCCCCTCAGTGGTTGGAAGATTTCTATTACTACTTCAATGATATTTATCAATAATTTTCATTAAAATATAAAATTTAATTTATTATAGTTCTCATTTTCTAGTCACTATTTTATATGGTACATATACATGTTGATTCTTAGAAGATATATCCTTATATTTTTAGGTTTCTTCCTCTTCTATTAATCATATAGTGGTTTATTGAAACTCATCGCATACCTTGTAAATTATTATGTGATTTTGTTTATTTTCATTAATATCATATGATTTGTGGCTTTGTTAATTGAACATTAGGATGATTAGAACAATATCATGTAAAAAAGGTTAATTCAAAAAAGTAATAATTATAAAAGTTTTACTTATTATTTTTCCCCTCCACCCTCTTAGTTGTACCAACTGACCTGGGAAGTATATGTTGTATCATAGATAATCAAGGCTCCCACTGAAATATTTAATAAATTTTTTAGTATGAAGAATTTAAATTATTTTAAAATCCTATATGTTCCTATATTTAATGGAAATAAATATAATAATTAGAGGAATACAATGTTTCCCTACCTCATAGAACTTAGTCAAGAAGTAAGAGATGTTGTAATAGTGTGATTTCTACCTTTTAACGTAAATGTGTTGTGTCCTTTTCTAAAAATAAAAATGTGTAATTTAATGGTAATGCATAAAATGTAATTTTTATGTCTCTTTTAAAAAATGTTTACACAATGGTCAAAATACTACCAATAGCTAAATAAATTTGAAAAGATATAAGAGGAGTTATAAAGAAAAAGTAGAATCCAATGATGCTAAATTACATGCGTGGTCGAGTAATTTTGAGTATATTAAAATGGATGATGTTGAAAACATTTCTGAGAACCAATTATATTTAATAAAATCATCAATAACGTTAGATTATTTTTTTTAAGTAGGATGATTCTATGATTTTCAAAAAAATTATGAGAATATTTCGGTATATGTTTATTCCAAGGGATTCAATATTAAATGATATAGAATACCTCTCATTAGTTAAACATAAAAATAACCTTTCATCACTTATGATATGTGAAAGGACCAATCATTCAAGAACGAAGGAAAATATGAGATGGTTTTTGAGGCCACAATGAATGTTAATGTTAGAGATGATGAAGGTACATAGTCAATTGATTAAGATAATGAGGGATATTAAGAGGATTTATATTTATTTTTAATCATTTTTAAAAATGTATTGAGGCATGTAAAATAGAAATTAATGGAAAATAAACCACTAAAGAGTTATAATTGTAATATAATTAGGCATTTTAAAATAATTGTTCAAATAAGAATATCGAGGATTTAAAAACTAATGAGGAAGATGATAAAACTTAATAAAAAATGAGGTAAAAATATGATGAAGTATTCCATAATAAATATAGGAAATTTGATGATAAATGAAGAAAAAGACGAAATAAATAAAGTATCCAATCATAAAATGAAGTCAATTTTATGTCTCATGATGAAAGTGGTTTTCATACCATAATAAATGATAATGTTGCAAAAATAAAATTACAAGAATACATTATAAAAGATGTGTTAAATGTTTATTAATATTTCAACAAAAAACTCATGAATTAAAAAGAAAATTAATTAAATAAAATATTAATAATTTATTTTAAAATGTGTTGTATGTCATGAAATACGGGGAAAATTAATTAATATAAATAATGATATTATGGTTTAAAAACTATATTATGTCAAGAAATAAGTGAAAAAACTTATTTTATTACTAAATATTTGTTGAAATTGGATGGATAAGATAATATTTTTATTTATATTAAAGGAAAATTGGACGGAAATTAAGGAGATATTTTCAAGGCATAATAATCATGTGTTGAAGGTCAAAATGTGATGAAGAAAGTGATATAATATTCCAAAAAAGTTAGTTGAGTTGAAATACGGTTCTTCTCCATATGGGGAGAATAAGGGTCTCAGTCTGTAGGTAAAATATGGTTCTAACAAGTCTAAAGATAAAATTTTAATTTCTAAGAGTGTGGGATTCAAAAATAAAACTAAACATTATTGGCATATAGGACAAGTGAGAGATCTACTTTTATGTGAAATGAAGTGATAAATAGACCAAAAGTCCCATTTCCCAAAGGATAAAGTAGGATCAGTTTCAGGATAAAAAAGGAAAAAAATAATATGGAAAATTTAATCATCATGGTGGATGATCAAAGATCATAGGAATTTTCAAGTGTTGTAGAAGTCATAGAAATAAGGCTTACTCCATTTAGTTTAATATTTCTATTTAATGGAAAATAAATGAACCAAAAAAGATCTATAATGGAAAAATAAATAGATATTCTCATAAAAGGAATGTTGTGACATCATTTTATCAAATATATCAACCCAAAATAGATTTGGTTCTTTTTAATACATTTTTGGAAGATAAAATTAAGAAGGTCATGGATTTCAGGAATGCATAAATATGATATTGGAAGAAGTTACCTATGGTGTGGAAAAAGTAATTTCAGTGGATTTAAAAAAGGTATGGCCTAAAATTAAATAAAATACATGTGAATGATGTATATAAGATGTAAATGGTATGTAGAACTCTATGAACATCCCTTCAGCGAAATAATAACTAATGAAAAATCCAATAAAAGCATTAATAATTGTTTATAACATGTTGAATGATGTAAATAAAACAACTCCACAGAATTAATATGTTCATGGGAGGAAATAGAGCAATAAATATGTTAAAAATCATAATAGATAATGAGACATGAAGAAAATTTCATACTAATATTGAATGAAATGGTTAAGAGGAGACTCTCAACCATTATATTTAAATAGATTAATGAAGATTCCCAAACCTATTCCCCTATTTCTTGTTATTTTACGATAACACATACTTAATTAAGAGATGACTACATCCATTCATGGGGAGTAGACTTGAAAAGTTGCCATCCAAACATATAAAGCTATGTAAATAGAGAATTTTTATGTTGTCCATAAAATTATAATGAGTTATTTCAATCATACTTTTTTTAATTGGTTTATTTTAACCAAGAAGTTAATAATGAGGGAGTGTTAGTTGTTGAAAAACTTGGTGAAAGGGGGAGTAATTAATCATGTACCTGAAAATTTATAATATATCTTTTGAATATGAGTGTGATTTGGAACTTATTGTCAAAATTGTATGAGAATCTTCAAAAGGTAGTTCCTTTGAGATGGTATCACACATATTATAGTTTATAGATAGAATTTATTAGCTTGGATGTTTATATTTCAAAAGTGGAGAAACTATTTAACAACTCTTGAAAATTCTTAAATATGAGATGAATAAAACCATGTCATTAGATTCCTTTCCATTTACATTGAATAAGTCGGAGAAGCAATGACAATGTAAAAATTTTTGTATCAAAAACTAATCCAAATTTTTAAAATGGGTTACCAAATTGATTTGTGAAGATGGAGTTATATTTTTTTCAAACTAAGCAATGTATAATTTAATATGTGGTGGAACATATATGCTATTTTTACATGGAACATATTCTTGTGAATGTTTAAAAGAGAAACCCTAAATTTTATGATTGATTTATGGAAATTTATAAAAATGGTAGATTCTAATTTAAATATATTTTCTACTATAGTGGGAATTGCTCTTAGTGAAAAATAGTTAGTGTGACGGATTTGAAGAATTTTTATTGTAAATAAGGGGATACAGCTGGAGATATGGCAACTTGTGACGATGTTAGTGTAACTATAAATATGGATAGTAATATCATTTTTTATTCTCTATATAAATCTTGAGTGACTGATAATATATTAGGATTATTTTTAACAGGTTTGGGGTTATTTGAGAAAAGTCGTTATTTTTTTACTTAATTACGAAATGGAAAAGGAGAGAGTCTATATGAAAAAAATACTTATATTGGAATTTAATATCCTTTCATACAGAAGGGTTTTTGAACAATGAAACTAAATATTTAAAAATGGAATAAGAGAATAGGATTCACCAAGATATTTTGTGTGACTAATTTCCTGGGATCTGTAAGATTCATTTTCACCTATGTATGAAACACTTCAAAGGTGTGTAGAAGTTTTTTTAGATCCTTGTATGTATCATTTGAATACTATGTATAAATCCTTCTTAACTCTATTTTAGTCATTTATGATTAATTATAATGCAATTTAGGATTAATTTTCACCTATGTATGATTCAATTCTAGGTTGTATATGAGTCCTCTTGAAACCAACACTTGGAATTATTAATTTATGAATGTACTAATTAATAAAGAAATAATGATAATTAGGTATTTATAAATGATAATGTTTCTAATTTTTTTCATTATGTATTTAAATATCATGGTTATTGATATAAATAAAAATCCATTATAATATAATGTATCAGGAAAAAGTTGGTTCTAGATGAAGTTGTGAGATCAGTTCCATACACCAAACAACAATGCCATGTTGTACTATATGAGTTATTGCACACATGGAATAAATTCAAAACAATTTAAGTTCTGAAATTCTATCGTGTTTTGTGGAAAATAAATATCTTGATTCTTATGGGATTTATATGAGGATAGAGACTTAGATTCATATGAGTATGAATAGGGAGATATATTCAGAATTCCCTTGATTAGTTTAAAAAAAATAAAGGCTGATGTCCTATGAGTTATGTTAAATTCCATAAATCATTTTGGAAATAATATTCTAGAATACACTATGAATAAAAATGTCTAGAAAATAAAGATGGTGTGTGTGAGAAAATTTAAAAAACATATAACCTGATATAATATATTATTGAGGATAGGAGAAATGAGAAAATTTGTTATTCATTCATGGAGAATGAGACATGCGATCCTGATCACTCCAAAACTAAAGAATAATTGGATCATTAAATTTTTTAAATGAGTGTTCCTGATTGAAAAAAAAGATTATGATTATTATCTGGTGATTTTATTGAAGATATTTTACATGATTATACCAATTGATCTAGTATGCTCATAGTGGGAGATATACATCAAGATGTAAAGATGTAACTCAAAGCCTAAGAAGAAATTTCTTGTTTTGTATCATGTATTTAAAGTGGGAAGTGTGAAGCTATAGTTCTTTAGTGAGACTTTGGAGCATGAGTATAGTGGTACTCTTTGTTGATAGGAATGAGATGTTCCCTGGTGATCCCACGTGGGTTTATGGAGGAAAATCTATGATTTGGGTGGCTGTCCAATAATGTAAAGGTGTGGGAATCAAAAATAAACCTTATAAATCCTTGTGTGTTGTGCTTTATTAAATTTTTTTCAAAAATAAACAGGATGATTTAATTCAATATTGAGTGTATAAAAACAATAATAGGCCACATATTTTAATTCAAAAATATATAATATTAAAAATTGTTCTACAGATCAGCCCCCCCCCCCTCAGTGGTACAAACCAACCTGGGCACTACACATCACATGAATACCCATAAAGAAGGATTCTAATTGCTAATTCTGAATGACTATAATTGAGATCAAGGGGAAGTGCACATATTCTTTTAAATAAATACAGAATAAGGTATGTTTTTCTTTATTCAATTATTTAATGAATTATATATAGAATGATGGTATGGTTTAGATATGTTTTGGTTGATGTTTTCACTACCTTTACATAAAAATGATCCTTTATAAGACCCTTTATTACTTTTTCTAGGTAGGTTCTCCCCAATTTGCATTTGAAAACACATGAATATTTATAGCCCTAATTTCTACATAAAACATCTTTTATATTATTGTTTCAAATTTATTAATTTAAAACATATCTAAATAAAAATTTTAATAATTTGGTAGTCAACAAAAAGTTTAAATCAATTTTTTATAGAATACAATTATAATTAAGTGGCATTTTCTCTACTTCTAATAAAATTACATTGTAGTAAAATTTTAAAATAATCCAACTATAAAAGGTATTAATAAAATCACATTTTCAATATAAAAATTCAACACTTCGGGTAATTTTTATGATTCATACTAAAAACTAAATATAATTGTTATTACTGTTTAAATCCAAGGAAAATATAAAATTAAACCTCAAAATAGTTCATATCATTTTCTCAATCATGGAACAGAGGAAATATACTAACTTTAAAAAGATATAAAAATATAAAAAACTCTAGAGTATAAACTATTACTATAATTAAAAAATTACAATTTTAAATTATTCTATAAATAAACATAGATAATTATAGATAAACTAATACATTATGTATTTTCTTAATAATAGGAAATCAAATGACTTTCCAAATTTCTATAATATGCCATAATATCTTATAGATCTAGATTTTATATTTAAAGGTGTGTGTGTGTGTTTGTGAAATAATTCTCAACATGCACTCCAATAGAGAAAATGGACAAAACATACAATAAATAATTTATATCTACTCTAGAATAGAAATATATTCACAAACGAAATGATTCAAAACAAACCATATTAATCCAAAAATCTGAACCAGTTGGATCTGGTTGGAAATATGTATATTGAACAAATTCAAATTGAAGGGTAAAACAAGTGATTTATTTTATTAAATGACATGATACTATAATTAAATTATAATGTAAAATTAAATAATTTCTAAAAAAGAGGATTAAAATACTACCAATAATGTTTAGATTTGATATAATATTTATAATCAAACAAATTGAATAATTTTGATAAATTTCTTTAGGTAGTTGTGTTAAATTTAAAAAGTTGATATACTTCTCATAAAAAACTCATGTCAATATATTAATCAATTAATAGTAATAAGATATAAATTTCAATTCATTAGTTGTAAATGAAGCTAACTTTTGTTTGACAAAAATCCATCCAATAAAAAAATACATGGAAATTCCATGAATAATTTAGAACTATTTGCTTCATGAATATTTGATAATTTAATTATCATTTTAAACTAATATTAGTATAATTTTATCATTGTTTAAATTTTCAATTATATGAGTGTATCCTTAAAGTGATCAATGATATTATCATGTAAATTTAATGGAAACAACCTTGTTTTTTATCAAATAAGGTGTTTTAATAAAACAATCATTTTGGTGATCAATATATGTGACATAGAATTTGAAATCTTTAATAACACAAAAAAACGTCATATAAACCCCTTTGATATGTAAATTTTATATAAAAAACTTGATCAATGAATGAAAATCATAATCCTACATTGAACAAAACTAATATCACAAGTGACAGAATCTTTACGGGGGATGTTATCTTAGGAAAATCCAAAACATTAACCATTGATTTATATAGTATAATGGAATGGTAAGATAAAAGGGTATGGTTTTGGAAAATTTTAGAATCATCATCACTTAAGAACGAAACATTAGATGAGGAGAGCAATAATCACCCACATAATGCACAATTTGATTGCACGTCTTTATATATCTTTTATTTTGTTTTCTCTTTTTTTTAGTCATTTAATTTTAATAATAATTAATATTTACTTTTTATATCATAAATATATGTTATGAAAGATTGAAAATTTAATAAATATATTAAAAATTCACATTAAAACATGTTCTTAAATATTTATTACTAAAATACATTTTTCTTCTATTCATATGACTACATGAATTTTGGGTTATGTATTACTTATCACAACATCCATATGGTGGATTTATTTAATTAATATGAAATTATATTAATTAAAAAATGAAAAATAATCATTTTGTTAAATATTTTTTACACAAATATATATATATGTTCATGTTTTAGAATGAAATGTTTAATAGAATGAATACATGTCTGTTATTGATGCAGTTTTGTTAAAATTTATAATCCTTATACTGATTTTGAAATGTTAGAAGAGTGGTTTGAATAGAGATTTCTTTATAAATTATTAAATAACTTTTTTAAGAGGGAACACCATGTAAAATAAAATCATTTTTGGGTGATGACTATTCTAGGTTATTTCTCTTTTCCTTGATTGTTTTTAGGGTTTTTAGGTTCTATTGGTCTTTTTTAAGTTACTTTTTACTTTTATTTATGCTTGGTTTTTTTTAATTCTATATAATATTGGCGTGGATATGTAGTTTTTGTTACTGTTTTTGGGTTTTTATTTATGGTTTCGTGTTTTGTTTCATCTATAAAGATTGGTTTTCTAGAGGATATTTATTATAACAATGGTGTTGTAAATCGTGCTTCCATAATGGTAGGATCTATTACTAAATATTTGACCTTTCATGGTCGTGAGAGTGGTAGAACAATAATAAAATCCATTATGAAATCATTGGAGGAAATAATAACCCTTGAATGGTGGTCACTATTATAGTGAAAAAATAATGCGATTTTTTCCTCCTTTAACACATATTCCTCACCTCCCGTTTGAAAACCACCACTATCACCCCCACCATCCTCCCCTAGTTACCCCTGATAGGAGATGACCACCATCACTCACCCATGAAAAACCCTTAGTAGATTTTTGGTCACCCACCTGACGTTCCCTCACTACACCTCACTTACACTTTAACCATTTAGTTATTGCACATCGCCCATGAACAGGGATGGAATCTTCTCAGATCACATGTGTAACCCATGTCACACAATAACCATTGAATTTCTTTTATTTTAGTATTTTGTTTTTCATTTTTCTTTTTAATGGGTTCTGTATCCAGTTCCCAGTTTTTATTTTGGAGTTTAACACGTTTGGATAGATTTTTAGGTTGTGCAAGATTTCTAATCATAGATTGAGAGTAAACTATGCGACCTGTTGAGTCTGGGGGTGGTTCCAGTTTAGTTTTTTCTTGCATGGTTTGACTTTCACTATTTTAACATGACTTGGGATAAATAGTGAGAGGTCAAAAGAAATCCTTGTGGCCTGAGGTTTTGTATATGGGAAATGGTGAATAGCCTACACAATATTAGGGAAGCAGTACAGTGAGGCTCTAGATTTTGGTAGTAGAATTTCCAAAAAAAAAGTGTACTATTTGGGAAATAGTGGGAATTACCCATGATAGTTCCCCATATCTCTAGTAGGGTGATCATATTTGCTACAAAATTTGATAAAATATGCATCCATCCTAGGTGAATTTCTTAGTTCATTAAAATTATGAAATTCCTCATTTCCTCCTCACCTATTTTAACCCTGTTGTAGTTTTCTACTCTCTTGTTGGACCTATAAAAACAAATTGGTTTCATAAAACCCTCCCCCCATTCTCCCATTCTTTAATTGAATCTCCATGAAGGATCTTAGGTTTGTTTCTTTGTGATTTTCATCAATTCTCTCCAATTATATTCTTACCATCTTGGTTCTTGGTCATCTAATGATTTTCCCATCTCTTACTTAAACCCAAGATAGTAAGGTTGATGATTGGCTTGTGTTTCATTGAATTTAGGTTATAAGAATCATTCTTGAGGATTAGTTGTTCCTCATTTGAGGGTTTCGTTGGGTGTGTATATTGTTGAGAAAGGTTCTTTCGTACATTTCTTATTTAGAAGCTTCCTTTGATGCTTGATATTTCCATTAATGCTTTCCAAATGATATAATATTTCATGTGATGTGTTATAATAATTTTTTGGATATTTTCAATATGAAAAATGGGTTAAAAATTGTTTTCAATGGGGTAATTTAATTATGAATTAATGTAAATGCACACAAGGTGTTTGAAAAAATGTCAACTGAAATTTTAAATTTAAATTTGGTGATTTCAGTGAGGTTTTACATTTTTATGTCTTGTTAATGTGGTTGGGTTTCGAATTGGATGTTGTATGTGGAAAATTGAATCTTTTATTGAGTGATGCTTATGTGTGTCGTATTGTAATGGTTTTAAAGTGGTAGGTGATTCTTTTAAAGGTTTTTTGGGTGATATCATTGAAGCATAATGTGTTTCATTGGATGTTGGTACATCATTATCTGCATAGGGTGCACATATGGATGGAAACACAAAAGAAAATAGACCCTGATAATGATGTTTTCCGTGAACAATTTTTTTTCAATTAATCTCCTCTCTTCCCTCTTTCATATTCCTAAAACAGTTCCTTGGTTTCTAAATAATGAAATTCATGAATCTAATTATTGTGAATGTGGTTGCAAATTTGTTCTCTATGGGTTGGACCATTTGGAACCTTGATTCATGTTTTTGTAACTAAATGTTGTAAATTCCATTTATCCCATTGAGTTTTGTTTTAGAATCCCATGGGTATACATGACCATTGGGAACATTATGAGTTGTGGTGTATTTTATCTTGGTTTTGGGTATTGATTTGGAGATTTATTTGTGAGTGTGTTTGTATTTTAAATATTAAATCTTTGTTGGAATCATAGAATTTTTAAGAAAAATTAATGAATGATAATATTGTGTGAAGGCCATGTTAGTATTTAAAAAAATTAGGAAATTTGTTTTGAGACTCATATGATATGATTTCCCAATTCAAACTTGTGAATGGATAGTCGTGAGACATGGACTTCTATAGTGTATCCTAGAAGGAGAGGGTAATCCCATAGGTGTTGTAGGTTTTTTATCTAGTAAAGTATGTTTATTGGGAAGAGGAGGGAAACACTTCTTCAGTTGGAATGAGTTTGGATTAGGAGACATCTTTGATGATTTAGGTTATATGAAAAGAATTGGGTATACTAAAGAGTTGATATAATTATTTTCAGATCAATGGAATCATAAGTCATTGTTTCTCTTAGGTGAATACATTTTCTTGAATGAGTCGCCTATGTTGTATCACCATCAGCATAGAAAATAGGAAAAATTAGCTCTGAGATATGTTAGACCATTTGAGGTCACTGAGTGGATTTAGATGGTTACTTATCTATTAGATTTATTGGATAACTAATTGTAATTCATGATATATTCTACATATCAGAGATCAGGAAGAAACATCATGATCTCTCCCATATTATCATAATGGAAGATATTGAGTTAGATACATATGATTCTATCTTGGAAAAACTAGAAGATATAATTAACTCAAAAGTGATTGTCTTGTATGTGAAGATTCTTATATTGGTCAGTGTGATATGGTGGCATAGATTAAATTCCCATGATTCACGGTATATTGATTCAATGATGAAGGGGAAATGGCCCATCCACATTACCAAAAATAATTATTATCTATGAAGTCATGGGTATGAATATTCTTAAGGTGGGTAGTATGTAACATACTATAACCCTCTTTCAAGTAGTTCTATTCTCGTAACCTATTTTACACATTTATTTGGTGTATATTTCTACACCGGATGGTGAAGAACATCTTCTGATCAAAATGTCTTATGTTACAGGGTTGCACTTTTTATTCAATTAACTGAGTCTAGATTTAAAATTTTTATATATTTTTGGTTGTCTACCTATGTTAGATGAACACACGATGTAGTTTTGCTTTCCATGCAATTATTTTGAATTTTTTCTTTCTCCAGAAGAAATTCATATCATTTAATGGGAGTCCATGACGTGTAATTTCTATAGAGAAGATTCCAAGAGCCTGGGGTGCAGTGGGAATGGAGTATGTGTCATGTACAGATTACAATAAATATTATATTAAAAGATCAGTTTTAAATAAAAATGTGATATTGTTTTAGTGTATTTGATCCGTAGGTATTACATGATGTGTGAAGGAGTTACATAACATGTACATGTCACATAATATATTTTCCAGGACTTTATCTGCTAAATCATATTTCATTCTTCCAAATCCATTTTCCCTCTCAACCTAGAGGCACTATTCAGTGATTTGGGGAACCTAGAACTACACTGAATTAATTATTTTATTTTATAATTAATGTTGTGTCTTGTATCACTTTTGATTAGTAATACTTTCGGATTCTTCATTTCCTTTGTTATCGGTTTTCCAATCTAATTGTGTTATCATATATGTTCATCTATGATGGTAATTTTTTATTGAATTATAGATATTTTATGCGATATTCTTTGAGGGTTCAATTTATTTTTTGGTTTTGGTGTGGACAGTATAAATTCTTTAGAAATTTAAGGGTATTTCCGCTTTACTGACCCATATTTTTAATTTAATGAATTCTAAAATGTGTAGATTGATTCTATGACCTCGATTGTTATTATTCTGGTCTACCTATAGGTGGATTGTATTATGGACAAGTACCACCTATGTCTTGGGGTAAGCGGATTCATCTCTAGAATAATCTAGTGAACTGCATTACTCCAATTTATGATAAATGTTTTTATTAAAAGAAATGGAATGATAGACTAATTATATTTTTGTACTTGTAAATGGGTTTAAGAGAATTGATGCTTTCCCCTCATTTTATTCAATGTAAATGTTTTTTCAATGGATTATGAAATGGTTTAGTCATGTGGTTTTCAATGAATAATGTGAGGAAATAGTTTGATGAAATGGTTAAGAAAATATAAAACATGGTAAGCCATGTGTAATTTGATAGAAGGTACAGTAATAACTCTTGTCTTATATTGGGGGCTTTTTTAAGGTGATTTCTTCTACTACATATTCCTATTGTTATAGGGACTATTTATTCCTTTTGGGGATCACTTTCTAGTGTGTTAATCTACTCTCTAGGCGTGGTACATAGGTCTAGAGTCTTGATGTGAACACTATTTTCGTTGATTAGGTTTGAGTTTACCATCTATCACGATCTAGTGTTATCCTGGAATATTGTTACTTTTTCTTCTCAACTGATTTTGGATACATTTGGTTTGTAATATTTTACTTATACTTCCATTGTTTTGATATGAAATGTAATAAATGATTTTATTTAATTTGATATATATTTCATGATATATATAATTAAAATTCATTGAATCTAATTTACATTATTTATTTATAAATGTGGAAAAATGAGAAATTAAATATTTTTTCCTTGATTTGAGATAAAAATTGGTAAACTATGTATCATGCATTGTTTTATTTGAAGTTTAGACTATTTTAATTATTGTTTTGAGACTTCATGTTGAACACCTGGTCACGACCCTACTAATACTATAAGCTCACACACTACATACCCCTTATGCGATGCAAAACCCATGTTTTGTCTTCCGAGTTGTGAGGGTATGGTTTCAGATGGACCTGGTGATATTTTTTCTTAATAATGTTTTTCGTATCAAGATAGCGAGACTGTGCATGTTTCTCTATTATCATATGGTTATGAATGGAGTAACTATTTTAGTTTTTTCATCCTCTACTATTGGACTTGACTCTTGGATATTATTTTTCTACCTTTTCTGTTTTATCACATTCATTTTTCTGTTTCAAAAATATAACATTTATATTCATGTATTATTTCATATTTTATTTCTTTATATGTGTACATATGTCATTTTTACTACTTTGGGTTGGGAAAATCATTCCCTCTCTTTGATGTTGGTTCCCAAGCGCTAAACGCAAACCCATGGGAATTCAAAATAAGCTTCATAGATATGACATTTTGGGACTGGTACGTATTTGAGAGGTTATTTGGGTTAGGTTAATCCCAAAAAACCCTTATATGTTTCATGATTTTTATATCCATAAAACTAATATGAAAATAAAAAAACCTTGACAGCATGACTCCATATTTCCAACAACTAAAAAACCCAATCATTCCACTAAATGATTATCATAACATATGACCTTTGTAATTAATCGTTCAACATAGAGAATTGATATTGATAATTACCAAGGTCCCTAAATCTATGATATTAATTTTTAGTGGATTATTATGTTTAATTTTTTTTAAATGCATCTTGTTATCTAGTCTCTTAATTTTTTTTGGAAATTAGCTTCCTTTTCACGACCTTTATCACACAAAAATCAACTTTCATGCTTTATAAGTAATTTTAGAATGATCATATTCCCACATGATTTAAATGTATTTAAATGACTCATCTTTACATTATCACCATTAAATTTTAAACATCTATTAGGTGTCATCCCACACTTCATTTATCAATTGGTAAATTCAACTATGTTTCCATTCTTAATCAGAATTAGAGATATCTATTTTGGAATTATAACTATATATCAAACTTTAGTTCCCATAAGGTTCATAATATCATTAGTAATGTCATTATACTTTCCATCACAATGGTTTTTTAAATTCTTTCTCCAAATTCCCATCATTACATAAAAATAATAAAATAAAAAATAGGATAAAGCATTATAAAAATGTAGAACCTTATAAAATTATAACAAATAAAATATAAATTATAATTATGTCATGAAATACGAGTATACTGGTTTCATCCTTGGTTTTCAATTATAATGGTTCCTATATTTTATTCTTACATAATTTTTTATGTATTCCCTTCATAATGTTTTCCGATGATTCCTTTAATTTTAATAAAATACCCCCCAGAAGTGTAAAACCATGCCTATAACAACGACCATTATCATTCCCCAGGTGATGATATAGTCTATCTTTATACTCCCTTTTAGTGTTATTACAACTATGTAAAATTGTTCCAGAAAAACAAACACTTGTAGTATCCAAATTGGGGAGTAATTTATTTGAACCCACCATTTATTTAATTCAAAAAATTATATTATATTTATTTGTTTGTACAAATTATTATTCCTACACTTATCCATTTAATTATCCCTAGGTTTCTCAATAATGATTTATCACCCTATATTTCAAAGTACAACTAAACCCTTTCTCTAAATCTTCCTATAGTGACCCAATTATTTTACACATATTATTACATATCTTCAAATTAAACATCCATTAATTATAACCCTATGACCATGAGGCCTTGTTTATATAGAATAATTGTTTCATAATATATCAATGTCAGACCAAAATAAATATTTCTATATTATTCTTTATAATGTGATCTTAAATCCATTTTATCACTTAAATAGAAATTTAAATCCTATGATATATATATAAAAAATAGATGATCTCATCAGCCTAGTAAGGGAATAAAAATGATAAGGATTCATAATATGTTATTCAAAGGTATAAATTGATATCATAAAAGAGATCAATCTAGATTAATCACAAGGAATCATAACATAAATAATATTTTATCATAACATCAATGAATCATAAGAAATTTGGAATAAATATATAATCACATAAACAAGGGACAAGGATAAGTTCATAGACAATATCATATTGTTTATAGAGTCCCTTACTGGACTAGGATTACCCCATAATCCCATACATGATGACACATGAGACTAAATCTTCACCCAATAAAGTAGATCTCTATTTGGGTACGCCCATCATAACTTGTCCATAACTATGTATTCCACAAAACTCTCAATCATAAGTCAGAAACCTAATTATTTCCTATGGTAAGATTAAAGATTAAATAATATTTTCAAATATCCTACTAAATATAAATTTCACAATGAATGCATTTGAGATATGAACATAAGGAATATATTACCCCATAAATTTTAGGAAGAACTATCAAGGTATATATGTGCGGGATTTATAAACATTTTTTAAACCAATCCATGAAATGAAATGTTTTTGTTGTAGATGAAAATGTTTTGAACATATTTAAAGGTATATTTCTTGAGAAAAATAACATTTTTTCATTGAAATAAACTTTTAAATGATTGTCATAAAATCATAATATTATGGAAGAAAATTTATTTTAAAATAACCATAAGAACATATAATGGGATATTACAACAATTTATTAGTCATGTTGTTTGGTAATTCCATTAATTTCATATAAGTAAAAATGAATTATATTCACACTATTGTAACAAGGTTAAAGATACCCTCATTTTATAAACCGAAAGATGCTTACATTAAATATATTTTTTGAAAATTAGATCATGGGTAATAATTTCTTTAGGAAATAATTACCAAAATATTTAAAACATTCTTTAATATATTTTTATAATGCATGGATAAAGAATAAAAATAATTTTCGACTGATGATATAATTGAAATTTGATTTTCTTAAAACATTTTCTGAATAATATTATGTACCAATGTCAAGAAAATGTTAAAAATACTTGATGGTTTCATGAATAAATAGATTTTAAGAAATATATATTTTTTAGAAAATGATAAAATAATTTCCCACAACTTAAATTAAAGCATAAATAATTTCGATAAAATGACATTGAAACATAAACCCTTACTGTATTTGTACCCTTTGAATAATAAATAACATCAATAAAGTAAAGGAATTATAAATTAACTTATAATGAATTAGGAATTAATTATGATATATTACGTAATTTTGTAGTGTATATACCATTTAAATTTTGTTATGTGCATGAAATAACATGTGTCTCAAGGAAGGATGTTTTGTAACAAAACCCTTACCTATACTCCATAATTTGTTACAAATATTTTTTTACCTCAAATATCATAAACATATATAATTTATTTATTTTAATATGAACCTATTATATATTTAATACCTTTCAAAAAAATTATTTTCATCTTTTTTTAATGTCATATTTTTTTATTTGTTCTATTAAGGCAGTGTCGGGTGTTTTGAGGATGCTCAGTTCCCAATTTCAATATTCCATTGGTGTGTTGAACAAGGTCAAATAGGTCATATTTTCATCATATTCAAAGTAATAATCTTGAAACAATTATATTTCTTCGATAAATTAAAATATTCAACACATCATTGAAATATGGTTATAATAATGAAATATGTTACAATCCTGGTGATTTTAGGTCGTAAGTGCATCTGAGTAATGTATCAATTTATCTAAGATAATGTAGGATAGAAGGTATGTGTTATTTTAGGATTAAATATATATTTTTCTATCATAATTATCACATAATTTCTTAAAAAAATTTAACAATTTATCCATGATATGTGGTAAAAGGCAAATCTCATCACTATGTGAAATGGTTGTCTACCATAAAAATGAACAACATCATCAGTTATTAATGGATTTTAAGGTAATAAGGTATATTAAATCATAATTTTCATGTGTAATTATCAAATAATTAATAAAATATATATGTTTTATGTCAATAATCATTAAAATCTATGATAGGCGATGGTGGAAAACAAATTAAATCGGTTCATGAGGTCGTGGTCCTTTATATACACAAATATTGGTTTTCTTTTTTATATGATTGAAGATTAGAAGAATTAAAGATAATAAATTAACATAATAACATTATAGAATATTGTATATATTGGTACTATTATATTATAATAATTGAGTAATATATCACAATGTAGCAAGAAGAAATAATACAATGAGTTTTTTTTTAAAACGATACCTCTTCTTTCTACCACCTCATTAGGATTACACATAAGGCATTATAGGATTGAAATTATGTTAAAAGGAATGATTCTATGAAGTGGGGGTGGGGAAGATATATTATTAGGGACTATATTATCCAAGAGGATTTATAAATGTATAAGGTAGAAGAGAGGTGGTGCCCTTTTATAAGTGAGTAGTGTGAGGTGTTTGTAGATACCATGAAATATTCAATAATGCGAAGTCAATATCAAGAAAAGTCCATCCAAATTTTATTATTAAAGGATTTTTGTAATTATAATTTAAATTAAAACCTTAAAAAATCAAAAATAAATATGTTTTTAACCTTTTACTCAATTTACCTCTTCAGTTTAATCCACAACTAAACTATTTTTAACAGTAATAGTATAAACATATTTGTAGTGTTTTTAATATTCTTTTTGACCAATAATTATGTTCATCATATTAAATAATATATATTATAATTATATTAAATTTGGAATTATATTTTTCATATTATATTCAATGAAGTTTCCATAATAAATTTGAAAATAAACCCACAAATATATGTCAAATTTTTTTTTGATGATATATATTCTCCAACCATAAGATTATCTTACATTAACCACATGGCTAGAAACAAATATTATTTGAATTAAAATTAATATCAATATATAATATATATAAATATATATATCCTTTAATTATTTTTTCACTAGGTGTTATTTGAACTAATTAAAATTAATACACACAGTGCATTTAAAAATAGTTTTCTAACAACAATGACTTAAGCATAAAAATAATCTTATACCAAAAACCATGAAAACTAATCAAGAAAATGAAATTAATTAAGTTATTATAAATCTAAATTTAAATATATTATTTTATGATCAAATATAAAATATAATTTAAATTTTAAATTATTTTGTTAAATTAAAAGAACATGTACTATTTGAAAAATTGACAATTTTCACTATTCAATAAAAATCAATCATTTGTGAAAAACAAAAAATTTCACCCTAAGTTAATTATGATAAGCTATTTAATGAAATTATGGTCATTTTATATTTTATTTTTCTAAAATATCCATAAATAAACAATAATAGTTTCTCAATAAAATTAATATAATTCATTTCTAGAGGAAGCATATTTTTTTGAAGAAAATCATTTCTTTATATGAAATTTAAGGATCATTTCCTCCGAATTTATCAATATATATATATATATATATTAATTTATTTAAAAATATATACACCCACTAATTAATGGATATTTTATAATATCCGTGTTTAAATTATAGTATTTCAATCATTTACTATAGTTCATTAAAACTCAATATTTCATGTGGTATTTTCTGTCAAACATAGTGTTATTATTCAAATAATTGAATGTTATAGCCCAATGTAGAATAAAATATATTATATAATATTTATAGAACATAAATATTAATATATTCATATTCATATTTTTTATGAATGGTTATATATATAAACATGAACACATCAATTACCAAATGTAATCTGAAATTTCATTATATATATACACATACATATGAGAAAATATTTAAATAACTGATACATATATTTATTATTATGTAGGAGTCCTATATTTATATATTTATATATAAATAATATATATATTTCTACATCAATATTATTTTTATAAATACTATTTATAAACATACATACATACTAACATAAATATGAACATATATATATAATATCTTTATATAATATATAATATATATATATATATATATATGTATAATATAGATATATATAATATATATATATATATTTATATGTTTTATTATTTCATCAGGTTGATTGGTGGTCACACCTAATTCTAGGTAATGATTTCCAAGTATATAATAAACATATTAATATGATTTATATAAATAATTTTTTTGAATATATATATAGTATGATTAGTTCTATAGGTTTAGTGGTATAGGGGATTCTCCCTTAGTTGAGAATTCCAGATTCAGTTTTGGAAAATATACAAAGATGAGTCTATTTACTTATTCTAGTTGAGAATTTCACCATTCTATATAAAACTTGTAAAAATGGTACCCTTATCAACATTCAAAAAATTGTGTCTTTATCAATGGGAAATTATCAAGCACTACCATAAACACCCTTTATCATTGTTTTATTGTAGTTTCACTGATAAAATATATCATAGATATTTTTGAATCCCAGTCATTAAATTTTATCTATCTAATATTCATCCTTCATTTTGAGTTGAACTACTACCCCATTGAGAGCAAATGTATTATTTTATCCTTGAACTAGATTTAAATCAAACTATATATCGACCAAATCTAAATATTATATTGATTTAAAAGTAAATATACTACTTTATATTTTTATTATTTTAGAATCTAGATTTTATTTTTATTTGTTTATGTTTTCGTGTTTATGTGTGTGGGTGTACATGATAATATTTGAATATATATTTATAATTTGTAATAAATTTATATATATTGTTCAAAAAACATATAAAAATATTTCATGATAAGGTGTATATATATTTTATTTATATATAGGTTTATCAAATTTCTGTGTGTGTATATATATATAAAAATGAAGGCCTTCAGGACATTGGAGGTAACGTCCACTTCTTGTATGAATAACTTTCTAAATGAACCATAATAATATAATTAATATTTTCACTATTATGGTTCATATGTGTGAAGATTTTTATTTCTAATATTCCGAAGGATTTATTTATACATATTATATGAATATATGATTGACTAAGTGGTCCATTTTTGTGGCCATTTTGAAAATTAAAAAAAGCATAGTTAATTATCAACAATGGTGGACCAACAATGATGTTATATTTTATAAGAACAATACATAATCCAAATTATTATGAAAATTTATTTATATATTAAAAAATAACCTCAATTAAAATGAAAGATATATTTTTATCCTATATCAATATTCATGATACCCCACCCACACATGGATTTTAGGATCATAAAATTTTAGGAAATTTCAATACACATAATCACTTTTGTAACAATTATCAATATAGACATCAAAATAAGTTATAATATTTTGATAAAAAATCGTGAACTCATTTGGTAATTAATATACTTTTATTTGTCCAATATTTACAAAATTTTTTGAATGAATGTTAAAATATAGTTTAAAAAAGATATATGTTGTCGTGACATCTAAACTTCTCTTACTAATTTTGTATCAAAATTGTCCGAAAATGATAATGGTTTTTATATTTTTGTTGTTCATTTACAAAAATAAATATGACCAATTTTTTATAAAAATTTATTATTATAATGTTACTTTAAGTGTAAAATTAATTTTCAATGTTAGAGAAAAATTTTAGCGGGAAACCAACCCAACCACATGGGAAAAAAATATACATCCATCATCATTCATGAACAGTTAGGCATGTCAAAAATCCAAGGGATGCAAATGGAAAGATGAAAAATTATTAATAACATAGTAGATCATATTTTAATTATTGAGAAAACTCTTCCACATTTCGTTTCATAATAAATCCATCAACCTCATGTTTTTGGATTTTTCAAAAATCCGCTTTTGAGTGGTTAGTAAGAAAACTGTTTAGAAAACATAGGCATGAACTCGAATTCAAGACCCAGCTCAACTGTTACCCCAAAAATTGAAAATATTGATGTGGTCCATCCAAGATTTAATCCTAGCCTGTAACATGACACCACATCCTACAATGTCAGTATTGGTGGTTCATATTTTCTTATACATTATAACACATAAAAAAGTTGATTTAAATATAATAATAAGATCAATATCATTATAAAAAACAACATAAACTATTAGGAGAACTATAATATATGATAAAATTGTTATTATTTAAATGTGACAGCTGTAACATATCCATTAAATTGGTGATATGAATAAAAATGACCACATAATGAAAAAATTTATAAATATTTTCTATTGTCAGAATCTATTAATTAATGAATAAAAAATATTCAATTTAAAAATTTCAATAAAATAGTTAATAAATAATAATATATTTAGTTTTTAAAATAAAATATTGTTACACTTATTATATCAATTTCCTAAAAAATAATTTATAAACCAAAAATTGAAAATATGACAATATAAAATTTAATTCCTTTTAAAAAAGTATATTTTAGATTATATTAAATAAAAAAATATGTTAACATACATTAAAACCAAATTTAATATATAATTGGACTTTTAAATTACTTGATTTATAGAGGAGAAATGATGGTTTTACAAAAAATGATATTTTTTAATAGTCACATGAACACAAATCTTCCTATAAAAATAAAAATATTATCCATTTGATAATATTGAAATTCTGAACAAAAATATGATGTATATTTCATAGAATAAATATTATAAAAAAGGTAGAAATTAAATACAATTTTGATGAACCAAAGATAATAAATACAATCTCTTATTATGAGATATCATATCCTATCCAATGACTATCATATTCCCCCTCTTATAGTTTTCTCCCTCTTACATATCACTAGAATTACAAAAAAATTATCTCAATGTATTCCCATTAATTACATAAAATATCTTACTATCTCTACATTCTCATCATCCCAATATAGTGCACCTTCCATTGTTAATATACCTAAAAATAAAATCAATATATGCACTACGGTGCTCATTTAGGGGGTGATTAATAATCATATATAGAATCTCCTAACATGTCATTATTATATGATCTAAAGAAATGTGATGTTTTATGAAATAATAGAAACTGAAATATAATAACTACACTACTACATAGGGTAATCATGTTTTAACCCTTCCAATATAGACCTCATCCATCCCTAGTTCGGATTCATGTCATAAAAAAGTGTCATATCAAGCCACCAAAACATTCAACAACATAACAATTACCCTATCACTCAATGTATTATTCCATATTATGTATGACTTCCTATGACATATCAAGAACTAGAATACACACATATCATTTAAGGTAAGTCACATGTTAAAAACCATTCCAATATCCGAATCCCCTGACCACAAAATCATACTCAATTATTATCCTAGAACATCATCTTCGGAACCGACCTTATCAATCGTGGTTAGACACAAATCATTATAATAGAGCTCAACCTTCCCACTCCTAGGTGGACCCAAAATCCATGATTATATACCATTATGTAAGAACCCTGCATACTCACAATCATGACATGGTCACTGAAGGTTGTATCAACAAGTCACATAGAAACCCATGAGAACATATTTTTAAATATAGTAACAATAAAATATTATCCCAACAATATATTCGAAGAATAAAAGAACACCCTGTAGAAACCCTCAACTCCTCCCATTCCAACCACTCAATATTTCTCACATAATAACATTAATATACCTAAAAAACACTCTATCTGAATTCATTCATCATGTTGATATAAAAAATACACTACCAGGTCACCATATCCTTAACTGAGATCAAATACCATAGGTATGAAAAAATTTCATGTCAAGATAGATCTTCCCTTAATCATGGAATGGGATTTATTTCAAAAAATTTCATGATATTTAATCAATATGCCTCCTCAAAGAGATTATAATAATTAATATAGATCCACATGATCAATTTTATTAAAAAAGAAGAACATAAAAGAGCTTACTCATGAACTAACACTAAAGCATAGCCATATGATGGAATATGATTTTTTTTAAATAGTAAATAATTCATACGAAATTATTAATGGAGAAAACATTTCTTTTTAATGCACTCAAATTCATTCCCAATATATTGAAACCACAAAATCGACTCTAAACCCTCTTAAATGGGGATTAGATATGGAAAAAACATAATGTTGAATGGAGGTGAAATATAAGGCACATATGGGAAAATTGAAACCTTGATTTAACCTTTACAATTATTAACATGTAGAATGGGCAAGAAGGGATAATGAAAGATCATATTAATCCAGGGAAAATCTAAAAGATAATCAATTATAAAATATTTTTAATGAATATGAACAGAAGGGGTTAATGATTTCTAAGAGGGAATTACTAATTCTTCCCCCTTCTAAAATAATTACATAGAAGTTTATTTCTGATATAACAATGAAATTGATATTGTGATACTTCCATGTGTGGGTCACATTGTTGCATGCCCCCTCTAGATCATAATGTAACCAGCCATTGGTATAGGTATTGTTACCAAATAGGTTATTTCCACAACATTAAAATTATCACCACATTGTTAAAACTCACCCTATCGAGGCCCAAATGTACAACCCTCATTGTCATTTCATTAGCCTCCCCAGCTCCATGACATAACACTTCCTCATGATTTACAATGTTGTGTCCTCTGAATTCAACTTTCTCCTCAATCTATCCACTATAAACTCATGTCCCTTTTCGATGATTCTATTCAAAATCATGACACACGTGAGAATATGACATCATTCATCATGATGTAGAGAACTACTTGCTATAGAATTTCAACTCTAATAAGTAAACATTTCGTAAATAATGATATTGAGGAATATACAACATGATAAATAGCTTGAAATCATCAATATGTATTATATAATAAAATATTTAAAAAACCCCCCACTTAAAATTGAATGTGTATTGGTAAATCCTCTTATAGTAGATTATCATCCCTAAGAAACATCCAAGGGGTCCCAAAAAAATTGATCTTTCCACTTCACCATTATATCTAACTCATGAACCCATGCTTTTTCCTTGTTATAACCATGATTTTAAAATATTAATAAAAAATTCATTTTCATTTCTTATAACAACATATCGTTATATTCTAATATATACACTAGGTGATCCTCAAACAATTCGTATTCCTAAATCTTCAAATCTTAATTGGTGATCACATGGGAATGGATTGTGTCATACATCATGAGGAACAATTTATGAAACATGATATATATACATAAATTTTATCAATTAATATACAAACATTAATCCACTTCTAAATTACTTCCTATAATATCTATTGCGCCAAGAATAAATACTACTTGTTTTCCTTACATCATCAGATATTGATGCATCTAGTAAAGTGATACAAGTAAGAATATTCATTATTCCTTAGAAAACTACAAGGGCCATCATCTATATTCATTATATGATAGTTACCTATACTAAGTGATAAATAACCACTTCTAAATAAATTGGATGCACTTAGTGGTATGTTATACAATTTTTGTCCCAATAACCATAAACTCATAAACCTATTGCTTAAGAATCATTGAGTGGAATGACCTAAAACAAATAGACCTGAAAGAAGCCATCAATATGGAATAGTAATGATAATGATATTCATGAACATTAGGAATACATTATGTTTATCCAATGGTCAAACAAAATCATGTGTTAATTAAAAAATAATATCCTCAAATTATTAGATTATCATCTATTAGTACTCATTATTTATGGGTTTTCAATTTTACACATCTTCAGTTGAGACTCTACGTCCTTCTGTATTCCATCAAAAAATCTTGACAAGAAATACACTACCTAGACTAATATTTTTTTCAAATTTTCCCAATTCAACCTCACTATCTCCCACACATATATCATACATAGATCATCAAATTTAATAAATATCCCAAATATGATATAAGTGTTCACATTCTATAATCTACTTAATAATAACCCAATCAAAATAAAGGCCTCTTCGGGTTATATGTGAGGAGAAAAGTTTTTTTTGAAGTTATTTGTGGATTCTGAAAGAATTTATTAATATTTTTTTGCCATTAAAAAAATATATATTCAATTTTATTTGTTACTATGATCAGATAAATGGGGAATCAGATTCATGAAATCTAAAAATCAAATGATATTACAATTTCATGATTTTGGTTTTTTATTCTGAATATGTTTTGATGAAGATGATAGGTTTAGGACCAACATTGTTTCCATAGTCGATCTCGGGATTAGTATGATGACATGTATCATAGTCTATATACCTAGATAAAAAATATTATGATTCTTTTTTATTTTTAATTTCTAAAATAACATAATTTTTCTACAAAACCTTTTATCCAAAATTTGTGAAAGAAAGGGGTAGAAGATGTGTTTGGTACAATATATCAAAAGATGGTATGCCAATTATAATGTTTTCAACATCATGATAAAGTCATGATATAATTATAATCATGGAGAGAAAGATAGGTTAAGAATTCAAATTCATTTAGTTTTGGATCATCATTATAAAAATCACCTAACATAGAGTTTGTTTATAGGATGAGTGGTTTTGAGGTTGCTGATGCACTAATCATGAAATCGATCAGATTGAACAATTCATCGGACTATATGATCCACCAAAAGAAATAATACACAAGTTTAATCATAAGTAGAAGATTTTTAGGATAAAATTTTTACATATTTACATAAGTCCATCAGACATGGTTTTCCACAAATCCATAAGAGAAATTCTGACATTGATCTATTATACATCATTTTCATTATGAAAGAGAATTAGATGGTGTTTTCTATCAGATGAAGAACAGTTATAGAAGATATAATTTTGGGGTTTGATGACAGAGATATGATTATGAGTAACCATATCATGTTCAATAATGTTTTCAACCATTTTTATCAAATTGAAATTTCCTTCAATTTTTTTCAAAAGAAAAAGCGCTCATATCTACTTGGAAGTGTTTCATGGGTGAAAGAAAATATGTTTTTTATTGTTTAAATAGGGTAAATAGTGATCTGATTATGTATGACACTAATTAATCAAAAGTAATCATATACTAATCCATCATATTCATGCTGACTCCAACCCATAATCTGCATCCTAACAATGAAGGTTTATTAGATGTGGGTATATTGGTATAAGGATTTTTTAATCAATTTAATGAAAGGGGAACTGTTTTGAATAGTTTTTTTAATGTGATGTAAAGGGGTAGAAAATCATTAGATGTTGTGAAGATGTGTATTAAAAAAGAAAAATAGCTAAATTGTAATATATAGTTATTTAATTGATAAATTTTATTATAATAATAATTCTTCTATTCTTGTGAGGTTTTCAATTGGTTCAAGAAAATTGGAGTAATCTCAAGTTTCTTTTTAATGTGGATTAATATACAAATGACTTTGTATCAGACTAATGAATTGTTAAAAAACTTATTCAAGATGAAATTTTATGAATATTTAATACTTATTTAGAAGATTCATGAGTGTTTTAGAAGCACTAAAATTTCCAATGATGGTTTTTGAAATCAATGTGAAATTTGAGTTTTGGGAAATTTTTGTTAGTGGGAAAACATTTGAAAATTCCCTCAAATAACAATTTTGGCACTTCTACACATATAACTAATTAAATTGAAAATTTTGACGGTAGATTTTTTTCACATTAGAATAGAGAAAGTGATTGTGGTGGAGTATTAAAGAGAATAAATTTCTAGATAGAGTATTGTATCTACACAAATTAATTTTCTTCCTATTGGACTGTGTGGTATCAGATTATTTTAAAACCATTCCATGGATTAACTACACTTATTTAGTAGTAGCCATTATAAATACTTCAATTCTTGTAGGTCTTGGATTTTTTTTCTTTTTATCAGAGCGACAGTTCTTTAACTGGATGCATGTGTTGTTAAAAAACATAAAATAAATGAAAACTATTTTATTGATTCAACCCAAAAACCTTTCAGTGATAGATCTATCATAGTTTGTGATTCTCAATTATTATTATAGTGAAGGTTTCTTTCTTTAATATTTACTGATGTTTGTGAAGATAAGTTGTTATAGAGAGTCTAAATTATTTGATGAGTAAGTTGATTCATATCTTTAATTGAAGGAACTATCATATATAGAAATTGAGAATATTTCCTAATATTTTGTCTCTTGTGTAAGATTTTTTAAAAGCATTTAGAGAAGGATTTCATCTTATAAATGAAAAATAAATACATAAATATATAGATAATAATAATCATAATAATGATAGAAGAGGTAATAATGATTTATTCTCATCAATTTCTAAAAGTGTATTTCTAAGTCTGAATGGAGTCTCTAATTCAAAAGGTATGTGGTAGAACTTGAAAATAATTTATGAGGGTTTACCAAGGTGTAGAATTCCATGGAAAAAAATTTGGAGGTGGAAGTATAAAGGTTATATAATGTAATAGTTTGAATTTATAGGTGCCTTTTTTACATGGGTGAATGCTATTTTTAGAGCTCTATGATTTCTTGGGGAGAAATTGGAAGACTTAACTATTAATGAAAAGATCTTTTGAATTCATCCAGATAAGTTTGATTCCATAGTTTCAACATTGTAAAATAGATATCCTAAAACTCTTTCCTTATAGATGAACATTATAGTACTATTATTACATATTAAATTATAATGAAGTATTTTTTGAATGGAAAAACAAAATATCATCACAAAATGTCCTTAAAAGACCCTTATAAGCGAAATAATAAGAATACTGTTGATATATAAGAAGTTGCTTTTTTGAATCTAAATATGATTCCTAAAACGTGGTGTCAAACAATATTAATTAATTATTTTCCATGTTTCCTATGAACATTAAATATTATAGATGAAATTATAAAGGTAAATATCACTAAAAATGTTTTAAATGTGGATACAATGGGTAATTTTCTTCCAAATTCCTTCAAAAAATAAATTAAGAAGATAGTGATGAAGATGGATAATGTCCATAAAGATCAGAGAAAAAATATAGTGATAATTCTTAATATTTTTGAGAGGGTAATGGTAAAAAGTTCTCCAAATATAAAAGGATAATAATTTAGTCTAATGATTATGAATATGATGAAATTGATGTCGCAGATTAAAATTATAGAAATTGTCTTAGAAAATAATTTCATTACATTAGTTATTGTTGAAGATTCAACATGTATTATATCTAAGGAATAAGTGACTAAGATTAAGTTTTATCTAAAGATGGAACTGATTTATCTTTTGAAATATTTTTCAGATTTAAAAAGAAATCAAGAAGTTAAAGATATGAATTCCTACAGAAAAAAAATCAGGAATTTATTCTTGAAGTTAAATTAATATTTTTTGAAGAATTTTATTATATGATGAAGTCTCCTGAGAAGTAATAGAGTCATAATGAACATCTTGAAGTAAGGTTGATAGTAATGGAAGTATATTTGTAACATGTTAAACAAAATATTTATAAAAATTTCCATGGAGTTACATGTTTTAAGAATTATTTTCTGATGTTGGTAAATGTTCTAAAATGGTTCATCCTATGATGGATCAAAATTTACCTTCAATGGTTGGAATATATACTGTATATAATCTTAAGAAGAAGGATTATAAAATCATTTATGTTCCTATAAAAAAAGTGTTATGTTCAAACCTTTCTAAAAATTCTGAGTCATAAATAATTTTTTTTTACTTATTTTGATTCCAATAAGGTTGGAATGAGTTCCAAATTGAAGTATAATATTTTGGTTGCTGACAGATATTTTGGGGATCCAGAATATTCAGACTATATTTATAAGAATTTTGATTAGAAACATGTTCCAATTATGGAATGTGTATAATTTATATAGAATATTATTCTTTATATAGGTGTTGCTGGTATTGTGGTGTATTTGGTCATATTGAAAATATGTGGTCATTAATCAACAATACTATAATTATTCTATGAGATTTAGAAGGAAAATATCAAAGGGAAGTTAGTACTCTCAAAAAAAGAAATCATAGAAAGATGTTTCGAATTTTTAACATAGTTTTTATCATTTGAAAAAAAATTGAAATATGAAAACAACCTAGAAATCATTAAAAATATGTCATTTTTTATCAACAAAACATCATGATTATAAAAAAATTTAGGATTCATATGTCAATAAATTGAATGAAAAAAATATATTATTTCTTTAACCATTCAAAAAACAAAAAAAAATTAGAATGTCCTGAGATTCATGGAAAATTATTTTTATTCTCATATGAGCGGATATTTGATATTTTTGAATTATGTGACTGATCAGAAATAAGGAACAATGTCCATTTGAAATTATGTAAATCTTATAATCAAAGGAGTTGGATATTATATTATTGGGGAAGAAAATTTGAAATCAATGAGTGCACTATATACTGATGGGTTAAAAAACAATCCATTGAGTGTTTCCAAAATCATTGTTGAAGGAAATAATTTTTTCTTCCAGAAGGATGGTATTTTTATTAAGATGGGGAATATAGACAGGTTGTTGAAAAAGAAAATAAAAAAATAAACTTATTTCTGGTAACTAAGGTACAGAATTAGTGATACTTAAGTGCGATGGAAGAAAATTCAGTTGTGAAATAAAAGGTTCAGACATATCTATCAATGAAACATGACCATGTTTTAAAATTAAGAATGTGTTTGGGGTATACTTTATGTCAAGAAAATGATTTTAGGGTGGTACTATTTTTCTAAAAGTAAATATAACAAAATCTATGCATAAAAATGTTGATATTCTATAAACTCGACCCCTAGAAAATTTTCATTATGATATTCATGTAAAAATTAAAAAATAATGAAACATAAAATATAATTAATTGATTTCATTCGTTGATTATTTTTCTTTCATTACTTTTTTTATGTATTTGAAACATAACTCATACCCTCTGAAGATATTTAAATGTTTCAGGAGAATATATTAGAAGGAATGTGGGTATTCTATGAAGATGTTAAGAACAGGTTATGGTGGTGTGTACAGTGATAATAATTTAAAAAGTTATTTTGAAAACAATGGAATTAAGAATGAGTTATGTACTCCATATACACCGAAAAAAAATTGTGTCCCTATTAGGTATAATATAATTTTCATTGAATCGTGGCATACTATGTAAAATGAATCCGGTCTTTCACATTACATTTAGAGGGAAGAAACGTGAAAATCTATTTATATCCTGAACAAGTTATTCTATATTCCATGTCATGATATGAATGAATATGAAATTTTGCAGATAAAACATTATGTATGAATCACATTGGAGTTTTTGGGAGTCCCTCCATTATAACGATCAAATGTGGGAACCTTAGGATGTTTGATCAGATCGGTGAAGATGGAATCTTTCTTGGCTATGTTCAAGATGGAAGACGATATTGATGCTTCATCAAAGATACAGTATGAATTTTTTATTCTATTGATATAAAAGTTTTTGTAGAAACTATGGAATTTTTTCACTATATCATGAAGATGAGGAATATTAAAGAATTTATGTTATAAAAATTGAGAAGAATTCTAACAATTTTGATACCCAATATATGGAAGAATCAGAATCTTCTTCTTATAGTAATGAGTTATAATTTCATATGTATTATCCCATTCTATGAAAGTAGGAAGAAGCTCAAAACATAATTGGTGATCAACATCAAAAGGTTCAAAAAATATAAACATAATAATTTATTTCACTTACTAATCATTATTAAAAAATAGATACGAATTATGTGGATGAATTTTTTTAGAATCTGTAATGGATTCAATCTATGAATAAATAGTTGGATCATATTAATATGAATAATAAACAAGAACATTTAACTAAAACAAATGAAAAAAATATTACAATTAAAAAGTGTGTTTTCGGGAACAACCTAAATCAAAATGTAGATGTCAAAAAAAATAAAGTATGGTGTGATAAGGATACTCAAAAAAATATTGTATTTGTTTTTATAATAATTTTTCATTTATGGAATGGTAAAAAATAGTTATAATCATTCCTAAAATTTTTACACATCAGAGCTATAAAATTATTTTAATAGATGTAAGGTCATCAATTTTAAATAGAGTACATGATGAAGAGGTTTATGTTGAATAACTTTGGGTGTTTTTTATTGGAAATGATGAATGTTATATGTGGAATTTGAATAAATTCTTATATGGAATAATTCATACATAATATAATTATAATAAAAATTTAATACATATATATGAAACATACGTTTTGTGAATTAAATGGTTGATAATAATCTATATTTAGGGTATAAATAACGATGTAGATGCTCAATATACAAGTGGGGGGGTGAATTTTACACTTTATAATTTTCCATAAACAAGGAAAGATATATGTTTATCAAAGTTAAACTAAGAAAATTCCCAACACCTCTAACACCAAGTGAAATATTGGGACAAAGTATGAAGTTAAAAACTTCTAGTTATATACCCTTGCTTAAATCTGGAAAGAGATTCCGAAAAACTGGTTCCATAAATATGGATCCGGAAAATGAATCATAACCAAAGTTTACAATATGAGATTCTACCCAAAAGTGTATAGAATCTAACTAAGTTAGAGTACATGTGTAAGGAAATATAAGAAGGTTATATTTTCCATACAATACAATATGCAGCGGGAAAACATGTAACAAAAACAAGTAACAATATATAAAACTTATAACCGAAAGAGAAGGGTATCCAACAACCTTGGATAAAGGTCCCTTGATTTATACATTCAAGAAATTCTGTCTTACCCACACCATGGTAAGCCCTTGATATGAAGATTGAATTCTCTGTCTTGCTATCCCCGCAAGACCTCAACTTCAAGTTAGTTGGTACCTCTGTCTTCCTAAGCAAGGAACCCCTCGAACATTAAGGATGTAGGCACCTCTATCTTCATATCCCCAGAATCCCTCAAATGTAATCACCAACATTCAGAGTCACACGAAGCAATCTGAATGAGCAGCTCAATACATATAGGGCATGAAAATCTTCTCTCTCTAGAAATCACCTTAACAACGTTTGGTTTCTAGAGTGATCAACTTTAGTGTTGAGCTCTTTCGAGTGATCTCATATTTATAGGCTCGGTTGAAATGGTCGGCTCCCTCCTCCAATGGTCATATTTTACATAAATTTCAGAGGGACCTGTACACGTGTCACTAAACCAATGGTTAGTTAGAAACAGAATAGATGACATCATTTTATAACAAAACATGAGTAACTGAAAGCACGACATCGTTTTATAATGAAATGGGTGTAAGAATAAGAAAAATAGTATTTCAGAATGTAAGAAAATAAAAGTTCAGAGTCTAACCAAAATAGAATTCGGAGTCTATAATAAAGAGATATTCAGATTCTTTTTTATAGGAATTTGGAACCTGAATTCTATAGAAATCTGCAGTCTGGATTCCTATGGAAATCCGGAGTATGGTTTCACTAGAGTTCAGAATCTGAACTTATAGAGTTCAGAGTCGAACTCATAAACATTTAGAGTTGAACTATTAAATGTTCAGAGTCGAACTCATAATAGTTCGGAGTCAAACTATAAAAGTTCATAGTAGAACTCATAAAATTTCGGAGTGAAACTAGTAAAAGTTCAGAGTTGAACTTTGTTAGAGTTTGTATCCAGAATTCGGATTCGAACTATATGAGAGTTCATATCTAGAATTCAAAATGGAACTATATGAGTGTTCGTATCCAGAATTTGAATTCGAACTATATGAGAGTTCGTATCCAGAATTCGGAATGGATATGAATTAGAGTTCGTGTCCAGAATTCGTAGTGGAACTTCATTACTGTTCATATTCAGAATTCCAAGTGGAACTTCATTACAGTTCATATTTGGAATTTAGAGTGGAACTTCATTATAGTTCATATCTGGAATTCAGAGTGGAACATCATTACAGTTCATATCTAGAATTCAGAGTGGGACTTTATTATATTTCATACATAGAATTCGGATCCTAAAACAGAATACTTCATATCTAAGTATTATATGATTCCGAGGTTTTTTTTATGAATTCTATTTTTATATTTAAGGAAAATATTGATATGTATAAGGAAATCTAGGTTAGGGTAAATTTCTTTAAGGAAGGAAATTTTCTTTAGGGAAGTTCAAAATTGATTTTCCTAAGTATAAGGTGTTTGGGATTTTTAAAAAAATATGGAATGGGAAAGTCATAAAGAAATACTTATTGACTCAAAAATCTCCCCATTTTTGGAAAGCACAAACAACCTTAAGAAAAGGAATATATGGACTTTGAAAAATTTCATTAGACTTTGAAATTAAAACTTCTCTCCCTTTGTTCATGGATGATAGTTAATAAAACTAACTACCACTTAGGCATTGAAACTCTAAGGATTTTATTCTGGATTTCCAGAATAGAGTTTTTATTATCGTGGGAATGAAAAAATTGTAATGAGAAACTCCCCCTTACTTTAAGGATATCTTCTCTTAGAAATTTTTCTTCTCCGTTTTAAATTTTCCTTCTCCCCTTTGAGTAGTTCTTTTTCCTTCTCCCCCTTTGTGATTTTCAAAAAGAGTTTAAGGGAATGGAAAAGAAATAAGATACTTGAAACATTAGTATATAACAAAAAAAGATACAACCATCCAAATATTTCATTAGAGTTTGAAAAAAAATTACAAGGAAAGACAAATGCAAAAAAAAGATCGGAGTTGTCTATTTGTCCTCCTTTTCCTTCGAGATTAGTTTATTCAGCATGATTTTCAGATTCACCAAGTATTTTTAACCCTCCTCAGCTTTCTTCTCCAAATCTGTGATCCTTTCTTGTTGAGCTTTCAAGACAACTGCCATAGCCTTCATGGCCTCTTCTTGCATCTTCACTAACTCACCTAGCTTTACATGTTTTTTTGGAGCTCAATCCAGAGATCTCTATCCCTTTTAAAATATTCAGCAAGAGAGTTAACCTTATCATTCAATTCCTTCACTTGATGATTTTGAGAAAATTTCTCAATAATTAGCTCATCCTGGAGATTCATAATCTTGGCATCCTAACTGTTAAAGTCATCTTTAACATCATTTTGAAAATGATAAAACTCAGCCATGTCTTATTCAACTTTCCTAGACTAAAAAGTAATTTTGATGCATGATTTCCTGTGTACATCATAGTTGATAAGGAAATTTAGATGGTCGGCCTCAGTCTTCACACACTAATCCATCACCATAGACATGGATTCTGACTTCTGATTCAAGCTATGTTGCAACATCTGGCATCTGGAGTCTATAGTGGGGAAAATCGGAATGGTGTCCACCAACTTTATCAAAGACTCAACAACTAAGTCATGACTGTGAGCTGATGACTCCGAATCTGATAACATTATTGGGGATTATTCATCTTCAATTTCCACCAACATCCTTTTAGAAGAACCCCCAACTTCATTCTTCTTGATGATATATTTTTTTGGTGTATCCCTGAGAACTTTCTTTCCTTTATCAGTTTTCAAAATGTATTGATCTTTTGGAGATTCTTCCTCACTCTTTGATAGTTGAACAATCTAGTCTTCATTTATTTTATCCTTTTCTACACCTTCCTCATGAAAATTCTTCTAATAAGATTCTTCCTCATCATACAACACATTTTCCTTATCTTCCTCTTACTTATCATCATCCTTCCTTCATTCTTTCTCAACTAACTTTCCCAGAGTGACATGTTTTGTGGATTTATCCTTTTCTTGATAATCTTCTACTTTTTTATTTGGTCATCAATATCATCACGACCTTCTTATTCTTCTTCTTCCTCTACTCTCTTAGCAACTTCCTCTTCTATTCTTTCAACAACTTCTATCCCTTTGGATGATTCCGGTGTGGAGTATTTATTCTCCAGAGTCTATGGTAATGATTGGACACCAAAAGTTTCTGAAATGGGAATATTTTCATAATCTATCTATATTGATTTCAAAATACAATGAACAATCTCTTCTTCTGAACTATTCTTCTTCATTTTATTTTCTTTTACTTTTTTTTCTAACTCATCCACAACTTTTTCTCTTAAGGCCTTAGCCTCAGTAGGGTCCAATCCTAACTGTGGATCCCATTATTTCATCTTCTCTTTATCTTCTCTCCATTTAGCAGCCACTTCATCTTGGTAGGCTTTTTGTTTCTTTGTCTTGGGTGGTGCAGATTGAGTTTCCTTAGCTTTTTGGGTCTTGTCTTTAGGCACCACTTCGTTCAAATTTCTCTTCATCCCTACCTTTTTAGATGGTTCCAGAGTTTGTTAATCTTTTTTAGCGGCATTAGACTCATCCAAAACCATCTAACAATTGGAAAATCCTTTGATCTGATCTAACGGTTGAAAAAATATCTGGAATGAAATCTGGAATCTGATCTTTTGAAGTTTTATGAAAAACAATCGGATTTAAGAAAACTAGAATCTGAGAAATTTTAAAACATATAGGAAAACACCAGTAAGAAAAATATGAATATGAAAACATAAATAAAGAAATCATACCTTTCGGATTGGCCAGGATGTTTGTTCATAATAGGAGATATTCTTCTTGATGAAAAATTAGACTACGAAAAAAAACTAACAATGAAAAAACTCGCTATGAAAAATATGAGTACGAAAATTCTCATTACGAAAATTTCCCTTAAAAAAATGCTCATTACGAAAATTCCCATTACTAAAATTCTCATTACAAAAATTCTCATTACGAAAATTCTAATTACAAAAATTATAATTACAAAAATTCCAATTACGAAAATTTTCATTACGAAAATTTTCCTTACGAAAAATCTTATTACAAATGTTTTCATTACGAAAATTCTCATCACGAAAATTCTCATTAAGATTGTTTTAGTTCTGAAAAATTCCATTAGAAAAATTTCAGTTCCGAAAAGTTCATTATGAAAATTATAGTTACAAAAGTTTAAAAACTAACTACGAAAAAATTTGATTATGAATGTCAAAAAAACTAAATATGAAAAATTTTGATTATGCTAACAAGAAAATGTACTCCCTCTATGAAAAGGAGTTTATTACTATAAAGAGAATTTTTCAACAAGAAGTTAATGAAGAAATAATTCCTCCTGGTTATCTTTCCTACCTTCTGTTTAATTTATTCAAATCTATCAGAGGGTAAAGATTTTGTGAAAATGTCAGCAAGTTGATTTTGCATTCTGATATACTGAAGAATGATATCTTTTTTTAGTGCGTGATCCATAAGAAAGTGATACCTAATATCTATGTGCATTGCATGAGAGTGATGTGAAGGGTTTTTACTAAGGGAAATGGAACTTGTGTTATCACACAAAATTTGAGTCTTAATAAAACTGAAGCCATAATTTTTGAGTGTGTTTTTCATCCACAAAACTTGAGCACATCAACTTCTAGTAGCTACAAATTCTTCTTCAGCTGTGGAGAGTGCTAAAAAATGTTACTTCTTGAAGGACCAAGAAACTAATGAATATCCTAAGAAATGAAAAGTTCCAGATGTACTTTTTATATCCATTCTACATCCACCAAAGTCCGCATCTGAAATTTTTTTAAGATAAAATCATTTCCAGAAGTATAAAATAATCCTAGATCCATGGTTCCCTTTAAGTAGCAAAAAATTATTTTCATTGACTTTAAATGAGATTTTATAGGATTGGATTGATATCTTGAACATAAGTATACAGAAAACATCATTTCTGGTCGACTAGCTGTCATGTAAAGTAGGCTTCCTATCATACCTCTAAAGATGTTTGATCTACCATTTTCCCAGCTTTATCAAGATCAAGTGTGTTTGAGGTACCAATAGGAGTACTTATACTCTTAGTGTTTTCATAACCATACTTTTTAAGAAGTTATTTAATATAATTATTTTGGAAAATATAGATTCCTTCTGGTTTTTGTGAAATTTGAAAACCAAGGAAAAATGTTAACTCACCCATCATACTAATTTCAAACTCATATTTCATTAGATCCGCAAAATAATCAGTTAATGTTTGCTGAGTTGAACCAAATATAATGTCATCAACATATATATAAAAAATCAAAACATTTTTCTTATCTTTATTTATAAAAAGGGTTCATCTGCATTTCCCTTAACATAGTTATTTTGAATCCAAAATCATGTAAGTCTATCATACCAAGCTCGTGGGGCTTGTTTAAGACCATACAATGCTTTAGTATGTCTAAAAACATGATTAGGATGTTTTAGATCTTCAAAGCCATGAGGTTGTCCAATAAAAACTTCCTCTTCAATATAACCATTAAGAAAATAGCATTTCACATCCATTTGATAATGTTTAAAATTGAAGAATGCTGCAAAGGCAAGTAAGATACGAATAGATTCAAGTCTAGCTATTGGTGCATAGGTTTCTTCATAGATTATTCCCTCTTGCTGATTATATCCTTTAGCAACAAGTCAAACATTATATCTAACAGTGACCCCATTTTCATCACACTTATTTTTGAAGACCCACTTTACTCCAATAACAAATGTTTCCTTAGGTCTTTCCACCAAGGTCCAGACATTATTCCTTTTGAATTCATATAGATAATCTTTCATGTCTTTGATCCAATCATCATCACTTAACGCTTAATAAGTGCTTTTTGGTTCTAATTGGGAAAGGAATGCAAGATGTTCTACTTCATTTTTCAAGGAACTTCTAGTCCTTACAGGTTGATTGAAATCACTAATGATATTATCACTGGGATGATTCTTTAGAAACACCTAACTTTTGTTTTTTAAAACTTGTTCATCAACATAGGATAGAAAGTAATCTGGGGTAAATGTTTTAGAAGTTTTTACTTGAACATTTTCCTTATCAGAATGATCTTCTGTCAATGGTTGATAATCAGTCTTTGAAAACACATCTGAGGATGTAGGTTGGGATGGTTTAAAAACAAAATGACCAGTTTCATCAAATTTTACATGTACTATTTCTTCAACAGTACAACTGTTTTTGTTAAAAACTCTATAGGCCTTAGAAGTTGTGGAGTACCCTACGAAAATTCCTTCATAGATTTTGGTGTGAATTTGTGTAAGTTATCTTTAGTATTCAGAATGAATACCTTGCAACCAAAAACATTGAAGTAGGAATGTAAAGGTTTTCTACAATTCCTTAACTCATTAGGAGTTTTATTTAGAAAATTTCTATTCAAAACTCTAGTTATATTATAACAAGTAGTACTTACAGATTCATCCTAGAAATGTCTAGATATAGAATATTCACTCAACATGGTTCTAGTTATCTCATTAAGAATTCTTTTTCTTCTTTCAACTACACATTTTTGTTGACGAGTTCTAGGTGTTGAGAAGTTGTGAGTATTACCTTTTCTACTACAAAAAGTTTCAAAATTATAATTTTGAAATTCTCCTCCATGATCACTATGAATAGTATTGAGTGGAAGGTTTTTCTCATTTTTAACATGGGCTCTAAAACTTTTGAAATAAGAAAAATCTTTAGACTCCTTTCTAGAAAAAAGACCCATGTAAATCTAGTGTAATCATCAACTAGAACAAACACATAGTATTTTCCTCCAATGATTCTAGTTTGTGTTGGACCAAAAAGATCCATGTGAACCAACTATAATGCATCAGTTGTTGAGACTTCGCCGATTGATTTAAAACAAGATTTATGTTTATTTCCATATTGAAAAGGATCACAATCTTTAGAAGAATCAAATCTGATCTCCAGCAGATCCTAAACCAGTTTCTTCTAAGAGAGTTTGCATAAGTTCCAAAGGATACAGTGTCCTAACCTTCTATTCCATAACCATGAATGATCTTCCATTTCACTTAAGAAACGTATGTCTTAGATCCTAAGGTCTTCTATGTTTAATGTGTAAACATTATCTTCCCTATGGTTAGAGGGAATAAAATCTTCCTTGGAATTGTGTACTAAGAATTTATCATTCCTAAAATTCAAAAGGTATCCTTCATCACATAATTGACTTTTGCTAATGAGGTAGTGTTTAATACCCTTTACAAAAAATACATTTGAAAACAATGTTTTACCAAGAAGAACAATATTACCTATACCAACAATTTCTCCCTAAGCATTATCTCCGAATGATACCTTTCCTCCTTTTATCTTGATAATCTTTTCAAAATATATTTTGTTACCAGTCATATCCCGGGAACATCCACTATCCATGTACCAGGTACTGTTGTTGGTACTTCCTCTATCTTCCTGAAAATAAGAAAAGAATTAGACATTCGGAATCCAAACTTGTTTGGATCCGAGATTTTCAGATAATAAAATTTTGGATATCGACATTTGTTTAGAGAAATATTCTTTATGAAACCCAAGAGATTGAACTTTATTCAATGGAAATTTTTTTCTTCCAATGCCCACCACTTTGACACTTAGTGAAAAAAGGGGCTCTTGAAGGAACAAAATAGTTGTTTTTGAAAAATGGATTTTGGTGAGTATAACCTACTCTAGTAGTGTTTCCATGATGTTTAATTTGAAAATACATCTTGTCAAAATTTTCCTTCCTAGAAGTAAATTTTTCAAGAAGATTCTTTAGAGAAAATATTTCAGATTTTAGTCTAACGTCTAAATTCCTATCCTAGGGAATCATTTTTTTAGAGTTAGATTTTCCTCAAAAAACATTCATCTTTAAAATATAATTCTTCAGATCAATAGAAATTTCTTCCATATCAGAAATTTCTTTCCCAAGGTCTTTAGAATGTTTTTCTAATAACTCTTCTTTATCTTTAAGATCTGAAGTAAGATCTGAAATCTCTTTTGTAATAACTTCTTCTCTATTATTTGACTTGTCTAATTTCTTAGATATTTTAAAATTTTATGCTTCAAGTAAGTTGGGAAATATAGATACTTCTTCATATGAAGGTTCTTCATTTTCTGAGAATGAAGCATCTTCATTAGAAGTACTATTTTCATAATAGTAATTCTTATCCAGAGATACATTCGATAAAGCCTCGGCAGAGCATACCTTTTCCATAAGACATGTATGTGGAAAATAAGTATTAGCAATGAATCCCATATTCTTCTAAGATGATGAATCATATTCTGATTATTCACTTTCTGAAGAGTCTCCACCACTAACACTCCAAGTAGTATTAGATTTTAGACTTTTCTTAGCTTTATCATTGTAAAACTTCTTCCTATTCCTTTCAAAATGTCTTTCTTTTCATTATATCTTTTTAAGCATAGGGAAATCAGGTCTAATGTGTACACTTCTCTCGCATTCATAGCATGTGACCTATGAATCTTTCTTATCTTCCCTTTCCTTCTTCTTAAACCTGGATTTGAAATTTCATTGACCAGCTATCATGTTCATACTTCGAGGAATATTAGCTAACTCATTCTCTAAGACTTTACTCTCACTAGATTCAGATTAGATAGTAACCTTCTTAGACATGGTTCTAGTTACTCTCTCATGAGTCTTAGATTTCATGTGATTTTATGTAGTAGTAAAACCAACAGTACCATTCCCATTCTTCTTTTTGATGTTGTCAGCATCTCTCTTCATCCTTGTTTCATGTTGAATAAGAGTACTAAATAATTCATCAATAGAATTTTGTGTTACCTTCGTTTCTCATCAATAGATGTTCTCTTTGATTCCAACTCATTGGGCATAATATCAATAATCATGTCCACAAGAGCTTCATCATCAAGACCTTTCTCTCCCATAGATTGTAAGGTGTTCTCGATAGTCATAAACCATTGTTTCACCTTGCAAATGGGTTCTCCATAATGAAAATTAAAACCATGATACTAAGCTCTCAATATAGCTCTTCTAGTCCCTATGACTTTGGATGTACCAAAATGAGTAACTTCAAGTTTCTTCCATATACAGTTAGTTGTTTCACAAGAATAAATTTGGTTATATATATTACTAGTCATTGAACATAGTAGATTATTGCGTACCTTATAGTTTAATTGATAATCATACTTCTCTTGGTTTTTGAAAGCACTAACTTCCTTATCAGGAATTTGATAACCTCCAGTAAGCATAATAATGTTATCTACCCCAGTATTGATAACGAAATTATTCATTCGATCTCTCCAATTATAATAATCATTTACATCAAAAATTGGTGGCCTTGTAGGATTTATGTTGTCGATGGAACCAACATTTAAACCTTCTATATTTAAGAAAGTCATTCTACACAAAAACTTTTCAATAATAAAAGTTCAGATTCAAGGAAAATATTTCTAAGCCAGGAAAAAGTAGAACAATGAAAATTTGAGCAATAAAAACTTATATGTGAGGAAAAATAATTTCAATGACCTCCTCTGATACCAATTGTAGGATCGAAATAACGATGTATATGCTCAATATACAAGAGGGGGCTGAATTATACAAATTAAAAACTTCCCTAAACAAGGAAAGATCTAAGCTTAAAAAAGTTAAACTAAGAAAATTCACAACACGTCTAACACCAATTGAAATATTCGGACAAAGTATGAAGCTACAAACTACTAGTTTTATACACTTGCTTAAATCTGGAAAGAGATTCCAAAAAACTTGTTCAGGAAATACAGATCTGGAAAATGAAACATAACCAATGTTTATAATATGAGATTCTACAATAAAGCATATAGAATCTAACTAAGTCAGAGTATAAGTATAGGGAAATATAAGAAGGTTATATTTTCTCTACAATACAATATACAGCGGAAAACTTGTTACAAAAACAAGTAACAAGATGTAAATCTTTTAACCCAAAGAGAAGGGTATCCAACTACCTTGGATAAAGGTCCCTTGATTTATAATTTCAAGAAATTCTGTCTTACCCACACCATGGTAAGACCTCGATATGATAATCAGAGTCTCTGTCTTGCAATCTCCACAAGCCCTCAACTTCAAGGTAGTTGGTACCTCTGTCTTCCTCAGCAAGGAAGCCCTCGAACTTCAAGGAAGTTGGCACCTCTCTCTTCGTATCCCCAAAAACCCTCAACTTCAAGGTATTTGGAACCTCTAACTTCCTTTCCCCGGAAGCCCTCAAATGTAATCACCAACATTCAGAGTTGTACGAAGCAATCTGAATGAGTAGTTCAGTACGCACAAGGCATGAAAAGATTCTCTATCTAGAAATCGCCTTAACAAGTGTGGTTTTTTGGAGTGATCAAATTCAGTGTTTAGCTCATTAAAATGAGATCCTATTTATAGGCTCTGTTGGAACGATCGGCTCCGTCCTCCAATGGTCATATTTTCCTTAAATTTCGTAGGGACCTGTACACATGTAACTAAACCAACATTTAGTTAAAAAAATAATGGGAGACATCGTTTTATAAAAAAAACATGTGTAACTAAAAGCACGGCATCATTTTATAATGAAATGAGTGTAAGAATATGAAAAACTGTAGTTCTTAATGTAAGAAAATATAGGTTCTAAGTCTAACCAAAATAGAATTCAGAGTCTATAATAAAGAGATAATCAGATTCTGTTTTATAGGAATTCGAGATCTGAATTCTATAGATATCCAGACACTGAATTTCTAAGGAAATTCAGAGTCTGGATTCACCAGAGTTCAGAATCTGAACTAACAGGGTTCGGATTCAAACTCATAAAAGTTATGAGTTGAACTAGTAAAATTTCAGAGTCAAACTCATAAATGTTTGGAGTGGAACTAGTAAATTTTCAGAGACGAACTCATAAATGTTCGGATTCGAACTAGTATAAGTTCAGATTTGATCTTTCTTTAGAGTTCGTATCCAGATTTCAATGTCGAACTATATGAGTGTTCATATCCAGGATTCATAATGGAACTATATGAGAGTTCGTATCTAGAATTCGGAGTCGAACTATATGAGAGTTCATATCCACAATTCGGAATGAAACTTCATTAGAGTTTGTATCCAGAATTCGGAGTGGAACTTCATTATAGTTCATATCTAGAATTCAGAGTGAAACTTCATTACATTTCATATCTGGAATTCGGAGTGAAACATCATTACAGTTCATATCTGAAATTCGGAGTGGAACTTCATTAAAGTTCATATACTGAATTCGGAGTGTGACTTTATTATAGTTCATATCCAAAATTCGGATCCTAAAACAAAATGCTTCATATCTAGGTATTATATGATTATGAGGTTTTTGTTATGAATTCGATTTTTATACTTAAGGAAAATATTGATATGTAAAAGGAAATATAGGTTAGGGTAATTTTCCTTATGGAAGAAAATTTTCCTTAGAGAAGTAAAATATCAATTTTCTTAAGTATGAGGTGTTTGTGATTTTGAAAACAAAAATGAATGGAAAAGTTATAAGGAATCCTTATTGACTCAACACTATACATCAACAAAATTTAGTATATATAAATCATTTGTATTATATATGTCAATGATTTTATCATAGCATAGAGTAACTGATGAACCTATGAATGTTTTGTTGATGATATGGAGAATTTGTTTGAGATGTATATTCATGGTGAAATAAAATACTTGATTGGGTTAGAAATATCATAAATTAGGAAACATGTTTTATTTATCGAGAAAAATATCCTAAAGAATATATCAGAACTTTTCATGGGAAATTTGACACTTTTATGCACAAAACTTTTGTTGGAACCATGTTGAATAATGATGGAGATGGTAAATAATTTGACTAATATGAGTTTCAGATGATAATTGTATGTTATTTTATTTTACTACCTCAATGCTAGAATATGTTTATGTTTTCACCATGTATTTAAGATTAAAATGTTCTATAAAATATTGAATCAAAGAGGCTAGAAAAAGAATATTCAAATATATTAAAGGGAATAAATATATCTAAATATTGTATAATATATATGAAATAATTGAATTTTTTTTAATACATGATGATTAGGAAAGAAGTGTTTTTGTTAGAATATTTTAATCAAGTAAAGGTTTCCTCTGGGGGAAATTTGTGTTTGTATTCATACTAAGAATCAAAATTCTGTAAATTGTAGCACTATTTATGTTATGTATGTTGCTTTTAATAATGTTTTGCCACAATTTATATAGTAGAAGACTGAGTTGGAAGACATACTTGTGGAATTCAAGTTACCCCTACTCGTGGATGTTGATCTTAACAGTTTAATTGACCAAAAAATAAACCATTTATGATATTATTTTTCATAATCTTTTAATATCATATATCCTGTCATCAAATATAATCTAGAGAAAAATGAACCAAACAGAGAGAGTGTTCTTATATCGAAACATGTTTATGAAATTTTTAGAAAAACATTTCCCAAAAGATAAATATTTCAAACTATGTTTAAACATCTTCACCCTACCTCTTTCTATGAATTTTCAATTATGTGTTATTTTCCCCTATATTATCTTTTATCTGGATAATGTTTTAATTTTGAGGAGAAAATTATCTTTCAAAAATAAATCCATTTATTTGTGATAAATTTTTTTAGGAAGTATGTATTATGGGGAGTTGTGGGTAATATGTGAACTCAACATGTATGTGTGTGAACTATTATAAAAGATAATTGATATGTTCATTGAAAGCATGTTCATTTTACTATAAGAATGAAATAATGAAATCTTGATGATATGGAATGTTATAAAGCTGATTTTTATTATTTCACAACTTTTGGACAAACAACATTTTTCTATCAATGATTCTATTTTTCTTTAACTCGTTCTCTCACGTAAACTTATAATTTTTTATAAGTGATATATATATATATATAAGTTGTAAAGGTCAATGTTTTATAAACCTAGTTTGGAAATCAATATAAAGGGGAAGATTATTGGGGTCATTTGGGCAGGGTGTTGTTTTGGATACTAAAATAAAATTCTATTGATTGTTTTTATTAGGGTTACATTATTAAAAAAATCACCTTAAAGGTTTTTATTACCATAAAATTGGGGAATCAAAATCATAAAATTATTTTATAAAATTATGATCATGTTTCGTGATTATGGTTTTATATTCTAAAGAAATTTTGTTGAAGAAGTGGTGTTTCATACCCACATTGTGTCTAGAATTTATGATTTGATATGTATATAGAAATGTATTTGAGTATGTATACCTCAATCAAAAATATGATGATTATTTTATTTTTTTAATTCTTCAATATCATAATTTTTTCTTAGAAAATTGTGATCCACACACTGTTAAAATAGGGAGAGAATATGTGTTTTGAATAATAATTGTAACCATACTAAAAATATTCAAGTGTTCTCAACATCATGAGAAATTCATTATACTAGAATAATATTATTGAATAAAATAGGTTACATAGTCAAAATATTCTTATCTCATGTCATTAGTGTAAGTATCATCATATGAGTAATCTATTTTAGGGATGAAAATTTTTTATGATGTTGAAGCATTGATCAACTGATGCATCCAAATATCTGATCCACCAAAAGAAACAATTCGTATAATCAATCATCATAAGAAGAAATTCTAGAAGAAATAACACTTTGTTGAAAACTGTCTGTTGAACAAGGTTTTCCACTAATCAATCAAAAGAATTATAATTCTAATCTATCCCGTAAACATTTGAATAAAAAATAAAATCGGTTGCAGTGTTCTATCATATGTCTAATGGTTTTGGAAGTTATAATTTTTTGGAGTGTTTAATGAGATTTGATTGTGATTAACTACATGATTCTCCATACTGTTTTAACCATTTAAATTAGGATGATTTTTCCTTTAACTATATCAATAAAAAATAACTTAATTTTATTGATGTTTTTCAAGAGTTGAAGGAAAACTATTTTTTTATTTTCATGGTTCAATTTTTGTCAGACAATGCATGACACTGATTCCTAAAAATAAATTAGAGACTAATCCATTAAAACCATCTAACAACAATCCATCAGATGCATGATGAGTTCGATGCTTATAATGACACAAGATCATTGGTCCATGCAGTTGTTGAATAATTAAAAAAATAAAATATTCTAGGGTATTTTTTTTTAATTTTTTCCATGCGGGTTATGTAATAATAATAATTTTAGAATATGTTTATTAGAAAAAAGTGAATAATAAGATTAAATATGTTTCAATATTGTATTTAGAATAATAATTTCATGTATTTGATATTTTTAAAGAACACTAGAATAAAAAGTTATTCATCACTTAGTTAGTATGGAGCATCAGAGTGGGTAGTTTATGAAATTATATGTAGAATCATAAATATAAGTCTCCAATTTCTATGAGTTTATTAGTTTGGTCAATAAAATCCATGTGACCATAAAATTTATCATAATGTGGAATGACATTGAAATTACCTAGCTATCGAACTAAATAATTATTAGAAATCTATATTGATGTTGGTGTTATGAGAATATTAGAGAGGTCTTGATAATAATTTATAGATGTTGAGAAGTTCTGAAGGAATAAACTTTCATTTTCGAATGAATTTTAAATACGAGTTTTGGGAAAATTTGTTGAGTGGGATGAAAATATCTGATTCTCTCCCATACCTATTTTGGATCTCCTATAATTAGAAATAAGTACATTGTATATCCTAATGATGGAGTACTCATCACATGTGAACAAATATAGATAAAGTGATTAATTTTTAGATAATATATGTTTTGAGATTGACTATTCCTAAGGATAAATTCTAGACAAAAGAAAGAAGAAAAAATGTTACCAGATTAGATAAAGTCATTGGTTATAGGCCATTGAGGAATGATTAAAGTTGTTTATAATTGTTTCTAGTGTATTCTTTTTAAATATATGTTATATTCATAAGTATAAAATAGTGGAAAAAGACTACTCCCTTATACTATGTTTTATTTTTAATTACATAAATCATTGTTTCTACCGGATACTAGGTTTGAAAATGATGAAGTGTATTTTGAAGAATTATAAAATTGGTTGTTGATAAGGTATCATAGTAACATGTTTGGAACCATTTGGTAAATTTTTCAAACGAATTAAAAAACATGTTTTACTTCATTAATTATTAGTTAAAAATGTACATTTTTTGTTGATTATAGTACTAAAAATTATAAGTTAACATCTTACTTTTTATAACAATAAAAAGGGATTGTTTTCTAGTGGATTAGGAGGTATTGGATTATTTAAAAACAATGTCAAGGAAAATATTCCCTTTTTGATTAGATAACCTCATATGTATTTTTTTCATGTTGGTTTGTGAATGTTTTTTAGTAATGTTATAGATCATTAATAGCAGGTGAAAGATGTTATAAAAAAAATAACATAAAATAAAAATATATCAATATTCATTCCTCTCCCCTATCATAGTGATACATTCATCCAGGTTGGGAATTTTCAATAGGTAGTTTCATTAAGATTTTTAGGGCCCACTCATCCCACAAAAATTCAGTCATCATAATGGAATTATGTAACCCTCATATCAATTTTCACTGTAACTTTATCATCTTATATATAAAGTGGTGACTGGAAACCCCTATGATATCTTTGTTCTTATCATTCCATTCCATGTATTGCTACATTCCAATATATATATTGATAAAACATAGTTATAATTTCTATCAATAAAAATGTGAGTCCCTATTCATCTCTTAATTCATATAAGTAGATACCACCACCACACAATGGAGGAGAGTAACTTATCCCTCATCCAAGTACCATACTAATATAAAATCATATCCCACGGGGCATTCCTACATCAAAAAAAATTTGAATTAGGATAATTTATATCCTTATCCCAATCCAAAAATAATAGGCAATGAAAAACGATCATAAGATACTACCTATCTGACCTCTAAAAAAATATTTATTCTCATTAGCAATAATTCATATCATCTTCAAATAATTACTAAATTTTTTAAGACCCTTCTATTGATAATTTATACTAATATAATTTTTAAATACATTATCCTTCCCTAAGGCATGTAATGTCTCAAAATAAAATTTCTGGAGGTGCTCATACCAATACCTCACTTACTGGTTCAAGTCTAATTAACAGAATATATACCATTATCACTTTTAGTATTTTTCAACAATAAACATTTTGAAAAAGATACAATGATGTACACACATCGAGGAGTGAACCCTAGTGGCTATTTAAAAATCATGGATAGGGTTGTTCATCTCCTGCGGTCTTAATAGAAGAGACCCCCCAAGTGACCACCCAATCTGTCAACATAATAATATATCCAGGAATATCCCATCCAGAATCACAAAATAAGGTATAATAGAGTCATGGATATTGTAGAATTTGTATCAGAACATATTTAAACCTCAATATCATATCTTGGAGGGCTTCTCCGTACTAAATATCCCCCCCAAACATTACACCCATATTGGTTATTCCATCCATAGGTATTGTGATGAATGATTTTTCATATTCGAACCACATATAATACCCAATCATCCCATGAAATCTTAGTGAATCATACACATTCCTAATTAAAAACCAGAAATCACCACTTCCTTTTCATGATCAACTAAGAACCCTACCTATATTACCACATGCACATTTAGTCGCATCTCATGAATCAAGATGTAAACAATTGAGTACATAGTATACAGCTGATGAGTACAATGTGTACGAATTATAATATCTAGGTGATCAAAATGGAGCTCCATGTTCAATAAGTAAATCAATATACCATGAAGGAATGGAATAATGATTGAGTCTATATAGGGATGAATGAAGTTGTTCACGGGAGCCAAGAACCAAAAATCCACATTCGTTGAACTAAATTAAATAAAAATTAATTATATACCCTATAAATATTCTTTAATGTTTTCTTTGATATATCCTCCACCTAAACCAAAAACATTTCATTGTCAAATCATAGGTCAATCATTGAAAACAATCAAGATCCAACCTACTAGTCAAATACTCTATCAATCCTAATAAATATAATCCATTAAACAAATATAACCAAATCATATCTTTTATAATCCTCAAAAAATATGGTTACAGAAACTTCCTTCCTGGAGAAAAAACCGTTGTTATAGCACAAATAGATACTGAAGAGAATAAATCCCTTATCTGTATGGTCTTTAAGGCGAACATCCATATATCTTGATCATACTTTCTTCATATGAGAATAATGAATGAATATAGGATCCTCCCAAAGCACAAGTTTTATAATAAACCCAATATCTCATTCAATATAGATTCCAAATAATTCTTATAAAGAGAAAATTAAAAACATTAAATGTATATAAGAAATGTTTTTTGAAAAATATTCTCTTCATAGTCATTTACTATACAATCAAAATTCAATTTATGTATCTTATCAAATTAAAATGAGGACATACTCTACCAAGCATCATATCCCACTCCCCCACAAGAACATACAATTTCTAAAAGGGAAGGTAAAATAAAAATTCTTATATTAGTAATTAATTTGATCTCAATCTTGATTAAACTTACCCGTATAAAAAATTATATAAAAATCATGCCTCTCTAAAAGAAAAAAAATGAAAAAATGAACTGAGAGCTCAACCACTAAGGTATATACTGAGGTTTACTAAACATGGACTGACCTCTGTCAAATATATGTATCTAGAGCCAACTTCATAATGTAAAGTACCCATGGATCACCCAAAACCAGACACAACCTGGGATGAAATAACATAATGAGATATCCTTATAACAACCAAGGAAAATAAGACCATCAAAGGAATCATAAACCTTCCACTGAATGAAAAATGAACATATTCCCTATCACCCAAAACTCAGTATAAGTAATGTTACCTAATTAAATTTGACTCATATCCCTAACCATGTAATCTCATGATTGAAGTAGGAATTTATACCCAAGGAGTGTATTTCTGTTGTTACCCCTAAGACATTAGGCCTGCTCAATAGCATGACCTCCCATACGCGGCTCTATTTTCATAATAAGGTCTACCTGAAAAATACCTACTAAAATTATTCATCCCTGAACAACTACCTAAACCCTAAAAATTATTCATAATATCAAAACAAATAAGATAACTCATCAAGATGTAGGCATGAGACTACTTCATTAAACTCATGCAGTATCTATGTAAATGTTTTACCTACTCACACTAATAAAATGTAAGGGAAAATCTACCCATGGGAGGGAGAGATGAAGCTTTAACCTGCCTAGATTTTCTCAATCTCCCTATTTACAACTAAATATATCTTCTCATCCTACCATTGGAATGGTAAATTAGATCTCCATTAGAATGGCCACCACTCAAACCATTAAAATGGGAAGCATGGATGTTTTATTATCCCCTACTAAGATATTCATAATTCTGAAATCAATTAAAACTAAATAAATTTCTAATATCATATTGAAAATACGAGAAAATAATATTAACTCTATTAGGAGACAAATATTAAATATATTGGCCTTCTAGACATAATTTCTTATTAGTGACAAGGAATAGTATAATATCTCAATAATGTGAGTAGAGTAGTCTATCATAATATGGAATCCCCATTATGTCCTCCATAAAACATTGTGATTATTTATGATTTACCATAATAAGGAATAATTAAAAAATGGATATGCCCTTGAAGGCCACCAACGTCAAACCCTCATGACTCTTAGTTAGAAATATTAAACTCCACCACCTCCTAAGGATTCCCTAGAGGATATAGGCTGTATAATTCACCCACTAGTCATCAGGTGTATATGACCTGCTTGAAGACACCATTGATCACCTCAATTGAGTATCATAATAGTTGGGATATATCATAACAAGAAAATTTAAAGGATTCTATATCTATAAATACATGGTGATTTCTTCTATTGTTGGTTAACAATTATGTGCACATCATCCCTTAAGTGGTAATATATACACCACTCATGGATGAAGAGAAACTACTACATCTACCACTATAACATCCTTCTGATCACACTCATCAAAATCACCTTAAATATGTATAGTTATAAGTGGAAAATTACCCACCTCTATAATATTCTCTATCTTACTGAATAGGGTTGAAACCGCAAAAAATTACTGGTATATAGGTGCACATACATAATAGAACACTATAAGACACTCCATAAGGATATAACCATACCCCATGGCATAAAAAAATATTGATAAAATAGGTGTTACCATAATTTCATAAGAACCTACACATTAGTAATAACAACATAATAAAGTATAACAAACTCCATATAAATACTTATATTACCCAAACAGTTGATTCTAAAAACACTAAATTAATTGACTTTGGATTTTAATTAATTTATAGATATAAAATCCATATTAAAACATGTGAATGACGTGTAAACATGAATTCCTATCCAGGATGCATGGACTTACCCACTCTCACCACATGAAGAAATAGTAAATTCCCATAAAACATAACAACACAATAACAAATAAAGAATTAAATAAAACTATAACATGGTAATGAAAATAATAAATATCATTTCTCTAGAAAATCATGTTTCCTCTAAACTAGTTCTTCCCATACACAATCATAACATTCCCCATGATTGATGACAATAAAATCACCACTCTACCAATTCATAAGTAATAAGTAAGAAATAATGGGATCATGTACTATTTTTTAAAAACTGGAACTAAATCATAGTGACCATAAAAGAATAAAAAATTTCCTCAAGTGTGCCTCCCCCTAAGAAATGGGAAATAAACTATTGGTGAGGGCTAAGTCTTGTAGTTGAGAGACTATTCTAAAAAATATCAGGTAATCATCAATCATTAAAATAGATATATATAAAAAGATAACATCACCATATAGAATATCCAAATAATATTGAATAAATTATATATTCATTTAAAAAGGATCTCCATATCTAGTGGATATATAAAATCCACAATATAGAACAAAGAATACCATCCGAAAAAAAATAAATGGATCAAACTATGTGTCTACGCATCACTTCAAATCCATTAACATCTCAACATGCTCGGAAACCTCCCATATAATCCTTCCCCATCAGTAGATCATTGATAGTAAAATGTAATAAAAAATATTGGTTTCATGTTATGTGTGATCAATAAACCATTTAGATGAACATTTAAAAATATCTATGATTAGTAGTTAGACTTATACTTTTTAACAAACATAAAATAAAATATATAAAAAATTACACTACTCTTTTTGGTTTTATAATAATTACAAGGACACTAAAAAATATTCCATACCTACATTGGTTCCAGTAAAAACAATATGACATACCAAGAACCATGCCACAACATTCTCATTCTATGAAGGACACCCACCAAACCCCATAATAGGATCCCAAAACAAAGATGCTCAATCATGTTTTGACCCATATTATCATCTTGGGACATAACCTAGTCACTCATACTTGGTCAGAAAACATCATTAGACTCTATAACCTCTCATGTATATTCACATAACCATTTTTATTGAAGACAATTATCTCATAAGTGAATGGTCTCATAAACCATACCAAAACATTACCCAACTAGGTGACCATATCCACATCTGAGATGAAACATCTCAGTTATAGAACAATTTAACTAAGAGCTAAGCCATAACCTTAACATAGAATGAGATTAGTTTCCACAATTTCGAAACTATATAACTAATTACTCTTCATTATGGGTTAAAATCATCAATATAGATTCACCTAGTCACATTAATACTAAAACAATTATCTACCATGTCTAAATCATGCGCGTACATAAACATCAATCTACAAAACTAAATGTGAATGTCGTAAAATAGTAAGGAAATACTACATTAAGATTAATAAGGCACACTTTTAATCAACCCATTATTTTATTATATATTTATGTTCAAATAAATTTAATTTATTTTATTGCTTGTGTTACATGCATCTTGGAGTTTAACTGAAACATGATATACCATTGAAATATTATTATTTAAATGTGGTTGTTATAATCTAGCTTTTAAATTAGCGAGTATGAATAATGGTAATTGTATTATAAAATATATTCATAACTTTCTTAATTAATACCAACATATTGATAATTTCTTAGGATATAAGAACTATAATTTTAAAAATTATCTTTTGTGCTTCAAAAATACATTTTCATGAAAAAAAATATTTTAGTGAATTTTTATGGGAAATAATAATTAAGTTCAGACATTTTTAGAAATTTGAATTTATTTTATCAAAACCATTTTTAATTCTTAATTTCAAAATTAGATTCTAGTGAACATTTTTGGGAATTTATTGAGATTCATTTCTCATTGAATTGTGAAAAATTCAAATTTTTTGAATATTCTCATTATACCACCTTAAATAATTAAATTAAATGTATCACTATATTTTTGGATTTTTATTATAATATGTTTTATTGAAAATAGTGTAGTAAATTACATTTGAATATTTAAAATTCATGATTTTGATACAAATTAATTTTTATGCTTTATAATCATTTAATTCCAAAAAAAATTGTTATGTCTTAAAAATTTATATAAAAATTATTTTCATCAACTAATATAGATTGATTCGTGAAAAATATATACAATATCTAGAACAATAACGTCCAGATTTTTTAAATAGATAATTTTCTTTTTTGGTTATTATGAATACTAATAGTGGTAAATATTTCCCACCATAGTAATGGAAATGTGTAAAACGGTGTCAAGATCGTGATATAAGTCACAAAATAAACCAAAAACATTCTTTAATACAATTTTATGGGAATGTTTTCCCATATCCATCCCAAATTCATATAAAATTTTTTTATATGAAATTTATCCTTAATAATTACATTTATATTATTATATTTATTGAAACAACCTAATTATCCCTCTCATTACATTAATATCTATAAAATAATTAGATAATGTTGAAAAATAAAATTTATCTTATTAATTTTTATTAATATATGAATAATTTTCACTAAAATAATAATTTATTTTTAATTTTTATTTATGAAATAATAAACTTAAATTTGTAAACAACGTGGACTTAGTGGTCATGCAGTATTATAGAAATACTGAAAATGATTATAATGATTATAAATTTTATTTATATTGTTTTAGTTATATTAGATTAAATACTTTATAGATAAAGAAGTAATATTAAAAATGTGAGAATTTTTTATATTATATTTTTTCCCATGATTTTTGTAAATTCACATTAAATGAACCATTTCAAAAAATACATCAATGATATCTTATAATAAATAATATTTCTAAAAAATCACTAAAAATCATAAAAATGATAAAATTAAATAATTATAATGATAAATATTATTCATGTTTAACAAATTTCAAATTATTATCAATTTTTCCTCTTTTTTGAGAAATTATAACACTTTAATATTGAAATATTCTATAACGGTTAAGAATATAATTTGTTATCATACGGTTAAACCAAAAGATAATGTTTAAAAAAGTTCTAAACAAATATAAATTATATTAGATGATTAAATTCATACCAAATTCTTATTATCCTTATATAAATTTTATTTAGGAACCATATCAGATAATTTAGACTCATACTATTTTAAAATATATCATTTTATTTCCAAAAATGGCTTCAATTATATTTTTTAATAAAAATTATTTTTTAATGTTATTTAAAATTCCAAAAAAAATAATATATTGGAGAAAATTAATTGTAACTGGTGGAAAATATAAACCATGGTCTATTTATGGGCCACATTTTCCTTTATAGTATCATTAATGATTGCTAAAGAGTAAAAAACATCGATAATAAAATAATTTTCAAAAGGGTTAATGGGGGTTAAACTAAGAGATAAGAGTGAAAAAAATAACAAAAATAGATAACTATTACTAGATTTGACTATTTAATAAAATATTAATATTTTAGAATTATATTAATTTCAAACCATTTTTTTGAAAGTTAATTTATATTAATTTATTCCTTTATGTTTTCAAAGAGTACCCCTTCCCTCACATATAAAATGAGAACCATTCCTTTTATTATTTACACATTCATGAGAAACCTATCCCAAAAATCCATAAAAAATTTCTCTTATATACATAAATATAGATAAATTAGAGGTAATTTGATTCTTAAAATTTCATTATAAGGATCCCTAAAATGGGATCTAAAGGATTTCTACAGAAGAAAAATTAAACACCTTTTATGACACATTTAAATTTCAATATTTTTATACTTATGATAAATCATTAATTCATATAATAAATTTATATATCTGGTATCCTAAATATATTAAGATGTTATTATTGTAATGGGACCAAATTTTTCCATATCTTTTCTATCATTATAAAAGAAAAAACATCACACTTTCATATGTATGACTTATCATCTCTATATAGAGATGTAAAAATATAATTTATAGTAAATATATATAAGAAAAGAAAATACCTAAATTTTATATAATATATGTGCTTTGGTAATTACTTGGATTCATAAAAATATATAAGAAAAGAAATTAATTAAAATTTATTTAGTATATATGATTATATACTTATAATACCATATATACAATCTTACCTTCTAATCCATTTCAAATAAATAATTTCTCTCATCAATACATACAGACTACTGCCTATACCGAGGGATGCGATCCTATTTTCATTTCCGATTTACATGAATGGTAAGAACAATAAACTTAATGAATTTATATAATATATGTATATATATGATATAAAAATTATTCTATAATGGAAATTTATAATTTACCATTCCATAGTTTGGTTGAACAAAAACTGAAAATAACGTTCATGTGTTTGTACGACATACCATCTCTATGAATGGTGTAATTCACTATTAAATTTTTAACATTCATGGATTATTATAAATATATATTAAAAAATATAATATATATATATATATATATATTATCATTAAATATATGATCTATCCATGATCAATGTACAAGTATAAGAACTAAAAAAATTTAAATGAATAACATGGTATTTTAAACTCAAAAATAATAATTTGAATAAATGATAGTTGAAATTTTATATGTAGATAATTTATGATAATATAAGATTTAATATGTTTTTATAAATTACAAGAAATTTTTATTTATTATAATAGTCCTTAAAACACTTATGAAGAATGTCAGGCTAGAGGTAATTGGTTTCAAAAATCAATTACATTATTTGGTCTATGTTACTTCTTTATTGCATAGGTTATTAAATGATTATATGTGTAATAACATATGATTATTTTATATTTCATTTGAAATTTTTTTATGGGTAATTTTTTTACACATAATGAATTAATTCATTATTTATCAATTCAATTATTTTTTCTTTTTAATGGTTAATTTCAAAAAATATTCATTATCCAATATTGTTTATATTTACTCCTATAGTGAGGGAATTGTTTCATCTCTATATCTAAAAAATATAATATATATTCAACAATTTTCTATTCCTTATTATAACATTTCATCTCTCTTTAATTCAATCATGAAAATAATGTCTTAGAAGAAATATCAATCTTATATCACTTTTAGAACGACAATATTTTTCATCTCTTCCCATATCTTTAAAAATTATTTTTTTACACAAAAAACTTATTATGAAAATTTTAAATTATCCATGACTTTTTAAATAGCTTAAAATTTATCTCTATAAATTTTTTGAAAGGTCTATTTTTTATTTTTCCTTAAAAAAATCAGATTGAATTGTTATTTTTAAAGTATACGACATTTACAGAATTTCCCACTGGCATAAAAATATTATGATACTTGTCTTCTTCTACAAGAATTAATTTTTTTAATATGAATTTTTATTGTGAACTAATTTTAATTTTTCACTTAAATTTTATTTTTTTATCTGAAATTCATGAATTTATTACAAATTTTGAATTTTATATTAATTGATAGTCAGCTTTTATCTCTTTTTAATAATGTGCTTATTTACTATCTCATTAAACGTTCACATTCTTTTGAATATATTTCAAGGGATATTAAATTTCTCTTAACTATAAATATTCATTTAATCATTGATATTCTTAATTTCTAAAACATATTCCATTTCTATATACATTGATTTACTATTATTGTTGTTTTCTTTACTAGAGTCATGTTCTTTTGATATTACCTACCATATTACTAAAAAGTACTTATTAACATGTTATATTTATTAATATGGGAAAATATGAACATTTGAAATATTATTTTCTCAGTTTGAGCATTTATAAATTTAATTTTTTTTATTTTTTAGTCATCCTTTCATTTTACGAATGCATTTGACTAAAAATGTGATATGTGGGGCCAATTATTTCCCCTTAATGTTTTGAAATGTCTAATGAGAAAAAATAGTTTTGGTATTTGGAATTATTTTTACCAATTTATTTATGTTTTCCTAGAACAATCCCTTAATGGAAAGACTATGATGTCTGAATTTATATATTCTGTAATTAAAAAGCTTGTTATTTTTATCAATGTGATTAATTATGTTGTTATGTTTTCCATGGATTTAGTTCCATTTTATGGTATTTTTATATGAAATATTTTATTATATCTCATATTTTCAATGTTATTCATGTTTTATATACTCATGATATCACCCATTATATGTAATCCTTACTAAGAATTTCACATCACCCTTATTTTGTTTCCTTTCTCCAGGGCATTAAAAATGAATCATTAAATGAATTCAAGGATGGATTTTTTTTATGTTTTATTTTTTATTTAAAATGCTAAAATGTGAATCATGTATGTTTTTTGTATAACCAAACTACTAATCTATTTGGTCCTTTATGGTGTGATTCATTGTATCTAGTTCCAATGTAATAAAGTAATAAAATGTTATAGGCTGTTCTGAACGATGTCTTTACTATTGCAATCAGTGTATATTTTGTGGAAACTATTAAAACTGAAGTATAAATTGATTTAGGAACATAACCCAACTTTAGAATTTGGGATTTTATCTATTTTTAGGATAATATCATAAATGTCTTGGTAAGGTAGGGACTATATTTTTCTCCTAAAAATATATCACTTCCAAGATATAATATGGGGAAATCATTTTAGAATAGATTCATATAGTGGTAATAACCCAAAAAAGATTCAATTGAATATATAATAGACACTATTAGGTTGCACAATGAGTGTTCCCTTACTTCATAGCTAGATTGACAATATAATTTGATATTCTTCAGGGAACACCCATTTTTTTATTGTGATCAATTATGATGAATGAGAGAATCGAACTTCTAGAATCCTATGACAAGACATAGTGATATGGGATAAATGGAAAGTTTCGTTGGATGATAAGTCTATGTTTGATCATATGATTAATGTAATATACACCTCATTTGAGGATTATTTTATTGATAATTAAAATTATTAACCATAATTTTGGAAACATTTTTGGGAATAGAACACATTTTTTTATAATATGTTTTAATGAGAAGGTTTTTTTACGATTAATTCATTTATAATTTATAAACATATTATTAAATTTACATTCTACCTTTTAGGATAATATCAAAATTGATGTTTGGGTGATAATAGTCAATTAAGATTATTTTATTTTGTTGATAACATTTGTTTTGTAGAAAACTATTGTGGTTGAAATGTTATTTGATGAATATTATTATTTTTCGGAATGATCTTGATATTTTGGTTACATTATTTTAATTTTGTTAATTTTTTTAGATAAATGAAAACCCATATTTTAAATAACAACCCATAATATCTAGAAATGTTATAGGGATTAAAATGATAAAGGAAGGGTGTCAAGGCCCAAACGTCAACAATTTTCCAACATGATGACCCCGTTAGTATAATAATTTTATTAAGGATTTAAAGGATAAATATTATAATTATTTTGGAAATCATCTTATAAAATAAAATATTTGTAAATATTTTGGATATTTTGATAAATAATTATACTTTGAGAGATTCTTTATTAGGGATATGGTAAATATAATCATTATGATTAAAATTAAGGATTATTTTGGAATAATGAAATTATGTTTTTAAAGATGTTAGTTAATGGTTTTGACATAAACATTATGGTGGTACATATCACTATGTTTTTATTGAGGTAATTTAGAAATATTTTAAATTATTTATGTGATGATCTATGTTAAAACATTGGTTTTATTATTAAATTTTAGCGATTAATTTATTATTTCACCCAATGAAGGTTTAATAGTTCTGGTTATTTATTCAAATTATGATATCCGTATATTTTTTTAGTAAATAAAATATTGAAATTATGTTTTTATTATCTGTATTATGTGTTGTATTATATTTATATTCTTTTTCCTTAGGATTGAATATTTCATCCTGAATAGTCATTACTTTCACCAATTGATGATATTATGGTGAACTTTTATTAAACAAATTAAATTATAATTTTCATGTAAGTATACTCATATATATTATTAAAAAATATGTTAGAGTAATTCCACAAATATTGGGAAAAGATATTGAAAAAAATATCAAATTAAATTCGTTTCTGATGATTCTATTCCCTTGCATTATCTTAAGTGATTTTGTATTTTTCAGTTGCTAACTTTTTCATGATAATGTTATCTACCAAGATCTATTATTCAATATATTGAATTTTTCTCTTCCATTATTAAATTTTAACTTGCAACCGAGGATATCTTTATCTAAGATCCTAACTATCTGTTATGTTAGGTAAACATTACATTTCCCACCTCCCATTATCAAAAAAAATTTCATTATCTCTCTGAATATTGTTTTTTTAATAATGGTGTTCTAACTTATTTATCTTTTCTTGTCTGAGATAAAATTTCAATGGAGTAATTTATTTTAGTTGGGTCAAATCAAATACCAAAATATTTTATAATATATTTTACTTTAAATAAATAATTTTTTTTATCATGTGTTACTTGAAATACTAAATGTAATCAATGTTTTATATGAAATTAGAGTATTATTATTTGAACATGACGGCTATAAAATAACTCTTGAATTTGTTGTCGTGAATCGGTGTAACATCATTATGAAACATATATATGATTTTAACAATAAATAAATATTTATTGATTAATTATTTTTAAATAATCCCTGAATTTTTATTGAAGTCCAATTATGTTTTAAAAATAAATGTTCATCATAAAAACATATTATTTCAGAATTACGATTAATATTATATAATATTAGATTTTTTTTAAAATTATCCCCATTTTTTAAATAATCCTAGGAAAATAAATATATATGGAAATCTTGAGTCTTTTCTGAAATAATTTATTTTTCATTGATTAGTTAAGAATTGAAAATTTTCCAATAAACTCATTAATTTTCAATAAATATAATAATTTAAAATTACCACTATATTTTGGATTTTGTAACACCCTAGAAATGTTTTAGTGGTTTTTTAATAAATTCTATTTCTTTAATAGATTGTGGTATAGGAAACACAGATATTTGAAAACTACAATACAATATTTATATTATTATTTAACCATGACCATTTTGACATAGCTAATAGACATGGGTGTATGAATTGGAGTTTCATCACCCTGGGAATTTAAAATGATAAAATTATATTTAATACTATAATGGTAATTCAACAATAAATTTAACTTAAATTATACTCAACACTATGTTTAGCTTGTGTTCCATACAACACTAAGTTTATCTTTTATTATATGCAAGCCCAATATTTTTTATGTTCAATATAAAATTCAACCCTCAACAGAAAACATAAACTACCCATTGTATATATTACCATTTTAAAATATACATTATAATAGAAGGTATATATATTATTTACTAAATTATGAATATATATAATTAACATATGCTCATTTCTCATTAATGGACTGTAAAATACATATAAATATTTTAAGATAAAAAGAAATGATTTTTGAAAAATATTATTTTTAATAGGTGGTTTAATAATTCTTTCACATATCATATAATTAATTCTTAAGACTTTAGAAAAATTGTTCTGAAGAATAAGATTCATTTTTAAATCACAATACCAACATTATCTTATACTGAATTATTAGGTTCTTCTAAAAAGTATGAATTGTTCATTAACAGAGAAAATTAATAAATTTTAATGGAAAGCTTCCTTTTTTAACTATATATTATGTTAAATTTTTTTTTGGAATTCTTTCATTGCAAAACTAGTTTTATTAAATATATATTAATCAAATTTAGGTCATTATAATGTTATTCATATTTAATTATGATAAAAAATATATTGTAAATATTTTTACATTTTTACATTAAAATGCACATTATTATAAAATATAAAGGATTAAATTAAATTTAAATTTTCCCAATTCTATGAGTTGAATTTTAAAAAATATATTACATATTTTGTATTTGAATAATTTATAATTTCAAATAATTTTAACTTAATTTTTAACAATCATAACTGGTGAAAATAATTAATACTAATTATTGTGATTATGGTTACCCCCACAAGTGAGCGGGGTGGTGGGGGTGGGGGCCTTGGGGACTACATCGAGGGGTCCAGACTTGTATTATTTCCCTGTGTGTGTTGTAAGTAAGGTTTTTTTTAATATCTATGATTAAGGTAAAAACGACTTTATTAGGGGATAAACATAATATAGAACGTGTATAATGACCCAATAATATGTCAAACACCCATTTTCTATAAATATTTAGGTCCTCATCATCATATGATCAATTTTTATGTGTTATTTGGAATAATATTTTATGAAATAACCTATATAATAAGTTAAGAGATGAAAAAAGAACAGAAAGGAACCTTACTAGCCAATACTATTTTTAAATCCATGGGATTGAAAGAAATACACGGTTCGGCTATCGATAATATTTTTAGATATCAATAAATTTATTTTATCATTAAAATTTATATTAATTTTTAATGATAAATTATTTAAATTAAATACTTATGAAACAAAAATGAAATAATTAAGTCAATAATAATTAAACTGAATAAATGATACTTAAAATACTAAACATGATGTAAATTTAATGAATTATTATATTCAATTATTTTTCATGGTTATTTTATCTTTTTTACACTATTGTTAACATACAACATTTTATTTTCATCATTGTATTTTTGACAACCAAATAAAATTCCAATATTATTTATTTATTTAATAATTCCTTTATAAATTTAATGTAACTAAAACAGGTTTTAATAAATAAATTTATAAAACTAAAATAAATTTTTTTATAAAAAAAACATTTATATCGTATTATAAAATATCACTATACTTTTTAAAAAAAATTATTTTTATTTTAATAAATATTAATTGTATTACTGTGGTATTATTTTTACTATAATAATATTTTATTATAAATATAATTATTTGAATATTTTTATAAAAATATAAAATTTTAATTACTAAATATATTATAATTATTATGTATGAATTATATTTTCTAATATATATGTAATGAAATATATATCTAATATAATAATTAAAATTTTATATATATATTTAATAATAAATGAAATTCATTGAAAGTTATACATATTCAAATAAAATGATAATAATAATTATTGTAAAATGATAAACACATTGCCTTAAAAGGTAATTAATTATTATTGTTAGGGTAATATATTTTAGAAAATTGTAATAATTTTATATTTGTTTTATAACAATTATTATATTAATGTAACTAAATTAATATAAGTATGTTAATTTTTGGTATTATATATTATGAAAATATTATGAGTATTAATATTGTTAATCATATTGTATATTGTTTGAATATATATATATTTATAAAACATTATAGTATATACATGTATAATAGTATATATAAATATGATCAAATGAAAATAAAAAAATATGAAATAATACAATAAGTTGAAGAATTGAGATAACTATAATTGACGAATAGGTTTTCAAGGAGCCGAGTGATGGGGAACCAAAGCACATGTTCATCGTAGGGGGACTATTTAGGAGGATTTCTCGGCTTTAGGAGGGTTTTCATCAAAATGTTGGGTCATCGAGAGGCTTCGACCCCGAGTGATGAGATTAGATCTGGATCTGAGCTCAACTGAGGGCTTCAAATGTGTTTTGAGATTATTAAGGTGACTATGAACAGATTTTTTTATGAAGAATGTGTTTTGGGTTTCATTTTTAGATGAGGTTTGAGATTTTCATTATCCTCTTCCTTCTCGTTGTAAAGATCAGTAAGTAGGTTTTTATTTATTCAATTTTTATGTGTCCACATCCCATTCTTATATTCATTTCTCGGTATATTAAATTATTTATTTATTTCCATTCCTTCAATTTTTTATCTTATATAATGATTAAAGTAATTTTTTAGGGTTCATAAATAGTATATATTGATTTTCTTTTATGGTATGTACTGAATCCAATAAAAGTTATTAAATCATCAATAAAGATATTAAAAATTATCTATAGATAAATAATTTGTGATTTACAGATGGGTTTTATTATCAAAATCATTCAATGATGTATTTTTAGGATAAAAAATTAAATTGGGATTAATGTCAACCTTCTAGGATCATATTTAACTTTATCTTAAAACACTAATTTCATTCTTTTTTAATTTGATTTACATTTTATATTAATTAAAGGGGATGTAGTGGTATATGATTATATATATATATATATATTCGATATAAAATTTAATCACTTATTGTTTTTTAATACACAATAATTTATGAAAAAAATGAAGTATCTCATTTGTTTTACATAGAAAAAGGATTGAATCACACACCCCTCTCACATTCAGTGAAACACATAACATGAAGACTATACTTTTCTTCCTTGACAACTAGTTAAGTTAAAGGAAGTTTTTTTTAAATTATTTTAAGGGTTTATATTGGTTTATAAAATTTCTATTTTACTGATTTGAAAATATAATTTAAAATATAATCTTTATGTAATTTTAAATAATATATAAGGAAAATTATTTTTTAATTATTTTCTAGTGTTATTTTTTTATTATGTCATTACCATTTAAAATTTATTATTTTTACAATTTAGTGTTGGAAAAAATTATCTTCAATTAATTTCCTTTTCATGTTATATTATTGTATGTGACTATTCATTTAAATATATTTTTATGTGATGTGAAAAGAAATTTATTTTTCATAAAAAATTCCAATATTTTTTATTTATTTTTGGCATTTTGTTTTGTAATGTGTTATTTATTCCTTTATATTAACATTATTGATATCAATGTTAATATTTTATTTTCAAGGATTTCTAAATATTGTATTTAATGATATGTTTTATTGGTATTTTAAAATAAATCCTTCATTTATGATTTACTATCAAACATGAAAATAGTTTTGGAAATAATAATTTAAACATTAATCGATGTAATATTATCTATTTTATATCATGTTTTTAAAACTATGAATTTTCAAATATATTTTTAATGGAAACACTTGTATTTATTTTATTAATTATTTTTCCAAGTAAATATATGTATATGATAATAATACTTTCATGTAATAAAAAATTAATTAGAATAATTTACAGTCATGAATATATGTATTGCGTTTTCATTAAAGAAATTCCTTATATGGAAAAATATATAATAACAACTATTACTTAAAAAATATCAACTTTTAATCTATGACACAAAAATACGAACAAGCATCACTTGTCCATATCTAACTCTTTAATTTAAAAGGATTTTTTATTTTATGAAAATAAAAATTTTTATAGTTCTAATAAGAAAAAGTTATCATTTTTTGTACCTATAATAAATTTAATTTATTACTTTATTTTCTTTTTACAATGGGTTTTTAATTAAGAAAGGTTACCATTTTATTTGCCCAAAAGTATTTATACATTCGTGAATGTCATAATTTTTTTAAGATATTCCCATATTCTATAATATTTTACATTTCATGCATGCATTACTAACATTTGTTGTGTCTTGTTTTATTCTTATTTTCTTTGTATATAAGTTTTATTTTAAAAAACATATTTAGTATGGTAATAAAAGAAATTGTTTAAAGAAAATTGTATTGTATAGTTTTATTTTTATTAATTTTTATGATCTATACCATGATAGTTTTTTATAAAATATGTATTTCTCTTAAAAAATTTATAAAAAGTGTTTGATTGATGTTATAAGTTATATAATTATTTTTTATAGTACATGTATGTTCTAAAATGTTTAAATGGTTTTATATTTAAAAAGGTCGATCTTAAAAAATTTATTCTTTAAATTTTGATCTAGAACATGAGTTTCAGATGGGAGAATGTAAACTAGGGAGTGAACCCATGTCCTAAAAAGACATTGTTCCTACAAGTGATATTTTATGTGGCCATTTAATTTTTTTAGGATATACTAATTATCAAGATAATCCATAAAGAGTGTATTATTTTATTGTGTTAATATGGTTTTTCTGTTGGTCATACAGCAGGTTGGGGCATGTAAAAAGCTTCAGTATGAACCATCGACAGTTCTGTGATGATTGAGGATTGATTTCAACATTGAGTGTAGGTAGCATGTTGGTTCCTCTATAACGGCCAAGAAGTTGGAGCTCCCCAGGTCACAGTGGGATAGGTGACAGACGAGTTACACTAGGATGAGAGTGACCATATTAGTAGAGAAGTGTAGTTCTAGGTACTCAGACCAGATCCTAGGGTATATAAGAAGATCAGCTTCATGTTGTTCATTATATAGAAGGATGTGGAAGGGTTGGACAATCGATTTTCCATATCATGATTCTTTTAGTTTCCACACTATCTAGTGCATTATTTGAAACTGATTCCAGACATTCTTTTATTTTTTCTCTTTTTTTGGTTGTATTGGGCATTGTACCAGAGCGTGTGTGTGGGGATATATTGACTGAAACACCACTAGGTGTACAAGAATATTGTATGAGAAAGTTTATTGGTTGTTCTTTTGAGGCTAGTGTGTTCTATTTACTCTAGGCCTTGTTTTACCTAGAAATGTTAAGTTTTGATCTAATTTTGAGCCTAGACTAGTATTTGTTGTACTTAACCCATATTTGATATAACCCCCATATAGTAATGATCCCATCCCTTTATGGATTATTTTAAATCCATCAAGGATAATGGGATGTTCTAGTGACCATCAAGTTCTATTTTGTTCGTAGTGTAATGATCTTACAACCCATGTTGCTTGGATTATGCTTGATGATGGGGTTGTTGGGAAGCTTGTATTTCCTCATGTGGTGGATTAGTTTCAGGATGTGTTTCCAAAGGATTTATCAAGGCTTCCACAAAAGAGATATGGGGAGTTCCTATTAGAGGTTATGTTAAGAGTATAACTAGTTTCACTTCTTCCATATAGAATGGAACTCGAAGAACTCCATGAACATAATGTACAAGTAGAGGAACTAGAGATAATTGATTTCATCTGTCATAGTACATCAATAAAAGGATCTCCAAAGTTATTTTCCAAGATTTTGGATATATAATTATGGTTGAGTTTAATTTATATAAATCTAAATTAGATAAAGCTGAATTATAAATATCATATTCCTCGAATCAATGATCTTTTAGAATAGATGAGAGGTTATTTAGTTTTATCAAAGATTGATATGATATTAGGGTATCATCACCTAAGAGTGAGACATATCATGTTCCATAGAAGAAATTTAGGAGTATGTATGGGTTGAATGATATTTTTGTAATCATTTCCTGTTGACCAATGTGCTATAAATGGTTATGGCCCTAATAAATTAAATCATTCATCTAATCAATATCATTTGGTAGTTTTATTCAATCATGACATCTTGTTGTACTCTAAAACTCATGAAGATCGTGTGAAAAATCTTAGCATCATCATGAGTACACTAAGATATCATATGTTATAGGCCAATCTATCAATGTGACTTTTCTAGATTTATAGGGTATGTTTCTTCAGTCACATAATCTCTGAGGAAGGTGTGTTAATGGATATGGAAAAAGTGTAGGAAGTTGTATCCTGGGAGCCAGCCAAGATTGTTTTTGGGTTCCAGAGTTTTATGAGATTAGTGTGATAATACCAAAGTTTCATCATTGACGTTTCCCATTTTGTAATGGCTCTATCAGGATGGACTGTTAAGGGAATTTATTTGAATGGTCAGGGGAATACGATAATTCTTTACAAGTGTTGAAGAATCTCTTGACTACTGCTTCAATTCTGAATATACTAGAGGTGGGTGAGGGGTATAACTTCTTTAGTCAAATGTCTTTTTTTGGTATTTGATTATTGTTAATGTTGGATGATAATGTTATATTGTTTGGGTCGCTATATTAGATGAATAATTAAAATAATTACCAAACCCATGATCTTGATTTGGCTATGATGGTCGATGCTTTAAATTTTTGGAAAAGCTACATGCTAGGATAATGTTTTACAGAGTATAATAATCATAACATTCTTATGTATATTTGTTTATCAGAGTGATTTAAATCATTAATATAGATTATGTGACAAATATAGGAAATCGTTTGATTTTGAACTTGTTTACACACCGATAAATGGGAATAGTGTTTCAGATGCCTTGATTCAAAAAACAGGGAATCATCTAGTTTAGTAAATCTTCTGCAAGTTAAATATGATGGAATTGTTTACTGAGATTCCCCTGGAGGTGAAAAATTCACACTGGAAGATGAACCCTTTATCTATTCCAGTTGAGCCCATTCTATTGGGCTAGATCATGGATAGACAGCTTGAGTATATGGATTTTTTTGGCATTGAGGGAATGTCTTAAAGGAGGGGAGTCACCATATAATGGAATAGTTAGTCATAAAGTATTCTATTATTTTCAAGGTCAGGTTTTTTTCCTGTTATATATGATAGAAGAGTTTATTCATGAGTTTCATGCATCGAAGTGGGTGTAAACCCTTGTTTGACCATGCTATATGGAAATATTCATAAGTAGTGGTGGTGGATAAGGATGAATAAAGAGGTTGTTAGATTCAAGATGTGATGCCTTACTTATCAACCTGTAAAGTCTATCCATCAAGGAACGGGTGGTTTATTAAAGTCATTTCCAATTCCAAAATGGAATTGGGATGATGTAATTATGAATTTCATGGTGGGACTTCTGAGGATGCCTCGAAAGAATGATGTAATATGGGTGGTATTGGATTAGTTGATTAAGGTGACACATTTCATTCCAATTTGAGAGACCTTCAATTTTGAACTGTTGGCTAAGTTAGTTCATGGAGTACCATATTCTATTGTTGTGTGTCGTGATCTGAATTTCATGTTGTTCTTATGACAGGGATGATAGAAGGTGCTTATTACCCATGTGTTTTTAAGTATGTAATTTCTCCCACAGATGGATGAGCAGTCGAAGAGTACGATTTAGGTTCAATAGAACATGTTAGGGGCTTCTATAATGGATTTTTGTGGGTCATGTGAAAAACACTTTTCACCTATAGAGTCTTCCTACAACAATAATTTTCAGAATATGATTTAGAGGGAACAACATGACTTTCCCTATGGTGGACTATGTAGGTGACCATTATTTTTGTTAGAGGAAATGTAATATAAGTTACTAGGATAGATTCTAACACAAGAGACATCATGAATGGTTTAGTTTATCCAGAAACACATAGAAATAGAGCAATGTAAGAAGAAGTCATATGTGAATCTGTGTCATAGACATATTGAGTTTAGGGTGGGTGATTGTCTTTTTCATTGGGTGTAGCCATGTATTGCACACTATTGGATTTGGAAATATGGTATGTTGGTATTGAGTTATGCAGTGATGTTTTAGATTATTGAGATGACCATAATAATGGAATATATAATGGCAATTACAGAGTGGTATAGAGGTATGCATGATGATTCTTACATGTCACAACTTAGACCATATCTCCTTGGCCCATCTCATGTGATTGACTTTGAGGATGTCAAAGTTGAGGATAATGTAACCGTTGATGAGAATCTTGTTCGTATCATAGAATATAATAAAGTCTTTTAGGGAAGTATATGTGCTTGGATATAGTTTTGTGGAAGCGTGGTAATTTTCATGAAGAACCATGGGAGTATGAGTAAGATATGTGGGCCTAGTGTCCCAATATCCTTAATTTTGAAGCATAGTGATACATGGAAGTGCAGCCTGAGGATGATCCACTATTAGGTTAAGAGGTTTTTGGATCCCAAACATCATAGGGATATGTCATTTTTTTATTATTTTTTAAAATATACAAATTATGGCTTTAAGAAGTTTTACATAGATTATGAGAGGCCTTGGATGTGTTCCAGGGGTTTGGGGTATGAAATAATGGAAAACCGGGCTAACCATCACAAGATTCACATTTGGAATATAGTAAAGAAAACCATGCATGGGGGATTCCAAACCATTTAAACATGGACATAACCATTTCTCATAGTTGGAACATGTTTGGGGAAGCCGTGAGGCCTCCGTAGGAAAGCAATGCAATGATGGATTAATGCATTTCACACATTTGGCACATGGTTTTTCAAACTATGTGGAATCCCCCAACTAACCATGTGTCCATTACCCCTCTCGGGAAGAGGCTGGAAGATAGTTGGAATAGAGTGTGGTGAACCATGCAACCAAACCGTGCATCCTTTTAAAAAGAGAGAATATACAGTTTCCCCTAAATATTTTGATTTCCCCAATCATTTTCACCACATTTCATCCTCCTCCAGCCTTAATGTTGAATGTGAACCCTCACATATTCCCAAATGGGCTTCTCCTTTGATTCCTGACCATTTGAAAAGCCATTGGGTGTGGATTATAGCTCTGAGTATGTATAAAAGTTCAGTTACTTTCTTTCTCTATATTAGGTTTTTTAGTATCATTCTTCTTATTTAGAAACCCCAAGACCCCTATTTACACAACAAAAACATAGATTTTTGTGGGTCTTTAATGGGTGCTTGAATCCAGATATATTTTTAAGGTTAAGGGTCTGTTCAACTTCAGAATTGAGGTAGTTAGTGTCTTATTTATACTACCTAATTTCTTTTTTTCATTTATGCTTATGTGGTTGTGCAATTGGTTCCTTCATTTTGTTAGTTTAGTGATTTGAGCGATTAATAATAAATTAATTGATTAATTGTTGAATTGAAACACCCATGATCCTTTTGGTGTACATTGAGGTTTTCAAAATGGGGATTGGGGCTACCCATGGGGTTTGTTGTGTTCTTGAACACGAATTTGGGTTATTAAATGTGTAATAAGTGAATCAATGGTATGTTCTATGATTGATACTAGTATCCATATAGAAGTTTTTAATTAATAGGAATTTTGGGAATAATTATTAGTTAGTTATCATGTTTGGAAATTGAATTTGTGTGAATTTGGATTAAATGATAACATGGGATATGTTTTTTTTTGGAACGAGAATGGTTGAAGTATTAAATGTGCAATGTACTTTTGAATTGTTATGTGTATTGATGAATATAGATATGAAATAGTTTATGTGATTATTTTGTAATGAAACTTGTTCAAATGAACTAGTATTTGTATGTAATGATTGACTCTCTATAACCACGATTCAGGTTGGAAGGAGTCTCTAAACCTAACAATGAGAATCCACAAGTTAGGGAATCAGATTGATACTCTAGGACTCATACACTCAATGGTATTATTTACCAGACTGATGATCCTCAGTAAACATAATGATATTTGTTAAGTATACTTAGACAGATTCTCCTAGGTATGCCTAATAATTTTTCTTGAGTGACGTTCTCCCTTGTGAGATGGGGAAATCAAATAATTACCTTATGAAATATGGTTGACCAGCACAGGCTGTTGTATAAAATAAATAATTACCCAAACCAAGGACCATGCAATGAAAAATTTATATAGTGAAGATGGATTCAAAGATTATTTAAATGTTTAAATGTGTGTTTTTAACTAATAGAAACTAAGTGGAGACATGTTTAAAATTAAGTTTTTTTTATTTCATGCATGAACTATCTATTTAGATTGGGTGTTTTTTAGACATCGTTTGTTATGGCATATTGACTTGTATAAACACACTACTAAGGAACCATTGGGTACTTATGAAAATTTAATTTTTTAGTTAGGAGGGAAAAGGCCCAATTCTTGGTAGTTGATTTGGGATTGGGATGTGTATTCATGAGGTTCCAAACATGAACTTATAACATTTATAGTTTTTAGGAGTTGTCTTTATGTTTTGTTTTCTGCACTGTTGTAACTATTATCAGGACATGAAATACTTAATATTTTGGGGAATAATACCCATTTTTTTGATAAGTTTAGTTATTCATTCTTATTGGTTATTAATAATTGTTTCCCTCATTTATTTTGTTAACTTCTATGTATTAATCTAGTAAAGAGGGAATAGTCTCCCCACATGACCTCTTAGACTCTCGCTGCTATATAGAAACCTCTAACATATATGGAGGGACACTTGAGTTCATGTGGAAACTCAACATGGGGGACCATTTTAGTGTCATTTTGTTCAGGGATGATACATATTTGTTTTTTTAACATTACCTGATTAAACTTCAAATTGAAAATAATGTTTTTATAATAAATGATATTTTACTAAATGAATAAATTTACTAAAAATGCAATAATATGCCATGATATTTGTTAATGTCTATAAATATAAATTTTTTCATATTGAAAGAAAAATTTGTTCTTTTATGATGACTATATCATCCATTATATTTTAAAAAACCCAATTTTCATAGTAAATGATAAAATTGTGTTTTTGCGTATTATATGTCGGGTTTAAAAAAAATATTACTGGGACATATGTTTATTATTTAGTAAATTTGATTTAATATATTCAATAATTATGTAAAAATAACTAATATTACACAATTTAATTGTTTTATTAAGGTATAATTAACCTTGGTAAAAAAAATGATACACATTTTTGTGGTAGAAACTAAATGAAAAAATTGTGTACACAATAATACTACCTAATTACAATCTAAAAATGTATTTTTATTTGAGGTGTGGTGGTTTTTCTCAATCACATAACCCCTCCCATACATTAAAAATATATTTTGGAGATACATGGTGTAATATATTCCTCACAATTGGGAATAATTCTTGGTATTAACATGACTTCAACTCGTACTCAACTATAAAAGACAAGTCATTACACTCACTTCTCCACACATCAATAACCATTTTATTCAACCAAAAATAGAAAAAATAATTTTCCATATTACCTTATATATTACTTGAATCATTATCTTTCATATAAATCTAACCTATTAATTTTTTTCATCAAATCAAAGAAGGATACTCAAATAAGAGTTAACATGTTTCAATGAGCCTTTTCGTTTCATTTTTTCTCTACATCCTTTAATTATTATTATACAATTATAATAATATATAATCAATATCCTTCATTTATTAAGATGATTCTATGTTAAGGTTATGACCAAAAACCACACACGATTCCATCAAATGGGTTATGAAATCATCATTCCTATGTATAGTGGACTACTTCCTCATGAAATGATGTCATTTGTTTTTAATATACTACCACTCAAGGTTTGTTGTGATGATGGATCTAAAGTTAATATGTTATATTTATAACATCATCATAAATTTTGAGTCATTTTCACATATATACCATTTTACATTAAATTCAATAAGGGAAATGATAATGTTTCTTATGTGCATAAGGGACTACATCCCTTCAAAGTGATGTGATTCATTTTTCAATAATGCCTTACATAGAATTTAGAAAGGGTAAATATAATAAATATATGTTTTAAAAATGAAATATTTATTATATTGATGAAAATTTTATAGTTATTTAAATATAATATATCATTTTCATCTTACCATATCACCCACTAAAAAATGATAACGTTGTTTTTTGACCAATGGACTACCAATTCCTCAAAGAGATATGATTAATTTTTCACCACCACATCAAATTAATTATATATATAAATATTTATTAGATTATAATATGTAATTTTTGGTATTAATATCTTTTTTGAGAGATAAATTTTACTTACCTTATTTCCATCATGATCATTGAATAATGGATATTTTACATCTGTGTATGTCTGAGATACCATCTACATGAAAGTATTTCTATATTATTTTTCATAATTGTAATTAATTATGTGTTTAAAAATTATAATTAATTTATAAATATTGAAATTATTTCATGATTTTTATTTATTAAATTTTTAGACACTGAAAACTTCGACCATAGTCTACCTACCTAAGCTTTTTTGACTCATACGATTAATATGGTCAAAATAACTTATGAAAACTCAATAAATTATGTAATTATATAAAAATGCTAACAAATAAAATAAAATAAAAATATAGATTAAATAGTTTCTAGGGAATGAAAATAATTAACAAGAGTTTATTATTAAATAAAATAAATATACAGGTGACAAATTGGACTCAAAGTAAGGGTTTCTCTCATATCTCTCATATTTATTTGAGATACATTCCATATTCAAAACATATTTTTAGTGAATGTTTTATATAATGACAAAAATTTAATTTTAAGATTACAATCCTTGAATTTATGAAGATTTAACTTCCCATATAATTATCTCAACTTCTTGTGGTATAGAGTTTCAAATTTACCGATGTAGTAAGTTATTTTTATCTCAAATTTCATTATTAGAGATGTATGTAATGTTATACAACCATTTTCTATTATAGGGACTTTGTACAAATAATTTTTAATGTAGTCTTATTAGATACATATTTTAATGATTTTATGTGATTCATTTAACGTTACCCATTCATGGGAATTATGATTCAATGTTTCAAAGTGGTGAGATTCTTATGTTAAAACTCATCGTTTATCGAGTTTGTTTTGGATTATATATCCACTGATAAAATATTATAATCTACATCTCACAAAAAAAAATGATTCCTATCCACATATGGTCATATCATGAAAATTCATGTTTCTCCTTCATTTGTTCTATATATATGTCATTAATTGTTTAATAGAATACTTTCTATTAAAAATCATCATTTAGATCAAAAAACCTTTTTTATCTATAACCATGTTGTCATAAAATGTTTTAAAATGGGTTTCTACAGTTCAAAGGGTATTATATTTAATAAATGTTTTAAATTATTTTTAAATATTCCATTATTATTATTCATCGTTATATACAAATAAAATTATTTTCAAAATTTATTAAGTTTTAAAATTCCATTTTCCTAATTAAAAATATATTTTTCTCAAGAATGTTTTGAATTATATTTAAATGGGATTTTATTAAATCAATTTCAACAAACCAAATTTTTAACTTATCTTACACTGGGGGTATTCTATATTCAAATGACCATTATTATTTCTTTTGATGGATAATGATTAATTCAAATAGATTTTTATGGAACCCAATTCTCTTCCCTGGGACAATCATATTTGAATGAAATTGTCAGGAGAACCATTTATCTTTCATTGGTTATGGTTCGTGGAGAAAATTTATTTGGATTGGTAGTCACATTATAACCCAAGGATAGGTTTTTATGTCATTATCCAATACAGGTTGGTTTCCTGATAAACCAACGATTCTTGGTTCCTTGGTAAACCAATGATGGTGGTGTCCATGATATAACTTTAATGCATTGCGTATGGAATTCAGTGATATGGTTATTCCATTTTTGTGGGTGATTTTATGATTGATATTGAAATTATGTCCCATCATACCATCATATTTTTTCTATTATTAATATGGTTTATGATTTTTCTTTTGATCAATATTGATATAACATGGATAATTATTATAGATTCACATTCATATTCCCATTGTTAAATATTTTTTACATGTTTTCAAGTTTTATTTTCCATATATTTATGTGTATGAATATTCTTATTTATACTCATGTGCTTTGATTATGTCATCATATCCTTATTCTTTTATTAATATCCCCAATGAAATTTATTTTTAAATTATTACAAATTTATTTACAGATAATTTGATCTCACCATACATTTGTTTCCTTCTCCCTAGAAAATGATTCATGAGGCTGAATGATTTTTGTTTTCAAGTGATTTCATTTTGATGATGACAATGTCTTAATGTGAAAAAGAAAATATACTGTCATTGGGGGAAATAAACATTAAATGTTTTTTTAAAATGTTTAGGTAAGTTTTTATCCTAATTCCCTAAAACTCTAAACCTCAAAGGTCCTTAAGGATGTAAGGGATTGATTTTTTTCTTTTGATGTAGTAAGGTTTTGATGGAAAAATATTTGGTCACAATTATAAGAATCAAAGAAATAAATCTATTTTATAAAATATCAATGCCGAATCTAAGATTTTAAGTTCAAGGTTCTTATAGGAATAACCACCTTATAAATTTTCATTATAATTTTTTATGAATAAAATTAATTTATAGAAAAATACTTATTTTTAGGTGAAGTATTTTCAAATATCAAAAATATAATCTTCTAAAAAAATTGATTTTGTTGATTTTTTTTCAAGTTATTAACAAACTTTTTTCGAATTATATTAAATTTATTATTAAAAAAATTATATTCTTTAAATTTAAATGTAAAAATTATACTATGGTGAATTTTTTGGAATTTTTAGAAAAAAAATTATTTGATAAATAATGAAAATACTAGTTTTTATTGAAAATATACTTTTCATTTAAATAATTTATATGGTTCCATTTTATTTTAATATGGTTCTAAAAGTATAATTAGATAAATTATATTATAAATTTACCTAATTTAGATCATGGAAATCCATTTCATATTAAAATTATTTATGAAAACCTTTTATGCTCTTGAAAATTTTCTCTTTAGAATCTTTTTTTTTCATCGCATCTGTGAACTTAATTTTAAATTAAAATTTTACCCATATATGATTGTAATTTTTCAAATTAGATTACATATATTGAATAAGAATAATTTATATTATCTAATAATTCCATATTAATTATTTATTTTAATTAATATTGATAATATTAAAACATTATTACTATAGTTAATGTAAAAACAGGTTAACCATGGTTGTCTAACTTCTATGATAAGTGGTAAAATGATAAATTAGAAAAATAAAAAACCCATTAAATTTATATATTTAGACAATATAAACATTATGGGTTGTTAATTAACCATTTTTTGGCCACTTTTCATGTGAAAAACGTGGGAACACATTTTTCATTTACACAATTCCATGTTTGTGCTCTCCCCCAATAATAAAATATCACCCCCTTTCCCCTCTTAGTCACACATACAAAATAATTCGGATTAGCTAATAAATAAAAAAATATATTACCTACCTCAATATAAGCCTCTAAATATCCTTGGGATCATTTTTAAACACTCTAATTAAGGCATTGTTTATAAACTAGAAGAGGTTCTCGGAATAAGAGATAAATTTATTAATAACGAGTTTTCATTTTTTCTACTCCATATAATTTAAATATTGTTCAATTATGATGATATAAAGACAATAGTTTCTAAAATATACAGAGGTTTTATTATGTGATTATAATAAACTATGTCCACCTTCTATTCCATTAAATAAGAAATGAAATAGTCGATCTTGTGTACTGTAGATTACCACATCATTAAATAATGTTATTTATTTTCCTTCAAAACCTATCAAGTTTGGATATAATGGTTGATATGTTTTAATATAAATTATATTGATATTATTTTTAAAATTATTTAATTATAATATCACATATTCCCTCTTACCACCCTACCTTATGTAAAATAATAATTTCACTCGTGTGTAAAATGGACTACTCCCTCACGAACCGATGTGGTGTGTTTTTTATTTCAATTTTACAAGGAAGGTAGAATACATATTTTAAAATAATATATATAAATGATATAAAATAATAATACTTATTCAATTATTATATCAAATATTATTCCTTACATTCAATTCTGTGTCTGATTCGATAATGTGATTCTTGTATATAGTATACTACCACCTCGCGAAGCGATGTGATTTGTTTTTCACAAATGTTTTTTTGGAATGTAATACACATAAATTGAATGTATAAATATGATATATATAATATTAAAATGATTCTATAGTTGTAATATAATATTAACCTGTATTTTATTTCATCAATCAAGAAAATGAAAATAACATTCATGCCGACGTACTACCTATCGTCTCTATGAACAGTGTATTTTTTTCCTATCTATAGCTTTTATGGGTTACTCGAAATACATAAATAAAAAATATTCATTACATTTATATCATGGTAAAAATTATTTACATGATAAATCACTATTTAATTTAAATGTAATGAAAATAGAAACTCAAAACATACATGAAAAAAAAGTAGTTATTGCTTGAAACATGATTTTTACAAAGAATTGTTAAAAAATAAGAAATAAAAGGTTGAAAGTATATATTATATTGAATGATATATATAAGTATGTTTATATAATATAATTATAATTAAACTATATCTATAATATATTATTTTCAAATGTTCAAGAAGGATGTTAGGACTTCTAGTGGTGGATTTTTATCCCATGTTTCCCTTTTTGAGGCTTATGTTCTGATATACAACTATCTAATAGTATGTGGTGTACACACTTCTAATTTTTTTATTAATATTATTCTATTAATTATAATTAAATATTATATTAGTGATATTAATTAATGGGTATTACTAGTAATAATATAAAAAATTGGCATGGGTTTAATTTTACAATCTCATTATTTTTAGAGGTTTTTTATGATTATGAATTGGAGGATGAAATAATTTGATCTATTTCTCAATAACATCTTGTATTTTTTTTATAACATGTTTTTTTACAGAGAATTAATTTATTCACTTCATTATTAATTATTTTCACACTAATGGTTCTAGATTAATTTTTTTTTAAAATTAGCTTCATTTTTATCATTGATTCAAAACCTTTTTTATTAGTCCCCATGTTTTATAAAAATAACATAATGATTTTTTTACAGTTAAAAAAATATTTTTATTATTAAATTTTATCATGCATTAATTTTTAAAAAATATATTTAAAGGAATCACCATCTCATTTTCAATACTAGAACTATTTGGATATCACTGAGAATGTGAAAGGAATCATAATTTTAATATGTATGGTGTAATAGCCCAATATTTCACAGTAAGTTATCTTCTTTAAAGTAATTTAATATCATAAGCTACAAGAAACACTGAGTTTGAGCGTATCAAGACTTACCAAACTAGCCATTCAAAAAGCAGTTAAGAATAGTATTAATAGAATTTAGAATTTTATACACTCAATATAATTTTGAAATCCATATTATATGTTTTTTAGACATAATATAATAACAAATTAAATTTTTCAGATAAAAGAAGTATTTTTCAAAAACCGAAATTTTACCGCCTTTTAATCTCAATCTCTTTTTAAATAAAATATTTGACATTTTTCTATAGAAAATTTGAAAATATAAATATATTCTTTAGAAAAGGGACATGGAAATTTAATTTGGATAAAATATTTATGTTTTTATGAAAACATTTATATTTTGATGAATACTGAAAAATACTAAATTTTAATTGAAAACAACTTTTTAAATTAAAATAATTTATAGTGTTAAATTATAAATTTGAATGTTTTTAAGTATAATTAGATTATATTTTTATCATTTAATATAATTTATGATATTGGATGTAATTTCCAATTTAAACTTCATATAAACAAGTGTCAATATTTTGATAGTTATTATTTCTTAAAAACACGCTTTTTGTTTTGACAATGGGAATTAATATTAAATTTACTTCTGACACTTCTGTTTTTTGAATTTAGAAAAAAGGATTCAATATTTATAATAATTAAGTACAAATTTTTTAAATAGATAAATTTTATTTTTAGACATTATGATTATTTACTTCACTAAATATTTTATTTACCGTGGTTAAAGAGGAAAATTCTGTTAATAGGGGTAAAAATTAATATTTTATTAATATTAAATTATTCTAACATGAATTCTATTCCTATTGGTTGATACATATACGCCCATGGTCATACATGGGCCGATTTTGGGACCCCATTGAGCCACTTGATAGTGATAACGACACTTTATATTAATAATACTAAATTGAAGACTAAAATGACATAACCATATATCTTTTAGTAAAAAAATATACATGGGGTTATATAAGTTATATTTCCAACAAGAAATATTAATTTGAAAGATAAAATGATTTCCTACATCATGGTATTTTTTTATAATGTTTTATGATCAAATAAATAAACAAATTTATGACACAATAATGATGGAGTGTTTACCTCGTAAATAAATAATTTAAATAAATAAGATTATAAAAAATAAAAAAATATCCAAAACCAGTAAAATTATTATTGGATGATCTTATTTCTAACATTAGTCATCTTATGTTCACCTTTAATTAGTTTTGGACCTTTAAAAACCGATAATCATTATATAATTAAATAATATTTTTAAACATTCAGAAAGAGCCCCTCACCCCCCTTATAAAAATCCATAACTTCTAACCCAACTATCACACCTACCAAGCCCCTTGGATAGTCCAATATCTGCCCAAATAAGATCCTTACATACCAATTTTCCTCTTATAAGCCATAACTTAGGCAGAAGGCATTTCAAGGAAGACTTTTGATTCAATCCAAAGGGTGTTATCTGATTTAAAGGAAACATCTCCTCTTAAGTTCTTTTCTTTTTATTTAACTTCTCCAACCCCCTAAAATCACTTTATTATTTTATTTTTGAACAAAACAAGTATTATAAATATACTAGGTTTTTTTCATTAAATTTTTTTGAAATACAATTACAGACACCTCCATCTAATTGGTACCGAACACAATGTTTTTGTGGATGACGAACTACTGCCTCACAAAATGATCATTGTTCAATCTTATAATACAACCTCTTATGGTGGACATTATGATGGAACTAAAATTATATATTTTATTTATTTTATTTATTTTATCTATAATCATTTATAATTGTTTTATATATCATACCCTAATTCTTTTCATGTTTTATATATGCGATAATTTCATTTGAGGAAGTGCAGACTACCGCCCCCTCAAAGTGATATGACTAGTTAATACCATACATGGAATGTATAATGAATTGTGTTAATGAACATAAGTAACATTTATAAAATATTATATTATACTTTAATAATAAAATACCTAGGTATCATTGGGTTTTCGTTCCTTTTAAAATAAAAAACAAGAAGTTGTGTTCGTGCGTACGTAGGGATTATTGTCTCCACGAACACAATGAGATTCATTTTCCATCATAACCATTCAATAATAATTTTCATTTTATTATTAAAAATAAAATTTAATAACATAATAACTTTCGGGATATAAATAAAATACATCCTATCCATAACAAACATGACTTAATTAACATATCATATAAATGAAAATGAATCAATTAACACCCGAAACAAGGATACTACTAAAATATTATTAACAAGACAATAATTTAAGATCAAATAGAATATCATATTTATGTATGTAGTTCTTTTATAATTTAAAGAAATTCTATATCTATTATATAGGAATTTAATGTAACCTCGACCAAGGAAAAGTACAAGGTAAGGGGTCTCTTATCACACTTTTAATTCCGTGAAATTTCTATTGTTCACTACTAATTTATTAAATGTTGTATATTGTGTAATACCATTTGATATATATTATAATTATTATATTTATATTCATGTTATTCTATGATTAATTTGGTTGTTATTAGCTTTTGGTCATGTGAATCGATTGATTATAATAAGGTAACGGGTTTTCATCTCACTTCTTATTTCTGTGAGATTCATGTTATATAGCCACTATTTCCTTTTGTGTGGTGTATGTAATGCCCATGATTATATCATTTATGTAATATAATTTAATATATGGATATTTACATATTAATTGTATTATACTTCTTTCATGGGGTGTATGTTTTGTCAGTTACCAAATCAATAAGAGAATATCTAATTTCGTTTTCCACTCCTTGTGTTTTATGCAAACATTAATGATTATTTTACTCCAGGATTATGTGTGAAATCACAAATTATTTACTTATTTAGTGATTTACACTACACTTTGTGTGGATATACTTTTGATAAACATAATCACTCCATTGATAAATTCTCAAGTGATCGATATGAATATGATAAGAGTAATTTTAACTCAATCTCTATTCATTGAGTTAAACATCCAAATCATTGGTGTTGTTTTTACAAGAATATGTGTGAATTTACTCTGATTGATTTACACTGAATATCCAATTATATTGAGAGTATTTATATTTTTTACACATAATTATATTATTTATCTATCATTAACCTAAGGATGCAGTCTTTATAAGGGAATTCATCTCAATATACATTCCACTGAGACTTCTTTGTTGTTATGCGCCAATTCACATTTATTAAGCGTATATACTGTACTTTGACATAATATATCATGAATAACATTATTCTAATGAAGTTATAAAGATTTCATTTTCTCAATTATTTTTATTCAAGCGTCTCTCATTCGGTTTGTAACTCTAACTAAAATATCATTTTAAATGTTTAAAAAAAAAATTCTTCTAAATCATTCCCATTAATGTATATGTTATCCAAATGGTTTTAAGGATTTATTTATATGGTTCTGAATGTTTTAAAAATCAAATTCCTTTTAAAACATTCAAATTTGTATATGAGACTTTTATTCAAAACTCTATTTTAAACAGATTCTTGTTAAATAGTTAGACTTTTAAATGTTTTCAAGAAAAAGTGGATATTTCTCTCATATAGTTTTAATTAACATTTTCATCTATGTAAACATTCGTTGATGGATTCTAAACATGTTTGAAGTTAATGATACAAATATTAAATATTTTATTGAAGGCTTTGTGATATATTTTATTGTGAATGTGTTATTTTTATACCATTCATGGTTTATAGTTAAAGTGTTGAAATTTCATATGCTAGTTTTAATATGAATTTTTATGTTATATTACAACATTTTCATATAACGAATTTATTGGACTTATTATGTGATAGGTGGAGCCTGCTATATCCTCTCAACACATTGGTAGCTCTCATGAGACAATTAGACGTGGAATTGGCTGAGGCCTTTCTCAATTTGATATATGGTTTTGGCCGAGGCCTTAATCATTTTTAGACTTCTTGGTCGAGGCCTTGAAAAAATGATTTAGAATGTCCAGCATTATATATTCCCTCATTATGAAAATAATATTTATGTATCATGTAGTTATTAGACTCATAAAATACCAATTAGTTTGTTTTATTATCGCATTATTTACTTATCTAATATTCTTGCCACGAAGTATTCAATTTTATTATTTTTAAAAGAATGTGTTTTCAATTATTCACTATGCCTAATGTTTATATTATCTTCCACTGAATTTCTTACTCTTACTGAGCGTTTGAGCTCACCCCTTTCTTATGTTTCATTTTTCCAGGATACGAAGAATTTATTTTGAGTGAATTACATGTGTATCTAGTAGGCTGGGATGTTTCTAATGGAATAAATTAGTGTTGTATTTATTTAAAAGTTTTATTGTTGAACTTATGTATGTATCATATTTCAATGAATACTAAACTGATCGGTATTTTGGGAATTAATTCCTTGTAATCAGTCCAATTTATTAAAATAATTCACAGGTTCTGGTTTTTTTGGGATAGGGGCATTACAGTTGGTATCAGGGGAAGTTTAGTACCAACATTGGAAGTTAGATTTAGAAAAAACTCTGATTAGGAAACACTACCCTAAGGTAAACATTGCGGATTAGTATAAAATAACATCCAAAAAATTTGGTAATGTAAATGTTATGTGGGTTTTCTAAGCAATACATACGTGTCTTGATATGAGTAGGTAGAGGCGGATCTAGCAAAGTTGTACCTTGGAGTGAAAACTCCAACATGGAGTTTCAGGCTTGACTTGGGGTATCCTGGTACATGAAAATGGGCCTCGTTACACTCTTGGTTATGAAACTCTTGAGGGATATGCTTAAGATAATTCAAATTTTCTTTAAAACATGATTAGAAGGATTTAAATAGAATATGAGAATAAATAACCTTGGTTAATCCTAAGGTGTTTTAGATTCAAAATAAGCTTAATGATTTTATGACTCACACTAGGAATTCTAGTGTTAGTCAATGGATAGATTCCAAGGAGGTCATATTGACACTGAACATGATGTACAAGGTGGGAACTGTGGTAGAAATGAGAAATGAAATAGAATTTCGATTGGTGTAAAAGATATCATGTACATGCCACATCAGTTTTGTAAAAATATGATCAACAACATATATATTAACCAACGCCCAGAATCAACAATGAAGAGATAGTCGGTGGATGATAAGAGCTCCAACAATGGAGACCATGGAGAAAAGAAACCTCAATATCCATCATGTAGGAAAAGTTGAAGGAGACACCTAGGAAAGTGTCTTAATAGAACAAATAAATTATGTATGTGTAAAAAAGAAGGACATAATTTAAATAATTGATGAGGAAACATGAAGAGTACTATTGAATAAAATAAAAAAGATCCCAAGAATCCATTTATAGAAATTTTCCGTAAATGTAGGATTCCTATGCATTATCCGAGTGAATGAACTATTCTGTAGGATAGACTCTTGTTCAATGAAGAACCTATGTGGATATAAATTGATGGCGACATGCTTAAATGTTTTGGTGCTCTTTGTTGATAGGATTAATTTGGAATACTTTTCTCTTGTTTGTGTAACCCTGCAGTTTGTTATGTGAAAATTATATTTTAGAAAGAATTATCTTTTCTATTGTTGATATAGTTATAAATAACCATTTGTGACTATATGATCCTTTAATTTGGGTGAATTTCAAGTTTTTAAATTTTGGGATGAAAATGCGAGGTATGAGATAACATTTGTGGTAAAATTATGTTATGGTTAATTTGTGTAATTTATATCATTTTTGGAATGTTATAAAATATAATTTTTGAAAAAGGACCACATGCAGACCGTGTGACAAACCATCGCGTCAGACAATGTTCCGGGAATTGAACCCACCACCATAGTGCGATTGGGATTTATCATCAACCACTAGACTACATGAAGTCCTCGGTTAGTGTGATTAATTCTTTTTAGTTAAAGGATTTTATTGATCAATAATAAGTTGATTTGGGATCTTATGTCTTATCAAATGGATATCATTAGTATAGGAAAATGATTTGATGATTAAGGGATAAATGTTATTCTGGAAGATGTTCATTCTATTGGGAATACTATATGCCTAAAGAAAATATTATACAATGGTATTTCATTTGAGACGTAATGGTGGATTTTTATCTATGTTTCTATTGTAGATTTTTAGAAATTTGGGTTATTTATGGAAATGATTAACCTATCATAGAGAATATGTGATTTGGTTAATTACTTTTAAGTATGTGACTTTTAAATCAATCGATGTCATTTTGAGATACAATTTAACATGGAAGACTATGTAATCAAATCATTCTATGTTTTGGTTTTCAATATTAGTTTGGATTATATTGAAGGATTTAATAGAAATTTTTTATTGAATGGTATTTATCGAACTTTGGGTATTGTTGGTTTAATTTTTGAAATTAATATTACTATTTATTTCTCTAAATGATTATTCTTTTTGGGGATCATCTGATCTTGTACAAACCATTTTAGTATTCGTTAAGCTCTAAAGACAAGGTAAATATATCGTTTATCCTTTGGGGATCATGTGATTCTTTAGATGTTTATTATAGTGCTTCATGTGTGACCAAGCCATCTTGAATACTCATCATTTGAAAAAAAAGATGATCCAGTGGAAGAAATTTATTAATGGATGAACATCTACTTAAAAAGAAAGAATATCTCTTTATGTTATTAGTCAGTCTCATAAATAAATTCCTTAACTTTATGAAATGGAACATATAACAAAAAAAAGTTCTTTGTTCACTTTTCCTACTGGGAAACTATGGACCGTTTATCCCATCAAAATTTTGTGGCTTTCTTATTTATAACTTTATCCTCATCGTGATTTTTATCACTCTCCATCAGAACTTGACACTTAATTTATCTACCATATCCATGTTTTTCTATATGGAATCCTAGTATGGGTTATCTCAGGTGACCTTTGTGCTTCACTTTCTTTCTTTTAAAGTGATAGTTTTGTTGAGTCTTTTTCTGATGTTGGAGATTCAATAAACATCCCAAGAAAATTCTTAATAATTGTGAGGACGTAATTTCCAAAAGGGGGATGAATGTAACACCCCAAGATGTCATAATAAGTAATCTTATTTAATTTAATTCAATAGCTTGCACTACATGAAACACTGAGTATCAGCACACCATGACATACTAAACTTGCCGGTCAAAAAGAGGTTATGAATAATATTAATTGAATTTTTAATTTTATATACTCTATATAATTTTAGAATCAATATTTTGTGTTTTTAGACATAATATACAAACAAATTCAATTTATTTGATAAAATAAGTATTTTTCAAAAAATGAAATTTACCCGCCTTTTAATGGAGAACCCTTTTTAAATACTATATTTGACACCTTTTTTATATTAACTTTTGGAAAATAAACTTCTTCTTTAGAATTGGGACATACAAATTTACGTTGGATATAATATTGGTGTTTTTCTGATAACATTCATATTTTGATGACTAGTGCAAAATACTAAATTTTAATTGAAAACATCTTTTTTAATTAAAATAATTTATAGTGTTTAATTATACATTAGATTTGTTTTGAAGTATAATTACATTATAGTTTTACCATTGAATCTAATTTTGGTCATTGGAAGTAATTTTACATTGAAATTGAACATAAACAACTGCCACTCATTTGATAGTTATTAATTTTTTTAAAACACCCTCTTTGTTTAGACAACGGGAATTAATTTTTAATTAATTTCATCCACTTCTGTGTTTTGAATTTATAAAAAATAGATTCCATATTCTGAATTAGGAGGTCCAAATTTTGAAAATAGTTATCTTTTATTTTTAGAAATTATTAATATTTTCTTCGATAAATATTTTATTTGTCATGGTTAAAGGGTAAATCCTATAAATTAGGGTAAAAAATAATATTATAATAATATTAAATTACCATAACATTTTTCATTTTCCGATTGGTTGATACATATCTGACCATGGGAATCCTTGGGGAGATTTTGGGACCCCATGGAGCCACTTTATAGTGAAAATGACACTTTATATTATTTATTTTCAAGTAAAGACAAAATTGACCTAACCATATATCTTTTAGTAAAACAATTTTTACATAATGTTTTATAAGTTATCATTTCAACTATAAATATTCATTTGATAGGTAAAAATATTTTCTACATCATGGTGTTTTTTATAATTTTTAAACAAAAAATAAATAAAATTATTTATAATACAATTACGATGAAGTGTTTACCTCATTAATACATTATTTAAATAAATAAGATAATAAAATATAAAATAATATCCGAAACCAGTAAAATTCTTATTGGATGATCTTATTTCGAACAAGAGTCATCTTATAATCTAATTTAATGAGTTTTGGACATTTAGAAACCGTAAATCATTATATAATAAAATAACAATTTCAAACATTCTTAAAGAGCCCCTCATTGAAGGACCCCAAAACACCCTAGGAGGGGAGGGGTGAATCAGGGTGTTAAATTTTTCTATTAAAAGTTATATCTTGTTCCCTCATTGGTATGAACTTGTTAAACCTTTCAATCAAATGAATGTTTGATGTTGACACATCACTTTTACTTGGTTCACCACAAAGGGCTACGTCCAAGGAGCATACGCCGACAGGTAGTCGGTCGTACCTAATTCCACTATTTTTCATGAGTTGTGGATTAGAAAGGTTCAAGAATAGTCACTATGTCCCAGGCTCACTGCCTTTAAAAAAGTTCAGGGATAGCCCACATTATCCCTCGGGTCTCTCCTGTGACTCCCCCTGGCTCCCTGCCTTTGGTGAACTCCTAGTCAGTTTATAGATGTGAGGGTCTCTTTAATAGATTTTAATTGAAGTCTTTTACTCTTCATAGCATAAGACTCTGCTTGAATCGAATAATAGTAATGATGCACATGAATGCACTGAAACTCTATACCAGATGATCGGAAACATCAAAACAGGTTATACTGAATATTCCGCGCAACACTAACCCTTTGCACGAAATATCTCACTTTTGCACGAAATACATGATTTTCGCACAGAAAATATTTCACACAACAACCTCTTTTATGCACATCTTTACACGCATAACCTTTTTCACACATCTTGGGCTTTTCCTCAATGTTCATATTTTTCACGCAACCTCAGATTTTTCGTGCAATGCCTTCATTTTTCACACAACTCCCTTTACGTGATCATTTTACGCGCATCAGACCTCGGATCTTCTCTGTGTCTCCAATCATAAGGAATGAGGGGGGTTCGCCTCTTATTTATAGTCATTTCATACCCCCGCTCGTGAAACCCATCTCGGCGTGAAAAACCTCTCATTCGGCGCACACTAATTTTCACGCATGAATCATTTTTTGCGCACATCTCCCAATTTTTCACGCAACCCATGCCTTTTCCATTTTTCGACCTTATGATTCCGAAACACTATTTGCGTGAAAAAAATTTCTCCACTATTTCCCATGCCATGCTGTTTTTCACACACATCCCAAATATTTTGTGCACAACCCATACTATTCAAACACGCCGCTTTTTTTCTGTGCATGCCGCTGTTTTTCCGCACACGCCACTGTTTTTCACACACACTGCTGTTTTTCACGCTAGCATACTCTATTTCGGAAACCAATTCCTTTTTGCATGCACCTTCTTTTTCCAACAACCTATGTATTCATTTTCTGATATTTGGGTCCAAAAATTTGGCAAACACTAGAGAACAGCGCCACCTTCAATACTGTTGTCTACTTGAACTGTATAATCACTTTACAGGCACAAATTCTGAACTTCCACTAAGGATTTACAACAAAAAGAAACCATATTCTAATTCATGCATAGAACGACCATGGTTCCAACAATATCCCCCTTTGGGTTTGTTGGCAATGAGTAAATAAATTCTATAGAGCACCTGCCACATTCACACCAAAAATGAAAGAATCAACTAAGCCAACACTCTAAGTCTACGTGAGCAATGCTCGGTGTAGAAAACAAGAGGGGAAGCATGAATTGGGATCTCTTGTTTTTGAATTCTCAATGACACCCAAGAAATTATCTTAACATCTCCCAAAATAATTACATGTCCAATGTATTCCTTCTTATCCTATAACCAAAAACCTATCATGATATCAAACATGTCCGGAATTTATTCCTTCTCACCAATTGGAAATAAACCCATAGATCGGTATTTTCTCATTGAACATGTCAATACACCCATAGATAGTATCTCCCCCATAAACCTGCATCATATCTAGAAAAAGATTAAAACAATTAACATAACTAGGGAGAGGGGTATTACGTAACCTCCTTATGCACTGGGAGGTGGTTGAACACTGAGGTTCAACCGATGATTCTCAAACACAGTCGCTGACAGTGTCTTGGTCAGGATATCAGCCATTTTCACATCAGTTCCCACATGATCCATTCTATTCACACTTTTCTCAACCTTTTCTTTGATAAAGTGATACCAGATTTCAATATGTTTTGTACTAGAATGTTGAACAGGATTTTTCATAAGATCAATTGCGCTATTGTTATCACAGTAAATTACCATTGGTTGCTTCACCTCATCACCAATATTTGTTAGTTGTTTCTTCATCCATAACAGTTGAGTACATGCTTTTGTAGTGGATATATACTCAGCTTCAGCAGTACTAAGAGAAGTACTTTATTATTTCTTGCTCAACTAGCCAACACCTTTCTGTCCAATATAGAAGGCTCCACCACTGTTGGACTTTCATTCCAAAACATCACCAGCCTAGTCATCATCAAGAAATGCTGATAATTCACTGTCCCTGCCTGAAAAAAAGTCTAACCCAATGTTATGAGTGCCTCGAATGTACCTCTGGATTCTTTTTTACTTCTGCCACATGTTCCTCCTTTGGATTACTCTAAAATCGGGCTGCAAGACATGTTTCAAAGACAATATATGGTCCTGTCGCTGTCAGTTACAATAGGCTCCCAATGATCCTCCTGTACATAGTGGGCTCTATAGAGGTCTCATCCTCATGATTTCCCGGTTTTGTTCCAACTACAATCAGAGTTGACATTGCTTCAGATTCATGCATATTAAATTTCTTCAGCAGCTCTCTCGCATAATTTTCCTGAGAGATGAATGTATAATCTTTCTTTTGAGTCACCTGAATCCCTATGAAATATGTGAGCTCCCCAATCATTGACATTTCAAATTCTGATTTCATGTCATTGGAAAATTCATCCACTGATTTCTACCTACTTCCACCAAATATAATGTCATCAATGTAAACCAGAACCATGAACTAATCTCTCTAAGAATTCTTCACATAGAGATTGTGATCTACTCCTCCTCTTTTGAATTATATCTTATTAAGATAAGAATCAAGCTGTGAATACCATGCTCGGGTTTCCTGTTTGAACCATAAAGTTCTTTCTTTAGTTTTCAATCCTTTGTTTCATCAGTACCAATAATAAAACCCACTGGTTCTTCAATGTATAATTCTTTTTTGAGTACACCATTCATAAATGTTGTCTTGAAATCCGTTTGATATACTTTATATCCTCTTTGGAGTGCCAGGGCAAGGAAAATCATGATTGACTCCAATCTATCCAATGGAACCTAGGATTCTTCAATATAAACACCTTCAATCTAGGAGTATCCTTTACATACCAATCGTGCCTTGTTTCTAATAACACTTTCGTGCTCATCAAACTTGTTTTTAAAGATCCATTTTGTACCAATCACATCGTGACCTTTGGGTCTCTGGACATGATCCCATGTCTGATTCTTGTCAATCAGATCTAACTACTCATTCATGTCTCTCACCCATGATTCATCCATTGTAGCTTCTTCAAATGAGGATGGCTCCACAACTGGCAGAAATGCAGATTGTGTGTTATTCCTCATCCTCCTTGTTTGAGCGGGTGCACTCCTATACCCAATTATGTTAGATTGATCAATCTTATCTCTTCGATTTCTCCTGTGAGGTTTAGTTGCATTCTCTCCATCCACGGTTTCCTCTATATATTCTGCTTCTGATTCAACATCATGATGTGACTACTGAGTGTTTTGTACACCTTCCTCTATTTCTGAATTGATATTTTCTCCATGTTCACTTTCTTTCACACTTTCAATCTCATTAGCATATGAAATCCTTGAATCATTTGCGGTTCTATCTTCAATGATCATAACATCAATTATTTCCATGATTCTTCCTAGTCACTTGTTGAATCACTTGTAGGATTTGTTGTTTGTTGAGTATCCAATGAAAATTCTTTCATCTGCATTGTCATCATACTTCCCTTGATTTCTTTCTTTGTTCCTGATGATGAATTTACTTCCAAAAACATGAAAGTATTTCAAAGAGGGCTTTCTTCCATGCCACAATTCATATGGTGTCACCCTCTCACCCATATTTTGTCCTGTTCTATTTTGAATATACATTGCATCTTGAACATGCTCTTTCTAGTAATGTCATGGAATACTACTCTCAATCAGCATAGTTCATGCCATGTTTTTCACTTGTCGATTCATACATTCAATAACTCCATTTTGTTGTGGAGTTTTCACAGCAGCAAACATTATGTTGTATCCCATGCTTCTCCAGGAAAGTTTCAAATTCAATGGATGTGAATTCCCCTCCATTGTCAGATAGAAACACTTTTATTGTTCATCCAGTATCATTCACGGCAATTTACAGATATGTTTTCATGCATTCAAGAACTCATCGTTTCCTGTGAATGACCATTACACATGCCATTCGACTATAATCATCTATGAAAAGGACCAAGTACCTTTTTCCATGAGTTCCGTCAACATTTTTCAGCCCACATACATCTGTATTAATTAGATCAAGAAGATTAGATACCCTTTTCTACTTTGACCGATATGAACTGAAGACCATCTTCCCACAAATACAATCATCAAAGTACATTTCACGTTCATGCTTTGTGATGAGAATTTCCATGAAAATATTCAATTTTTATATTTTATCCATGTTTTGTTGATTGATGTGTCCTAGTCTCTGATACCATAAATTTTTTTCTTCTTCAACAGTCATGTAAAAAAAAATTTATTTACTATCAACCTGATACAAGTATCCTTCTATTCTGCATCCCTTTATAAGTGAATTTCTTGTGTTTACCTTGGTAGTGTAGCCTTTCTGATTAAATGTAACTATAAGTCCTATGTCACAGATTTGACTGACGCTGAGTATATTATGACGTAGGCCATCTACATAAAGGACTCCATTCTTTCTTTAGCTCTCCATTAGCTAATTCAGTACTTCCACTTCATTTTATTTTTAGAGCTCCATCATTACCAATTCATACTCTACCATCAACCTTCCTTTTGATATCCATTAAGAGGCCAGCATTACCTATCATATGAGACAAAAAACTGCTATCCAAAATCCATGTACTATTTCTTTTTATAGCTTTGAGGGCTACCTCATCAGGGTTGGATTTCTAAATTTTCATCCTATCTTTCCATGAGACATTGGATTGAGTATAGAGCACTGATGGACTTTCAATTACCTCCTTCATGTACATTATTTATTCATAGTCAAAGTATTCATCGAGAAGAGAAAACCTGTTTGTAAGAGCAACACTATCTAGTTGATGAGATTTGACTTGTCTCAAACTCTTGTATGTGGTATCCATGTTCCTTATCTTCCTTCAATTAACCACCTTATGACCAATGTTAGAACAACGATTAAAATATCCATAGAAATTGTATCTTCTAAAAAAATTCGGATATGAATTTTTTCTCCTCCGTTGAACACCCATATCTTCTCCATCAAGATAGCTTCTTTCAACTTCACAATAAGACATGGTATGGCCCAAATATCAATAGAACTAACACTTCATGAGAGGAAATGTCTTCTCACATCTGTTTATCATCATTCCTTCTTCGGTGGGATAATAGTTTGATGACCAATTTTTCAAGGAGGCTCGACAATAATCTTATTTTCATCTATCAGAAAGAATTGGGGGTTTCTGTTTCATCACATGAGATGAATTTTCCAAATCACCCACTTTCAACTTGCCTTTATTTGTGTTACCTTTATTTGTAGCATATGATGAATCTACCTCACAACCAATTCCACTATTTCCCATGTAGGCAGGCCTCTGACCATTTAAAATCATTTCAACTCCATTAGAGCCAAGTTTTGATCTCTCCAACAGATCATCATCTAGGAACCATCCAAACTATATTTTCTTCCTTGATTCTTTTGAAAATGAATCTTTTTCAATTTTACTCCTAATAGTAACAACTTCCTCTTCATGACTCTCAACAGTCGTGGACTTTTCCTCCAGTCTGGAGGAGAGTTCATTGATGACTGTTTCCTGCTCTTCAATTCTCAACTTCATATCCACTACATCATCATTGATTTTAAGTATTTTAGACTGTACATTCACCAATTAATCGAGTCGTTCAATTTCAACTTCATGTTGATCAACATATTCAGTTGATTCTTCTACAATTGATTTCCACTTATTGCAACTCCTACATTTAATCTTAAGCTTATAAACAGCATCCTTAAGTTGCAACTCGGGAGTGGTTGTAGTTGTCAATTGATTTTCTCCACCAGTATCTTCTGATTTTTTAACAGTGGCCATCATGGAAGCATGGTTCCCAGTTTTAAATTTATTTTCTTCTTTATCACAGAATTAATTATCATCTTCTTTCTTCTTCATAGACAAAACAATTATTTGGTACATTATTTCTATATTTCAAGTCTCTCTTTTTGAGAAACATGTTATGAGGCTTCTCAATGTTTTCAGCATCACTACTCTCATCATCGATCTTTCTTAAGCACTGTGATGCAATGTGACCAAAAATGCCACAATGAAAGCAAGCAAGAGGTAACTTCACTTTGAATTTACCTTTTCTTTTCTGGAACTTCATTGAAATGAGAGAAATAATTTCTTTTTCCTCATCCTCATAACCACTACTATATATTGATATTTTCATTTTATCAATGGCTTTGAACGCCATTTCCTTGCTCACTAAAGTAGTATTATCTTCTGGTTTGACTCTCATTTAAAATGCCACCTAACTGCTCAGCAGGTAATCCAGTGAATGTTTAGAAAGATATCCTTAATCAAGGGCTGACCCCTTTGCATTGTATAAGTGTGGATGTCTTCTTAATATTTTATTTAAAATATCAATGTCTTTGGTTTCTTCACCTAGACCCCAAACAGCTCCAACCACTTCAGTAAATCGATTGAAGAATGAGTCTACATTCTCATTCGGATGCATCTTTAGATCATAAAACCTATTGTGTACGACTTGTATTTTTTCCTCCTTCACTTTTATATCTCCCTCATAAATATTTTCATATTTATCCCACATGGATTTTTTTGAGGTGCAACTCTTCACCTTTAGATAGATCTGATCAGAAAGGGCTGTTGTTATAGAATTTTGTTCCTTAGCATCTGCATCAAGAATATTACTATCTGCGTGAGTCATAGCCAGGAATGTTGGATCAGTGACTTGTATTCCTTGAATAGTAGAAAAAAGGACTTCCATTCCAAAATATCTTAGATGAGTTCTCATTTTATTCATCCAGATCTTAAAATTACTCCCATCAAAGTGGGGGACTCTGCTAACATTGGCTGAATTGTCCGTAACGGTAAGTGACAGATCAAACACCAGTGAACATCCCTATGATACCACTTGAAGGTCCACGAAACACCCTGAGAGGGGAGGGGTGAATTAGGGTGATAAATTTTTCTTCTTAAAGTTGGATCTTGTTCTCACGTTGGTATGAACTTGTTAAAACAGTCAAAAAAATGAAAGTAGAAAGTTGACACCGCACTTTTACTTGGTTCACCACAAAGGGCTATGTCTAAGGACCATACACCGACAGGTAGTCGGTCATAACTAATTCCACTATTTTTCATGAGTTTTAGATTACAAAGGTTTGGTAACAATCACTCTATCCTAGTCTCACTGCATTTATAAAAGATCAAGGATAGACCACTGCGTCCCTCGGGTCACTCTCGTGACTCCCCCTAGCTCACTACCTTTGGTGAAGTCCCAGTCTGTTTATTGACATGAGGGTCTCTTCAATAGATTTGAATTGAAGTATTTGACTCTTCTTAGAACGAGACTCTTCTTGCATTTAATAGCATTATTTATGCACTTGAACACACTGGACCACTGGACCAGATAATCAGAAACACACAAACTGGTTATACTAAAGATTTCTCACAACACCAACCCTTGCGAGAAATATATCACTTTTGCATGAAATACTTAATTTTCATGCAGAAAATATTTCACACAACAACCTCCTTTATGTGTAGCTTTATGTGTAACACCTTATTCTCACATCATGGACTCTTCTTGCAAAGTTCAGAGTTTTTTGTGCAACCTCAGATTTTTTGAGCAAAGCCAGTGTTTTTCACACAACTCCCTTTACACGAACAATTTACAGGCATCATACCTCTGGTCTTCTCTATGTCTCCGATCGTATAGAGTTACGGGTTTCACCTCTTATTTATTGGAATTTTAGACCCTCGCAGGCAAAACATATCTTGGTGCGAAAACCTCTCATTTTGCGCGCAATACTTTTCACGCAGGAATCGTTATTCCCACACATCTCCCGATTTTTCACACAGCCAATGCCTTTGCCATTTTTTGACGTTATAATTATGAAAAAATATTTGCATGAAAAACATAGCTCTACTATTTTCCTCACCACACTGTTTTTCATGAACAACCCAAATATTTCATACACAACCTATACTATTTGGACATGCCACTGTTTTCCATGAACACTGCTGTTTTTCGGCGCACGACGCTATTTTTCTGCACACGCAACTATTTTTCATGCATTATGCTATTTTTCACACAAGACAACTTTATTTTGTGAGACACTTCCTTTTTATGTGCACCTTCTCTTTCCAATAACCTACGTCTTCATTTTCCGATTTTCGGGTCCAATAGTTTTGAAAACACAGGAGAACAGTTCCACCTTGAATAATATTGTCTACATGAATTGTATGATCACATTACTGGCACACATTCTGAACTTCCACTAAGGATTGACAACAATTAAAAACCATACTCCAATTCATGCATAGAACAACCATGGTTCCAACACTCATCCCCCTTATTAAAAGCCTTCTATTCTAACCCATCTATCACACCTCTCAAGACCCTTTACTCATCCAAAATCAAACCAACTAAGATCCTTACATCATTCTTTTAATCTTAGAAGCCTTACCTTAGGCATAAGGGATTTTAATTAAGCCTTTTAATTACAACCAAAGGGAGTTACCCAATTTGAAGGTAACATCTCCTCTTAAGAACTTTTCTTTTATTTTAATTCTCCAACCCCCTAAAATATTTTTATTCCATTATTTTAGAACATAGACAATATCCTCAATGTAATAGGTTTTTTTATGATATGTTTTTGAACTACACTTACACACACATCCAACTAATGGGTATAGAACATAATGTTTTTGTGGACGGCGAACTACTGCCTCAAAAAATGATGATTGTTCAATCTTATACTACCACCTCTTATGGTGGCCATTATGAAGGAACTATAATTATATATGATATTTATTATATTTATTTTATCTATAAGATATTATAATTCTCTTTTATTTCAAACCCTTATTCTTTTTATGTTGTATATATATGATAATTTCTTTTGAGGAAGTGCGGACTACCGCCCACACAAAGCGATATGACTCCTTCATAGCATATGTGGAACATATAAAGGATGGTGTTAATGAACATGCATAACATATATAAAATATTATATTATACATGAATAATAAAATACCTATGTATCATTTGGTTTTTGTTCCTTTAAATGTAAAAAAATGGAAGTAGCGTTCGTGCATACGTACGGATTAACGTCTCCACGAACGCGATGAGATTCATTCTCCATCATAACCATTCAAGAATAATATTCATTTGATTAATAAAAATAATATTTAATAAAATAATAAATTTATTTATATGAACCAAATATATCCTATCCATAAAAAACATTACTTACTTAACAAAACATATAAAAGAAAATGAATCAATTATCACCCGAAACAATGATACTTCTAAAATATTATTAACAAAGGAATATTATAAGATCAAATATGTTATAATATTTCTGTGTTTAGTTCTTTTATAATTTAAATAAATGATTTTTCTATTATATAGGAATTTTATTTACCTCAACCATGTAAAATTACAAGATAAGGGGTTTCTTATCTCACTTTTAATTCTATGAGACTTCCACTGTTCGCCACTAATTTATTGCATGTTGTGTATTGTGTACTACCATTTGATATATATTATCATGATTATCTTTATATTCATGTTATTATATAATTCATTTTGTGGTTATTAGCTTTTTGTCATGTGACTCGATTGAATACAACATGGTAAGGGGTTTTTATCTCACTTCTTATTTCTGTGAGATTCATGCTATATTGCCACTATTTTATTTTGTGTGGGGTACGTACTTCCCAAGATTTTATTAATTGTGTAATATATATTAATTTATGGGTATTTATATCTTCATTTTATTATACTAATTTCATGTGTTTTATGTTTCGTATGTTACCATATCGGTAAGCGAATTTCTAATTTTGATTTCCAGTCATTGGGTTTTGCGCAAACATCATTGATTATATTAGTGCAAGATTACTTGTGAAATCACTATTTATTTTCATATTTAGTAATTTCCACTCCCCTTTGTGTGTATATACTTTTGATAAACATAATCACTCCATTTATAAATTCTCAAGACGTCGATATGAACTCGATAAGAGTAATTTTAACTCAATATTTATTCATTGATTTAAACATCCAAATCATTGGTGTTTTTTTTACAAGAATATGTGTGAATGTCCTATGATTAATTTATACTGAATATAAAATCATATTGAGGGTTTTTATATTTGTAACACAATATTATTTCATTGAATTATACTTAACCTAAGGATATAGTCTTTATAAATGAATTCATCTCAACATACATTCCATTGAGACTTCATTTTTGTTATGCACCAATTCACATTTATTGGGCATATATACTATACATTGACATTGTATATCCTGAATCATTTTATTATCATGATTTTATAATTTTTAATTACCTCAATTATTTTTATTCAAGCGTCTCTCATTTTTTTAGGAACTCTAACTGAAATATCATTTTAAATGTTTTACAATTTTATTCTTCTAAATCTTTCTCATTAATGTCCATGTTTTAAAAATGGTTTTCTAGATTTATTTGTATGGACATGAATGTTTTAAAATTAAAATTCCTTTTAAAAGATTCAAAGTGGTTGGGAAACATTGATTCAAAAATCTTCTTTAAATAGCTTCTTGTTAAATAGTTAGACTTTTAAATGTTTTCAAGAAAAAGGGGATATTTCCCTCAAATAGTATTAATGAATATTTTCATCTATGACATCATCTAATGATAGATTCTAATCTTCGTTGAAGTTTATGATACAAATATTTCATATTTTATTGATGGTTTTGTGATATATTTGACTGTGGATGTGTTATTTTTATACCATTCATGGTTTATGGTTAAAGTATTGACATTTCATATTCTAGTTTTAATATGAATGTTTTTGTTATGTTTTAACAGTTTCTTGTGAGGAATTAATTGGACTTATTAAGTGATGGGTGGAGCTTGCTATATCTCATCGATGCATTAGTAGGTATCCTGAGACAATTATGCGTGGAATTGATCGAGGCCTTTCCCAATTTGTTATATGGTTTTGGTCGAGGCATGAATCATTTCTAGATGACATGGCCGAGGCCTTAATGAAATGTTTCTGAATTTCTGGAAATATAAATTCCCTCATTAGGAAAATAATATTTATGGATCATGTTTTTATTCGACTAGTAGAATACCCATGACTATGTTTTAATAATGAATTATTTACTCAACTCATATTCGTGCCATAAAGAATTCAGTTTTATTATTTGTAAAGGAATGTGTTTTCAATTATTCACCATGCCTAATGTTTATGTTATCTTACCCTATATTTCTTACTCTTACATTGCATTTGAGCTCACCCTTTTCTTATGTTTCATTTTCCTAAGATATGAAGAAGTTAGTTATGAGTGACTTGTAGGCATATCTAGAAGTATTGGATGTTTCTTATGGAATAAATTTGTGTTGTATTTCTTTTCATCTTGTAAGGTTGAACTTATGTATGTGTCTTGTTTCCAATAATACTAAACTAATCGGTCCATCAGGACGTTATTCCTTGTAATCATTCCAATATATCAAAATAAGGCACCAGCTCTGTTTTACTATGGAGGGGCGTTACATATGGAATGAAAAATATTTCACACTATCATGAAACGTAAATGATTTAATGCTTCCTTTATAAATTTCAAATTATATTTTCATATGAATCTATTTAAAAAAATTATGAGTTTTTAATTTTATTATGTGGTATTAAATGAATTTTTATTTACCTCTAATATTGTTTCATGTGATATTTCCATGTCTTTTTCATCCAGGATAAAATCCATTGATTTTAATGAAGTTTAAATGGGGATATTATCCAATTGTAACATGTTTATTATTATTTTGGTTGGATTATATTTATAATGAAAATATGTTTATGAAACCCATTATTTCTCATGGGTTAAACATTTATGAAGTGATTATAAAACACATTTAATTTAATGTGATTTATTATAATGATGGTTTTATGATCATGTATCACACATATGAATTCTTTTCATAATGAAAATATGTTTATTATTAATCTAAGGTTGTTGGTAAAATTATTACCATGAATGGTTGTAATGTTATAACCAAATACTATGGTCATGTTATTACAAAGGATGGGTGGGACCTATATCTCCATCCAAACCTTTAGGGAAGGATATGTTTTGTGTGGACATAATTGACAATTAAAAAATTAACATCTCAGCCTAATTTAATGTTCATATGACTATGGATGTCCTGATTTGTTGTCCTTAATGAATTTTTTGAACCTATTCTAAATTATACGTGTTTGCAATGTGATTAGCTTATATGTATTACAAATAAACTAGATTTGATACTAACCTTATATTGTCATGTCTTTTGTACTTTAAGTCCTTTATGATTAATTTAATATGCACTATCAATATTTAATCTTTGAATCGATTTTATTTTCACTTCTATGTTTCTTATAGTATTTAACTATTAATCTCATGTTCTAAAAACCTTATGATCACATAATTTTTATGCGATCATTGGAATCTAACATGATTACTGATACTGTGAATTGAATATCACCCTATAATATATCTTCTACAGGTTTTAATGAATTATTTTATGCATGATGTGTCTATAAATAATATTATATATATAAATAACATAGTGGGAGAATATTCATTTTACTAACGAACCAGTTTTTTATGCTTACACGTTTCTAAGTGAACTAGAACAGTATAATTTTTGCATGGATCATTATGTAATGTAATAAATTTTAAATTATTTAGATTTAATATCCATGTAAGAAAAGTTTCTGATTCTATAGTTTGTGTTGGGGAAATGTTTTGTTAATGATTAGAAACTAGGATGAGAAAAATTTAGTTAGATCCCTTAGGATATGTCTAAGGTTAATTCTATGGTTATTTTTTGTTATAGGAAAATAACATCGAATATTGGGGAGGGATAGGGGTAGTGGTTTCTAATGAATTGAATATATATATATTCTATAATTGAATGTGTATCTGTTATATATGTAATATGTTTTCGAAACTTTAAAATGGTCATTTTGAGCCAGACTTAGTCATCACCTTGTGTTTGAAAACCACTATTGTTTAAAACCTAGTTCGACAGTCTTAGGGGAAAATATATTGATATTTATAAACTATCTACAAATAATAATGAAGTATTCAAATGATTAACAAGAATGGAAGAGGTTAAACCTAAGATTTAATAGTTTGAAAAGAATATTTCTTGATTTAGGCATCAGATAAGTGAATTTTCTAGAATATGTTTTTCTCCACTATGATTATTGTCGAGGATACTATTTTTTTATTTTTTTGACGATTGGAACCTAATGTTTCTTTTTAAATATTGTGTGTGATGCAAAATGAAATCATTTTCATTTTAAGCAACCTAGAGTTATAGCATAGTGAATGAAAAATCTCATTAATATGATCATACAAGTTTCTCAAGATATGAATCGTGATGAGCATCCAAATTGAAAATGGATGGAAAACTGATTCATTGTGACCATAAGGAAAAAACAGTCACCATTATTGAGTGGATCGACTGAACCAATACTTTTTTAGAAATAAATTTGTAACACTGAAAGTGAATTCTTCATTCTGTAGTGTTTGAAGTATGAAAAGATATATTCTTATGATTATTATTTAGATGGAAAAGTATATCAATGGTGTACTCATATTAATAATACATGTTATGAGAAATAAATTGAATCGATGATATGGAAGGAGTTTTGGATAAAAATTTATAGAATTTTCATCCATTTTAATATGTTTAAAACAAAATAAAAATAATTTTATGACCTCAATAATAAGGATGATGAATCTATTTATACCTATAAAGATAAATTAACAAGACCTTCATGTTATGATTTTGGTTTATTCGTCAGCCCTAAACTAAAAAATGATCGATTCATTAGTGTCCAAAAATGAACTCTTCAAAATATATTAGATATAATAAACTCTAATAGTTAAAAATAAATTATTTTATGTGAACTAATAGTAGAAATGATGATTTGAGATTCACATAATATAGTTGGATTTGATAAGAAAAGAAGTATTAAGTATCATGAGTAATAGAAACAAATTAACTAGTGGGATGAAATTCTAGCCCCCGGCATGAAAAAAAAGATTAGAAGCAACATAATGGTAATTGATTGAGTGGATGTAGGAATTATTTTAAATGTGGAAAGTATGTTAATAGATACCATGAATTTTGAAAAGAAAAATAATAATTTATTAACACAATGGAAGACAAGAAGGCTCCCACTAATGCATCACCCATGATCCAATGCGTCAAATGCATTCAGTATTGTAGTATCATAACCATGGTGCAAATCCAATGATTAATGCTGATGATCGATGTTAGAAACCACATAAGCTAATAAATAATGGGTAATATCATGAAATCAATATTATTGATGAGTGGAATAACAATAAAAATTTTATTGGTACAATTACAATTCACTCAATAACTACAAATAACTTATTTTATTATGGATATGCATAATAATTTATATCTAATGAATTTTATAAGGGTTTTGTAGTAACACATCCAAAATTGGATGTCTAATTATATGTGAAAACACAGAATTGTATTTTAATCACATCTCAACTATATGATTCTTTATTATCCTTTGTTTGTGGGAATATTTTCCCTAAAAATATATTTATTCTCACTTATGTTGATTTAACCTTGGTTTTAATTTATCTACATAAGTCCATCTTCAAATGATAAATATATAATATATTGATTTATATTATAAGCAAACATATGATAATATATTTTTTTGAAAATAGATATGAACATCTGATGTATGTAACATTTTTTTATTGTAATTTATTCCCATTCATATGGGATGTTGTTCTATGATGCCTGTAGAGAAACTAAACATCGATGATATGTCCATTTATCTATATTTCATGATGTATTTCCTTAATATTTTCCTAGTATCCCACATAATATTAAATTTTATTTTTTCACAAAACTCCTACCTATATCCACATAAGTTATAAAGGCTCTATATAGAATAGCCCAGATTTAGTTATCGAAATTGAACAAGCAACTCTAAGAGAATCTTCATAAGGGAATCATTTTTCTAGGTGTGTAATCATAGGGTGAACCTACAATTTTTTTATGAAGAAATAAGGATATTTTTGACTCCAAATTCATTATTTGAAACTGATAAACATCACAATTAAAAACATCTATCATCTACTATGTATTTATAATTTTTTTTCTACGACTACACAGCGCTCAATGCCTTTCCATGATTGAACTTTATTCTATATATCATCCACTAGGGGTTAAGAAAAAGAATATAAAGATGTATACAGTTCATAAAAATTATGAAAACTAGGAGTATATAGTTATTTAATTTTTTCATACTAATTCTCCTTCTTTGTTCATGGTTTTATTCAATAGTGAGTTTAGAAATTACTGTGATCGGTTTGTGGAATTCTTTCATAAATAATATTTTTTTCTATTAAAATATAATGTAATAGAATAAATATAACATTATAATTGAACAGAATGACCTAATTAAGGGAAAAAATAAGAGAAAATTACATATTGTTAATTTTGGATATAAAATGTTTCATTTTTGGGTCATATATTATCAACGGAGGTTATACCGGTGGATCCATCCAGGAAAAATGTTATTCAGCGTTGGACTAGAAAACCAAATATTAATGAGATCCTATTTAACTATTGTTTGGATAGAAACTATCTTCATTTTGTTGATAATGTATCATGACTATCTATTCCACACCCCTTATTAACTCAGAAGACAGTTATGTTCCTTCGGGTAGATGAATATGAAGAAAATATAGAGGAACTAAATAGAATATTGGATATTGTATGTATTTTCACATTACCCTATAGTGGAGAGTGGTTTATAATCTACTGTGAAATATCCAAGAAGTTATTGTAATTATTTATTATATAAAATTTCATGGTTAATGAATATGAACCAAAAAAATTTTAGTATCATGAGATAAATTACCCAACTCATGATTTGGAGTTATTTACAATTATTTTATGAATAAAGATATATATATATATATATTATTTGTGGTGAGAAGAAATATATATATATATATATAATGAAATCATAGTGTATATATTCTCATAGAATAATTTGAATATGATGCATAGAATATGGTTGGAGCACATTGTGGATCATCACTTGTCAATACATTATGACCATGGGAAAGTGAAGTACGTGATTGACCCTTCTGGTCTGATGGATAATGATAGCTTATCCATGATTAGGATAAAATGACATACAATATTTAATTATTTGAAAAGGATGAATATAGATATATTAATAAAACATGATATATCTTATCTTTCTCAAATAATTATTCAATCATCCATATATGTGAAAATTAAATATGAGAAAAAGAATGATACAAAGCTACAACAAAAATTGACCATTTATCACAAGTTTAACATAGATTATGATGGAATGATAAGATTTAGGAACTATTTATGTGTTCCATCAACACCATATTTTGAGAAAGATTTGATATCATAGGATAATAGTTCTTCATTACATATTCTTCTCAAATATAAAAATTGGTATATAGTATTCAATGAGTATTTTTTCTAGGGTAGAATAAAGAGAGATATAGTTTTTTTTGTATCTTGGTGAAGAGTATTTTATCATGTTAAGGATATGTTTAAAATTTATATGTGGTGTTACAACCACTTCTTATACCTAAATTGAAATGAGAAAACGTCTCCATGGATATTTCCATTATACTCCCAAAACAATCGTAAGGGAACAATGTAATATGGGTTATCGGTGATCACCATAAATAATTTTCGCACATAATATCTACTAGGGCTGATTTCTTTATGGATATTATTTCCATGAAATACATTAAGGAAGTGGTACTATTTCATGGAATACCAAATTCTATTCTGTATCTTCAAGATCATGTGTTTACCTCTACGTTCTTGAGACAACATATGTAGGCTTTGGATATGGAGTAGATTTTCTGTGTTATGTATCATCCTAACACATAACATAAATATTATAGAATAATTAAAAGCATAATTGATATGTTGTCACATTTTTATGGATTTCATAATTATTTTGGATCAACCCATTCCTTTTCTTATGTTTTTATTAAATAATATCTTTCACTCAAGGATTCCAATGGATCAATATGAATACCTCTATGGAATGAAGGGTATAACTCCAATTTTCTAGGATATACTTATAAAAAGAAATCTATTGGTACATGATTTAGATAAATAAATGGTATAGAAGATCAAAAACATTTATAAACACATAATGGATGTACAATGTTGGTAGAAAAGGTTATGTTAACGATCAACAATGCAATTTTGAATTTAAGGTAGGTGATTTTTTTAATAATGACTTCTTACATATAGGTTGTGAGAATCGGAAATAAGGTAAAACTCTACCCCTAGTATGTTTTTCCCATTGAAATACTTGATCGTATCGAGATGATATCCTATTGGTATACCCTTGACTAAAACTATTTCATGTCCACGATGAGTTCCATGTATCTCTTAGGAAGATATACAGACCTGATCCATAATATTCACTAAAACTAGTGTTCATACCACTGGTTCATGATCATTATTATGAGGAAAAACTAGAGTATATTCTGGATCATATAGGGAAGTTTTTATATGTAATATCCCATAATGTTTTCAATGGAATTCCCTATATTACAATTAAAAAACACAAAACAAAAATATTATTATCAAAAATGAAGAATGATAAATTAGTATGAAAATAATAAAATAATAATTCCTAATAATATATAAGTAAAATAAATAGAAAATAAGATAATTTAAAATATAGGAATAATATAAATTAAAATATGATATAATTAAATTTTGTTATAAGTGAATAATGATTTTAAGAATGATTAATTAATTATTAGTATTTTTTAAAACAGAAATGTTTATTCAAAATTTTATTATCAATATAATTATTTTAAAGAATATTTATTTCTTTAAAATATTTTCATATATTAGTATTATATTTCATTATTATTATTATATAATTTTATGATACCTTAATTTATTTATCAAATGGTCATAAAATATATTATAATTTTAAAATTTGTAGTACTTTAATAAATGATGATTTTAATAAAATTTAAATTTACCATAATTAGAAAATTATTTTCTTAAAAGGGATTAAATTTTTTAATCCACACATTGAAATATTATTACTGTTATTTTCTGGTATTTTTCTAAAATTAAAGAATTTTTTTGAATAGTGATATATGATAATTTACATTATTTTACATTATAAGAAAAATACATGAATTTCTATGTCATGGATTATGTAAGAACCCATTGGTTCAAATTATCATGAACCATTTAATATTATTATTGATAATGATAAGTGCTATTGGTAGTCTTGATCCAAACTAATAAACTAAAGAATATAAAAAAATCCCCCCTCACCCCCTGTAAATACAACCCCTTATCCTAAATCCTTCAAAACCTTACATATAGTCAATAGTCTGGAAAATTCCATTCCATATCCTCTTCCCCATGTCCATGAACTTATCGTCTCAATAAAAGACTAAAAACATTTTCCGTAACTAGGTTCTCAAGGAGATGACTTTCAAGTTGTAAAATCCTCAATCCTTCTATTTTAATTTATTTTCATTTGTTATCCTCTACTCAAATCTCCTTAACAAAAAGGAATGATAAATCTTGTATCATATATACACTAGAATGTAATTTCATTTAATATATATCTCAAATACTATAACATATTTTCCTTTTAATATAAATTTTATAGCATGTCAAGCTTGCAATACTGAGTTTATTCGAAATACATGCAATCCCCATTTTAAACGAAACACTATTTATTCATGTTTTCATAATTAATTAAATTATAACACATTTATAGATTTTATATAGTAAAAAAATTATGTATCAAAACTAATATTTTTATATTTATCCAATATATTATGTTGGCATAATATATGAACCAACCCATTATTAAACACAATAATCAATATTTTTATGAAAGCAATTTTACTATATTTTAGTGGTGTAGCTATTTTAAATCTCAATGGTGAAATATTTTATATATTTAATATAAAAAAATTAATTTATTATAAATTTTAAACATCAAAATTCATCTAGCATTAATTTTTTTAAATTTTTCTATGATGTATCATTTATTGAATGTATTGTAAAAAATACAGAATTCTAATTGAAGACTACATTTTTATCTAATATATTTATAAAGAAAAAGTATAGTTTTGATTGATTTCAAAACATTATTTGATAAATTTTACTTATTGTTATCCACTTTAGGTTTTAGGAATCTATTTGACATTGAAATTTGATATATAAAAATAGAAATCTTTGAATGTTTTTACATTAAAAACCTACATTGACGTCCCATATGCATGATTAATTTTAAGATAATTTATTCCAATTATGTGGTTGGAATTTTTAAATTCGTTTTAATATTTTTAATTATCATAACTTATAATTTCTAATATTTTCAACTAAATTTTTGACCAAAAATATTGTTGAATGTGATTAAAATTAATTTTAGGGATTAAGATGTAAATTATCTTAAAAGGGGACTAAGACATAAACATAAAACCCAATATGTCATTTAGAGTTGTCAAAAAAAACTAATTTATAAACATACATAGACCTTATATGTAAAATTATCATATTTATACTATTATGGGTACCCCGTGACATGGGAAGAATGTGGGTTGAATTCTGTTTCCAAAAATTAACAAAAATGCCACTCCTCCTCTTGTATAAAAAGGCACTCACCCCTCTCGCATATTCACACCTATAAATCCATTTTTCCTGAACACAATATTCCCATATAAGATCCAAAAATTCATACCCTACTCATATAATCCTTTCTTTGGGTTGAATTATATCCACAAGTTCCCTTTTATTCCAACCAAAAAGAGTTACCTGAATAATAGGTAACATTCTTCCTTAAGCACCATTGTTTTATTTTCATTATCCACCATATAAATATTACAATTACCTGATTTTTTATAAAATTAGTATACTCATTATTTTAATATTATATTCTTCTATGGGGTTTTACTACACTTATAAACACTATCTTCTAATGGGTAAGAAACATACATATCGTGTACGGTGAACTACCGCCTCGTAAAAAGGTGATTGTTCACATTTCCTTTACCACCACTCATGGTGGTATTTATGGGGTATGAAAAAATTATATAAAATTTTTATGATATTTATTATGAATTTATTATTTTTTAATTCATATATAACACATAACTTTTAACATTCTATAATGGAATATGGTAACATCGTTTATAGACGTGTGTACTACCACCTCCCCCAATCAACGTGATTTGTTCAAGCTATACAAGGAATGTATTGAGAACAGTTTCCATAAAAATATGTTTAATATAATACTTAAATATGATACTATAACATGCATATGTATCATTTTATTTTCATTATATTATATACTGGAAGATATGGAAGTAATGTTCACACATACATACGGACTACTGTCTCCATGAATGGTGCATTTCATTGCCTATCTCCAAAAATCATTGATTACCCAAAATAGATATGTACTAAATATATATGAAATTTATATAATTTTTAATATTAAATACATTATTAAATTTTGATCTATGTAATAAGAATGAAAAATAACAAATAGATACATACTCAAAAAACTAGTCAATTGACACCCAAAATATAGGAAATAATGGAAGATTATTAACAAATGGGTAATAAGATATTATAAGAAGTTATTATATGATTTTAAAAATATAAAAATGTTTTCGATAGATTTCAATTAAATTATTTAAATCATTATAGATGAATTTAATGGATGTTCACCTAAAATGAAATGTCATCTAATGTATTTTCATCTCAACTTTTACATCAGTGAGATAATTGTCACTTTCAACACATACATCATTTTGTGGTGTACCTAACTTTAATTTTGATAAATATTAGAACGAAACCTTTATATATTCATGGTATTTATGTTTTTACATTAAATTATTGAATCCACAAGGCTTTTACTTTAGAATTACAAAGTTGATAAATTTATCTCTACACTATTACATTCATTTTTTATTGTTAAAATTTTGTTCAATTTATAACCTTCTAATGATAATTTTTACTGTAAATTAAACATAACATATATATAAATATTCTAATTCAATTATTATTATTATTTCCCAATAGATCAGATAACTACCAAAGTGGACACCATATGTAAAAATAATATATTTTTTGGGAAATATTAATATCCATTGTATGATAATATGGATATTAAAGTATATTTATAATGAATAATGAATAAAATAAAGTAAATGTTTCAATAGAACATTAAAAATCACAAAATTAAGTGATATTTCAAAGATAGTCATTAAGAACCTCCTTTAGGCGAATAATCATTTAACATTCCAAAGTTTCCCATTCCACAATGATACTTTAAACTATAATCACATTGAATGAATAATATTAAATAAAATTCTATATATCATGAGAGTAATAATATTTATGATATAAATTTTCAAAGGGTATTATGTACCTCAAATAAAAGTTAATTGGGGTATAAAAACAAAAAAGTCCCAATACAATGTAAATTGAGATGAAATTCCCTTACCTAGTGTTCCCTTTCAGGTGAAGATCCTTTAAAAACCAATATAATAAATTAATTTTAATTATCTAAATTCTTGCTAACCTTCTTAATTTATATCATTACTTTTATTTCACATATTACTATTTTTATACAATGAATTAAACAATTATGTTTACATCAGTTATTTTGAGTAAATTTTGTTTATGTTTCAAAAACATCTTTGGTATGTCAACAATGGTCAAAGGGTTAATTAAATTAACATATAAAAAATAATATCATGATATAATTGTTATATTTTTACCTTAGTTATATTTATAAAATCAATCATTAAATATGGTTACAAAAATAATCCCACTTTAAAATCCTGAAGATGGTAGGCCAGACGTATGCATTAGTAACATTATCATATTTCAATAATTATTACGGAAAGAATGTAAGTAGAATTATATATTTACAGAATTATAACTATATCAGCAATATCATATTACATAATCATATATACTTATATATATAATTATTTTTACATAAAAGGAATCACATCATGTCAAGGAGGCAGTAGTCCATACATCCACGAACGACATTTCACATTTCAAGTGTAAGATGGGTAATGAAAAAAATGATATATATTATATTTACAAAAAACTAATAATTTCATGAAAATCATATATAGATTTTTTGATTCATGTATTTTTAATTAAAAAATTCCTTTATATGTTCCATTTATAGTGTGAACAACTTGCATTGCTTTCAGGGGGCAATAATCGATACATCCACAAATGATGTTACCATTTCTACAAAAAATGGAAAGTATATAGGTATATTTTATAAAATAATAGAATAATTATAAAAAAAATATTAATATTAATAATATCATATATAAATAGAGTTTCAATCAAAATTACCACCGTGAGTGGTGTTAAAGGAAGAATAAACAATCATAGTTTTGTGAGATGGTAATTCATCGTTATCCAAAAGAGTATGTTTGTTACCCATTAGATGAAAGTGTGTGTGAGTGTTGGTGGAAACCTCAATATAAAAACACCCCATAATATTTATTATATTTGTGTTTTTATATTATCATGCATGGAGAATATTTGAGGTGCTAGAAAAGTATATGAAATAAACTTGATCGTTTGAAAGCATTGCCTTAAAAATAAGGTATCTCCTTTTGGTTTATACCTAAGGGATTCCCTGGAAGGAATACTGACCAATAAGAGTATTAAATGTATAGGTAATGTATTTTAGAAATTTAAATTTGTATATATTGTCTCAACATATGTGGTTTGAGTGGTATGAGAAATAGGGAGAAATGGAGGCCTTCTATTGTTGAGGAGGAGGGACGCCCTTCTAATATTTTGACAAAGGAATTATTATCTTGTTTTTCTTGTTTCATGTGGATAAAATTATTGACCCAATTCAGAAAAATAGATGATATGGTCTATATATGTCCATAAAATATACTTTGGACAAGTTTATTGGTCGTTCTGGGCCTTCATCTTATGGTTTAGTCCCTTATTACGGTTTATTTAATCTTATTCATTATAAATAATTTTAATTACATTCACTAATATTTTTGGTCAAAAACAAAATTTTTTATATTATAAATAATTAAGTATTTAGATTTCAAATAATTAGTCCATTTTTACCAATTTTAATCACATATGTGGTAGAAATTAATTTAATATTCATCCCGCAGGTTGGATGATAGTGTGGTTTCTTAAAGTAAAAACTTCCAGATGCTTTATAAGTTTTTACACTAAATTTTAAAGTGAAATTGATAACCAATAACAAAATTATATTAATTTATATATATTTGATATAATTTTACTTTAAACCCAATTTTAAATTTAATTTTACCATATAAATAATTTATATGAAAAAGAAGCTTTCAACTAAAATTCAATATTTTTAACTATACACTCAAAAACAAAACATCACAAAATAACCCTAACCAAATTTCTATGTTTTAATTAAAAAATTAGATTTATTTTGATATATAAAATAAATAAAATTTTGCATATAAATATTTAAAAAATGTTCTCTAGTAAAATGAGGTTGATATGCCTTTATTAAAATATAGTATTTTAAAAATAGAATTAGGGTTGTTCTTATCATAAACCTATAAATTCTTTTGGATGAATATAAAAAATATTTTATTGAATATAAATTATATATTTAACATTAATATAACTAACTTATTTTAATTAGTTTAATTTAATAGGTTAAAACATCTTTTTGACCGTAAATCTAATAATTTTTTCTTTTATATTCTATCAGTTCCCATACTCATTTATAATTAAGTTTCATCCAATGAAATCATTTTATATTTTTGAAGACAATATATTTTAATAATATAGTTAATAAAATTCAATACATATTTATTTAATGTACAGGTTTTATCTTTTTATAATTATATCTTTATGATATATTAATCTTCAGTAGAACATGGTATCGCGTGTAAGGCAATCCATTGAACAAACTCGCTGTTGCATGTAGCATACACAAACTCAATGTTGTAAACATTGAATGATAAAAGATATATTAAATTTATTTAAAATATTAATTATATTATAAATTATCAGGATATTATATTTCATTACATTCTTGGTGTTGCGTTTCATACATCCGATTAAACACAACATTCCTAATCTATAATTTTTGGGTGTTATATTCTACTAAACTTAATTAAATTTTTTCATTTCAATTTAAACATGATCATGGTAATAGATTTTATGATATTTCTTATTTAGAGATCCCACATCATGAGAAGTGTTTGTAAAATATCCTCTAGAAAAGAGAGAATGGAAAGTGAAATGTTCACATGGACTAACATAAAAATAGGTCTATATATAGGGGAAAATTTATAGTGATTAGAGACACGTACATTGAAGAAAGGCATAAATATTTATAGGGAGTTATTCATCTCATCAATCACAAACATTTTCATGATCAATGGTATTTTTAGGGCCTCAAATCCATAAATCTATGATGATTTTGAACACCATAGGTTCAATAAAAATTAATATATTCGGACAAAAAAATTTAACAACCATTTTTTAGATTTCATCCACCCTATATTAATATAATAAAATATATATTTCAATAAACTGAATCATTTTCAATGGTTGTTTATGGAACTATTTCTACTTTTTTATATATTTTGTGAAGTAGTACAGTAGTATATAAAACCTTGTCCAAAGATCAACAAAAACCATTTCATAAATGGTTAACTATTTAAAAAGATTATGATACAACACTTTAGGGTGATGAACATTGAATTTTCAAAATGAATTTATCATTATTCTTTAAACAGCAGGAAGAAATTATAATTTTCAAAATTCCAAACATTTGAATAAATTATTTATTTATCCTCTTCACGTATGGTAATAACTCAAAACTCTATAAAAACATGTTGGAAACATGAATTTATCCGTATTTCTTATATTAGAGACATGTTTTTGGATATACTCCTTAAATACAAAGGTGTTATGAAATCTATAAGAAATATGATAGAAAACTTATTAATAAGTCATTAATCAATTACAAGTCAGTTATCATTTATCTAATGAATTATTTTTTTATCATTATCTAAACATCAGGAACATAGTAAGGGTTTTATTTCCATCAATCAACTGTTTAAAAAACCTTATAATGAATAAATTTGTTTGGTAACATTCGATATATGATCTCAAATCCTTAACAAAAATTTTTGTCATATAGTACTCATATATTTCATAATTATTAAAACAATTACATCTCTAGTAAAATATTCGAATGACATAATTCATAAATAGTCATATTAATCATCCTCCTTCATCTACTGAAGTAGTTTAACTAGATCATTATCCAATAGAAACATTTGGATTTTATTCCTTTGACGTTATAGGAATTTATTTTCATAGTGTCCCATCTCCATGAAGTTATAATAAAAAATATTTTTCTTTTTATTTTTCTATTTTCATTTTTATCAAGGTGACCCTTATCCCCACAATAATAAAAATATCTTTTTCCCTTATGGAATTTACTATGGTGATTCTCTCCACAATTATCACTTGTCTTAAAATCATTCTTTCATTTCATTTCTTTATCAATAATTGTATCTTACGTCCCCTTCTTTCCATTATTCCATTAAAATACATAGGATAATTATTTACATATCTTGTTAACACATGATACTATATCACAATTTTATGGGAATAATTTGGAGAATATTTATCATCAAACTATTTTCTTAATAAGGTAAAGGATATGATCCTTCGAACTCTTTGGATCATGTAAAATGGTGGATTTCACATTAATTATTCTAAGATATAATTATAAACAATGGAATATACAATATTTTATCATTAAAAAAATTATAATCCCAAAAAATTGAAACACTTAACAAAAATTGAAAATTTTATACATAGCTAGTCAATGAATCGTAAACATAGTTTTTTGGACATCTTTAATTTAAAATATATCATAATGATAGTTTAGTAAATTGTATATTATCCTAATAATATCCCCTCAGAGTGTCAAAGTAGGTGTGTAGCAGGTCCCATTATCATGTACCAGGTCACCCTGAGTTAGGTTTGGAACACCTTGTTGGAGTTATTTCTATTAGGTACATTTGTGCCGGACCCGCATAAACTAGTACTATCCAGGAAGTGATTTATCTCCTAGAATAACCACATAAAATCAACCTTTCCAAAATTCATGTTTTATGTTCTATAGTCATCCTCTAATTATATATTTGGTTTATGTTCTGTAGTAGTTTTTTTTTCTAAATCTAGGTTCTAGGATTTTTTCTAAACAACCATTGATTATAACTATAACACCCTAACCCCTGAATCCTAGAGTGGGTGCATTATTTTATTACATAGGAATGATTACAAGGAATAAAATTTTGAAGCACGGATCAGTTGAGATGTATTGGAAAGATAAATTTCATACATGATACCCATAATATATTGTGAAAGTGGAATTACAAACATGATACAGAATAAAATGAATTAAATTGTGTCCTTGAAAGATTATTTGATAATTTCTTCTTTATAACATGGGGAAATGAAACATAATAAGGATGAGATCAATGGTTTAGTCAGGGTAAGTAAAACAGATTCATGAACAGATCATTAGAAATAAATTAACATGGATTTTTAAATAACTAAAAATATGTCCCATTAAATACCAAGATATGTAAAAATCAATATGAAAAGGAGAGAAGCTCAAAAAAGGCATATAATTAATGGACAGAAAATGAATTGTATAAATATATATATAGACACAAAATCTCATTAATGAATAATAACTGAAACTAAAATAGGTAGATGATTTATTAATAGATGTTATGTCTGATGAACATGAAAATCTATACCATCAAGACCATTCACAATATGGATTAAAACTATAGATAGATACCCACTTAATTATTCCAACATATTTTCCTCACAATAACATGTTGATCCATTGAGGAGCCATATAAAATCTAGGATCTATCTATCATTACCATTACAAATAATTCGGAATATAAATTAATAAAAATAAATAATATTCCTCATCAAAAGCCATTATCGATTAAATAATATGAATTTATCAATAATTCCATAGTTGATCAAATTACTATCAATGTGAATAATGTATGTGGAAATGATATACAGTTTAGGAAATAATAATATCCATTATATGATAATATCAATATTCAATTAAATTTAAAAAAATTGATTTAAATAAGTAAATTGTTTCATGATAAAGTTAACAATCACAAAATCAAGTGATATTGAAAAGAAATTCATTAAGATCATTCTTCTAGTATAATAATCATTAAACATTTCCAAGTATCGCAAACCACTTTGATACATTTAAATCAAAAGCCCCATGAAGGAATAATATTAAATGAAACATAAAATTTTATGAGACTAAGTAGATTCATGATATAAAATATTCAAAGGTATTATATACCCAAAATAAATGTGAATTGTAGTGTAAAAACAAATAAGTCACAATAGAATGTAAATTGAGACGAAATTCCATTACTTTGTGTTTCATTTCATGTAAATGTCCTTTTACAAATTGTATAATAAACATATGAAAATTATATAATTTTTTGAGATCATTTGTCATTTTTTTCAATTTGTTTATTTTACTTTTTTACTATGTTGTTTACAACTACTTAAACAATTATGTTTAGGTCAGTTATTTTGGTCATATGTGTTTTATGAGTCAAAAACTAAATTGGTAGGTCAACTCTGGTCAAAGGGGTAATTACATAAACATATCCATAATAATATTATTTAATAAATAGTATATATGTGCATCATTTATACATTAAAAATAAATCATTATATATGATTATAAAAATTAATCAACGTTACAATCATAGAGACAGTAGGTCATATGAACGGATGAGTAATATTATCAGTTTTCAATGATCATGCTGGAAATAATGTTGGTAGAATTATATCATCCCGAATTATAATTATTTCATAAATATCAAATTACTTAATCATATATATTTATATATATAATTCTTTTAAATTTAATGTAATCACATCATGTTGAGGAGGCGGTAGTCCACACATATATAAACAATGATATCACTCTTCATGTGTGTGCAAGGGTAATAAATAAAATGATATATATTATATTTTCATAATGTTATTTATCTCAATAAAATCATATAGTGTATTTTTATGCCATGTGTGTTTAAATAGAACCATTATTTATATGATTCATGTATAGTGTTAATGAAGCACCTCTCTTTAAATGATTGAAAAGAGGTCATTGGAAAATATTACTTTAAAATTCTGGTACTTCCTTTTGGTTTATACCAATGTTATTTTTTGGAAGACATAAGACCAAAAGGGAGGATTCAAGGTCAGGGTGGGGTATTTTTGGAAGTTAATTGGGAATATTTTGTCCAAAAAAGTGGGTTTTGATGTGTGAGTAATGGATAAAATTGGTGTCCCTTTATAGTGGAGGAGTTGCACTATTGTAAAATTTTGACAAAGGAATACAAACAAAAATTTTCATGTTTCTAGTGAATTCAATGATGAAAACAATTATATCCAATATAATATTTTGTTTAAATATATCCATAATATATATTTTTTACAACTTTATCGTTCATTTTGGGCCTCAATGATAAGGTTTTGTTCTTTATTAAGCTAAATTTAACTTTTGTCATTGTAATTAATTTTAATTAAATTCCCTCATATTCATGGTCAAAAAAATATAAGTGTTATTAAAAATTAAAAAATACAATTATTAATAATATGGAATCTATTTTTCTAAATTTTAGTTATATAAGTGGTAGAATTAATTTAAAATCAATTCTCTATGCAGGACGACATTGTAGGTTGTAAAAGTAAAAATGTCCAAAAGTTTGATAATTTTGTATATTGGATTTAAAAGTTAAATTGATCCCAATGAACTAAATTTTATTAAATGATATGTATTTGAATATAATTTTACTTGAAAACTAATTTCATATATAATTTAACATTATAAATAAATTAGACGAAAAAGTAGTTTTGAATTAAAATTGATTATTTTTAACTATTCATGAAAAAATAAAACATCCCAGATAATTTCTAGAAACCCACCTTAAACTAACTTTTTTGATATAATTTCAATAATGATATTTATTATGATATATATAATAAATAAAAAAAATAAAAATAAATATTTAAAATAGGTTTTCTAATGAAATGCGGTAAAAAGGCCTTAATAAAACAACAGTATTTTATACATAAAATTCGTGTTGTTCATATCTTAATCAAATAAAATATATTGGATGAATATAAAAAATATTTGATTGAACATAAAAAAATATATACAACATTAATATAAGTCACTAATTTTAATTAATATAATTTATTAGGGTAGAAAAATATTATGAGCGTAAAAGTGATAATATTTTCTTTTATATTCAATCGTTTTTCAAAGTCATTTCTAATTAATTTTTAACCAATTAAATCATTTTATATTTTTTTAAACCATATATTTTTATAAGTTAGTAAATACTATTCATAACCTCTTTATTTAAAAGAAATGTTTCTTATTATTATAATAATAACTAAATAATATATTTTTTCATCGAACTCGGTCTTGCATTCAATGAAATCATTTGAAAATTATCATTGTTTCATGTAAAAAAAAATTCCTCATTGTTTCATACAATTATATTTATAAAATATTTTATATTTATTTAAAATAGTAATTAAATAATAAGTTATTGGGATACTATAATCCTTTATGAGTTTGGTGTTGTGTGTCACACAAGATATCGAATAGAATATTGTCACTCCAGAATTTTAAATTGATACAAGATACCAGAGTGCATGTATTGAGGAATTTCAAGACTATTATGGTAAAGGTACTCCTGAGAATTCACAAAATAGATTTATAATTATGGGAAACATAACCTTCTATGAAGTTTAACTACCCACATATTTTTTAAAATGTAATAACGCCTAAAGATTTTAGTAAGATGTTTTCTAGGATTGAAGAGTTTATAAAACCAAGAAATTTCATATTTTCATTTTAAAATTAATTTAATAGCTCGCGAAGAATGAAATACTGAGTTAGCTTTAAATGCACACAACACCCAGTTTAAAAAAAATATTTTTCATGTTTTTTAGAGTCAGTTAAATTCTATCTAATTTAAAGAGTTTATATAGTAAATTTATATTTTAGATCCAACAAAATATTTTTAAATTATTCTAATATATTTTTAATGCATAAGATATAAACCTACCCAATATTACTCATAAAACTCTAAAATATTATAAATGAAATTTTACCACTTATTAACGACACAGATAGCTTAAATCTTAATTTTAATGCATTTGTAGATTTAATATTATAAAATAAACATTATTTTTCAAATATAAACATTAAAATCAGTTTTTATTAATTTTTTTGTATTTTTTTTATATTGTCTTTTTGATGAATAGAAAAAATACTGCACTTTAATTCAAAATTGATTTTTTGTCTAATTTATTTATAAGGTTTAAATAAATTTGTCATATGTTTTAAAAAATTATTAGATAATTTTAAAATTTATTATCTTAATTTAGTTCATTGAAATAAATTTCACATTAAAATTTGATATAAAGAATTAGAAATTTGTTTTAATGTCTTTACTCTAAAAACAAAAACATTATTGTTCTATCTAATGGATTAAATTTAGAATAAATTATAAAAATGAAGTTATTTTAATATGAAAAAATGGATTACATATTTGGAAAAATCATTATTTATATTGTCTAATCACCTAATTTTAGTTTTTGACAAAAAAAATAATTGGGAATGTTATTAAAATTATTGAGAGCGATTAAGAGGTAAATTAGCCTTACAAGGGACTGGCCGTTAAACCAAATGGGAAAATGACATAGATAATCTTCTAAAAACAATTTGAAGGCCATATTTAGTCCCTATCATTTCATTTATAGAATATATACTATTATTGTATCCACATGAAATGGGAAAACAATGGAGGAACACCCTTTTCAAAAATTTACAAGTGTGTCACTCTTCCTCTAATATATAAAGGCACTCAACCATCCCACTAATTTACATATTTCAAACCAATTGTATCACCCAAAATCATTTTAGATAATCTCAAAAAATTTATACCCTCTTCCTATAATCCACCCTTTATTCATAAATACAGACAATAAATCACATTGATGTAAACGAAAACACTTTACCCAAATAAGAAGAAACATTCTCCTTCATCCTTAATTGTTTGAGTTTCACTCTCCACAACATAATAACTTCATAATAAATTACTATATAACAACCTCAATTTCATTAATATACTGATGTATTCTTATTCTAATATTTTTACCTACAAATACACACAATTTCATCTGAAATGTAATTAATATACCACTGTTGTATAGAGAACTACCACCTCATAGAAAGATGATTGTTTTTTATTAACAGCTATCTTAGTGGGAATTATAAGGTAATCTATATTGATATATGATAGATAATATATTTATTATTTTTTAATGTTATTTTAATTCTTATATAACATATAAATTCCGGAGTTATATATTGTGGGGATACGATAACATCATTTTTGGATGTGTAGACTACTGCCTCCTCAGACCGATGTGATTCGTTGACGCTATACATGGAATTTATTGAAAGTTTTTTTAATAAATGTATGTGACATTTATGAAATAAATATCATAATTTAACAAACATATTTACCTTTTTTATTTTTATTCTTTTAAGTATAACAACAAATGGAAGTAGCATTCATGCATATGTGTGGCCTACCGTCTCTATGAATGATTCATTTCATTTATGTTATAACAACATTATAGATTAATACAAATATATATATACTGAATAAAAATAATATTTCTATCATTTTAAAATTATAGATTTGATTAAATCATTATATATGTAGTAATAATTTAAAAAAAATAGATGCAAACTCAAAAAAATTTACAATTAACACCCTAAATAGAGATAAATTATGAAATATTGCTAACAACAGGTAATAATGTATTTTAAGAAGTTAATATATGATATTAAAAATATTATTATATTTCTAGTATAAGTTAATAACTTTATTACTACCATTATATAGTATATTAAAGTAATATCAACTAAAAGTAAACGAAAGGTAAAGGAATTTCATCTCAAGTTTTACATTTGTGAGATAAATGTCACATTCAACACATAGATATTTTGAGTAGTGTATCTACTACCCCTTTTGAAATATAGTATCATTAATACTTTTTATCTTCATATTATTAATGTTTTTTTGTTGAGATATCTCATCAAATGGGTTTTGAAATTAGAATTACGAAGTGGTAAAAATTATCATTACATTTTTACATTTTTTGTGATTATTAACATTATCTTGAAACAATCACCTTCTTATGTTCATTTTTTATTTACATTAAATTTATCTTAAATATAAATTTTATAATTATATGTATTTTATTATTTCATAAATCATAAACTATATTTTTATTTTTATTTTTATTTTAATGTTATTCTATGAGCTACAGAATTTTTTACAAATCTATATCTTTAATTCAAAATGGATATTTTTTAAGGAACATTATTTATTAATTTAAATTGATTATTTCATATATGGGGAATGATTTGGAAGTGATGTACATAGGATATAGACTATTTACCACAATCCCTATGTATTGGGGACCATTTAATGCAGGCCTCATGATGCATCGTTAGTCTTATGAGATGAATCAGTCGGCCAAATTAGAGTACATTAAATTGTCTTGATAATAAATCATAACGGTAAAGGTATCTTGTTTCTATGAAACAAGATGTCTAATAATTAAGAATTTTCATTATTATGAATTTAGTTATTATATTTATTTGTTAGATTTTTTCTTTGTCATATCTATGGATACATTTCATCATCAGTTTAGTAATTAAATGGAATGTGTTTTAATTATCTATAATGCCATATTGATTATGACTTCTCAAATTATTTGAAAGGTATGTTTTCTCACTTATCTAACTTTCCATGTTAATTTATTCTCATTGATTCGTTATTTCATATTCTTTACATGCCCTTACTGATCAATTGAGCTCACCGACATTTTCTTTTCATTCCACGTGATATGAAGCAGAAATCTTTGATTATTCTTTACAAGATGATTTTTATTTTGTTTATATATATATAATTTTGTATTTATATTTCCCAATTAAAAATGGATACCTTGAATATATTATAGTTTTCCAAAACTACAAAAATATTAATTCATTTAGGATTTATTTCCTTATAATGATTCCAATGTAATCATATAACACACCAGTTCTAGTATTCTGTGGTTAGGGTGTGACATTAATGGAATAAAAAACATCAAAACACTTATGTTCTCCTATTATTATATAAATGAAATCATGGTCTATAATATGTCAGTTCACCAGCTTCTTGGATGATTAATTTGTTTTCAATTATCTCTTTTAAGGCTAGATATAAAACCATTATTATTGTTAAATAATATTTTAATACGTAACATATAACATTTTCAGGTTTTGTATCTAATATATTGTCAAAATATTAAATAAAAAATATTTTTTGATGGTTATAAAAAACACCTAAATAAAATAAACACTTATCATAAACATTTTTTTCATTAAATCACCCTCATATTAGAAAATTTGATATATGGGATAATTTATATTTCAATAAGTGCATTAATAACTCCACATTTCACTTTTAAGAATTATATTAACATTACATGAACTTTCATGATTATATACAGGAAAACTGATTGGGAAACCATGAAAACAAACATTTCCAGAATAAAAAAATTGGACTATATAACACATATATATGTCTATAATTGAACTTAATTAAATTATAATAAATTAAATTCATGTGTAAGAGGTTATGAAATAAGTAATTAATGAACCTAATTTCATTATCAAGGAAATTATTTTCATGTTCATAAGGCATTTTATGTTAAGGTAAGGAATCTCTCGGAACCTCCAAATTACCTCTAGGTTATGCTTTATAATCATTAAAATAAATTACTTCATATTCTTGTGTAATTATTAAATATTATATTTATATATTATAAAATTATGAAAACATATCAATTAATACTTCTTTAATGGGGAAATACAAGTTTTAAATGCATTCCTTATTAATTCCCCCTGATATGAAAGCATGATTAAAGGGATCATCTCCATTTCTTACCCATTTTCAAGTACAATAAATAAACAATATTAACCAACCAATTTTGTACAAAAATTAAAAACATTATCTTGAAAAAATATCATATTTTTAATTTTACAATAATATAAACAATTAAGCCTTCACCCTAATTAAAGAGACTATTTAATATTTTCCCAAACACTACTCTTAAGTGGCAATGTTACATAACCAGTTTCTTTCATGTTTTAAATTTTTTTCATAATTATTCAAGACATATTATGATTTTTCCATTATGAATTTCTTATTATTATTTAACATTTTCTTTTATGGATTACATTATGACACACTATTCAGTTTTAATTTATTACATGATTACAAAACCCATTTCAATCCCTAGATAACCCTCATGTTTATTAATTATGTTTGATAATTTATATTGAAAACATATGCATGAAAATTTTATGATTGGTGAACCTAGATAGTTACCTAATACATTGGGTAATTTCTAGTCTCATTAGGAATAATGTTTGAGGATTTTGAGTAAACCTTATTCATTGTGGGACTAATTTATGTGATATAGCTATGGTTGTTATCCTTGGATCATGTTTATTTAATATTATATACTTATATCACATTGAAATTATTCCATGATAATATTGTTACATGTTCTATGAAATATTCTAATATATATTTAATCTTGATCAATACTTTTATTGATATCATGTTATGCCTTCTAACTCATGTGTTATACTTTATTCCCATGTATATTACCTTACTAGTATTTGTAGCTCATCCATTTTCTCTATGTTTTCCATAAGTGATTTTATATAGGGGTTGGAGTTTTTTATATAAATTAGTTGTAAAATGTTTTATTTGGGTTCTATGTTTTTAATATAATATATGTATTCTTTAAAAGAAACTAGACATTCCAATCAATGGTTTTTATTTAATAGACAATTATACTTAATATCCTGTGATAACATATAATAAAAGTTATGGTCAACAGAGTTGGTATCAAAGCATGGTCTAGTAATTTTTGGGGATTATGATGAAAATACATTAGTAATAACCCTATGGATAATTCTATCATAATGGGAAACCTAGTTTAAAACATAATGGATCATTAGGTAGTATAAATTTTTAAATTATATGTTTATCCTACTATGTTCATATTTTAATTTTTTTATACCTAGTATCTATGTATTCAAACTCAATAGTTTTTTTAGTTTTCTATTAAATAGACTAAAATATGAGAACCTAATACAAAAGCCAATATTATATTCTATGTGATGATTACCCTAACGAGATTCGATAAAATTATAGAAATGGTGACAATATCTTCATAACAGTGCTAGCCCAACTTTCTCATGTTATGAATAATAACATGGATAATGTGGAACACCCACCTTCTCCAATAAATAAAATAGTAGTGTAAAGATAATTTATGAAAAAATGTTATTTATAATTAGTTGATGTTTTCATCCTCTAATCATGGAAAAATGGATAAAATATATTGAAAAGATATTCTCTTCCTCCAATGATCTGAATAAGAGAATATTGGCATAGTAGTTTATCATCTTGATCAGGAGGTTGATCAGTGGTGGAAACTAATAAAAAATACAATTCCAAAATAGGAAATTGAGTCCATGTATTTGGAATGATTCAGGAAGGAAAATTAAATAAAGTCTCTCCATAACTCTCCATTTTTAGATACAGAGGGATTTCCTTATGCTAGATTAGAATGAAGATGAATCTAGTAGGTCATACGAGGAAATCATTAATTTCCTTTCATGATATGGCTCTAGATTTTTCTTGAAAACCAAAATAAATTTTTATCCCTACTTTGGATAATTAAATCATAGTTTATGAAAATCTATGGAGATTCAAGACAAAAGAAGTTATGCAGAGATTATATGTTGTTCTTTTATGGTTGAAATGGAGTCATAGAATCCTAGTGTTATCATGGGAGAAAAGATAAGAAGTGTAAAACATATTTTAATATGTGTGTGTAAATATATTAATATCATGGAGCCGAAAAAATCTACCACCCAATATGTAAAAATTTTCAGCTGAAGCATCTTGAAAATTTCCTATAGGGAACAAGAGGGGTCTTCAAGTCTAGAAAATAGGGCTATAAAGCTAATCAATTATAATGTGAAATGATGTAACCTGCTAATGATGAATTAGAAATGAATATTAGATCAAAACTCATCATATATTGTAGTTTTCAACTACAATACATATGGTCATTATTGGATCATATTCCCTTAGATAAGGGTTGATGGAGAAAATAAACAACAAGAGCCACTAACGTAGTAAGTAAGTGCATATGATATCCTTACAACTGAGGTGGATCCCAAAACTTATACGGTGATAGGTGCACTAGTTATTCATTATAGGGTAGCTAATGTACTATTTTATTATGTATCTATGCATTCCATTATATATTCCATGTATAGTATAATTAATCAAACACCGAATAAAAATATGAAGCTTTAGATATCCATGGGAGAAACAATTCATGAAATTATTACATCCAATGTATATCACTCCTCCCCAGTCAATGTTTTTGGACTGAACCTCCCATCAAATTTCTTCTTACTTCTATTTGTGGAGTATGATTCTATATTGGGAATGGGTTGCCTATCATTATATAAATATAACATCAACTATAAGAAAAGGGATATCACTATTCACATTCAGAGCCATCCTCTAATTATCTAAAATTGTATGGATGAGGATTGAAATCTTTTGGGATATTCATCTCAAGAATGGATTATATTTTATTTAGAGAAATAATATCCCTCTCAAATGATTTAGAAAAATGATACGATCAAGCTCAATGATATTTCAATTTTGAGGGGCCATATTGATGTGTTCACCAAAAAATTGCATGGTCTTCCTCTTGACCAAGGAGTTGAGTTATCAATTAATCCTTTTACCTATATATTTTCTCATATATGTGAATATATATAAAATATACAACATTAAGTTGGAAAATCTGAATAATTAGTTATTAGAAAATCTATATAGGGGTTTCAAAATATTGGGTGCTTCACTATGTGGTGAACCAGTCCTTTTCCCATGAAAATGGATAGATCAATGTGCCTATGAATTCATTATCTTGATGTCAACAAAATCAGAAAAATAAAATATATCCCTTTCTATGGAAAGATGAATTTTTGGTTGGCCAAGTATTTTGCTAAGGTGGATATTCCATAGGGTTATCAACAATTAAATGTGAAGAAGGAAGATACTCCCAAGATGGTTTTTCAAACGAGGTATATACACTATTAATTCATAGTGATTCCTTTATTACTCTATAATTCTCTATCAATTTTAATGGACATAATGAATATATTCTTTAGTTATTACCTTTAAAAAATTCTCTTATTATATATCAATGATATCCTTATAAACTCCAAGATCATAGAGGAAAAAAGAGGAGCATTTGAATAGTATGATGAAGTCTTTAACAAGGGAGAAAGTATATAAATAATACATTAAATGTCAGGTTTGGATGGAGGAAGTATCATTATTAGGGAATGTTGTCACCATGAAAATGGATTTCTATTGACTTTTCTAAAAAATAGTAATTGAGGAGAGGCCCTGGACAACATAAATAATAGAGATCCATGGTTTCCCTAGTTTATTGGATTATTAATGATGATAAGTGAAGAACTACTCAAGATTGTTAAATACACTAACAAAGATGAATCATAAGGGTGTAGTGTTTTCTTGAAATAGTGAATGATATGATTACTTCAAAGTGTTGAAAAAGAGGCTTATCACAGAAACAGTACTAACACTACTAAAATTTGGGGAACCCATTGTGGTATATATCGATGATTCAAGGAAGGTATTAGTATTTTTACAAATGATAAATTATAATTTCATATCATACACCTTAAGGAAGTGGAAATCTAATGAGCTAATATAGACCATGTATGATATGGTGTCGGATGATGTAATCTTCCTATTAAAAATATGGCGGCATTATCGCATTGTGGAAACATGTGAAATATATAAAAAAACCAAAAAAATATATATTCACATATAAGGATCTTAATATTATCTATGAATATCATTAGCTCTCATCAATGATTGTGACTTCTTAATCCACTGTCTTCCTATAAAATAAGATTAATATATAGATGCACAATAGAGAAAAGATCATTCAAAAATATCTATGATGAAAATTGAGAGGTATCCAAAATTCCCCAAATGATGTAAATGGTAATCATAAAGGAAGGTATATCTTCATTCGATTCATAAATTCTTTCTCAAAAATCTCTTCTATAGATGATAAAGTATTCTCAAAAAATCATGTTGAGATTTAGAAGAAGGTGGAAGATGCAAGAAATGGGAAATCCAAAAAGGTAAAAATTGTCGAGGAATGAGTTTTAAGATTTGGTTCATGACTCTATGACTATAAAATCCTGAGATAAATATGAAATTTTTTATTAATTTACACAAGTAAGCCTTATCCATACACACAAGAAGCAAAAAAATGTATCATGATCTATGAGAGAAATATTTGTTGGAAAATATAAAGAGAAAGAACACTAAATATACAACAAAGTTCATGGTATTTCAATAAATGAATTCAAATAGGAAAACATAAAATGGGTTAATGAAACCATTTTATATACATTCATGTAAATGGGAAAATATCATTATGGTATTTTTCAATGAAAATTTGAAGAGATCTATAGTACACAATTATATATGCTTTTCATGCATCATCATACAATGATTTCTCACTTTATTATGAATTGTGTGGAATTGTCACTTGAAAAATATTCATGGATATTCTTATGAGAAGTGGTGAGGCTTCATGGAGTACGATTATCAATTATATCTAATCATGATATGGGAATTACCACTGAGCTATGGAAAATCCTCTAACATGCTCTAAACATTAATATGAAATTAAATATGTCTTATCACCATAAATGTGATAGAAAATCTGAGAATAATATTCATTCACTAGAAGGTATGTTTAGAGTAAGCGTAATGGTCTTCAAGGTAATACGGGATCAAGATCGTCCACTAGATGATGTCTAGTACAATTATAGTTTCCAATAAAGGATCCAAATGGATCCATATGAATCCTTTTATGGGATAACCTATAGAACACCAGAATGTTGGGATAATGTTGGTGAAGATAAGATGATGAGACTTGATATAGTTGAGGAAATGGTAGAAAAGGTGAAAATCATCCAGCATTATATGTGGGATACCCCAATTTAGTAGAATATATATAAATATAATCATCGATGGCACTTAGTGTTTGAGTGTTGTGACAAGTTATTCCTTTTTATATCTCCATAAAATAGATTCATGATATTTGCAATAAAGTGGAAGCTATATACTAGCTACATCATCCCCTTCAAGATTCTTGAGCTAGTCAGAGCTGATGCATATCTACTAGAACTTCCACTAAACTAGCCTCATGTACATGACGTATTCCATGAAACCCTCAAGGAGAATTTCATACTATATCACTAACATGTAATAAATTTAGTTTTGTTATAGTTTGAAAATTAACTCTCTTATTAGGATAAGCTGGTGAAGATTTTGGACCGTAGAGACAAGGTTCTATACAATAAAACTAATCACCTAGTAAATGTAATGTAGATAAACTATAATTATGAAAAGGTGACATGGGAACTAGAAGAAGCGACAAAGGGTAAATACCCTAACCTAATCTAACCATTGTGTGTAAAATGATATTTCAAGGGTAAAATTTATACGAAGGAAGTAGGTAATGACCCAAAATTTTATCAATTCAATTTATATCTTATAATTATAAAACCCATAATTAAAACATTATTCAGATAAATTAATAAGTATAAATTCATCAACAAGTAATCTAATAATAATTCCAAATATTATAGAGGGACAATAAATAAAAAATAATATAATGATAATAAGAAAATTTGGATCTTCTCATTCCACTAGTATGACCACACTCGTGAACAAATCTATTGAAATAAATAGAGTTTCAACAATATAATATTCATTTTTATGATGAAATTATTTATAAACTTCATAAAAATTAGTAGTAAATGGATAATTAATGAAATAAGTGGTCTTTATATAATGAAAGAAACCTATACTGTTGGAATTGTAACTTGACTATTGGAATAATAATCTTATCATTTGGAATAGAAATTGGGTTATTAGAATAGTAACCTAACTTATGAATATTTAAATAAAATTATGTATTATATAAATGAAAATGTAATATAATTGTACCATGTTATAAGTATATTATTTTTTTACAAAATATTTTATATATTTATTCCTAAAATGTAAATGTTAATTTACATTTCTATAATTAATATAATTGTTTTTGGGAAAATTTATTTCATAAAATAGATTCATAAATTAATATTATATCTTATTACATTAATAAATTAATTTTATGAGGCAATAATAAATTTTTCAATGGTTCATAAAAAAATATAAAATTAAAATCTTTATTTTATGAATTTAAGGTGATATTTTTAAAATAAATTATCATATTTAGATAATTATTTTAATAAAATGGATTCAGGTTTATAAATCTACTCATTGATATATGGTTAAGGTTAATTTTTATATTTATAAAATAAGTGAAATTTTAAGAATAGTGAGACTTGATAATTTTCAGTATTTAACATTATAAGATAAATACATGAATTTTTGATTCATGGGTGATGTAGGCCCCTATTTCATTAAAATATACTAAACCATTTACTATATTTAGTGCTAAGAATCTACACTATTGATATACTAGAGGAAAAATAACAAACTTCTTATTAAAATAATCTAAAATACCCCTCACTTTCCCCAATAAAATCCACACCTCACCACCCCTTATCATCGCACATTCAAATAATTTTAACTTCTCAATATTAGGACAAATTACCCTTTTGGCCTCTTCCTTATGTCCACGAGCTTCTTTTCAAAAAAAAAATCCCAACCCAAGGGTTTTAAGGAGGTTCTCAAGGACATTACATTAAAGAGGTAAAATATTGAATCATTCTATTTAAATTTATTTTATTTCCATAAAAACTCTCGACCCCCACTATCCAAAGATGAATGATAACTCATGTATCATATATATACTAGAAATTTATTTATTTTATTCCATTTCCATATTAAAATATCTTCCTTTATCATTTTAATATAAAAATTAAAACATCATCCATGATATATTGGTTCACCACCTTCATTGATGATGAGTTTTCATTTTTATTAGAACCTTTGATGCTAGTCATAAAACCATTATTACTGTTAAATTACATTTTTACTTTTATATCATAAATTTATTCATCTTATGGAACTAATGTATTTAAAAAATATTAAATATAACTACTCATGTTCATGATGATCAGAAAAACCACCAATATAAACTAAACATTTATCATTATAATTTAAATAATGAATCACCCATACATTTTAGAAAACGACACATGGGACCATTTAGGAATATATATGTTTATTTAAAACAATTTATTTCACTTCTCGTTAATTATTCCCATTTTAAATGAACTTCCATAATTATATGGATGTAATATGTCCATCACACGATGAAAATTTATACTCTTATAATGATGCAATTTAACATTATAACTCATTGAAATGGAAATCAATAATCTTATGGGAGTTAAAAAAAATCAATAAAAATATAGAATTGGGTCTGAGTTAATTAATTAATGAATCTAATATGATTATCGAGGACATTAAGAGAAAGTGGAGAACACATTTGTAAATAAAGAAAGGGATCTTTTAAAAACTAAAAATTAATATGGGGTCATGATTTCTTTCTCTTTACACCATGTACTTATTTATTATTATTATATAAATATTATAAATTTGTTAAATAAGTTCAAAAATGTTGTACCCAGATCAATTATTTCTTCCTCTACTAGGGGAATATATGATTTAAAATATTCCCTTCCCATTTTATCCCGATAAGAAATCCGTATGGGACTTCTTTGTCTCTTATCCATTTTCATGTACACTATATAATCCATTTTAACTGAACAAATATTTTATAAAATTTACCCATTTTAATGTGAAATCCAATCTTATTTTATTTCTTCTTTTAGGAAAGAAATTATTCATTAAACCACTTTAAATACTATTTAGTCTTTTTCCTAAAATGGCACTTAGGATGTGCATTTCAAATTATTAATACCCACACCCTTATATTTTATCTATTAATTTGGACATAATAAATCAAGATAAAAAATTATTTCCCATAATGAATTAACAAGAATGATTTGATCCCTTTTTCATGGATTCTATTTTGATACACCCTTTGTGTTATCTTTATTACATGATTATGAAACCCATTTTATTCAAATGTTAACCCTTATTTTTATTCCTCATGTTTGATTATTAATTTGAAACACTTATTCATGATGATTTTAAAATGGGTATGCCCAAATATCATTCCAATGCATTGGGTAACATTTTGTCTCATGAGGAGTCATATAAGAGATTAGGGAGTAAATATAATCAATTGGTGGTCTTTTCTAACCATGTGATATATTATTGGTTGTTATCCCTATATTGTGTTTACTTCATGTTATATTTTTTTTCCACATTCTCTATTTACATTATAATCATATTCCTTTCTCTATGTGATTATCTTACATATGTTTAATCACAAGCCATGCATTGTATGTTATCATGTCATTCCTTCTAACTCGTGGGTAATTATATACTCCCGTGTTTATTCCCTTACTGCATTTTTAGATAATTTGGTTTTACTATATATTCCACAGGTTATCCTATGTTTGTGTTGGAGTTCAGGGGAAGTGAAGAGATCATTATGTATATTAATGAAAAATATTGTATCCGGGTTCCATGATTTCAATCTTATGTACCTTGTCTCCAAATGACCTGAGAAATTATGATCCATTGTTATAATATAATTGATAATTATAATTAAATTCATTTATTAATACGTTTAGACATCAAGGGTTTCTATAATATGAAACACGACCATAAACATAGTCAAACAAAATTTGGTGAATCCAACAACATAAGGAAACATTATAAGAGCCTACAGATATAATGATGTGTATGTATCCTCATTAGTATTTAATATTGTAATTAATTTTTTTGGGTGAAATTAATTTTAATAGTGGTATAATGTATCAAACTTTTATTTTGTGAGAACAATTATTAAATTTAATTTTATAAATAGCTTGGTTTACACACAACACATAATTTAACGAACCAAAATATTTGATTTATGTTATTATTTAATCATTACCATTATAACCTTGGCCTTAAAATGGTGGTATTAATAATAATATAAAACATTTAATTATTAATTATAATGGTTTTATATTATGTAAAAACAAGTATAACAATGTAATTAATTTTATGTAAATTCTTTATGTGATTCCAAAATTCTATCCACTCTAAAAAATGTTTCTATATTTTTTGTGAAAAAATTATAAATTCATATTTAAAATATTTGGGAAAATAATTTGAAACAATTATATTCATTTTTTAAATCTACATGTCATAATTATCTCTCTGTAAATTTTTATGAATTTTATGAAAATAATTTTTTTTTATGAATACTGAAAAATACATGAGTTTTTAAAAAAAAATGCCTTTTCATTTTGATACTTTTTAAGGTTCAATTTTCTTATAAAATGGTTTTCAAAGCCTAAATGTATCATTTATAAAATAATTAATAGAGTTTAGTTTATTTTAATCTATTTAAGATAGAATTTTTATATGAGAACATTTTAAAATTTTGATGATTTTCTCATTGGAAAACTAATTTTTCGTCACCTCTACGGGTTTAATGAAAAATTAATTTTATCAAAAATATGAATTTAATTTAGAATAATGTATTATTTATTATAAATACAAATTTTTAATATCATATAATAATTTAAAATTAATTTTTTATCATAATTAATATTGAAATGTTAAAAATTAATTACCTCGACTAAGGTTAAGAAAGGATTATCAAGTTGTTAAACTAATATGATATGGGATAATATTTAACATAAAAATGTTAAAATACCATTTCATATTAATATTTATAACTAATAACATCTATGGTTTTATAATGAATCATTTTGGAGCTTTTTTGTTATGTTGAAAATGTGGTTACATATTATTCTATTCAAACACTCTATCAGTGTCCTCTCTACAACTTATAAAAGGCCACCCCATCTCCTATACTCTTCACACATCCAATACCATTTTGTTCATCCATTAAAAAACTATATATATTCTCTAATTCCTTTTAAATGCTATATAGATCGTGGGTTTATTAAGAATCCCCCTGAAGAAGGATTTAGGTACAAACCTAAAAAGGTTCTCCGAAGAATATTTAAAAATTATTAAACTAACTTTTCCTTATATTTCAACATCAAAATCCTTAAAATACTCATCTTCAATGATGATATAATAAATATTGTAAATAAAACATAATTATATGTTTTTATGTTAATATAATAACTTGTATACATGTACTCTTCCATAAAAATGTAAATTAAACTATTGATTGTGTATACGACATATTATAGCCTCATGAACCGATGTTATTAATTTTCCATTAAAAGATCTCAATGATATATATAATGATGAGTTTAAAGATTAAAAATAAAAATTATGATATTTTAAATGACTTTTATTTTAATTCCAAATCTACCTTCCTACTTTCCAATCTAATGGAAAATAATAACACCACTCATGGGAATAACAGACTACCTCCTCACAAACCAATGTGATTTGTCTTTAATTTTTTATTTTATCATGACAGTAATAATGATATATTAAATAAAAATATATTATTTAAAAATGATAATCCGTCTAGAATTATTATATCACATAAAACTTCTTAATTTCTAGTCAATGGAGGGTATGATAATATCGTTCATGTGTACAATAGACTACCACCTCATGAAGGGATGTAATTCAATTATCAATAATGCATTAAATTGAATTTAACAAGGGTAAACTTAATAAATATATGTGATATATATGACATAAAAATTATTCTTGAAAATAAAATTATATCCAACATTCAATTATTTCATCCATCAAGAAAATAGAAACAATATTTATGTGTATCTACACCCAACTATCAGCAAGAACAGTGTATTTCATTTTATATTTGTAACATTTGTGGGTTAATCTGAATACATAAATAATAAATATATATTAGTCATATAATGGTTAAAATTATATAGATTATATTACAATAATCGAATAAAAATGGCTAAAAATTCCAAACCAAACTATATAAGATAAAAAATCTGTTATTACATGAAACATTATTTTTACAAAAAAATTTATAAAAAAGAAAAAAAGATCATAGGTAAATCATATATGGTACAATATATAAAAATTGTTTTATAAAATATGTTTAATAAAATTATTATTTTTTATATTGGAGTTTCAAACTTGTATGATGGGAGTCGAAACAAAAGGTAAGGGATTTGTTTCTTAATTATTATTATTTGAGATATATATTGTGATATTCTCTTATCTTCCTTTATGTGGTGTATATAATGAAAATTTGGAATTATATCATGAACATAATTTAATTTATGATTTTTAATGTTTATTTTATATTATTATTTGATGGGTCTTACGATTTATGAGACACAAAATTGGTAAATGTTTGATGTTACAATTTCATTTTTTTGACCTAGTTGACTACGATTGTGAATTGGATGAAAACGTTTTATTTTATATATACCATAAATTTCATGGATTTTCTTTTACTATGGTTATTTCATGAGAATATGTATCTTCTTTTTTCTTCCAATCTTTATATAGTTAGCATTATAATAGATTGTTTTTAATAAAAACTTAGTTCATTTCCCTCTTCATCCTAAAACATTTTCTTCATACATATACATATTTTATAAATCTGTTATATGTAATTTATTAATATTCTATAATTTGTAGTTATGTTTATAATTATAAAAAAAATAATCAAAAAAAATATTAATGTCATTTTCCAAAAAAATCTCATTTTTCTTTTTCCCAAAACTATGAATGAAATATTTGTTTTAATGTTTACAGCATGAACAAAATTTCCCTCAATAACAACCACTCAATGATATAATGAATATATTATATATTTTTAAGTTTATTTTCATGTAAAATAATTTCAAATATATATTATTATTATTTAGTTTAAAAATGTTATTTTTAATTAAAAGGTTAGATTACTTAATAAATATTTCATGTGATCATTCCAAAAAGTCCATCTAAGATGAAATAAAATGATGTAACTTGTTTTTTACTATGGATGTTTTACACTTATACCATAATTCTTATTCCTCTACATGTTTTATGAATTTATCATAATATTTTTATGAAACCTGTTCTTTTTCAAAAAGTTATAGTATGATGAAAATTTTATGAAAATCTTTTCTTTTCATGGGTTCTGATTTAAAAATTGATTTTGTATCTTCTACCACATGTGTGTATAGGATCATTGTGTGATATTTTTTAGGTTTTAGACATGGAAGTTAGTTTCATTATAACCAAGGATTCTAGTTTTTCTATAACCAGGGATGGTGATCAGGTTATAACCATGTATAGTGGTAACATATTAACCAAGGATGGGTCGGACCTATATCTCTCTCCAATGCATGGGATAATGATTTGTTATATTTGAACCTCATTTCATATTCACAGTTTTATTCAATTAATTTATTTCATATTCAGATTATTTTCTTAGGGCCTAATTTAATGTCCTTATCAAAATGAGAGAACATTTTCCTATTTATACATGGTTAGTATTTTAAAGCTTATGTGTATTCCACTAATCTATGTTTTATTCCAAGGTAATGATCTCACAAATATATAGTTTCATTAAAATATGATTCATGTCTTATGAAATTCTATTATTTACACTATGAATCAAGTTTATGATATATGATATATAGGGTATGGTTTTAAAATTGCAATCTCATGTTGTCATTAAATTATGGTCATTTAAATATTTTTTATTCATTGATGTCTCCATTTTTACCCTTACTAAGAATCTAATATCACCCTTAATTGTTTTTCCTTCTCTATATTATAAATAATAGTGTTATGTGTTATCTTTTTATGGAGTGTTGTATATTTTAAGAACACAGTGGAGGAAGATAGATTTCACCAATGAACATGGTTTTCATATTTCAAAAATTCTTATTGGCATGATACCTATAGGACCCATTAATAGACCCTCATGTTATGTAATAAATATTCAAAAATTAATATGTGAAATCAATGTATGAAAAGTGTGGTTTTATAATATTGTTTTTCAAAATTAATTTTATTTTTCATAATCTAGTTAATTCAAATGGAAAAAAATATAATCAATATTTTGATATAAGTTAATTTTTATTCCTAAAATAATATTTTTTTTTATAAAACTATTATTTCATTTCATTTTATGCCATTATTTTAAAATTGGCTACTTCCACTTATACAGAATGATTTTCTAAAACGTATAACTTTTTACGAATCAGAGTGTTATGATTTATAAAATATGACCCTTTTATTTTTTTTCTTGTTATGAATATTAAGGATGGTAAACATTTATCCCACATAAAATGGTAAAATGGGTAAAAGAATTAAAATCCAAAAATAATGTCTCAACATCATCCCAAAATAGAACACAATTTCATTGTGTGGCATAAATTCTACCATATATATATCTAAAAGTATGATATGTTCAATTTTTTTTGCGTGTTATCCTGAAATTTAATTTATAATTATTTAATGTTTAAGTGTGTGTTATTGGTTTCGAATGGATTAAAATTTGTTTTTGGGAATTAATATTTATTTTATCCTAGGTATAACCTAAAAAAGTCTTTTACATATAAGTGGTTTCCTTTTTATGTAAATGTGTCATTGGGAATAGGATATGTAGTTGATTTATAGAATAAGAATCCAGTATTTTGAAAAATTTACTTTTATGTTGTACATTTATTTTACATCTAAGGACCTACTTTTACATCATAAAACCATCAGCCATTATTATTAACCATGGGCTATGTGTTTTCCAATATACCTATTTCAGATAGGTTTTTTGCAAAAAAAATACTGGTTTAGGATAAAAATGTTTCCTTGCAATACATTTTATTTGTGTTTAAAACTTGTAATTTCAATAATTCATTTTTTAGTGGATTCTCACCATCCATATGAGATTATATGTGTGTTTTGGGTGATATCAACTCCTTATGAGTTACTCCTTTGATGTTTGATCTCGATGGTAGTCATATTACTTCACTTTCGTAAGTTTTATTTCTGTTTCTTCATTACCATTTTTCATGGTAGATTAATGGGGATGTTTTATGCATTTCTTCAACCCCTGATGAATTTTTGGTCAATTCTCAAAAGATCAATCATGTGGTATTATCCTATTGCCTAAACCACTTATTTTTTATGGTGTGACACAAAATATAGTTGAGGTATGTTTTGTTTTATCTTCGTGTCATTATTTTTTTCTAATTAAATTAATTTTGTTTTATGCAATCTGTTACAGGGCCTCCATGTCTTTTTCCATTATTTCCATGTTGGTGGATACTGTTTTGGGTGTGTGAAACATGATATTATCATATTTGGTTCTATATCTATCTTATATTGGATGAACATTGATTAAATTTGTTTAGATGAAAATTTCCATAAATAAAATTTCATACACAATTGATTGATTTGTGTATCTCTATAAATGGGTTTTTTATAAATGATGGTTTTCACTTATTTAGGAAAAATAAAAGCATATTTTCAAATAATTATGAAATATTTTTAAGAAATAGATTTTAAATAATGTTTTTATGAACTGATTCAGAAAATACACCATGTGTGAAGCCATGTGTACATAGGTTAATGGTATTATTTTTGGACTCATCAATTGATACTGTCAGGGGGTTCCCACAATTGGTGTTCCACTACCCCCAAGCACCATTTGATAGGTACTTGTTTAAATTTATGGGATATTCACTTAATAGGTAGATTATATACTCTATAAATTTGAGGAATATGTTTTTATAATTGATGTATCTAATTTTCTATGTTTGAGTATAATTGTTCTAAATTCCATAAAATGTAGCTATCCTTGAAGAGATTTACTTATGCTTCGGTTAGTATTTTTTATGATGATAAATGAAACATGATTTGAGATTCATTGATGTATGTAATATGTCTTGAAACTATATTACATGGATTATTTAGAAATTTGGAATGAGGGAATTTTTTACCCTGATCTTGAAATAAACACCCCATTTTAATGATTATAATTTCTTATTTTATTTAAATATGAGAAAATATTTTTATATAGAGACTTTTTATGGAACACATGGGTAGGATCGTTGTGATTCAATTTAGTTCCCACCTTACACACCCATTTTGAGGTGCATATACCTTTCTAACTATTTCTATATGGGTAACATAAGCGTGACATAGTGAGGTGGAAATCCATCTATCATTTGAGTTTGGATAACTAATTGTGAGAAGTAGGGATCCTTCCCATACTATCATATGGATTATTCATTTTTTGTTTACTCGTCCTTTTTTATTTTAATTTTACTTTGGGTTGTTAATACTACTTGAGTTTTTTCAGTATTCATTTACTGTTATCAAATATATTTTCACACATTCTATTCTTCTATTTCTCTTTGGTTTTAAAAATATATACCATGATATGTGCTTCATGTTGTGTGATATTAGTCTATCTTTTTTTCGTCTGCTGCCCGAGTTCTAGTCTTTATTTAATGGGGATCATGAATTACCTTCTAGTATGTGACATTTTGGGATGGGTAATGTTGTTTGACTGTATTCATGTCAGTTCAACATATATTAATATCATATATATTCTTATAATAATTCTTGGGTTGTTAGTAGACTAGATATATGATGGTCAGGATATGATATGTTGGTTTCAGTGAGTACCTAGCCATCTCATGTTATAATAATACTCATGTTACCTATATGAATTGTGATTTTTGTCTTTTCTAGTGAGTTCTTAATATTATTTTCTATTTGATATTATAGTGTTTCGGTAAGAAATTAGATTATCAAATTGTCTGAAAAAACAATCAATTTTAGGTTCCCAGAGATATGCCTTAGATATGAATTCAATTGGTTCCACTTAATTGTGCCTCCTCAGTGTAATCCACATTTGGATTAGACAATTATTGAGCCATTCATGATAGAATAGGGTGTTATGAACAAAAATATAAAATATGACCGTAAGAGAATTTTTCTTATTATAGTATGGATCTAGGATATAAATGAATCTATCTCTAGAGTTATTATGATATAAACCACCATCCATTAAGGGTATTCAGGACCCCCAATGGCCAAAAGGACTATCATGATAAAAAAAATTACAAATCATAACATTATATATACACCAAATAATATCAATGTCAATTGAACAATTTTCCCACATGATGGCCCCATTATGCGGTTGTTTAATTTTATTGTATAGGTAGAAATGAACATGGGATTATACTGGAATGGTTTCAAAACCATTTTCATCCTGGAGTTTCATCCACAGAATCCAATGATGTAAAGTACTCTATAGTTCCTATCATTAATTTAGATATATCATTTAGTATTGACATATAATAAACAGTTCACACAGTTGGATCCTTATTCTTCATAGGTAATGAAGAATGATCCACTAAATGTTTAAAATTAACAACATGGTGTTCAATTAGATATCAAATCATAGTTATTCATGCTGAAACATTCAACATATGTAGATGATAAATAGTGGTATGATGGTAGAGATGGATATGGTATCAATGGTTGGACCATTTTTCATTTATCTTCTACCCAGTGCCAACATCATTTGTATTAAAAGAAAGAAGAAAATGTATCATGGGCATTGAATGATTGTGGGAGGTGGTTCTCGGTAACATGCATTCCATAATCCATCAGTTATAGGTAGTAATGATCCATTGACTTGTTCTCAGTATGGCATCATCTGACTCACATAGAATTACATTTCATCTCCCTCTATGATATTCAATGGTTGTGGATAATATGGAAATCTGTATCTATTCTATCAGGTTATACTTACGCCTACTTTTGGTCAAGAATCATTTACTCTAATAGACACTTCAGTATACTCAAATGATTCAATTACTAAAGGGATCTTTCCATAGGCCCTAGTAGTGAATTATAATAATATTATGGATGAATTTTTTATGGTGATTGATGTGGGTCGAGCGATAGTAGGAGTTCAAAACAATATATTATCACTTATAATGACTTATATATTTGATATTATTACTTCCCACTCATTAATTTATTCATGTTTTTTTATATTTTTGAGAAACCATTTATGCCCATGTGCTATGTTATGGAGTTAGATACACCACTTGGGTAGAAGAAAGTGATGTTTTTAATGTATCCTCATTGTTCTCAATCAATATCTAATGCAATATTATTCCTAGATATCTTTTTTCTTGGTCTAGATCTGTTTGAAATTATCATCATAATGGATTCGATTATAATTCATCATGAAAAAAAGTTGTGTTTTTATCATCATTTTGTTTCATTTCATCATGCTAAGGGGATATCCTGATTTCTTTAGGGTGATTTGGATCTGAGTTCAGTCCATGCAAGTCCCATTAATCCAAATCAGTGGATTTTTAATTCTACTATTGTAGTTGGTTAAAATTATGTTTCATCACTTTTGGATATTCCCACAATTCTTTATAACATTCCTGATAATTTATCATATTAATTATTTGGTCACTATCTAGAGAAGGATTTAGAGTTCATGAAAGATATGGTGTCAGGTTCATATCCAATATTGATATCATCTTATCATATGGAACCAGTGGAGCCAATGCTACTCAATATTAAGTATAATGATTTTATGGAAAATTATTTCATTAGCCCCGTTATTTCACCATGGGAATCACCAATTCAATTTTTGTTGAATTAGGATGGTTCAATTCGATTGTGAGTATACTATGGGATGTTTAATCGGGTTAGAGTTAAAAATAAATATTATTTTTCTCATTAGGATGATTTGTTTCATTAGATAAATGGAAAAATTAGGTTTTTTAAGACATATTTTCATTTGGGTTATCCTAAACACGGGTCTCGAGACTATGATATATAGAGGATGTGTTTTATGGGAATTTATGGTTGCTATATATATCTAGTGATTCTATTTGGTCTGAATAATGATCCTCTAGTTTTTATGGTCTTGAGAAATCAAATATTCTGATAGAATCTCAACACTTTTGTGGTGGTGTTTTTGGATGATATTTTTTATTGTTTGATACTGGACCAAAATCATGAGTACCATAAAATTTCGGTTTTGGAAACCCTATGATGTCACTATTTCTCGGTAAATATTCAAAAATTATTTTCTAAATCCAAGAAGTGATGTTCATGGGACACGCCATATTTGAGTATGAATTATCAGTCGATCTTATATAAGTGCATGTTGAATTATCGTAGTAAGATCAATGAAATATCATTATGATTCAAAGAATCCATGGTCTTTCGGGATACTATAGATGGTTCATCATTGGTTTCACAATCTTGGAATTACCATTTACTAAAATTTTCATGAATGGGTAAAAAATCACCTGGTATGTGAAATTTAACTCTTCATTAGATGAACTGAATCAAATTATCACATCACCTCCTATTCTGATTTTACCTATGCTTGGTGCGGTGTATGTGGTATACAGTAATGCTTTTGGTGAAGGTCAGGGTTGTGTTATTTTTTAGTATAATCATGTTTTGGACTATATATCTTATCATCTTGATACATATGTGGTGAATTACTTCACTCATGATTTAGTTCTTTTTGTAGTTATACATGGGATAAATATTTTGGGACACAATCTCTTTGGGGAGAGGTTTATAGTTTTTTCTATCAATAAGATTCATCATCATATTTATTCTTAGAAAAAATGAATAAAAAATTGATGTTTGTCGTGGAATAAATTATATCATTTTACATCGACGTCACTAGCACCCCAGGGATGTGATGTTTTATTTTGGATACTCTTATAAGAAATGTACCATCAGAAGCGATCTTATAATCAACGAAAAAGTGGAATAATATAGAACTCATTGATCAATTGTATCTGGAGACCAAAGAGGATGTTTTGAGAATACATTTTATCAATCATCATTTATAATTTTCTCTCTAAGATTATATCATATAAGTGAAAAAATATGTTAATAAATTCATATGAAATTGAGAAAAAATTTATAGTGGGAGACTATTTCTAATTAGTCACACTACACATATGGTATTCTCATATTTTGGTATAATTTTTTCATCCTAGCATCTTCGAAGAGATCAATATTAGTTTAGAATTTTTATTCATCAAGGGTTTTTCATATGGGAACTAAGAATATTTATTATTTGATGAAATAAATATTATGTTGGTCTTGTATAATGTTTGGTATTAAAAATAATGCATCCAGCTGTTACACCTCCCAATAGATAAAGGATGATCATCTCAATCATTCTGATTTTTTCCATCCTCTCCCAGTTCTAGTTTTCAAATGTTATTCTGTGTACAAAGTCACTTTTTTCCATGTTACCATACACACCCTAAAATAAAAATGCTATATTGGTGGGGAGAAAATTGTTGATGAAATTAGTTCATTTTATTTCAATCAATAGAACCAAAAAATTAAATAATCGAGATATGTTTTATAATTTTGATGTTATATGAGGTTCCCTTCATTATTATTTCAGATAGGGGTCCTATATTTACATCACAGTTCTAGAATAATTTCATGTAGGCAATGTGGGGCTTAGGTCGCATTGAGTATATCCTAGCTTCCACAGATGGATAGTTCGATTGAGTGATCTATTTATTTCCTAGAGGATATAATCCATGTCTGTTTCTTGGACTTTTGAGGATCATTAGATAATCATCTAGGACTGGTTCAGTTTTCTTATAATAATAGTTATAAATATTATATTATAATGTATTAATATGTGGATGTTTATTTTCACCAATTTATTGTTTAGAGCTGGGTGTTGCCTCTATTTTGGCTCTAAGTCTAATTAAAGAGGCATCAAAAAGGATTCAGGATATAAGTTAGTGTATGGATGTAGATCAGAGAAATAAGTAATCATATTCGATTCCAAGACGTCATCCTCTATAGTTTTCCTTGGGTGATCGGGTCTTCTTGAATGATTCTACATTTATGGGTAACCGTCATTAAGAAAAATTGTGAAAGATGGATATAATATTTTTTGGATTGTTTGAGATCATAGTGATGCTTTGGAAGGTGTCATTTCTATTGGAATTACTAATTTTAGTTGATAGGTATTCATTATTTTATCCACATATATTACATCAGGATAATTATCTTGATCCCTTTTTGGTTCAGAGTTGGGAGGAAATTTATTTAGTCTCATAAGATTTTTTTATTGAGTATTCAGTGAAGATAATTGATTCCTAGAACAAATTCTTCCCTGGGAAGTCTTTTCCATTGGAAATAGTTTTTTGGTGACGTAGATAAGAATATCATGAGAATTGGGAACATCAAATGTAAATGATAGTGTTGTGTCATCACATCTTTTTAGAGCACCATTTTAACTGATGACTTCCCAGGGATATATTTTCATGTTATGGGAAGATTGTAACATCATATATTTTATGGAATTATCCATCAATGTATAAGAGTGTGTTCCCATGATCAGAAAGATGATTTTTTTGGTAGTTACTAATGAATCTGGGCTCTATACATCCACTAGGATGAATTTATTCCATACTAGTTAGTTGACTACATAAATGTGTCACTAGGGAAAAATCTATTATAATGGTTTACCGCGAAATAATTTTGTGTGATTAAAATTCTGATTTTAGGTTTTAAGTTCTAACTTTTATCATCATATCATCATTCGGGAATTTGATCTGGAAGTAATTTGTTTTCCAATGTACATGTTTTCGGGGTGTTTTGTGCTAGAAAATATTAGTTTACTCAAAATATATATCATCTCAAGAGTTTTTAATGGTGCACCATGATGGAAATCTATCTCATTCATTTAACAATGTACTCTGCCAACTCTAAGAGAACCCATTTGTTATTTAGGAGATATCATATAGTTTCAATTCATTCATTTGATGTTCAATCTCTATATTTGTCATGTTTCTTCTCCCTAGAATATGGAATTTATGGTTCATCATTTTATTAGCTACATCAACACTGTGGTGCAGAATTTATTGATCAATTCATCTGGTGGTTCCATCGGAATTAGTTCCTTCTAGATCCATATTGTGATCTTCTCCCAAAGGTTGAACCTCTTGTTGGTTATGGTATGGTATGTGGGTTCTTTGAGGTATGTGTCATTTGATCTGTTCTCTTACTATTATCCTAATTAGATTGATTTTAGATTTGGGAATAAATTCTATGGCCTCTTTGGTTATCTTTGAGTTTTTTCTATTTCGGTGGATCCCATTATGGTCCTATTCACTCAAATATTATGTTTGGTGGTTCTGTCTCTATCCTATGTGGGATGGATGTTTATTTCTCTAGTTTTTTAAAACAAATTAAAAAAAATAAATTATTGATTGTTTTATTTGTTTGTACATGTTTTGCGAAATTTTTTATTTGAGAAACGACGATCATCCAAAAGTTTCAGTAAATGACATGGGTATTTTTAAATCATTTTAAAGTGGATTTTTAATTTTTTCAAAAGCATGGTTTTATTTAAATTATTTGCGAAATGATTCACATGGGATTCCTTGGGTAATTTGGTGTAAGATTTAGTAATAGGCCTAGCCCTTTTAAAATATTATGGGGTTCACTCCTGGGGGATTTTATTTCTCCCAATTCATGTTATTCTATGGAATTTTATACATTTTGGGTGGTTTAAACAATGGAGTGGTCCTCTAATCTCTATATTTTTTTTATGTGATGATAATTTATGTTTATAATTTTATATGTTTGGGTATAGGTGTTCTAGCTAGCCTGACCTATATTGATCCTTTTAATGATTAACATTTTCTTTGGTTTTTACTATTTCTGATATGATATGATATGATATGAGATACATGGTTTGAACTACATTTACATATGTGATTATAGATGAAACTATTTTTCTATGATATTCTAGAACATTGGAAAAAGGGGAATTTTTTACCATTATTTTAATATAAGAAATTGTTTATCTGATTGTAATTCCTTATTTTCATTAATGTTGATCATTTCTACACTATTATATAGAGGATTTTTATGAAACAACTTGGTGGGATCCTATATAGCCTATTTTTCTCACCCCTTCACACCCCTTTTGCAGTACATAGATCTTGTTATTTCATTCTATGTAGGGAAAGGAAAGGCATTATAGTGAGTTGGTGTGGATTCTTTCGACTAAGATCAGGTAGCTAGTGGTGAGATGGTAGGAGATTTCTCACTCAATCACTTAGAGAATTCTATTTTTTTAGCAGTAATTTTCTATTGGACTTTTAATTTTGGTTGTTCTAACTATTTGTGTTTCATCTTTTTAGTTATTTTGTTTTAGTGTTATGTTATTTATTTTTCATACAATATCTTCCACTATTTATCTCTAATATATATATATATATATTTGTATTTTTAATCATGTTGGGAGAAATCATTCTATCTAGTTTTCTTTTGATGCCTAGGTACTAGTTTCCAACTCATGATAATTAGAAATACCCTTTAGCTTATGTAGTTTTTTCATTAGATGGTACCATTCAGTCATGAAAATGACATATATATTATTTGAAGAAATGAAAAATCTTTTTTTCAACCCATTAAACTTTAGTATCACTAAATTTTTATATAAGGATAATAAAGGGATAAGTTCATTTCAAAATTATTATTTGAAGTTTTTATTAATTATTTTTATCATAATAATTTATTTTTAAATCTTTTTTATTATATAATTACATTAAATGCTTACACAACAATGACATGCACCTTTTGAAAGCAATATAAAAAACATTTAAATGATTTTATAAAACAATAAAATAAAAATGTGGGGGTGATTTATAATTCTAAAAGGTTTTTGTATATTTTTATAACATATTATGGATTTTTTAATGTTCTTTATTTTAATTCATTTTATTTTTTGTTGTTCTCAATGTCTAATTAAATTGAATATTGTCAATATTTAATTTACTGATATTTTATCTTAAACAAGTGTTTATTGAAATATTTAAAAATTAAAATATATAATCAAATAATAAAATTATTATGAAAAGTAGACTAAAATAATATCCCTTAGCCTTTTATGATCAAATTATGACCATATATTTTAAATTATTACCCCTTAATATTCAAAGATTCATTACCATGTTTACTCTTAAAATTTGGTATCCAAGAGCTTAAACCAAAATATAAGGTATAAAATAACATATAAACCAACATAAATTATATTTCATTGTATTTTATAATGTTATATACGCTTTATAATTGAATAAATTTAATTTTGGTACAATTTTACAAGTGTTAAACACATATTATAATATAATATTTCATGTACTTCTAAAAATGGAAAAATTGTATTTTATAAAAATAAAATAATTAATTAACTAATATTAAATTCATAAAATGCCTATATTTTATAAAATTAATATGAAATGTTTTAAAATATAATTCAAGGTCTATTTATGGGACACTTAATTTTTTATAGTATATTTATCTACCCCTAATGTTTAAGAAACAATTATATTAATTTAATTGTCATAAGCGATAACAGGGTTTAAAACCAATATATAATGATAAAAAAATATCAAAAACATGTCCAAATTTTATTATATGAGATAATTTAGACACATCCTAATTTCATCTTCGATTTATATCAATTTTTTTGAATATTTATATAGAAATTAATTTATATTAATTATATACTTTACGTAATTTCAAGAGTTCCCCTACCCTCACTTATAAGAGGACACCAATTCACCTATTTTCTTTGCACCGTATAGATAAAACTAGATTTACCAAACTTGATAAAATTATGTTCTAAACATATCAATCCACAATTTAATGGTATTTTTATTCATAAAATCAAATTACAAGAGTCAATTATAAGTTATCTAAAGGAAGTCTATCGAGGAAGATGTCGTTGTCTTTGCTGACATTTTCAAATTTAATTATTATTCTACATGTTATAAATAAATTGTAAACAAAATAAAATAATAAATACAGTTCAATGAATATCATTATTTTTAATTAGTATTATGTTGTATCAATTTTTTATCTACTTTTTGTCTTTGAAAAGAAAAAAATCCCTCTTGTGTACATACGACATAGCGTCTCCACATAGTAGTGCAATTTGTCTTTCATAAAAAATTTTAATTGATGGTTATAAAGTTAAAAATAAATAATTAATTTCATATATATTAAATACATGAACTTTAGTAATTATAATATCATATCAAGATTCTTACCTGCCAATTTTTTAGATAACATTAACATCGTTCATCCGTACCTGGGGACAACCACCACAACAAACAAACATAATCTATTAATTGTTTACGCCTTACATGGATGGTATTAAATATTGGTTAAATGAATATATATTACATCATAATTATTATATAATAATTATTATATAAAATATAATTATTTTTATCAGTATTTCATTCCTTCTGTTGAAAATTAAATACTACATTCATTGGTACGTACGGCCTACCATATGAATTAAAATTAAAATTAAATTTTGTTTCTCCAATATTATTAAATTATTATTAATTTTAATTTTGTGAATATACATTATATTTACATCATGATTATAATTATAGAAATTATAGATACTTGGTCAGGTTTCATGGACAAAATTGTTGAACTAAAACATTCATGACAAACAGGGCATTTCACTCTCAAGAAATTTAGTTTTAATAATGAATTATTGATAAATGTGCATTGAAATATTATATGTGGGTCATGTGTGGAATTATAAGAACTAATATTGGATATAGTATTTAAATATAACAAATTTAAATTTCTTATACATTATATTAAAATCACATAAAAAGAAATATGTATCTATGGTAAGGGGATTCTTAACTCAATTTCATTTATATTAGATATATTACATCATTATTTTATATGTTATTCTAAGATTATTTGTGTAATAACATATTGTTATTTTAAATTAATTTTTCAATTAGTTTATGTGGATTTACAATTTTTACACACAATAAATTCATTTATTAATTCTCACTACAATTATATGATAACTTAGATTGTTTATTTAACAATCACATTGTTATTGTGGACTATTTCTGTTTAAGTCTCCACAAGATGAATTATAAGATTATTTATATTAATCCCAAAAATATTTCTTGATACATAATTATATTTAGTTTGGTATTTCAAATTTTATTTTCTTTGGAACTTGAATCAAGGAAATGAATTTTGGAAATAAAATTGAATCCTACTGCACATTTTAATCGGGTGTATTATTTAACTATGTCAATATCATATAATTTTTTTCCAAAGTCCTTTTTATTTAAAAAAATAATTATTAAAGAAATTTTATTTTCTATTACATTATACATTCCCTTAATTAAATCATTAAATTTTTTAGTGGTTAATTTTAAAAAATCATCAAAAAAATTAAATTGAATGTTTATTTTTGACACATATGGTCTAAAAGAACTTTTCAATCTCTATAACCATTTAATGGAATTTGATTCTAATAGAAGTTCAAAATTGATTTATAAAAGGGAAACTTATTTAATGGTTTAACTTCCATTATCTAATATTCTCCCAAATATATGAATTCATTATAAAAACAATTTTTCTAATGAATTTTTTATCATCTTTAATCATTTATTTAATTTTTTCTAATTATCCTTCTCTTGAAAAATTCTGTTTCTCATGGTTGTCTTTATCTAGACTTTAAATTTCTACTAAATATTAAAATTCATTGCATTATATGTATTCAAATTTCAAAAACCATATACCATTTGAACATATTTTGTTTTACTATGAATGATATTTTCTTTATAAAGGAGGCACTCTTTTCATATAATCCTCCATATTACTCTAGATGAATTAAGATCATTTTATATTTATTGATTTAGTGAAATATTAGTATTAAATATGATGGGTTTTCAATAATAATTCTTCTAATTATTATTTATTGTTTTTTAATAACCAATTTAATATGATGATTTCATTTGAAATTGTAAGTGAGAGGAAGTTAATGTAATAGTATTTTAATGCATCAGTATAGATCATGAGACAAACTAGTTTGATAATATGGAATGTTCAATACCAATTTATTTAAGTTTCTTAATACCATGTCGAAGACAGTAATACTGTGATCTATGGTATTTAGAATTTTATCATTATGAAACTAAATATTGTTATCCATGTGATTATTTATTTTGTTATTTTATTCATGGGGTTTTCCCTCTAGTATTGTATTATTAATATGAAATATTAGATTGTTTTTATCTTGGATAGAAATTACATGTTTAATTAAATAATTATTGTTTTCTCAATATGTAACCATTATGAAGCTTTTTTTGATCACCGTTATTTTTTTCCTTTTCCCTAGATATGAAAAAGGAATATTAGATAGAGATCATGGATGAATATTTTTTACTATTACTTGGTTTTTTATTTTATTTATAAGATACAAATTGGATAATTTATATATCTTCCTTTTCATGTATACTAAAAAAATCATTTCTTTCATATTTGATCACTTGTATCTAGTTCCAATTTAATAATGTAACCACTGAATTTAGGCTACTTTGGGTAAGGTATTTACAACACATTCCATGTCACAACAATTAATCCATTACTAATCTAATGAATCCTTAAATTAAAAACTAAACTATCCTAATTTGGGATTTGAGATGGTAAAAAAGGAAATAAAGAAAAATAATGGAATATAGAGAATATAAGGTCAAAGACTTACTATGTGAGATCCACTTTAATTAATGACACTTAAAATGTAAAGGAATATAATTTTTAACATATTATAAATCCTTGGTATAGATTAAATACCATCCAAGATAATGTGGGGGGGTAGAGTGAGAAATAGCAGTGGGATTAAAAAGGTCTAAAATATAATTTCTCATATCGTTAATTTTGAAAAAGAATTCCCCAATGCCCAGTTATCATATGGAAATGATGGTTATTAAATGATTCATATAATCCTATACTACATTAAATCATGGTCCGTATATATCATTTTATATCCTCCCCTAGGTAGAAAGCTTTATCCCTAAAAATCCACCGACCCAACAAGATCACAGTGGTCATATGGTGATCATACACCCTATGGAGGCCCCACAGCATTGCCCCCACTACAATGCAATGAGTATTCAAATATCTAGGTAATCGTGGTGTATAATCATCTATAAATTATTAACCCCTATCAATCCACCATTACCTCATACCATCCTCTTCATCACAAATCCCCTTCACCAAAACTAGATTCTAGATCAAAATACTCACTACACCATGACACCTTGCGCCACCACATAATGGCTTTCCTAATAATTATTTTTTGATTCAAGACTTATTTTTAAAGAAAATAATTCTCTTATTAATCCACCAAAACTAAAAATAATCTACGTAACATCCAAATATTTAGAATGCACCCATTGTTGGATAGTGTATAGAACACACACCGTTGAGATTTGACAAAACCATAATATTATTATATGAAATTCATTAACCTATGAATTAACATAGAATTTATGAATAGTAATAAGCATCTTATAAAATATATATATAATTTACCTACTCAATACAGATTCATTGATTAATGATTATGAAATAAGTACATGATTTTTAGTAAATTTGTTTTCTTCTCCGAATATACATTTTGTTAAAAATAATTTTTAAGGAGAAAATATTTTAGAACATATATAAATTATGTATTAAAAAAATAATATCATTTTTAAAATCATCACATGAAAATAATCTTAGGGTGAAGTCTTTATATTTTTCATAAAATATATATTTTCCTGTGAAAAGTGTAAATACTTATTTTTATTGAATATTGTATATATTTATTTCAAAAAAATGAGAAGATAAATTTTATTTTAAAATGGTTTTAAAATGAAATTATTTATATTATATTTTGATTTATGCAATTAAATTCATTAAAACCAATTTCTTGTTTGAATTTGGTCTAAAAACATTTTCACACTTAGGAATGAATTTTATAGAATTACAATTTTTCATTGCATTTTTTACAGTTTAATTTTAATTAAATTATTCCAGTTTATTATTTTAAATTTATAAAAATTTATTTCATATTATTATTATTTTAGACCAAATTAATAACTAGTTATTTATATTATTTTTTATTATGAATATTAACTATTATTTGTTTATTACCACCGTAATAAGAAATCATGTAATTTTGGATTAACGTAATTAATGAAGACTATAAAATAATGAAAATTATTTAAACTATTTATTTTATGAGGAAATTCCATCCAAAATCATTTATTATTCACTTATATGGAATTTGTACCATTTGGATGTGGTTTTGAGATTTATTGTTTTTTATTTCTATAGAATTCAAACATGTGACACTATATTTCATGATAACAATAATATTACTAATATGGGGTTATAAAAAAGATGTGTTTTAAAATAAATATTATTTTTAAAATATAATATATCTTCATAATCTTGGTATTTTTTTAGAAAACAATTGTGAAGAAATAATTAAAAAAACCCATTCACGACACTAATATAGTAATTATTAAATAAATGTAATAATAAAATAAATGTAATTAAAAATGTTAAAAGTTAAAACATTTGTGATACATAGGGATATACACGAATTATATTGATTAACATGACATATATATGTTTAATAAAATATTTTTTTCAAATTAAAAAATTATATTTTTAATTCCAAAGTCATGAATAATATCAAAATTGACAATAATAATATTTTATGGGATTAATAATTTATTAAACTATTCAAAAATAAATAAAACATTAAATATGAAAAAATGGTTTAGAATATGGTGTAAAATAACCTATCGTATTCATTTAATGTGAATTTTGAGAAATTACTATCTTGAATAATGATAGTATGTTTTAATATTTTGAGAAATTCCAAAAGAGCCCCTCACCGCAATTATAAAATAGAAATAATTACATAAATTAATCACACCAAATTGTGCTATATATATTCAAAATCACTTAAAATTAATATTATAAACATCCTTATTAATTTTCATGATATTTTTCCCTTCCAAAATAGCATTTTGGGTCCATAAGAATATATTAAAAAGATTCTACCAAAAGAGCAGTAATCATCTTTACTAAATCTTTCAACATAATCACTTTTTTTTAATTATATTATTTTTTATACCCATACTAAAATGATAAATATAGTTTAATAAATATACTTACATGTTATTATGATTATGTTTATCCATATTCAAATTCTTTTAAATATTATTATAATGGAAAACACTGCTCGGGCGTATATATGGCTTATTATCTCCACATTATAGTGTAATTTATTTCCTCACCACATTACTAAGATGGTTATTGATATGTAATTTATTAATATATATGGTATATATGATATTATATTTATTCTATAAGTTTTCATATTTTTCTACCATACATTATCCACATCCATCGAAACATGAAGAAAGTGTTTGTGCGTACATACGGCCAACCGTCTCCACAGAATATGTAATTTATTTTTATATTTATATCATTTATAGATGACTTTATGTATCTATATAATTAATATATATTATATTAATACCATTATACATATTATTTATATGATGTGACAACCATATCTGTACATGTATCATAACTAAAAAATCAAAGCGTACCTAATAATTGAAGGGCTTATCACCTAGAGTAGTCATTTTTGACACAGAGTTGTTAATAAATAGATGATAGAATATTATATTTGGTATGATAAATGTGGATATTTTTAAGTAATAAATTAAAAATTAATATATATTTATTATATATTATCTATTAAAACATGAAAAGGATGTCAAACCTGATGTTTTGGTTTCGGATGTCACTTTTACCTCTACGAGAGGTATACCATATTGAATACATATATATTTTTTGAGGAGTTTATATTACCCATTTGATATAATATATCATTAATATATTTTTATTAAGGTAATTCAATGCTTTATTTTATTTTATTTATTAAATTGGGCTTGCAATTCAAAAGAAACCAAAAGAGTAAGGGTTTATTTAATAATATCTCCTATATTTTGGATTTTTTGCATTTATGTCCCTAATGGGGTATATTTATAACCCAGGTGCACATTTAGTAAATGTATTTTGAAAATTTTATATACTCTTCTAGTAAAAATTCATTATGTCAGTTTTAACTATTTTTTTACTTCATTTAATAATGGTTCGAAATGAAATTGTGTGTTGTATTTCTATTAAGTTACTTTATGCATTTTCTAAAAAAATACAGAAGGAATGTTTTATAAACATATAAAAAATGGTATGATTTTACCACTATCATAAAGCCATGATTATTTTAATCATCATTACATATGTTTATGTTAATTTTCAAAGAAAATTTTTTCCTTTGTATTTGTGTAATTTCATTTTAAAAATTAATTTAGTTGTGAAAATTATATTTTGAAAAAAAATTCCTTAATTTTATATTTATGTTACAATTATTATTTAACCATAATAACACAATATTTTAATTATTAAAAATCTCGTATATGTTGTAATGTTACTATCCTATAAATCATTCACTTAATTGTTCTCATTAGATATTTCATTTTTCTTAAATAACCACATTATTTTATCATTGATATTATTATTTACTAAATTGTATATTGTTTTTAGATAATTTTTTTACATTGAATGTTATTTTGTTATCTATGAAATATTGATAAATATTTATTATTTACACAATATTAATATTTTCTAATATTTCATATTTTTTCATCAGTAAAATCAATTATTCAATATAAGTGAAATGCTTTGGTCCTATAATGATCGGTGGGGCTAGAGTTATATAGCTCAACATTGTAGTGATAGTCTCATATAGTGAATTATTTATATATAATTAAAATTGTTTCTACATATAATTTTAAACTATCTTATGAATGAACTTAATAGTAGAGGTTACATGTCCTTGAAAACATGAATTCCAATAATTAAGCATTTCCTTCATTTTGAATTTAATTTTTATTATCCATAATATTTTTTAAAGTATTTTATCTGAATTCATTTCAATGTCATTCTCTTGAATAATTGAATTTTTTTATGATATTAAGTTTTCCATATTGATTGTGACTTATCTTATCATGATTGTAATGTTATTTAAATTTCATTAATGTTTAGTTATTTACCATTCCACTTTTGTTAGGATTATGGATTCATGATATCTTTTTTTGTATTTAACCATTAATGTACATTTATTCTCACCCTTATTTTGTTCTCTTTCCCATGAATATAAATATGGAGTATTTTAATGACATAAAGGATATATATTAAAATCATTGTTTATGTTATAAGCTTAATTACCAATACAAAAAGCATACCATATATGTATGTATATCTTCAAAACTAATAAACTAATCAATCATTGGTGATGTCATTCCTTCTCTCTTACACCAAGGTAAAAATATAACCACGGGAACTTTTCTTATGGGGTTGGTTTTGATGCACTGGTGTCAATTAATTTATATTGAAACTATGGTCACTATATTGTGCAAAATAATTATTTGTGATAAAACTCCGATAAAATAATTTATTAATATTTCCAAAATAATCAATATCATGATATAGATACTATTTATGCTGAGATTTTCTATTTAAATTAAGTGTTTCACTACCTTTGAAATTATATTCTCTGTTTCATAAATTATTTATGTAGGATATTTTATTCCATTTTATTAGAAATTTCTAGAATGAATAATAAATGTATTAATTTACATAATCCAAAGTATATAAATGATCATTTCCATGATGGTAATAATGAAATATTATAAACATAACTAGTCACCCAAACATTTTCATCATACAACTATATTGTATCATGTGATATAATAATAGAGAAATAATTCTCTAATTATTATATCTTCAAAGAGAATAAAGTAAAAAGTGGATGATAAAAAAAATATGGATAGGGGGTAAAGGGAATGGAGGGATTACCCTAATGTTACAATTTTGGGAAAAAATAACCCAACACTTTCTTATTGTGAATGTGATCATTCTAAAATTGTGAAATTAATGGAAACTAGACATACGAATTCAATATAAAGAATGAAAAAACCCAATGATTAATGTTTCAAATTTATGAAGATGGGGTACAATAAAATTTAATGCCCCACACATCAAGGGGATATAGTTTAGAACAATGGGGCTAATGGTAAATCTTATTAAATTATTATATCCAAAGTAGAATGATTAAGGTGACTGCGTATTTGAACTCAATAATTCTATTCTAAAATAATTTTTAATGATATCCTGGTTATAAAAATTAGGAAAATCATAACAATTGTACATGAATTGGTAGAATATGTTCAATGGTGTGAAAATAGAGACAAATATTTATTAGTAATGAGATTGTTTTGGAGAATACTTGGAAAAGGGAAATATAATACTTATTATGTCCATAATTTTGAGGTTAGTTTAGATAAAGAAAAGACACATGCTGAATAAGTAAATAAAATAGTATTGGTGACCTCAATAACGGTATAAAGAAAGTATTTTTCATGATAGATCTTACATAATTTTTTGGATTTATAAAATTCATTATATTATATGAGATTTTATTTACGGAATAGGGAGGGAATTAATTCTAGGAAGAAAATATTTTTTCATTAAGATTTTATGGTGATTCAAGATATTTGTCATGTTTTTGGAAAATATGTGATCAAGGTATATACATGTTGCAGAAATATATTCTTTATGGGAGATTAAGTATTAGTTGATAATGGATATTTAGAGACCATATTTCTACATTTTTTATTTTTCTTGGGATTTGGTAAGATATTTTTTTGAGCATCTATAAGATTAATTAATTATAGATTGGATAAAGTTGATATATGGATATTATTATTCGTAGTTAAAGTATGAAATATTATATTGGATAAAAAGTTTAAACCATTTTGGTTTGGGTAATTTTTAAAGGATGAATGGATGACTTATGGATCATTAGATTCATTAAAAGTGCTTTAGTCCTGAAAAAGTCTTCTTGAGTATTCGTTTACTACTATAAGAGATAAAGTAAAAATACTTTAAAGCACAAACAAAGAATGAGATAATGAATGTGAATTGGAATTAATAATGTAAGTTTATTTTATTTTGGGATTTATCTATATAGTAATATAAAATATCTACTTATATCAACGATACATCAAAATAAATAAGTTACCCATTTACATTTCTTATCTTGAAATCAATATCCGTTTAAGACATTATAGAATAATTAATTATTGATTGTTAAAATCCGATGAAAATGTTCTCCATAACTCTATTCTAATCATTGGGTGTTGATTTTCACTTCCATGGCCATATTTTCACTTCCAAAAAATTATTTCCTATTGAAAATCTTTGTTTTGTGGTGACATTTGTACATCCATTCCCCTCTTTTAAGTGGAATTTTTGTACACCATATTTTATTATGTGGGGTTTCCCCCAAATTATATTCTAATTTCAAACAAAAGATCACCCAGTTCTAGTTCAAATTTTGAGCATATAATTTGTTGATGGGTGAAGAATGTAACACCCTATTATTTTAAAATAACACAATGTTAGATAGTGTATAAAACATGCAACACTAAGCTTTAATGAACCCTAAAATCGATTTATTCAACATGTATAACCAATACATTAAATTGGATAGTATTAATATTATTAACCTTTGAATTTAACATAAATAGAAAGAACCAATTAAGTTCAAATATATTTATTACCTCTTATAATATAAATTTTCCATTTTTAATATAATTATATCATGCTTCGGAAATAAATTATCTTTGAAAATTATTTTAATTGAGAAATTATTATGAAACATTTAAAAACATAATTAAATTAAAATAATATCATTTTTTAAATCAGAAAATCAAAATTATTTTAGGTTAAACTTTTAAATTTTTCTAAAATGTTTTATTTTCCAAGGAATAGTGAAAATTCAAATATGTATAGCGAAATGTATTTTTGTTTCAATAATTTGAAAAGTTCAGTTTAATTTTAAAATTGTTTAAAATTAAAATTAATTATATTATTGTATTCATGGTCTTATTAGGTTCACTTAAATAAATATCATTATTTAATTTTTTTATTAAAAAAATACTGCACTTAAATATGAATTTTTTTTGGAAAAGAAACAATTTGTTTCTTTTTATAAAATTAATTTTTTATTAAATTAAACCAATTATATATTATTAATTTTAAAAAATGGATTCACTATTTTGATTCTTGATAAAATAATGTGTTAAATGGTTTCCTTTTTTTTCATGATGAATAGTAATTGTAGTATTTTTGTTACCATTATTGGGTAAATCGCGTCATTTTAATTAAAAATAAAATGATTAGTGTGATAAAACATCCCTAAAATGTTCCATTATATTTTTTGGTGATCTAATTTAATTAATACACATTCAATATTCTTTTATAATGATTTTTATTTCCATTTGGAAGTGATTATTCGCTTTATAGAATTTGATTCCAAGAAAAGTCAAACATGTCACACCCTTTCTCATAATAACTATTATATTTTTTATAAAGGTTTTAAAAAATGTTATTTATGACTATAAATGGACTTCTTAAAACTAAAATACTTTCATCATGTTAATTTATATTATTTTTAGTGAAAAAGTAATTATCATATGTTATATCACAATATTGATTCAATAATAAATAAATTATTCGAATAATCAAATACATGATAATAAAAATAATAATTGTAACATAATTTGAAATATTTATCTTTATTGAAGAATATATGACCATGAAATTTTATGGATATAATAAAATTCACTTTTTTAATTTTAATTTTTTTCTTTATGTTTGTGAAGTAAACGTAATGAATATTATCAAAATTGAATATAATGATATTTTATGGGTGTAGTATTTTATTAAAATATTTAATAATTATGTAAATAATAAATATGAAAAAATGGGATAATATAGTCTTAAAATTTATTCCCTTATCATTTATAGTCTATTTGGATGCATTTAGCTCCTAAATAGTGTAATTATATTTTAAACAGTTTTGAAATTCCAAAACAGCCACTCACCTCAAATATAAAAGGGAACCAATTAATAAAATTATTCAAACTTCATTGAGACATGTAAATCTATCAAACCATACATATTTAACTTATAAACGTCATTATCTAGGATCTTGAGGTTTTTTCGATTCCATAATAGCATCCTAGGACCGTAATAAGAGATCTAACGGGAGTCCACCAAATAGAGGTAATCATCATTAATGGATCTTTCATGTTTATTTATTCTTCTTCATCAACACTATGTGTTGTAACAATCTGGAAATAATAACTATTGTATCATAAATATACTGACATATTATTATGATTATGAAACAACCATGTTCCATCTCTTTTATGAAAAGCGAAAGCATCTCTCATATATACGTATGGTTTGTCGTCTCCACACATCAGTGAAATTATTTTTTCATAACCAATTTACATGGATGGTAATAGATATGGAATTAATTAATATATATGATATAAATGAAATATTAATTATTAGTTAAATTATAATTATTCATTAAGTTTATTTGATTCCATCCATCAGAAAATCAAAACACCGTTAATGCGTATGTATACCATACCATCTCCATGAATGATGTAATTCATTTGTATATATACATAATTTAAGGATGACTATAAAAATATATATATCAAATTTAAACTATATTAATACGATGAATAATATTATTGATATTATTATACCATAATTAGATTACACAGACTGTAACTATGAAATCAAAACATACTTGAAAAACGAAGCAATTATCACATGGAACATTGATTTCAACACATATTTGTTAGTAAATGGGTGACAAAATATTATATATGGTGGTTTTATAATATTTTCATAATATATTTTAATTATTTATATTTGTTTTTAACACATTTAGATGAATTCTAACTTCAGGTAAGGGTTTCATATCTCACTGTTACATCTTTAAGACATATTCCATATTGACCACATAATTTTTTTGTCTGGTGTATATAATTCCACATTGATATAATATATCATGAATCAATTTTTATTCATGTTTTTTAATATTTCCATTTAATTTCATTCTTTCAAGGGGCTTACTGTGCAAAGAAACCCATGTAATAAGAGATTATTTCCCAATCTCTTCGTTATTCTAGATTATTTATATTTAAGACCCAACTGGAGAATATTTCTTATCCACGAGTATTCTAAATGTGATTACAAATTTTTTATAAAATTCTCATAATATTATTAAATTTAATTTTTAATAATTTTTTACTTTTTACAAATCCTTTTGAAAGTAATCTTTTTTTCAATTTCAAAATGAGTAACTTTGTGACTATTCTGAACAAAATATGAATGGAGTGTTTATTTAAATTATAGAATAAGTTGATTTACACCCCTATAATGATGTGTTAATGCTTTTTTACTTCCTCTATGTCATTATAAGGCTATTTTTAGATTAATTGTTTTTTATTCTCGATGTTCATTTTAAAATTTAATTTCAATGTGAAAATAATATTTTTCCTCAAAATTTCTCTTAATGATATTTTCGTGGTACTTTTCTTCATCAATGAAAAAAATATTTATTTTACATATTCACCACTAAGTATATGTTTTAATGAAACCATATATTTATGAATTCATACACTTTCAAACAATAAGGATTTTATTCCTCTTAAATATATGTATTATTATATCATGTATTTGAATATTTCATAAATGATGTAACATTATAGCATACGGTCTTTAATTTAAAATTTATTTAATTAATAGGTAAATATTTGGAAATTTTTATTCCTTACTAAATAAAAAATAATTTATAAAGAATATTGATTCATGAATTAAATATATCATTTGATATGTGATGGATGCTTTGGACCAATAGTGGCGAGTGGGGCCAGAATTATATATCCCCTAAAAGCATCGATCGTCTTATGAGAAAAATCAGTAAGCTAACAGTAAATGGGTATCAACCTGTTGTTTTAAATTTCCTTATGAACGTTCATGATATTATAGGTAGAATGTTCCTAAGAACATCACATAAAATAATTAATCAAATCTTTAATTGAGAATTTGGTTATTATTATGTATAAAATTTTTATTATGATATTATCTATTTATGCGTTTCTTTATCTGTTAATTGATTAAATGGAATGGGTTTTTCATTATTTTCCATTCCAAATTGATTAGGTCTAATCTCTTCTTGATATTCATGTTATTAATATGTAATGTTTTTTATTTATTTACTTATCAATACTGATAATTCTTATTAATTACAGATAGGTTCAATTGTACATAATTCTTACTAAACATTTGAGCTTACCCTTATTTTTATCACTTTCTATTGGATATGATGATGAAATATTTTAATGAGTATATAGATTAAGATTACATTCTTTTGGTATGTTTTATATTTGAATACCAATTTAATAAGAATTCCATGTATGTATTTATCTCTTCAAGAATACTACCCTTATTCATACATAGAAATGTTACCGCTTGTATCTAAATCTAATGTAATAAACTAACCGCTAATATCAGGAATCCTAAATTGGGGTTTTCATAATCTAAACTCATCATTTTTCAAAAGTTTAAAAATATTTCTAATTTACAATTGTAGTTGTTTAACAAATATTAAAAAGAAAAAAAATAAAAACCAAAAAAGTTATAGTCAATAATAAATATAAAATATCAAAATCAAATTATATATTTCATTGGACCTAAACCCAAATAACCAAACCCTTGAATCATCTATGTCATTTTTTCCGATGAAACCAAAACTAGAGAGGTCAATATAATGATAAAAACTCATAGAAACCTTATTGAATCATTGCATGTATTTTTGTGAAAAATACACACCATAAAATATATATATATATATATAACACCATTTTAATGGAATCTATATTGATCTATAACTTACATCCCCAAAAATTACATTATGACCACTACATCCACAAAAAAAACAACAAAACAAAATCAATAATGAACTAAGAACCAATGTGAAAAAAAAAATTAGTGAAACACATATATTGGATAGAAAAAATTTCATAGAAGACATAGGTAACCATTATAGATCAACACATGGGTGAAAAATACAGCGATCCTCCACTATAGAGGTTAATATATATTAACATAGACACATGATGTGTATCAACCCCATGATGTTTTATATATTGTGATAAAATGATGAATATAAATGAAACTAGATAATTTAGCCACCAAATATTCTCTAAAAAAGTTATTAATAAGAAATGAAGAAAAGGATAATGTCTCTCAAACAATATAGAAACCCAAAATTCTATTAAGATGAAAAAAATTGTAAATAATATCAAATAAGATGAGAGATGCAGGGAAACTCTATAATACTTAAAATGAGCTAACAATGGAAATAGTTGAATATATGGTCTACGTAAAAAATATCTTTGATGAAAAAAATCCAAAACAATCACCAATGTGATACGTAATACCAGATAGAGTTTGAATAATTATAAATAGAGTCCGAATAATATATACATATATGATAAAATATGAGTATTTTTTGGTTTATTAGATCCCAAAATATAAAATGGTATATTTATTATGGTTCCTTCTATTATGAAACACTGATTTACATCGTTTCTATAGTTAAGCCTTCATTTTATAATGAAACATTTGGAAGCATCGATCCAAACCAACCTATAAAATTGATGTTAACATATTAAAATATTTGATAAAAATTATTGACTTTATAACCTGACAACAATAATGTTAAAAATTCCCCTATCCAAATAAAATATTTCATTTAATCATCTTTCCTCAACCATCTGAATTATGTTCTAAAAATATACAGTCACATAATATCATAGAAAAATAAACACTTATTCTTCCAAAACAATAATACAATCATTGGTGATTATTCCCACATTGGAATTTATAAAATATTATAGATTATTAGTTATCTGATGCTAGATAAGTAAAAATTAGCTACTCTTTAAAAAATTTATATAATTATAACACATTTTTCCTGTGTTTATATCTTCTTTGTGTGTTTGTGAATCCCTCCCACCAGTAAAGTATAATAAATATGTCTCAGGTTAGTTTATATCACTTACCAATGGTATATAGATTTAACGGGAACATGGTAGTATCTATAAGATGAATGTTTACGATATATGACTACCCTGTATCTTGCAACAAATTTGGATAGATGCGTGTAAAAATGAATGGAAAACATTGGGGATATTCCCAAGTGAACTCCTCAATGAGAGCTAACCCATTACTCTTGGAAAGGGGGTAATGACGGTAATGACCCAACATTAAAATAAAGAGAGAGAAAATGTAACTATCAGACACATTCTTATAGACACAGACACACATATGCATATATACATACATATATGCATACCTATATACAAATGTAAATACGTATATAGATACACATAAATAAACCGATATATTTGTAATTGAATATTTATATGTATATGTATTTTAATACACATATATATATCTATAGATAATCATTATACATTATATATATATATATATATTATATTTTTCACATTACAATGTTTTTTAATGAAAAATGGATAATATAACGTTTTTTTCATTGATATATATTTTAATACGTTTATATAAAATATGGATTGATATAAAATATAATTGAAACTCCTATGTAAGAAAATATATACTATTGGCCACAAATTGAATTAAATAGGATTAAATATTTAATAATTTCAATCGTATATCGAAGGAATATGAATAAAGTTTTATATAGTTATTTATTATTACCAAAGACCATGAAACTGAACCATATAAAATAATCTACCTCTATTTAAATTAAATAAATTCATGATAATTTATCATGATGAAATGTAAAAAAAGTATATTTTTTATTAAAATTGTTAAGCATATTAATTTAGTGATATACATGAGAAAGATGAAATTATATGAATTGTATGGAATAATAATTTGAGTTACAGGACACTTGAATTTAGTAAAAACGTATACGTCGATTTATATTTTACATAAGAATGGGAAAGAGTTGTTGAAGATAAAATTTTATATTTTTATAAATTATTTGATTATAAATATATTTTTTAAAAATATCTTCATATGATTCTAGTAAAAAAAATTCATTACATCCATTTTCCATAAAACTCACCATCCTGAATGGCATTATTTAATTGAATGAAGCTTTTTCAGATAATTACATGTTATTATAATAGATATGAAATCCAGATCATGGTGAATAATAAATTCTAGATCAAATTATATAATATTTTATGTATAATGTGTTTATTATAGTTAATAATTTAATAAATCATAGTACTCATCATAGACAAATCTTTATCCTTGAAAAAAAAAGGATCATATATTCTTAGATTATATACAAAGGTATTATCCAACACTTATCTCTAACACAAAAGCTACATGTTTTTAATAATATCACCATTATCATCCACTAACTCAGTTTTGAATATATATATATATATATATTAATAAACATGGGTGACTATATCCAAATAGACAGTAGGGTCCTCCTCAAAAGTCCCACATGAACTAATGTGAGTTGATAATACAAAAGCATTTTGGTGGAACAACTAAACATGAAATTCATCCAAATCCTATATATGTCCATCCAACTAAATTATTCATTAACTCATAACAATAACACTCCACAAAAGAAGTGTATTACAAGTATAGATTCATAACATACTAAAACCTAAAAATTTTAATAAGGTCTCCCACAAACTAACTTTTACCAAATACTACCAACACCCCTAATGTCAAATGTCTTGCCCACAAATAAATGTCATAGTCACGTTAGAATAATATCCATTTTTTTAATCACATTAAAAACATTTATTAAACTAATAGAAATCTATTTTCAAAAAAATAATGTCACACCCGAACTTTTAAATTAATATTATTTTATTATTTTATCAGACTTTGAAATTTTCTATCGAGCTGTGGATCAAGCCTATTTTAATTTTTTTGCATTTTGTTGACGAATGAATGCTTTGCCCTTGTCAACATCCAGTGCATTGGCAGTGCGTTTTCAAAGATGTGCGGCTTTGCCCTGGTCTCCGTGCGGCCTGCCTCATGTTCAAGATAGATAAATAAAATTAGTTTAATGATGTATTTTAATAATTATAATTATGGTAATTTTTTATTATTATTTTTATTATGCTCACCATTTTTATTAATATAGTGTAATTATAATTATGTTATTATTATTAACTCTCCATTAATTTTGTTAAGTATATTAAGTTTATTAATATTATATTATATTTATTAAAAAATTTATTATGATTACTAATAAAAATATTATTTTTGTTTAGTTTATAATAATTATTTTTAAGTTTTTATTATTATTATTATTGGAGTTTATTAAAATCCTTATTAAGTTTATTATTATTATTGTTTATTAAGGTTTTATTTGTTTTATTGTATTTTATTTTATTTTATTTTCTATCTTATTTATTTATTTTATTTTCATTTTTTCCCGTTCTTTTCTAGTTTTTTTCCTTGCTATTTTTCCTCCATGTGCGTCGCGCACAGTGCCCCCCCCCTTCTCTTGCTCGTGCTACCACACCTTACCCTCCTTCTCCCACTCCTCTTCTCCCCCTCCGGCCGAAGCCGCCGGCGTGCCTCCCTCTACCTATGGTGACGGCTCTCCTGTGGCAGCTTCTCCCTCCCCTGCTCAAGCAACCCGGCCTCCCCACTTTCCAGTTCGCATGACCTGGCCAATCGGGAGCTCCAGCACACCGCTCTTCCACTCTGGCGATCAAATCTCTTTTTGCTTTGGTGAGCGAATCCCTTCGGTGAGCCTCTTCTTCCTCCCCCTTCCCTTATTTTGATTTTTTTATTTGATTTTATGGGGTACACTTTTCTTGGCTGAACCCTAACATGTTTTGGGGTTCTCTTTTTGATTGATTTTTTTTGTTTCGGTTCCTCCGAGCTCTGTCGAGGCCGGTTTTAGCCACCGCTGTCTAGAGAAGCGGGTTCTCTATGGTCTTCGGGTGAGGATTCTTCAATTTCTTCTTTGTGGCTTAATCTTAATTTTGGGGTTTTATGTTTTCTGGGTTTCTATTTTGGTTTGCATTGTTGTTTTTGGTTCCAATTCTTGAATTAGGGTCAAATTGTGGTTTCTTGTGGTGCGTTTGGCGCGTGATCAATGTTTTGCATCAAAATTCGAAGTTTCGACCCCGTTGGTAACTGTTTCTGCATATAAGTTTTGTTTGAGGAATTAATTTTCTTGTTTAATTAATTTAGGATGTTCTTTAATTAATTTGCTGAGTGTGAATTGTGTTTATTTGGTTATTTATTTTACTTTCTTAAATAAATATGGTGTTATGTGGTTGATCAGTTTGGAGCGAAACTAGTATTCAAAGAAGTTCAGTATGCCTTGGTATTTTATAGCATGTCTGTATCTAATGGGGTGTGTTTTTGAGGAAAACCCATGTTGTGTTATTTGAGGTTAATTTATAAATCCTGAAGTTGGTTATTTTGATTTGTTTAAGTGATGTGAATGATGTTTCGAAAGGTTTTAGTGTGCTTTTGTTTTTTTTAAAAGAAAAGGGATTTGGGTGTTTTGAGGTATGTCCTTTGTTGCATCATTCATGGTTGTTTTATGACTTCTGGAATTGATTTATTTAAGGACATTGAAGCTGCGAATCGAGTTCTTCTTGAGGGTTGGGTGCATTTGCTTTTGCTGGTACTGTCTTTTGGAATTGCACATGAAACTTTTCTGTGGAAAACCCATGTTGAATTGTTTATCAGTGTTTTTTTTAACTATGCAGTTCATCTATTAAAATGTGTTTAGGCAGCAGTTGGTGTTTTGGTGTTGCATATTGGCGCATTTGGTTTTAAAAATGATGTTTTGAATGTTTTTATTTTGGTGATGCGTTATTTTGAAATGTTTTATAGATCGTTCAAGTGTTTATGTTGTTTTATTATATTATATGTGGAGTGTGTTGGGCCTTGCTTCGTTGGTTTTGGGCCGCGCGTGTCAAGGCATCCTACATGTACATGCATAGGGTATGACATATATATATATATATATATATATATATATATATATGTCCTCTTTGTACATATTCCCTCATGGGGCGGGGAATATGTGAAATGCAGCTAGAGGTGTGTATGTATATATGTATAAATGCATGTGCGTGTGTGCGCCAAGTGTTGGTTCGAGTGGCCATTGATAGATAGCGACAAGTTTGAGGTAGGTCCTCTATGCCTATGACTTTAATTTTAGATTAATAATTTCCTTCTTGTTTTAAAAATATGTTTTTCATTTATGCTATATACAAATGCTGTGAAATCAGGTTACGCTTGCTAGAAATGATTATGCCTTTGCTTTGGAAACTGAATGCATTTTTAAATATATCGGTATTAAGTGACCTTTCATAAAAAAAATTATTTCTTAAAGTGGTTTTGAATTGATAATGTGTATTTCCAAAGGTGTTTGGTCTTTTGTCTAGTTAATTTTAAAAAGTATTCCCTTTATGTAATAAATCCCATTTGGAATCTTAAGAATGTTTTATGGAAAATAAAAACCTCTCTTGAGGCACGCCCCCTTGGTTTTAGAAAATTATTTGTATGTTGAAAGTGTTATGATGTTCCTAACGTTAAAGTTTATGCATTGTGTGACGTGAAAGAGGGGGAATGTGCTTAAGGAGGAAGAAGAATGGTGAGAGGTTGAATGGTATTTTGATAAAGAAAATTTTATGTTCATATATGTTTGCAAGATAAAGAAAAACTCACCACCACTTGAAATAGAGAACAATGGGAAACCTGGGTATCTAGGTGTGTTACCTGGACTAGTACGCTAGATGACACGGCATGGCTTCTTCCCGGATTATCTAGCAGGATTGACGCAACAAAACTAACAAAAATATGAATTTCTGAGGGTCGTGGTCTTCTAAGCCACGTTTTCTGAGGGTCAAGGCCTTCTAAGCCACGTTTTCTGAGGGTCGTGGTCTTTTAAGCCACGTTTCACCAAGGTACGAGGTCTCTAGGTTCCCACTTGTTCTAGCTACCTGTAGGGGTTACCCATAGTGCTCATTTGTGACATGTTTCTTGTGATGTAACATTATTTTATGTTGTTTCATACCCGGTGTCTTGTTTGTAAAAATCACATTTTATTCCAAACTGGTTTCTTTTCATTTTGAAATGTTAATGAATGCTTGGAACCTATTTTAAAAATATAGTAAGATTGAAATGATTTATTTGAAAATGCAAACTCATTACTTGAATTTGAAAAGAAGGGAAAAAATTATTTTATTATATCTTATTTTCAAACTGGCATAGTTGGATTTCTTAATAAAGGCAGAGGCATAAGACGTGGTTATATTTTGGCTTTCTTACTGAGCATCTCGGTGCTCACGCCTACTTAACTTTTCAGTTGCAAGTTTCAGTCTTGGATCGCTTTTGGGAGCGAGTGTGGTTGTCGTACCGTGGTGATCCACGGGGTCACCTGGGTATGTCACATTTCTTTGAATATTCCTTTTTTTGCTGCCACGTTGTTCAGTTTATTTTCTTTTATTTATCTGCTTGTTCAGTTTATGTTTGTTTATCTTTTTCAAGGGCCAAACCATTCCCAACTGGTTTTTTTTTTATGCCCGGCACTAGTTGCCAGCCCGTGGGGATCATGAACACCCTTCGGGCCATGTCGGGGACCCGGTCGGGCATTGGGTTGGATGACGACCCGGCCTGGTTCGTGACAAAATGGTATCAGAGGAGGCCCTTGTTATTTCGGGTGTCATGTAGCTTGGTGATTAAGTGTGTCTGGACTCGAGGGGTAGGTGCGGGAAGGATGTCATGAACCCCTGCCCATCCAGAGACTCGAGTTGCCAAGGGTAGTATGAGATTTGAGTTTTTCTTTTGCTTGTTCTGTGTGGATGAGGGATGACAAGGGAAGTGATCCGGTGTTACGCGACGAGCCTGCATGGAGTAGCGACCCATGTACAGCCTGAGTGCACGGTTCAAGATACTTCTTGTGGTGGATGCCCGCTCGAAGCATGGTATGCTAAGCCATGTTTCTGGGTTCGCATAGCCAATAATCCCTTATTTTTGGAAATTTGGATGTGAGTTTTGTTTGACCTTCATTTTTTTTGGTGTGAGTACTTCTCAAAAATGAAAATGGATTTTTTTGAAGGTCTTTTCAAAAGGAAATATGGTTGTTGGAGTGGAAAATGGTTTTTGAAATGGAAGATGTTTTGGAATTTTGAAATGTGTTTCTTTAATGATAAGTCACTTTCTCAATTGTTTAGGAATTTGTGCTTTGTGCTTAATGGTCTTTTTTTGGAAATTAGAAGTGTCTTGAATTGACCCTTGGTATTCCTATGAGTGATCACATACATTGTGGTGCACATGTGGCAAGTGGGGAAATTGGTGATGTGAGTGGATGGGTGCTTGAGCTAGCACTGGATATGTATGTTTGAGACTTCATGGGATATCAATGGTGGATATTTAAGTGGTTTTGGTTGCTGAAAAATGGTTTTCAAAAAGGGTTTTTCAGATGTTTAGAAAAGTGAGTGAGAAATTTTTTAGCGTTCTCTTTTCATGTTGGGTATTCATTTTTGTGGGTTCCTAGTTTTGATATATTGAATTGTGGATGAAATATTTATTTGAATTTTAGCTTTCGTTTGTGATTGAGGTGTTAAATTTTGATTTATGATGAGTTTTGATTCTGATTTCTGCCTCTTATTTTTGAGTATGCTGCCCAGAAAAATCCCATAAGTTTCTAGTGAGCCTGTTCTAGTTGTTGGTTCTACCCAGACTCTTAGCGGTGTGGAGGAATTTAATTCTTTTTGGTTGTTGTTCATATTCTGTGGTGATCATAATCTATCAAAGGTAGCAGACTGGATTTGTGAAATCGTTGGTGTTTTCATGTTTTTTGAAACTCCCAATGCTAAGAGAGTCTGTGTTTTTTCAGGTCTGTTTGAAGGTGCAACTTGGGATTGGTGGAGGAGATAATCCTAGCATTGTTGCATGATGGTATGTCTTGGAAGGTGTTTAGGACCACTCTCGTTTGACATTTTATATTTGTGGAAGTGAAGTTAAGGGAAGCGGCAAGGCTCGTGAGTGTCGAGCAACGCCAACAAATAGTGAAGGCCTACGTTGGGCATATCAAGATGTACACGGAATTAGTTAAAGTTTCTCTTGTGTGGGGTATTCGTCTATTGTTGAAGGACTGGTTCCCTTTGGTGTTTGGGATGGTTCCCCATTCTGTGAGAGCGAGCCGGAGGAACCCATCTCATACAAGTTTTCTTATCAATTCCATCTTCTATTAGTCGGGCCACTCTCTTGTCCGCTTATTTTGTGGCTGGTTTGGGTACTTTAATTCGCCTCATCGTCATCCATTGAAGACTTGTTGTTGGTGTGGCTGCTTGGGGAAATTAGAGAGGTTCTGCTAGTGGCAACGTCAGAAAGAGTCTCGACTGACAGATGTTAGCTCCTGACTGTGAGGCAGTAGATGCTTCAAGACATTAGAGCTCCAGCCACAGGTCTCGGAGTGATGCTTTTCACGCAGTCAGGAATCATTGGGTGTGGGGCACCTTGGTCTAATTTTTGTCTCCAATGCTGAAATGGGGATGGTCGGAATTTCCCTGCTGTATCTCTCCCATCTTTGAAGGTTCTATTTTGCTATAAGAGGCGTAAAAGTCTTTTCTCATTCTAGTCCTTGTTCTTTGATCACCCCACTGTGGTTGTAAGAAGGCGTGGTGATCTCTTCCTTTTGTAATTCTGGTAGTTTCGCCTCCTCAAATGTGACCTGTTTTGTTTTAGTACATGCTCGTTTTGGAGATTCTCATCTCTTGTGGAAATGATGAGTCATGGTTATGTCTGTTATTTGGTAGAATTCTTCTGTGGGTTTTCTCTTGTGTCAGTGGTTTCTGTTTTGGGTTGGAAGTTCTCATGTTGGTCTATACTGGTTGGTTTAAGCTGGGCGGTTCTTAAATGGTGGGGAGACCCACCATGAATCTTTTTGTTCCTTCTTCGAGGTTTGGTCTGTGTGGCGGCTTCCTCTTGGATCAAGTTAGAAGTTCCAGAGTTAACTCATGCTGAGAGTCTCAATGTTGGTTGTTCTAGTCAAGTTCTTATGGTGGGGAGAACCCTCCTAGTTTCCTGATGGTTCCTCTCTTTTCAGTTTCCCTCAGAGTTGGTCTGCTGTGACTGGTGGAGTGAAAAGTAACACCGAGTTCGTGTTTTTGTGGGTCTAGTCCCGTTTCTAACTCGAGTTTGATTCCTCGTTCGACTGGGCGAATTTCTGGGGGCAGAATGTTTTAGTGGTGGGGAGAATTGTCACACCCAAACTTTTAAATTAATATTATTTTATTATTTTGTAAGACTTTGAAATTTTCTATCGAGCTGTGGATGAAGCATGTTTTAATTTTTTTTTCATTTTGTTGACGAATGAATGCTTTTCCCTTGACAACATCCAGTGCATGGGCAGTGCATTTTCAAAGCAGTGCGGCTTTTCCCTGGTCTCCGTGCGGTCTGCCTCATGTTCAAGATAGATAAATAAAATGAGTTTAATGATGTATTTTAATAATTATAATTATGGTAATTTTTTTTTTATTATTCTCACCAAGTTTATTAATATAGTGTAATTATAATTAAGTTATTATTATTAACTCCCCATTAATTTTGTTAAGTATATTGTGTTTATTAATATCATATTAAATTTATTAAAGTTTTTATTATGATTACTAATAAAAATATTATTATTGTTTAGTTTATAATAATTATTATTTAGTTATTAATAATATTATTATTGGAGTTTATTAAAATCCTTATTAAGTTTATTATTATTATTGTTTATTATGGTTTTATTTGTTTTATTGTATTTTCTTTTATTTTATTTTCTATCTTATTTATTTCTTTTCTTTTCTTTTATCCTTTCTTTTCTTGTTTTTTTTCCTTGCTGTTTTTCCTCCCTGTGCGTCACGCACAGCGCCCCCCGCCTTCTCCTGCTCGCGCTACCCCGCCTTACCCTTCTAATCCCGCTCCTCTTCTACCCCTCCAGCCGAAGCTACCGGCACGCCTCCCACTACCTCCGATGATGGATCTCCTGCAGTGGCTTCCCCCCCCCCCCCCCCCCCCCCCCCCCCGCTCACGCAACCCGGCCTCCCCACTCTCTTGTTTGCATGACCTAGCCGTTCAGGAGCTCCGGCACACCGCTCTTCCACTCCAGCGATCAAATCTCTTCCTGCTTTGTTGATCAAATCCCTTCGGTGAGCCTCTTATGCCCCCCTTCCCTTATTTTGATTTTTTATTTGATTTTATGGGGTACACTTTTCTTGGTCGAACCGTAACATGTTTTGGGGTTATCTTTTTGATTGATTTTTTTTGTTTTGGTTCCCCCGGCCTCCGTCGAGGCCGGTTATAGCCACCGTTGTCAAGAGAATCGGGTTCGCCATGGTCTTCGGGTGAGGATTCTTTAATTTCTTCTTTGTGGATTAATCTTAATTTTGGGGTTTTAGGTTTTTAGGGTTTCTATTTTGGTTTGCTTGTCTTGTTTTTGGTTCCAATGCTTGAATTAGGGTCAAATTGTGGTTCCTTGTGGTGCGTTTGGCGCGCGATCAATATTTTGCATCGGAAATCGAAGTTTCGACACCGATGGTAACTGTTTCCGCATATATGTTATGATTGATGAATTAATGTTCTTGTTTAATTAATTTAGGATGTTCTTTAATTAATTTTCTGATTGCGAATTTTGTTTATTTAGTGAATTATTTTACTTTCTTAAATAAAGTTGGTGTGATGGGGTTGATCCATTTGGAGTGAAACTAGAATTGAATGATGTTCAGTATTCCTTGGTATTTTATCGCATGTTTGTATCTAATGGGGTGTGTTTTTGAGGAAAACCCATGTTGTGTTATTTGTTGTTAATTTATAAATCATGAAGTTGGTTATTTTGATTTGTGTAAGTGATGTGAATGATGTTTCGAAAGGTTTTAGTGTGCTATTGTTTTTTTAATAAGAAAAGGGATTTGGGTGTTTTGGAGGTATGTCCTTTGTTGCATCATTCATGGTTGTTTTATGAATTCTAGAATTGATTTATTTAAGGACATTAAAGCTGTGAATCTAGTTCTACTTGATGGTTGGGTGCGTTTTCTTCTGATGGTATTGTCTTTAGGTGTTGCGCATGAAACTTTTCTGTGGAAAACCCATGCCGAATTGTTTATCAGTGTTTTTTTAACTATACAATTCGTCTATTAAAATCTATGTAGGTTGTAGTTGGTGTTTTGGTGTTTCATCTTGGCGTATTTGGTTTTAAAAATGATGTTTTGAATGTTTTTCTTTTGGTGAGAACACTTGATGCGTTATTTTGAATTTTTTTGTAGATCGTTCAAGTGCTTATGTTGTTTTATTAAATTATATGTGTAGTGCGTTGGGCCATGCTTCGTTGTTTTTGGGTCATGCATGTCGAGGCATCCTACATGTACATGCATAGGGTAAGACATATATATATGTCCTCTTTGTACATATTCCCTCATGGCGTGGGGAATATGTGCAATGCAGCTAGGGGTTTTTATATATATATGTATAAATGCATGTGCGTGTGTGCGCCAAGTGTCGGTTCGAGTGGCCATTGACAGATAGCGACAAGTTTGAGGTAGGTCCTCTATGTCTATGCCTTTAATTTGAGATTCATAATTACCTGCTTGTTTTAAGAATATGTTTTACATTTATGCTATATACACATACTATGAAATCAGGTTATGTTTGCAAGAAATGATTATGCCTTTGCTTTGGAAACTGAAATGCATTTTTAATGATATCGGTCTTAAGTGACCTTTCTTAAAAAAAATTGATTTCCTAAAGTGGTTTTGAAATGGTAATGTGTATTTCCAAAGGTGCATGGTGTTTTGGACAGTTAATTTTAAAAAGTATTCCCTTTATGTAAAAAATCCCGTTTGGAAACTTATGAATGTTTTATGGAAAAGAAAAACCTCTCTTGAGGCACGCCCCCTTGGTTTTAGAAAATGATTTGTATGTTGAAAGTGTTATTATGTGCCTAACGTTGATGTTTATGCATTTTTTGACATGAAAGAGGGGGAATGCGCTTAAGGAGGAAGAACAATGGTGAGAGTTTTAATGAGATTTTGATAATGAAAATTTTATGTTCATATTTGTTTGCATGATAAAGAAAAACTCACCACCACTTGAAATAGAGCACAATGGGAAACCCGGGTATCTAGGTGGGTGACCTGGACTAGTACGCTAGAAGACACGGCAGGGCTTCGCCCCAATAAAGACCCAATAAATTCAAGGAAATTTTTTTTCTTAATTTCTTGGGAATTTTACAAGAACGCAGTTTCTGACGGCGCCTGATTCCGAAGCTCGGTGTGCCCGGAATCATTTTCCGAAGTTTAGCTCGGCTACGTTCAGTGAACGAACGAGCGGGTTTTTCTAACTTTTGAACCGGTGCTTGGAATCAAATTCTAAGGGCACCAATGGAATCTTAGTGCCGGTAACTGCTTAGAAACACCTTTTTTGGAGTTGCGTTTGCTCGGGTGTGGTTTTTAGTTTTTGGGGTTAAGTTAAGAAATAAAATAAAGGTGGTGCGACAATTTATTTATTTTTACTTAAAGCGGCTTAACCTAAGTTAAGCGGATAAGTTGGGACCCACAATATCCTACCCACTTGGTAGGATATTTGTGAGGTGGGGCCCGCACGAGCCCCACCATTTATTTCCTTCTAAGTAACGCACCCGCACCCCCTTTTTAATCAAGTCAACCGTGCGTTTTTTTGTTTAAGAAATGCCTCATTAAATTGGGCGGTTAAATCGTTACAATTAATTCATTGAACTAATTGTTCGTTGCTTATCTTTTGATTTTGAAATGCTTAGAATATGTTAATAAAATAAGTGTTGAACTTATTTTATTTTGTTGGAATTCTGGTTGTCGGAGCCTTTGGGAGAAAAAGAGAAGTCTTGAGGATTCTTCATTCTTCGACGAAGAACGCGAAGAATGAACCGCCGACGATGAAGAACGCTGACCTCTGACGGCGAGAGATGACTTCCTCAGAGGTCATCTAACTCCAATTATGTTCCTTCCATGATGCTTTCTTCCGCGACGATCCTATTCTTCTGTGATGGTTAATTCCATGACGAACTCTCGTTCGATGACAACGCTGAGGTAGGGATTTATTTTATTTGTTAGTTCGTGAATACATCCATCGATTTCTACTTTTCTTTTGAACCGCTTGCTATCGCAATAACGGGAGGCGGTCAGACAACATGAACCCGGCTGACCCTCCTCCCTCTTTTTGGTTTGTTTGTTGCGGCATGAGCAAGGCAATGCGGTGCCGAAGCTCCGCACGAAAATTGATAAGGAAGGGAGGAGCGCGGCGCTGTCGCGCCTTGCCGTTGAAGACGAACCAAAAGCGTGGTGCCATCGCGCGGCGCTGTTGAAGACAAACTTGAGACGTGGCGCCATCGTGCCACGCCGATGAGCCACAAAAGCACCGCGGCCGGAGCGGGGTCGCGGCGGAGGGGCGCGACGCCATCGCGCCGCACCGGACTGACGATGGCCGTGGCCGGTTCTAGGCCGCGGCAGAGCAGGGGAACCGGCCGCCGGCATTGGAGTAGGGGGACCAGCGTCCGGTTCTAGGCCGCAGGCATTGGAGCAGGGGGACCGGCCTTGCCGGTCCCGTGGCGGCAGAAGTTGGCCGGCCGAAGTGGGCCGACCGGACCGTGGAAGAACCGGGGGTTTGAAACCCCCGGCTGGACGAACGTTAATGACCCTATTAAGGGGCCACGGTTTCTCCACGTGGGGGCAGCGCGCCCCCCGCCCGCTTTGACCGGCCGTAACAGCCGAGCTGGCCGCCTGACCTCTCAGCCAGCGCCAGCGCGCCCAGCGCGCCGATCCGGGCCACCCAGGCCGGGCTGGGCCACGCCCAGGCCGGGGCGGGCCGAGCCACGTCAACCGGGCCAGGTCCTGCCCAAACGGGCTGGACCCGGACCCATTTCGGGTCGACCCGGTTTGGGCCGACCCAGGGGGTATCGGGCCGGGTCGGACCGGGCCCGAACCCCTTAATACTGAACCTCTCTTCGGTCAGTTGCTCATAATTTGAGCTGTGGACCTCCGATAGACGCACCATCAGTTGCGTAGCGATCCTTGGATCGAGACGGTCGTTATGGTTTATTACACTCAAGGTTTAGAGTAATTTCGGTTCGACCGTGTTGGTTCATACACAAAACCAACTGGGCCCTCGGAGCGGAAACGCTCATAACTTGAACTCCGGACGTCTGATTGACATGTCGTCAACTTTGATGCATTCCTCTAAGTGAGACGGACCTTTTAACTTACTCCTCTAGAGGTTTGGATGCTGTTGGAGAAAGTTATGGCTGATTTTGACTTAAAAACCAACTGGGCCACTCGGACGAAAAAGCCAATAACTCTCAGACCGGGCGTCCGATTGACGCGCCGTCTATGACATTGAGTTCCTGTTGACGATACGGAACTTTTAGATACATCAACTCTGGACTGTGTTTCAGTTGATGTATCAGCCCTTTGGCTCGTGGAGCGGACCCTCCAGAACGAGCTTCCTGTGTGCAGAAACCCTAGAGTTGGCTGCGATTGCGATGATGACGACGACTGTGAAGAAATCCTCCGTGGATTTGACGGTGATGACTACAACACTCAACGATCCTATGTGGATCAGTGCAACCGATCCTGTGTGGGTCAGAACCTGTGTGGGTGAGCGCTCAGCAGTCTTCTGTGGGTCAGCGCCTACAGATCTTGTGTCTGTCTGATCCTGTGTGGATCATTGCGGGGGTTAGTTACCTATCGATCCTATGTTGGTCAGATCCTGTGTGGGTCATTACGGGGGTTTGTACCTATCAATCCTTTGTGGTTCTGACATCTTAGATAAATCAGTGGCTATATCTGATCATCTCTATCATCATACGAATAAGTATACCTGTGTGAGCTGAATCTTGACTTACTTTACTATGTGGATTACGTTGTGCTTTCCTGTGTGGATTGAATTGTGGTTTCCTGTGTGGACTGGGTTGTACTTGAGCTCGGATGTTGGTGCCGAACTGGAATTGATGACTTTGGTATATGTATGGGCATATACCTAAGCATTTTCAGATGTTACTTCGTGATTGCATCTTTCCTTTGTTGATTATCCTTTGTGGATTCTGGGAGACCTTCGGGGGTCTTGGGGTCCCTGCTGAGTAGCTTATACTCACCCATGCACAGGCTATGCCCGCAATACGTTATGTTGGTTTCAGACGACGGGCAGCGCTGATCGTGGTAGAGGCACGAGGAGCAGGTCGGTTCCCGGAGGTGGACCACTGGGCAGGGCGTACTCGGAGCGGATGGCTGGACCCGAGGAGCTGTGGAGGCTATCTGTACCAACCCTTCAGGTGGGACTTCTAGTGGAAGGCTCGACGTTGTGGCTTTACTTTTCAGTTTATGTTTTTCCCTTTCCAGTTGTACTTTACTTTCAATTTGGGTTTGTATGCTGGCCCACATACTTTTCCGCACTTACTTTTGTATCAGTTTTTACTTAGTGTTTACTTCTACTGCTAGCTTTCTCTGTGGTGTTTGTTTAATTTACAAAGGCAATGCCTTCCCTTTTTTCTGTAATTACGCCTTGGTGCTTGTCTCCAGCCCCTGGCCTATGGAAGCCGGGCTTGGGATAGTCACGGCATGGGCCACGAGGACGGGTCGTGACAAATTGGTATCAGAAGAGTACAGTTCTACCACAGAACTCAGGACTATGATCTTTCTTCTATGTGAATCAATAGTGTTAAGAATATTGAGTGTGGTTATCAGTCCAGTGATTTCAGTGTTGGTGCGGCGGCCGACGTATCCGTACACCAGGACCCTGACTTCTGATTTCCAACTTAATGCACGAAAACATTGATTGCATGTGTGTTTCAAGTTTTCTTTGTGATTACTTTGTGTCAGCTCACCAGGTATACTGTTTTGACCATGGCGCACCTGTTTCCTTTCAGGATGGCCCCATGACGGCATCCTTCTAGGGTTCTGAGAGTTGTGCGTGACGCCATCCCACCGAACGATGAGGCCTCGGTACAGGGCCCTTTGACAGCTGAGGCACTGACGGTACCTCTACCCGCTGAGCCACCGATGCTTCAAGCCCCAGCTGCTGACGATGCACATCGCCTTAGTGCACTGCACGAGTTTTACTGCCAGCGACCACCTAGGTTCAGAAGGGAGACGGACCCCCAGGTAGCCGAGGATTGGCTGGAGGCAGTTGTACAGGTTTTCAAGTTAGTGAGGACACCAACAGACCTCATGGTGATCCTCACAGCGAGCCTACTGCACGCGGCAGTAGGCAGATGGTGGAGCTTGATGCTCTAGGTGCACGATGAGGCATCTCTTCTCTAATAGGACTTTGAGAGCCTCTTCCGCTCGGAGTTCAACCCAGCCACCCTCCGTGCGGTGCACATCTAGGAGCTTCTACATCTGTGGAAGGGTAGCTTGACGGTCACCCAGTACTCAATGAGGTTTACCAATCTCTCGTGCTACTCGACAGACATGGTACGGGACCCATTCTTCTAGGCCCGGACATTTGACCAGGGATTGATGTAGGAGATCAGGGCATCGTTGATCGCCCTTAGCATTCCAACTCAGGCAGGAGTACTGGAGCGAGCCCTTTTGATCGAGAGCTTCCTTACTGAGCCTTCATCAGCAGCGAGACCTGCCGCAGGGTGGCACGTAGCAGAGTCTTCTCTAGCAGGCAGTCGACGGATGATTCATGGATCCACGCAGACCAGACCCTCAAGAAGACGACCTCAAGACACTGGCTCAGCAGTGCAGGGCACATAGCGTGGAGCCAGTCTTTCAAGAGGCAGACAGTGCTACGCTTGCGGCGGGCAGGGCCACATGGCTTGTGACTACTAGACCCGCCGTACCGAGGAGCAGTAGACGGTTGAGGGGCCACTGAGGTAGAGGCATAGGGTCGACAGTGGCGGTCCGCAGGGGGCAGGCAGACGAGGTAGAGGAGCTGGCCGAGCAGTAGGTGGTGGGGGACTCTTTGAGGCTCTACCACCACCACCACCAGAAGGTCCACCCCGACCACAGGGAGCTGGTGGGAAGAGACAGGCACAGCTCCTAGCAGCGGAGACCTATGACCACGGCGCACCCGAGATGATTCGAGGTACTATATATGTCTATTCCACCCTTGCTGCAGTTCTTATAGACACAGGAGTGAGTCATTCTTTCATAGCCGTTGCCCTTGTCCGGATCTCGGAGATTCCGACAGAGTCGTTGGCTCGATCCTTACGGATAGATAGTCATACGGGAGAAGACTTGATGATTACGCACAGGTGCCGGCAGTGTGAGCTTACTCTAGGAGGTGATAGATTCGGATGGGATCTTCTTTTAGTGGCGTCGAGGCCTTACGAAGTCATCTTGGGCATTGATTGGTTATCTACATTCCATGCTCAGATTGACTGTATTAGGCGCAAGGTGTGATTTGTACACACCGACGGGAGCAGGTTCACCTTCACCAGCTAGAAGGGAGACTTCAAAGCACAGTATGGACTCTCGCGGAGGAGAGGACAACCCATCACTCATCAATTGGATAGCCTCATCCTAGGTGCAGTTGACGTGCGATGTCCTAGTTTTCCTGCAGTGGAGGATCAGTACGCGGACGTTTTTTCCGACGACGTTCCAAGAATACGTCCTCACAGAGAGGTAGACTTTTATAATGATCTGTACCCTGGGACAGCCCCGATATCCACCCCAGCATATCGAATGGCTCCTGCTGAGCTTCCAGTGCTACAGGTATAGTTGGAGGACTTACAGGGCAAGGGATTCATCTGACACAGTGTTTCACCCTGGGCTTCCCCGATATTGTTCTCCAAGAAGGCGGGCGGGAGCTTGCGACTTTTTTTCGACTATCCTCGCCCGAACCAGGTGACAGTGAGGAACAAGTATCTGCTACCAAGTATTGATGACCTCTTCGATCAGCTCAAGGGAGAACAGTGGTTCTCAAAGATAGACCTCATGTCAGGCTATCATCAGCTCAGAGTTCGGGACGAGGACGTGCATAAGAGGGCCTTCAGATGTCGGTATGGCCACTATGAGTTCTTGGTTATGCCCTTCGGCATAACCAATGCTCCAATAGTGTTCATGGGACTCATGAACAGGATCCTTCAGCCATACCTCGATTGATTTGTCGTGGTCTTCATTGACGACATTTTGATATACTCGACGACTGAGGAGGAGCACGCCTACCACTTGCGGGTTGTACTTGACACACTCCGAGAGCACCAGCTTTATAGAAAGATCTTGAAGTGTAAGTTCTAGATACATGAGGTCCAATTCTTGGGACATGTCATCTCTGAGGTGGGAGTTGCGGTGGATCCTACAAAGATCGAGGAAGTGCTAGCATGGGAGCCACCCAGGAGCGTGACGGAGGTACAGAGTTTCTTGGGACTAGATGGGTACTACTAGAGATTTGTGCCAAACTTCTCCAGAGTTGTCGCACCACTCTCAGAATTGAAAAATAATGTGAAATTCTTTGTGTGGTTAGACAGATGTTAGCAGAGCTTCTTGGAGCTGAGACAGAGATTGACTAGTGCACCTATCTTGAGGCTACCAATGGGGGGAGTTGGGTACATAATTTACTGCGATGCCTCAGGGACTGGACTCGGATGTGTAATAATGCAGGAGCAGGCCATGATCACCTATGGATCCCACCAGTTGAGGCCACATGAGCAGAACTACACTACTCATGACCTGGAGTTAGCAGTAGTGGTCTTCGCTCTGAAGATGTGGCGACACTATCTGATTGGCGAGCGCTTTACCGTCCTTTCTGAACATCAGAATCTCAATTACATCTTCTCTCAGAAGGACCTGAACCTGAGACATTGGTGATGGCTCGAGTTCCTCCAGGACTATGAATTTGAGATATTCTATACTCCTGGGAAGGAGAACGTGGTAGTCGATGCTCTCTGCAGGAGGACGAGCATTCAGCTACTTGGGGAGGCGACAGAGCAGCTAACCGCTTTGCAGATGTCCTTTGTGGATAGAGATGGAGCAGACTTCCTTCAGTCACTCATAGTCACTCCTCCACTACTGCAGTGGGTTTGAGAGGCACATCGTGGGGACTCCGACTGTGAGACGCAGCATGCACAGATATCCTCAAGACATGCACCTGATGGTTTCTCCTTAGGAGGAGGGCACAACGTCCTTTTCAGAGGACGCACCTTGGTACCGGTTTCTTTACGGGAGAAGGTGCTGATATATTTTCACACTTCCCCTATGGCGGTACATTCTGTAGTGGCAAAGATGTACCAGGATCTCAGACGACAACACTGGTGGCCGGGCATGAAGAAGGCTGTCGTAGAGTTCGTTTCTCGATGCCTCACCTGCCAGTAGGTGAAGGCATAACATCTGGTACCAGCAAGCTTGGTACAGCCTTTGGAGGTCCTAGAGTGGAAGTGGGGTGAGATATCTATGGACTTCGAGATTGGACTTCCACGCACTTCCAGAGGTCACCACTCCATTTGGGTGATTGTCGAACGACTCACCAAGTCGGCTCACTTTTTACCCATATGAGAGTAGGGCTCAGTGGAGAGCTTGGGACGTCTCTATGTTTAGGAGATTGTATGGATTCATGGTGTGCCATCATCTATCGTCTCTGATCGTGATGCTCACTTTACATCCTGGCTTTGGAAGGGGTTGCAGGAGGCATTCGAAACGCAGCTACGTCTGATTACTGCCTTTCACCCTCAAACAGATGGTCAGACGGAGAGAACCATACAGACTCTCGAGGACATGCTCCGCGCATGTGTCCTTGACTTTGGTCGCAGTTGGGAGTACCACCTACCTTTGGTGGAGTTCGAGTACAACAATATAAACCACTCCACCATCGGGATGGCACCATTGGAGGCGTTGTACGGCCGACCATGCAGATCTCCATTATGCTGGACAGATCCTAGGGAGTCGGCACTTGTGGGAACGGAGATGGTCCAGGCCACGACAGAGAAGGTCCAGGTCATCCAGGAGCAGATTAGGATAGCTCAGAGCTGGCAGAAGTCTTTTGCTAACAAGAGACAGAGGCCACTAGAGTTCGAGGATGGTGACCACGTCTTCTAGCGGGTCTCACCTCGACGTGGATTACAGAGATTTGGATGAGGCGGCAAGTTGTCTCCACGCTTCATCAGACCATTCCATGTCCTCAGCAGGATTGGTGAGGTGTCTTATCGCCTGGCTCTACCACCTCAGTTGCACTAAGTGCACGACGTCTTCCACATATCTCAGCTGAGGAGATACGTGCACGACCCGACGCATATCATTGACGATGGGGAGTTGTACGTTGATGATGGGGAGACTTTGGCGGAGGTCCTGGTGGAGATTGAGGATCCACAGGAGCGGGTTCTATGTGGACGGTCGATTCCTCTATTGTGCATCAGATGGAAGCATGGGAACCTCCAGGAGAGCACTTGGGAGGGGGAGGCTCAGATGTGTGCTCAGTACCCTCATTTGTTTCCCTAGTTTTTGATGAATCTTTACGGGGATGTAAAGCGCTGAGGTGGGAGTGATGTAAAGACCCTACAAATTCAAGGAATTTTTTTTCATAATTTTCTTGGTAATTTTAAAAGAACTTAGTTTCTGACGGCACCTGATTCTGAGGCCCGGTGTTCCAGGAATTATTTCCCGAAGTTTAGCTCGGGTACGTTCAGTGAACGAACGAGCGAGTTTTTCTAACATTTGAACCGGTGCTCGGAATCGAATTCTGAGGGCACCAATGGAATCGCATTGCTGATAATTGCTTAGAAACACCTTTTCCGGAGTTTCTTTTGCTCTGGTGTGGTTTTTAATTTTTCGGGTTAAGTTATGAAATAAAATAAAGGTGGAGTGACAATTTATTTTATTTTACATAAAGCGGCTTAACCTTAGTTAAGCGGATAATTTGGGACCCACAATATCCTACCCACATGGTAGGATATTTGTGAGGTGGGTCCCACACGATCCCCACCATTTCATTCCTTCTAAGTAACGCACCCGCACCCCCTTTTTAATGAAGTCAACCGTGCATTTTTTTGTTAAGAAACGCCTCATTAAATTGGGCGGTTAAATCGTTACAATTAATTCATTGAACTAATTGTTTGTTTCTTATCTTTTGAATTTAAAATGGTTAGGATATGTTAATAAAATATGTGTTGAAATTATTTTATTTTGTTGGAATTCTAGTTGTGGGAGCCTTTGGGAGAAAAAGAGAAGTCTTGAGGATTCTTCTTTCTTTGACGAAGAACGCGAAGAACGCACCGTCGCCAACAAAGAACACCGACCTTCGATGGCGAGAAATGCCTTCCTCAGAGATCACCTAATGCTAATGACTTTCCTTCCGTGATTCTTTCTTCTGCAATGATCCTCTTCTTCTGCGACGGTTAATTCTGCGACAAACTCTCGTTCGACGACAACGCTTAGGTAGGGATTTATTTTATTTGTTAGTTTGTGAATACTTCCATCGCTTTATACTTTTCTTTTGAACCGCCTGCTATCGCAATAACGGGAGGAGGTCAGACCGCACAAAAATGGATGACCCCCCCCTCTCTTATTGGTTTTTTTATTGCGGCACGATCAAGTCAACGTGGTGACGAAGCACCGCGCGGGATTTGATAAGGAAGAGAGAAGCATGGCGCAGTCGCGTCACGCCGTTGAAGACGAACCAAAAGCGTGGCGCCGTCGCGCCGCACTGTTGAGGATAAACCAGAGACGTGGCATCGTCGCGCCACACTGGTGATCCAAAAAAGCACCACGGCCGGAGCGGGGGCCGGGCAGAGGGGCGCGAAGCCATCGCGCCGCGCCGAACTAATGAAGGTCGCGGCCGGTTTCGGGCCGCGGCGGAGCAGGGGAACCGGCGGTCGGTTCCGGGCCATCGGCATCGGAGCAGGGGGACCAGCGGCCGGTTCCGAGCTGCAGGCATCGGAGCAGGGGGACCTGCGTTGCCGGTCCCGTGGTGACAGAAGTCGGCCGGCCAGAGCGGGCCGACCGGACCATGGAAGAACCAGGGGTTTGAAACCCGCGGCGGGTCGGACGTGAGAGGCCCCATTAAGGGGCCGTGGTTTCTCCACGCGAGGGAAGGCACCCCCCCCCCCCCCCGCCCGCTTCGCCTGGCCATAACGGCCAAGCCGGCCACCTGGCCTATCAGCCAGCGCCAGCGCGCCCAGCGCTCCGATTCGGGCCACCTAGGTCGGGTCGGGCCGCGCCCAGGCCGGGCCGGGCCGGGCTGCGCCCTGGCAGGGTCCGGCCGCGCCCAGGTCAGGCCATGCCGCACCGACCGGGCCAGTCCGCGCCCAAACAGGCCAGACCCGGACCCCTTTCGGGTCGACCCGGTTCGGGCCGACCCTGACGGTATCGGGCTGGGTCGGACCGGGCCTGAACCCCTTAATACCGAACCTCTTTCGGTCCGTTGCCCAAAATTTGAGGTGTGGACCTCCGATCGATGCACTATCAGTTGTGTAGAGATCCTTGGTTCGAGACGGTCATTTCGGTATATTACACTCAAGGATTCAAAGTACACTGGGTTCGGCCGGGTTGGTTTATACACGAAACCAACCAGGCCCTTGGAGCAGAAACACTCATAACTTGAACATCGGACGTCGGATTGACGTGTTTTCGTCTTTGATTGATTCCTCTAAGTGAGACAGACCTTTTGGATTACTCATCTCGAGGTTTGGACGCAGTTGGAGTACGGTCGGGTTGGTTTTGACTTAAAAACCAACCTTGCCCCTGGGATGAAAAAGCCAATAACTCTCAGACCGGGCGTCTGATTGATGTGTCGTCCATGACGTTGAGTTCCTGTTGACGATACGGAACATTTAGATACATCAACTCCAGACTATGTGTCAGTTGATGTATCAGCCCTTTGGCTCGTGGAGTGGACCCTACTGAACGAGCTTGTTGTGTGCGGCAACCCTAGAGCTGGCTGTGACTGCGACGACGACGACGACTGTGCAGAAATCCTCCGTGGATTTGACGGCGCCGACTACAACACTCAGTGATCCTACATGGATCAGTGCTACCGATCCTGTGTGGGTCAGCATTCAGCGGTCCTGTATGGGTAAGAACCTACAGATCCTGTGTGGGTCGGATCTTGTGTGGGTCATTGCGGGGGTTAGTTACCTATCGATCATGTGTGGGTCAGATCTTGTGTGGGTCATTGCGGGGGTTAGTACCTATCGATCCTTTGTGGGTCCGACGAATTAGAAGAATCAGTGGCTATTTCTGATCATCTCTATCGTCATACGAAGAAGTATACCTGTGTGATATGAATCTTGACTTTCTTTCCTATATGGATTACATTGTGCTTTCCTATGTGTATTGGATTGTGGTTTCCTATGTGGATTGGGTTTTACATGAGCTCGGATGTTGGAGTCAAACTGGAATTGATGACTTTGGTATATGTATGGGCATATACCTAAGTAGTTTCAAATATTACTTCGTGATTTCATCTTTCCTTTTTGGATTATCCTTTGTGGATTTTAGGAGACCTTCGGGGGTGTCGGGGTCCCTACTTAGTAGATTATACTCACCCATGCACGGGCTATGCCCGAACTACGTTGTGTTGGTTTCAGATGACAGACAATGCTGATCGTGGTAGAGGCACAAGGAGCAGGTCCGTACCCACAGGTGGACCACTGGGCGGGGCGTACTCGGAGCGGACGGCTGGAACCGAGGAGCTGTGGAGGCTATCTGTACCCACCCTTCAGGTGCGACTTCTAGTGGACGGCTCGACGTTGCGGCTTTACTTTTCAGTTGCTGTTTTTTCCTTTCCAGTTGAACTTTAATTTCAGTTTGGGTTTGTATACTGGCCCACATACTATTCCAAAATTACTTTTGTATTAGTTTTTACTTATTTTTTACTTCTACTGCTTTCTTGCTCTGTGGTGTTTGTTTAATTTACCAAGGCAATGCCTTCCCTTTTTTCGGGAATTACGCCATGGTGCTAGTTGCCAGCCTCTGGCCTAGGGAAGGCGGGCTTGGGGTAGTCACGACACGGGCACCGAGGAAGGGTCATGACAGTCCCGATTTGTCTAGCAGGATTGACGCAACAACACTAACAAAATATATGAATTTCTGAGGGTCTTAGTTTTCTAAGCCACATTTTCTGAGGGTCATGGCCTTCTAAGCCACGTTTTCTGAGGGTCGTGGTCTTCTAAGCCACGTTTCTCCAAGGTACGAGGACTCTAGGATACCACTTGTTCTAGCTACCTATAGGGATTACCCAAATGGCTCATTTGTGACATGATGCTTGTGATGTAACAGTCTTTTTAGTTGTTTCATACCTGGTGTCTTGTTTGTAAAAATTATATTTTCTTACAAACTGGTTTCTTTTTATTTTGAAATGTTAATGCATGCTTGGAACCTATTTTGAAAATGTAGCAAGAGTGAAATGCTTTATTTGAGAATGAAAACTCATTACTTGAATTTAAAAAGAAGGGAAAACATTATTTTATTATATCTTATTTTCAAACTGGCATAGTTAGAGTTCTTAATAAAGGCAGAGGCATATGACGTGGTTATATATTGGCTTTATTACTGAGCATCTCGGAGCTCATGTGTAGTTTTCTTTTCAGTTGCAGGTTTCAGTCTTGGATCACTTTTGGGAGCGAGTGTTGTTGTCGTACCGTGGTGATCCACGGGGTCACCTGAGGTATGTCACATTTCTTTGTTTATTCCTTTTTCTGCTGCCACATTGTTCAGTTTATTTTCCTTTATTTATATGCTTGTTCAGTTTATGTTTATTTATCTTTGTCATGGGCCAAACCATTCCCAACTGGTTTGTTTTGATGCCCGACACTAGTTTCCAGCCCGTGGGGATCGGGAATGCCCTTCGGGCCATGTCGCGAACCGGGTCGGGCGTTGGGTCGGATGACGACCCGGCCTGGTTCATGACAAATTAAATCTAATGGGGAGGAAGAGGGCATACATTGTTAGTTATCCATTTAGCCTAATCACCAACAAGATGTCAGTTCATACATTATATAAAACATTATTTAAATGGTGTCCCCGTAGGAAAATAGAAAGAACCACCCAGCAACATAAAATTAATAAATTATAAATGGGAAATTCCATTCCAATATCCCAAATAATTTCCCAATGGTACTCTTGTGGTAGATAAATGTGGACACTCATCACTGCTATACAAGAAAATTATTTTCCAAAATGAATGAAAATTAATTTACATGTAAATAATAACATTATTAATACAATAATAATTTATCTAAATAGTATTGAAAAAAAATAGGAAAATTTTTAAAAATTGAAAGGAGAATTTAATAAAATTTAGAAATATCCTAGCTCTAAATAAAATATATTTTAATAACTAAATAAACAAGTAATGATAAAATCCATATTTACTTAGATTGAATCAAACCAAACACTAACACTAATTGATTGAGAAAGAATGTATGATATGTTTGACGTCATCGAAATTGAAATGAATAAATAATTTGAAGGTATAGAACCTACCATTTAATCTTGAATATTTTTACAAAACCCATAATTAATTTTGTAGTTAAACCTTTAATATTTCCACATACCAATTATATACAACACACAAAATACTAGATTCATTAGAAATATATATCCATCAGTAAACAATGGCCTAGAAATCATAACGAGTAGGAAAAATTATTGGGAATGAAGATATTTGGATATATATATATATATATATATATATAATATACACTATTTTTGAGTAAATTATATGAAAAAATTGTACCAAATCAATATATAATAAGAAAACATGTACTATAAAACTAACACTCTTTTAGAATATTACAATATAATAACACTACATAACACATCATTCAGGATTAGACTATTAACCCACATTATATGTCAGACACCATGTATCTAATAAAAGGGAGATAAAAATAGTATTTGAGAAAAATAATATTATCTATCCAAAATTTACTACCATAATAATAATAATTAACGAATATAAATTACATGTTATAATTAAAGTAAATCATAATATAAAGGAAATAAAAATCATGATATGATGGAGTAAGAGTATGAAGACACTATCCTTTAACACATATCATTACAACATTTTAATCCTAATAAATCATTATATTATAATCCAAGGATCATAAAGTCTAGTGTCTTGGAAGACTAGGTACATAAAACTAAAAGGATAAGACTAAATAAAACATTTTTTTATTTAATCATTATGAGGATATACTAACATAAATTATGCTCATACAACTTCATAGGATAAATTGGGGATATCATGAACAAAGGGATTATCTAAAAATCCATGTAAGGAAATAAACATAAAAATAATGGTTTAGAACATTGGTTAGAAGGAAAGACATAGTTATATAAAAGGGCATGTAACATATGGAACCATAAAATATACACAATGGATCATATAAACATGGAGTCACAGTAATTTTATAGTAATAAAAAACACTAATTAAGCATGATTCATGGCTTGTTCCACATGGAGGATCACCAGTCATGGTTAACCACCAAGACCGTTGCACATGGTACCATAAGTTAAGGATAACTGCCAAGAACTTTTAAAATAACATCTCATCAGACAAAAAATTACACAATTCTTTAAAGTGAATTCTAGGATAAAATATAATAAATTGATCTGGAATATGATTTCCAAATAATTAATCATACATAATCAAGCATACACAAACATAATTGTTATCGGTGGTAAGAATTGGGTGTCATATTCATGTCATAAAGCATAACAAATGGGGATATCATAAATATTTCCATGAATTAAAGTAATTAGATCATTAATAGAAATTAATAATGTATAATTTTCATATATGATGATAAATTATGTAAAATTTAATTGATAAAAATTAAGAATAACATTTGAAAAACATTAGAATGAAAACATTCTATTGTGGTTTCTGGAAAATATCAAAGATCGCATGAAATAAAAAAGAGAATTACATTTTATGTAAAACCCAAGTTAAATAATCATGTTTTCATAAAAAAATATTTTTTTTATAAAACTAATGGTGGACTAAAATAGATTATATAGTTCACATGAAATTGGGTAAAAATTCGGAAAGATCCCTTAAATGGGTTTGCTTATCGAGAAGTGTTAAGGAGGGAACAACTTGAAAAATCTATATCACTGAAATAGAATGAGGAATGGAATTTGATACATGATTTTAAATAATTAAAAATTAATTTATAATATGTACATAAATATAATAAATAACTCCACTTGGTTAAAAATAAATATTGAGAAACCCGAATAAATAATCGAGGTTCAGGTAGAATTCTTTACCTTATGTCTGATTGTGTCCTTCATTTGATCTGAATTTCTTGGACAAAGAAATAAAATTCATTCATTAATATTTATAGATATTATAAATCATGTATTTGATTTATTATAACCATATTAAGTTCATTCATGTCTTTTTGGATGGGTTAATAGGTCAATTTCATTCTTTGAGAGCTTTTGTTTGCTTGCTTTTTTAGGATTGGTTTACATATATACGTTTAAATATAAACATGTAATATGAGATTGATTTTCCAGAATTGAATTTTTATGTTATTATTGAACATAAAGAAGATTACGTGGTTATAAAATTACTTTGGAGTTTGGAGTGATTATGAATCATTATAGAAAACTCTAAATCTAACTCTTTTGGTTAATTGGTGATTTTTGATCACATCGAACAAATTTTCCTTCTTAAAAAATATAATGTGTATAATAAGATTTTAGAGGCATAAATTAGTTATAATAAATATATTATAGTGTACTTAAAAAATATAAATTCTTTCATGTCCATAATTGAATATAGTAATAGAAATTGAAAACTTGTTGCCCTTAAATGTGAGGAATTAACACAACTCCGATGGTGTTTTCATTTCTTGGGTAAAAAGAGGGGAAAAGAGAGATTATGGTGAATTATTACATTATCAAAACAAAATTATACTATATTTAAGGTACAAGAGTTATCAAAAAAATTTTATAAGGAGAGGTGAGGATAGAAATGAAAACAAAGAAACATGAAAAATATAAAAGAATGGAAAAGAGGAAATTACCTCTTGAATATTTCATCATTGAGAGCCTCTTTAGGGGAGTGTTTTTTGTCTTTTTCTAAGAAACTAAGCTGATAACCATAGTATAATGGTTTGGAGATCTATTTTAGTATAATTTTCACTACGAACAAGGATTGAGCAGTTAGAGGAGAATAGTTAAAGAGGGGTGGTATTTATATTGGAGGAGAGGAGGTGTTTCCATTTATTTTAATCATATATTTAATATTTTTTTCTAGCCTTTTAATAGTCTTGTTTTTATGAAAAAAATATTAAATAGATCATTTTTTTAATCAATGTACATTTATATTAGCCATTACTCATGAATTATGCAAAAATTAATTTATTTAGAATTTATCGTAAATTATCGTATTTTACTATTCACCCAAAATTAATGTAATTTCAAAAAATCCCAAAAAATAAACCCAACATTTTTCTGACATGTATAATTCAAAAATAAACACTATTTTATAAAAATGATTTTATAAATATGAAAAACAAAATTCAAAATAAAAATCAATATATATTTTAAAAATATAAATTTTAAAATTAAAATAGCTTCTCTAAAACTTTGAAAAATTAATCAAGGCCTCCTAAAATAGTCTTATAATCATAACTATTCAAAATTATTATTTATGAATAAATTTTATGAAAATAAATTTTACTTTTAAATTATTAATTTAATTATAAAATGGTAATTAAATATACATGGCTTACAAAAATAAAAACACTTAATCAATAAGTTTTAAAAGATTTACTTACTTATCCTATGGTATATTTATATCATATAGTCACCTATATGATGGATAAATTTTATTTATACTTTAATTAATGAGGCTACTATTAAATTTGTTGGTTTACTATTCATAAAGATCATGTTACTATTCTAACAGTAAATTTATATTTCACCAATATATGTTCCATAACATCTACAGATATCCTTCATTTTAGTCATTATCCATTTATAATATTTGTATTGTGTTATTCATGTAATCATATATGATTATAATATAAGACATAATTTTAATAAAGTAATTTCATTGGTAAAACATTGGGTCTTTATATTCTTCCCCACTTAATAAATTTCACCCTCAAAATTTCATTTTACATTCTGGGATGAAAACATGTGTGGGAACTTTTCCATCATTATTTCCTCTAGGTCTAATGATTCCAATTTGTAATTATAGTTATTCTATAGTACATTAGGTAGATGAGTGTTCTTGTTACATATAAAACTATCTCTATTATCTAAGATCATCAATTACTACTCCTCTTATGAAATATCATTCTACAATTATACCACCATTGAAGACAATACGTGTGAAGGATCTGGAATTTATTTACTTGAGAGAGATATATGCAAGACATCATGTAATTTAGACATTCTAGGTTCAAGTAATTGGAGATATGCCATATATTTGACACGATCAACAATATCGAAGGGTTAGATGTACCTAGGACATAGCTATCCTTCATTCCCAAATATTATGAACTTCTTCCATAGAGATATTCAGAGGAATACCACATCACCAACATTAAACACAATGTCTAATTGATAATTATTTGTATTGATTTTTGTTGATTTTGGGATACCTTGATGTACTGTTGAATGGTTTAAAACTTCTACATAATTTCTTTATCCATTTCTGGTCCTAGTAGCTTATGCTCCCCGACATCATTCCAACATGTTGGTGTTCTACAAATTTTCCCATAAAGGGATTCATATCATGTTATTCAGATGTAATAGTGGAAACAATTATTGTAAGAGGATTCCACCATGGGAATATGTTGGCCCCACCCTCCATTCAGGTCCACAGAACATTCTCTAAAAATATCTTCCAATTTCTGAATATTTCTCTCAGATTTTTCCTTACTTTGAGAATGATAAGTCATAGTGAAATTCAGATATGTTTTTAGGGCATGTTAAATACTTTTCCTAAATTTTGAGGTGATTTTAGGATCTCTATCATATACAATAGAAATTCGCACTCTATGTAGCCTTAACACTGCATGGATATATAAATTTTCAAGTTGATCCATTGAGAATTAATCTTGAATTGCAATAAATCAAGTTTTCTTTGTAAGGTGATCCACAATGACCCATATAGCCTTGTTTCATCTCAATTTCCTTAGAAGTATAGTGACTAAGTCCATGGTGATATTATCCCAATACCATGTTGGTATGGGTAGTGGTTTCATCATCCACTAAGTCTTCTACCTTTAATCTATCACATGATAACATACCAGGCACTTTGATTTATATTAAGCAATCTCCTTCTTCATATTAGCCCACTAATAATTATCTCTATGATCCAAGTATATATTTGTAATCCCTAGGGGAATATAGAAGTTTGAGCTATGTGCATCATTCAAATGCTTCTTTTTTATCTTTTGATCATATGGTACACATAATAGTGACCCAAATATTAGGACTTCATCCTTTTTAATCAGGAACTAAGATGATTTCCCATTTCAGATATGTTCAACCTTTTTTTGAATTCCCACAACATTTCATTGATCATCCCATATTTTAACTATGAGGGATGGTTGATCAATCATTTGATAAAGGATTAATGATGGTCCTCCCTTAATGATTCACATATCCATCCTCTATGATTATAAAAATACTAGATCCTCTTCAATCCTAATCATTGATAAAGATTCATGATTTTTTATACAAAGAGCTTCTGCCACCTTATTTTCCTTACAAAGATGGTAGTGTATTGAGAAGTCATAATACCAGATAAGATCTAAATATAATGGATGGTTCATATTAATCTCTTTCTGTGGGAATATATATTTGAGACTCTTGGTATCAGTATATATCTCACATTTCTCCCCATAAAGATAATGTCACTAAATTTTCAATGAAAAGATCATAGCCGCCAACCCCAGATCAGGTGTTGGATAATTTTTGTCATTGATTTTCAACTGCCTTGATAAATAGGCTATCACGTTATCATTTTTCTTCATCCCACAGCATAAAAACTTCTTTGAAGAATCAATTTACACCAAAAGGTTTCGACACTTATCGAGGGTGTGAGTAACGGTATAGGGATAATCCTCTGTTTAATCTCTTTAAATATTTTCTCGCATTATTGAGTCCAGACTAACATTACTCCCTTCCATATTTTCTTGGTCATCGGGATTGACAATTAAGAAATGTTATTCAAAAATCATTGATAATATCTTACTGGACCAAAAAAGTTGTGGATCTCCATTGTAGATGTTGGAATAGTCCGCTCTTCAATTGGCTTTGTCTTGATGGGGTCCAAAAATATTCCTTTTCTAGTGATAACATGATCTTGGAATGATTCTTCCCTTATAAAAAAAATCAAATTTACATTAATTTTCATAATGATTCTTCCTTCACAAATTCATCAACATAGTATTCAAATTCTCTTCATGTTCCTCCTTTCCCTTGGAGTATATCATAATATCCTAGATAAAGACTACAACAAATTTGTCAAGGTAATCTCAAAATAATTTATTCATTAAATCCATGAATATTCCTAGAGTAATAGTGAGTTAGAAGGGAATCCATATGTACTAATAGTGTCCATACTACATTACAAATGTATTTTTGGGAATATATTACTTCATCACCATTAATTGGTGACATCCCAACCGAAGGTCTACCTTAGAGAGATAACTGGCCACATGCGGCTGGTCAAACCAGTAATCTATATAAGACATGGGATACTTGTTATTTATCATGGTTTTATTGATCTCACAATAATAAATATAGAGGAACATTGATCCATCCTTTTTCATAACAAATAGGAGTAGTTCACCACATTCTAAAGCACAAAGGCATATAAAACCCTTATCCGGATTCTCTGGTTACTACTTCTTCAGCTCTTCTAGCTAAACGGTGGCTATTCTATATGTAGTATTTGATAAAGGTAGGGATCTATAAATAAGTTCAATTAAGAACTAAACCTATCTACTATGAGTAATAACAGATAATTATTCACCGAATACATTAGGGTAATCCCTCATGATGATCATATCTTCATGAAGTATCAACTCCTTTGTCCCAATCATTTGAGAGATATATTCTTGATCAAAAGGAAACATTATCAACACTAGAGATGATGATTTTTAATGAGATTAGTCTTCAACCTTACACATGTATAGGATTGGAGGATACTCTGGGATGTGATGGGTGATCTCCCTTTCCTGACAGTTAATGTTGTATTTGAATAAAGATAGCGAAATCCATTCCCAAAATAGCATCGAACTCTAAAAATGGGTGTATGAAAAGATTTTATGGGAGGTTCAGTCAACGAAACTTAACTAAGGTGTAGTTATATACATTTAATTCAATAATTTACACTTTTTCTACTCTCATAGATAAATTAATGACTAAATTTTGTGGTTGTGTTTGAATAGTTCTACTAAACTTTCATGATATAAAAGAATGTGTTGCACCAGAATCAAATAGTACCATTGGTATTCTTGAATGAATAATTAGTATACCAATCACCACTTCACAGTCTACCTCTACCTCAGTAGTAGTGATAGCATAAGACCTTCCTAGATTCTTTGGACATTATTGTTGATTTCCTCTCACAACTCATGGATTATGGAAATTTTTCTCATAATTATCATGTTCATTATTTTTGAAACACTGCACTATTGGCTATGAGTTGATCTGAACCTTCCTTTCATCTGACACATTAGATGGATTTCTTATATCCCTTTGACAGTTTTTTCTAAATGTCAAATTCTTCCACCTTTGAATAAATTTTTAGTTCCATTTATATAGTTTCTAGGATACTTCTTCCCTCAATTATCATAAATTGGATATTAAATCTCTCTAGATCATGAGATTGTTTTCCGAACCACCATATTACACTCCATTTTCCCCTTTTTTCACCAATACCATGAGACCATTGAGAGTCTCTGATATCTATTTCAACCTTGAGGGTACAATGTAAAATCTTCTCATAACAATCGAAGTGTCTAATCACCAACACCTTTCACTGGTGCGCCTTTAGTCTGATAAAAAGTGATCCGCCTTTTTTTCAGTTTTCATAACAAAGATGAAGGTGTATCTTTCAAGCTTGTGATGTTTACTTCATATGCCCCGATGAAATAATATTCCTTCTTCTTAAGTATGAGGAAATCCCATTCCATATTGAGACAGAGGGTTCATGGAAAATATTTAATAAAAACCATTTTCTTGATTTCCTTCCAATCCATGGAATCAATTTCCTCCTATGACATTACATTCATGATTACTGTCCACCACTATTCAGCTTTCTCAAAAAATGATAGATTGTCAGTATGAATATGTCTTATTTTATGAAATGGAGGATATGGAATATATTTTCAATAGAGTTAATCAATTATTCCATGGGGAGGGGATCAGAAGATCCACTAAACATGGGTGGATTTTGTTTAATGAAGTATTCAGGGGAAACATGCTCTTTCATTGAAGGATGAGGGAGTTCTACATGATTCAGGATACTATTCATAACTTGATAGAGTTGGGAAATTATTATAATAATTTTTTTAGGACACATTCCCATCATACCAAGCATATCATTTAGGAAATCATCACATTTCCTATCACATTGATTATTAGCATGTGTTCTTGAATTTCTTGTTGTTAACTACAAAAAGGAACATAAAATTAGGGGGATTAAACACTTGCCTAATTAGAATAAAAAATAAAAATTTAAACATAAAAGGATAAAATCTGAAAGGAAAGGAATATCCTAACTCATGATTCTCTATGTTTCAGTCTAAGTTACCCATGATCTGTTTACTCGCATTTATTCTGACTAGATTTTTTTGATCCCATAACAATGGTTTGTACTGAATGTAAGAATTTACCAAAGCATAACCACAAAGAGTGTCAAACCATGAGTGTAACAGGCCCCATTTTCATGAACCATGTCTCGTTCAAGTCCAACTCGATGAGATTTTTTTTGGGTTTTACCCCTAAATACAACTATACCAGAGCCAAATCCACTTGTTCATAACTTGATAAGGATGTATTTTCTATATAAACCTCTTAATTTATACTTAAAAAATCTTCACGATGTTTCCTTATACTTAGTTTCATCACTAAGGTTATTAAAGATTTCTTTATTATTAATATTCAAAAATAAATAGGACTTACTCTAATACCAAATATATAGACTATATCCATTAATAGATATCATTACAAGATTTTAATCATAATAAATAATTATATTAAAATCCATAAATCTTAAATTATAGTGTCTTAGAAGACTAGTCACCTAAAACATAAAATAGGGGACTAAATAAAACATTTATTTATTTAAACATCATAAAGATATCGCAAATTCCCTAATAATCATACAACTTCATATGATAACCTAGGGATAACATGAAAAAAGGTAAGAGCTAAAAACACTATTAAGTTAATAATCATATGAATAATGATTTAGCTCAATGGTTAGAAATCAAGACATAGTGATATAAAAAGGAATGGAAAATATGGAATTATAACATATAAACATGGGATCATACAAAAATGGTGTCATAGTATAGTGTTAGAAACATAAAAAATGAATTTATCATGAGTAATGTCTTATTTAAAATAAGAGATCACGAGTCATGGTTTACCACCAAGATCAATGCACAAGGTTGCATGAGTCTAGGTTAACTGCCAAGACCATTGCACATAACAAATCATGGGACTAAACATTACCTAATGGATTGGAGTTCTACTAGGGTGTACCCATCATAACATGTTCATGAATATTATTTCCACATACAGATCTATACATAATCAAAAATACATAAACATAACGGTTACCCATGGTATGAATTGGGTATAATATTCATGTCAAAAAGGATAACAAATGGGAGTATCTGAAAAGTGTTCATAAAGGAAAGGAATTAGATTATTCATGAAAATTCATAAGTTATAATAGCATTATGTCATGATAAGTGATTTCAATTTTATTTGATAACTTAAAAAAAGAGCATTTAAGAATCTTTAAAATTAAACCATTTTACTGTGGTTTAAGGAAAATATCAAATATCAAATAAAACAGAAAAGGTCATAATCTTTTATATAAATCCATAATTGAACTGATAAGTTTTTTATAATTAAAATATTGATTTTATAAAAATATTGGTTCCTTAAAACAGATTATAGTGGGTACTTCAAATTGGGTAAGAATTCAGGCAGTTCCCTTAAACGAGTCTGATATTCAAAAAGTATTGAGGTGGGAACCCCTTAAAAACAATTATATTCATGAAAGAGTGTGATGAAAGGATCCTAATACATGATTTTGGATCATGTAAATAGAATTTATAATATTTTCATAAAAATAATATATAACCATAGTTGGGTAAAAATAAATTTAGAGAAACCTGAAAAAATAATGGAGTTTCGGGTAGAATCGCTTACCTTAAGTTTGATGGTGTCCTTCACTTGATCATAATGTACTAGATAGCCATATTAGATTTATTAATTCATATTTCAAGAATATCTTATTCATTTAATTGATTTATTATAACCTTATTGTGTTCATTCATAAACTTTTATGTGGGTTAAGAGGTTCAATTTTATTATTTGGGAGAAATTGTTTCCTTAGTTTTCATGATTTGTTAACTTATATTCATGTAATTATAAACATGTAAGATGATAATAGATGTATATAATAGCTGTTGTATGTTATTAGTGAACATTCATATGATTACATGGTTATAAAATTCATTTGGTTACTCTAAGAGTATATGAATCATTATATAAAACTTTAATGATAACCATTTTGGTTAATTGGCTGTTCTTAACACCGAACACATTTTGTTTTACAAATTATTATCATGTGTACAAAATTATTTCAAGACCTTAAAATGTTATAGTACATATATCGTAGTGTGGTTCTACCAAAAACAAAGATTCAAGACTAAAATTGATGACAGTAACATAAATTGAAAACTTATAATCCTTGAATGCATTGAATAATCATATCTCGGATGATATTTCATTTTTTGTATAAGAGAAGGGGAAATGTGAGATTATGATGAATTATTCCATTATCATAACCAAATTATAGTACCTCGAGGTTACTTGAGTTATAACAAAATATGGATGAGGAGAGGGGTTTAGGGAGATATTTGAATAGAATTTAGACTAAGTACAAGGCTTTAAAGTTGTTAGGAGAGGAGGTAAAGAGGGGTTCTATTTATATTGGAGGAGAGGTGGGGTTTATCATTATTTTAATCTTTGGTTTAGTATTTTTTTTCTCAATACTATAAATATTCTTGATTCATGGGACCAATAATAGTAAAGAAATAATGTGAATTCGAATCAAGGACAATTTACTTCATTCATGACAAAAATGTGATGCATAATTTCATTTATTCAGCATTTGTCGAAAATTATTATATTTTACTATTCACCAAAAATTCAAGTATTTTAGAAAAATCAATAAAATTAACCCCAACCATTTTTTGGACATTTATAATTAAAAAATGAAATCAATTTTAATATAGTAATTGTTTAAATATGAGAAATTTAATTTTAAATTAAAATCATAATTTAAAAGAAAAATATAGGTTTTAAAATAAAAACTACTTTACTAACACATTAAAAATTAATTAATGCTTATTAAAATTATCATATAATCATAAGTCATAAAAATAATTATTCATGAATACACTTGATGAAATTAGTTTTTCTTTTAAATTATTAAATTAATCAAAAAAATTTAAATAAATATACATGACATACCAAAATAGAAACACTTAATTAATAATTTTTGAAATATTTACATACACATACTATGATATATTTATTTCATATTTTAAATTATAAAACGGATAAATTTTATTCATGCTTTCATTAGAGAGGTCACCATTCAATTGGACTGTTTATAATTCATAAGGGTCACAATACTATTCCAAACATCAAGTTACTATTTCATCGGTATACATTCCTTAACATCTAGAGATAGCTTTTATTTTACTCATTGTCCATTTATAAGGATTGTATTCTGATCAATATGTAATCATATATGATTATAAAATAATACATAATTATAATAAGGTAATTTCATTGATAAAACATTTGGTTATTAGAAAGAGTATAGAAATATAGGAAAAAAGTATTTTGAATCAAAAATTATTCCAAATCATGTATGAGGTTTAAAAAAATAATTTAGCACAAACCTTTTAAATTATTGATTTATACATGAGAATAATTCGAGGCATTTATCCTAACAAACCTAAATCTAATGTTTTAATTAAAAAAAAAAGGAATCATGGGAAGAATATATTTTAATAAAATTATTTAAGTATTTGCATACTATCATCTATTTATAGTTTCCTCAAATGTGTCATTAATAAAAAGATACGAAATAATAGATATACTAGATGAAGAATAGGCTTTGAGGATACGGAAATGTAGATTTTATATTTTACTAATTAAGATATTCAACTTAAAGATCAATTCCAAACATATCACAATCTAAAAAACATGGGATGCATAAAAAATAGATGGTATAATGGAGATGGTTTAACAGAAATGATTTTGAGAAAATATATGTCTAGAGGACATGAAATTATGTGTATTTAAAAAATTAAATTTCATAATAAAAATAATATCCCTTCATTTTTGCACTCGAGGGACCATAGTATTATAAAAATAATAAATAAAGGATTACTATTATTAAGAAAACAATTCTCATCAATTGAATCTAGTAAAACACAAGACATGAAACGGACACTGGACCCATCCCCCATGTTAGAAATGATGTAAAAAATTATATTATAACATAAATAAATATGATATAGAATAAAATTAATTTAAATAAAAATTTACATAAAATATCCAATCCTTCAGTCAACAAATATACGGGATATAATTTATCGACCATGATAGTTTGGATGATGAAATAGGAGTTCATATTAATCAAAATATTTCTCCAGTTATTGTATCGTGAAAATTATGTCATATAATTACTCTATCCATATCATCCTCAAATGAAATAGTCATTCTATTATAAATGTATAAAAATTAATGAGATCCTATGTTATTATTATTATAGATGTTGCTTAATTCTGCATGTCATAAATTTCTATTGATGAACCATCTCTATATATCATTAAAAAAATTATAAAAAATTGTATCCAAAATATGATATAGCACCATTTTATTTCATATAAATAACCCTCGTCAATAACTAATAAATAATTTATTATTGTTTGGAATTCACCAAAAAGTTCACATTAAATTTTTTCTAACAATGTATCCTAAAATAAATCTATGTTTTTAATGCACATTCCACCATCCATTATTGGTTAAATAATATATTCAACCTAGAAATTAAATAAATACTCTAAAAATACATCAAATTGATAAAAAAAATTAATGTAATTATTTATATTTTTTTAATCACAGTAAGAAGGCATTTATAATTCATATAATAGTAAATAAATTGTGTATTTATATTCCTTTAATAAGGAAAATATTTCCATCAATATAAAGGTACTTACTATTAGAGTAACTAATATGCCTTAGGATTATATTATCCATACCCCTAATGTAAACTACTTTGGCTAAACCCATTAATAAGGGGACACCAAACTATTTGAAATCCATACTTCCCTTTCTGATTCCCAATATATTTTTGAAACAAAAAATCCAATAATAATTGAAATTATGTCTATAAATACAAACATAGAATAATTTATAAGCTTGTTGGATTCTAATCTATAATACAACAGAAATTTATTAATGTGTCAAATATTCTATATAAATACAGGGGAAAATATAATAAATTCATCAACATTAAATTTGTGATATTGAATCATGACACCCCTACCAGATTCAATGATCAAAATTGTTCCTTTATTAATTAAATCAGAAATGCACATATTCAATTTGTCTTCAAAAAAACTTAATAGAATGATAGCTATGGAGTCAAATTGTTTAATAATAAATGAGAATAAGAAAATTCCTTTAATATTCCCGTTGAACAATACTGATATCCTATCAAAGTCTAATAATGATAAAAAACAAATTTCAAAATGTTATTAAAACAAAATATATGCATGAATTCTATCATATTATATAAAATGAGGATATCAATGGTCTTTCAGGAATCCAATTTTAGAGTTTTAACCCCATTACTCATAGATTTATTGAATATTTTAATATAACTAGATTCAGATAATATATTTTCATGTGTAAATTAATTTTAGAAATCTTATATAAAATTATTTTAAAAATGAGGTGACCAGCCCCACCAAGACCCCACTTGTGCTGGTAATAAGATAAGAGTTCCACCCCAAACCTTCTCTTAAATGGATTTGGAATATATGCTATAAAAATATAGAATATTACACACATCGGATTCCATATAATAAGAAACCTACACATAGAAACAAATCTATATGATACATTATATCAACCCAAAACTAATATATCCTTCAGTTGAAATATAAATTCTCTATGATAGATTCTAGAAACCCATCTCATATAATAAATGAAACTTCATAAAAAAGGAAAATTATAAGGCCTAAATATTGATAAAAATGATAGAACTCAAATTTTAATAAATGGGATGCTCTTAAGAACACACAAATCATTTACAAGCATCTCCACAAAGCACCTCAATGATAAATCTCTTCTAACATTCCCATTGAGGTTACCCCAAAATTGAGTATTTTATGCATAGGTATAATATGTGTCTATATGAATACCATGTAAGATTGATTAAAAAAATATCTAATATGTTCAACTAAATGCATAAGGATTATATAATATAAGTCTGATGAAATACTAGACAAATGGGGGAGAAATGATATATTCTAAATATTTTTAAAAGTTAATAAAACTATTCACTAATTAAACTACTAATAAGACAACCATGGTGCATGTATTATCTCAATTTAAATAGAAAATTTATGATTCCATATATCCTAAAGGACTCTGAATTCCATGATTTTTTATAGTCCATGTCACCTATACGTTATAGTAGTAGGGAAAATGCCTCACTTAAGAGCATAAATGACAATTGAGGTAGTACAAGACCCATTCAAAGTATTTTTCCTTAACAAAATCGGGTTACTAAATCCCTAGATATAGGATCACACATCATGTAAAATCACACACCTCGTCGTTGGCTTTAGTCAAAGAGGAATTTCTAATTGGCCTGAAGTGACTTCCCAATGATGCCAAAGGCTGGAAATAAATACCAACGACTTCATTAAAATGAGGGATGATATTAAACCATTGAAAATAAAAGAACCCTAAAAATTATACCTAGACCCAAAAAACAACTAAATGATGCATGATAACAATTTATTTCATCGGAAATTAAAACCAATGATATTAAAATCAAACTACAAAAGTTCACTATAGTAGAAGAATACTAACATCAAAGCACACAGTAGAAGCAAATATCCATGAAAATCATATACTCCGAGACATAATATCCACATATCCCATCATACACCATCCCCCTAATCCACAAAACGTCCCAAAAATCATGATGCACCACCAAAGAAGTGTTATTCTTTAACTTTTAACTTTATCTTAATAAAAATTATCTATAAAATCTCTAACATGAAAAAGATGTGGTCAGTAATGATACATAGAAGGCTTTACCCAAATGACATCCCTACTCAGCCTATAAGGCTAAGTAAAAGTTATAAATATTATATTAAACATTGTATATAAAACATTTTGAAATAGTTCCTATTTTTATAATAAAGCCTTGATGATTTAAATGAAAAATGATTTTAAACCAATACGTGTTTCCTTGGAAATCTCACAAATAATTCATTAAATCATTTCATATTAATTTTGACAAAAACATTTCAATATTCAGACACACAAACACACACAAGTACTCTCCCATTATAGTTCCATACTCATGGGGGTTTCTTGTACATCCACTAAGTCATCACTATGTGACCAATCTCTTTTATTCCCCAATAACACATGCCCCTAATACAGGTTCATGTCCCTTTGTACCCTAATGGTACAAAGCCCTTATTCAGTGTTATGCTGAAATCAAGAAATCACACAACCCATGTTTTCCAAAACCATTTCAAAACCAACCAATTCAATCCAATTTGATAATACAATTCTTTTATTCAAAACCATTCCAAAAGTCCAAATTCAAAAATCTAAACAATAAATAATTCAAAATCAAAATTTCAATATCAATAAACAAATCACTGTACACAACCATGTTCGAAAAAAAACTTCCTTAAATATTATTTCTACCATGCATTTTACATTTATATCATAATCGATTTCAATCAAAATAGACAATTTGAAACTAGCCCTTCATGTTTTAATTAGACTTGTCGAGAGTGAATCCACCAACTATGGGAGGTTTTGATAAAATGAAGAACGGAAAGAAAATCCTTTAGTATTAGGATAAATCTCAATAAAATACACCTTATATCTCATCCCATAACAACACAAATCCAAATATAACAGTTATTGAATTTAAAACCCTTATATCTATCCACAGTGGATTTGATCTAAGAAACTGGGAGAGGGAGAATTAGATCTAAGAAAAACTATAAAAACTACCATAAACAAAGACTTAAAAAGGTAATTGTGGTCAATTCACCACAAAACACCTTCAAACTACTTCTAGAGTTATCGGGAAAAGCTTATTTAGAATTTGGGTGGAGGAAATCTCGAGTTATGGTGGTTTGGGAGTAAAATTGTGAGTTTTAAAGTTAATCTATAGATAAATATCCACTTTAAAGTTCTATCTTTTAAACTATTTATAGATATTTTCATGGTTAGGAAAACCAAGCACTGATTGTTCACAAACCTCTGGCTTGAGGTGCATATTACATGGTTGGCATCCATATTTAAATAGACTACGTGCCAACCATAAAAAATCTCTATGTCCCACTTTTCATGGTTTCTCATCGGTGACCACTGGGTTTGGCGAAACCATTTTCCTTAACCTTGCACCTACCGAATGTCTCATATCCCATTGTGCAATGTCTCCTTTAAGAGTTATACAGTTTCAAAAAATAGTGCTCAAACCGACCACCTATAGAAAATTACCAAAACAATCTAAAACTCTCCCCAATCTACACAAAATTTACTCAAAAACATTACATACATTTAAAAAATAAATATGGGATTATATAGTAGAAAATGAGGGTGGTACATTCGTCCCACCAATGTACTTTTCATCCTAAGAATATATGAAATCATCATTTTCATGAACGAGTTTGTCCCATTACATCGGTCATTTCCTTCTCCTATTTCCATGTCGCTTCTTGAATCTAACCATGTCACCACAAAACTTGCACTAGACTGATGGTTTATTCATGAAAAACTATCTGCTGCCTATCCACAATATGAACTTTCATGTGAACCAACCATGAATTCAGATATAGGTAATTGTTATCCCATTGAATCACGTAGTTGTGATTTGGTTGATACATTTTGAACTGAGATACATTAAATAGATTATACACTACACAAAACCATGGCAGGGATTCCAACCAATATTCCACCACACTAACCTATTCATGTATCTCAAAAGCACCTACATATTAAATAGATAATATTCCATGCATCCCAAAATGATGATTCCCATAACATGGAGAGATTATCAATAACACAAAATCACTCACCTAAAATTACAACGGCAGTCGATGATTTTCCACATATGATTTATGGTGGCTCTGAGCCATCTCCATCCATTTCTTAATGAACTAAATATTCTATATTGTTTCTGGGATAAGGTTAGGACCATCTAGTTATGTCTCACATGATTCTAGAAAAAAATTGGAGAATGATGAGGACAGCCATACAATACTTCCAAAAGATCTATATGTATCAAGGCCTTGTTAATTTTTTTATACAATAAATCCACCAATGGTATGTGACCCTCCTAGGAGCCAACAAAATACATCAAAAAATCAGGAAATATGTCTTCCAATTTTTGTCCTCTCAGATTTCCCATCCATCATATATTTATATTCTATACTCATGCTCAACTGAGCCCCCTTGGTTTGTTGCATGAATTTCCAAAACATGAGACGTAAGCCTCATATCTCTATTGAAAACTATGGAAACAAGTATGTCATTCCCCTTTACCACTTCCAATGTATATATTTTTCAAAATTTCATGACTATTTCCGATTCATGAATAGGGGTGAAATGGGCTAACTTTGTGAGTTGATCCATTATCACCCATATGTAATCGTGTTTCCAAATTATTATTGGGATACCTGTTACAAATTACTAAGCTATGTATTTGCATTTTAAGATAGGGGTAGGTAAAGAAATCAACATACCTATTGGTCATTTATGTTCTTCCTTATCCTACTGTCAAGTTAATCATCACTAAAAAACTCATCCACCATCCATTTCAAGCCCATACACAACAAGTGTGACCTCACCACTTTATACATATTATGTATTCTAGGATGAATTTCCCATCCCGAATGGTGTTATGCTTGATGAAGTTATTTTTAAAAAGTTATAGGTACAACAATACAATCTCAAAACAATAAAATGGAATTCCAATACATATTCCATCCATCAATGTTCTCACCACAATTAACTTTTGACCTCATAGAAAAGTGTTATGAATCATCCATACGTACCTCTTTGACCATATTAATCGAATCATGAATGAATGAAACAAGAATGAAAAAAAAGTCACCCTGGTATTTAGATTATAAGTTAATATTATCAATCACTGACATCATCTAGAACTATTCTATATCCTCTTTTTCCAATAGGCTTTATGACTTTTTGTTTAATGAATCAACAACTAACCTTCATTTACCTAGTGTTTAAGTCATGTCATATTCAAAAATTTGTAAATACTCCATCAATAATATTTATCTCAGGTTCAAATTACATTGTGAGAAAATGTGTTTCATGCTCTTATGATCAATAAAAACTATGAATTTCTCACCTAAGAGATAATGACACTGTGTTTTTAAAGTAGGGACTACAGAATCTAAATCCCAATCATGTGTTGCATAGTTATTATCAAGAAACTATAAATAATATGATCCATAAGCAACAACATGGCCCCCCTACAATAGAATACATCCCAACACTGATTCGGAATCATCACAATACACTACTTACCCATGTTTTGATTTGAGAAAAATTCTAATTTTTGAGGATGTAAGGTGAACTTTAATCTCTAAAAAAATTCAAAAAATCCTCAATCCTTTGGAATGAAATATTCTTCTTTATCAAAGATATAATAGGTCAATATAGTCATGTTAATTCATGAAAATTTTTTTAGTAATAACCAATTAAACCAAGTAAACTTCATATAAAAAATACATTCTTCGGTGGTTTCCAGGAGATAATAAAAACTATCTTTTCTAGATCCATATAAACACATTTCTCATAGAATACATGGAAATGATAAAATACCTCTTCTATCCAAAAATCACACTTTGATAATTTAGAATATAGATAATGCTCTCATAAGATAATCAACACTATTTACAAGTGTTTTTAATGCTCTACCCTTATCATTGAAAACGCCAATATGTTATCCAAAAACACCACCACCAAAAAATCTAGATATATCAGAAATATTTCATTCATAAATGAAATAAAAATTATTGGTTCATTTGTAATAATTAATGTCATAACCACATACTCATAATGGACATATCTACTTCTGATAGATGTCTTTGGAATGTCCTCTTTTTGAACTCCCAATTGGTGATATCCTCTTCACACGTCAATATTATAGAACCACTAGGATCCCCTCAACTAATCCAATAGATAATCAATGCATGGAATTTGATACCAATTCCTTATTTTATATTTATTAATATTATTTTAATAGACACAAAACTGAAGAGTTCGATCTGCCTTTTTGATAAACAATATTGGTACTATCCATATAGATGTGCTATTCTGAATGATCCCTTTTCTTTCCAGATCTTCCAACTACACTATCAGCTCCTAAAATTTGGTTTGTTCCATCTCATAAGATGGAAAAAAAGAACTGTCCCCTTAAAGGATTTCAATCAAATACTCCACTTCCCTTATGTGTGGTAAACCTAATATATTTCTATGAAAAACTAGAAATGGATCAAAAATGCTTGAAAATTGTTATCCATTATCTCTTACATAGAGGACAAGGTCAACACATCCAACTAGAATGAGATCATTACAACTACTGGTGGAGATAATCATTTTCACTTACCTTTACATTCGGTAATCCATTAAATATATGTCAAACACCATTCTTAGTATTATAACCAACATTTCGCATTTGAAATTCATTTTGTTCCTCAAACATATCCATCCAATTCATACCATGGATTATGTCTTAGAAATATATCTCGAGCATAGAGAAATATTTTATTAGTTCATCCCCCTTTGTAGTAATGTAACATGATCAACAAATAAGGTCACAACACTATCTTTGTCCTCGAAGAGTATGATGTTTTAAAACATAATAAATCAATTAATCATTTAAAACTATAAAATAAATAAAATCATATGTAATAATGGGATGGGATGAACCCATATTAGACAACTAGTTCGTAGGGGTATAATTCAAAAGAATCATACCTTGCATCATCGATGTACCAGACTGATCATCCATATTAACATGCTCTTATCCAAATAATTTATTTCTCAATATTCTTTTTTCTTTATATACCTGCTGGTATTTCCCTGGTTAAGGTTTCATGGTATTTATAGAGTAACCCTGGCGAGATAAATTCTTCTGGAAAGAGGTGTTCAGTTACCCCTGTCCAATCAAAGCATACTATGTTTGTGACACATCAGAAGTGTCTCAAACACCGAAACTCAGAGCACTAGAATAATAATGTTGAAGAAGAACCATTTGGTTATAGTTGGAGAACTCCCTTAGGGGATTTGTGAAATCTCGCATCATGTCATCTAATGAACCACATTGAAAAGATCCATCTTTTATCCAGGTTTAGGGATGAATATTCACCAATCCATCTATCTGATTCTAAGCCATACCCCAACATGCTCCATTCATCAACTCTACAGGACTTCTTAAAAATCACCAAACACCACTATGGAAGTGTGATACATTACCATTCACTATTTTTTGATAAAAATATTCTAAAAATGCACCAATATTCCAAAATAGGTGGTGAGTAATGATACTCAGCAGGTTTTCTCCAAATGACTATCCTACTCATTCCACTAGGATAGAACAAATTTGGATAATTATATAAAAAAATTTGTATAAAGCATTATAAAACAGTTCCAAAGTTTATAAAAAATCTTATTAGTTTCACCGAAACAATATTTTCAAGATAAAACAAGATTCCATGGAAATCACACAAATAATTCTTTAACAATTTCAAATTCTACTTGGCATACCCATTTCATGATTCACACACACACACCCACACCCACTCACATGCATGATCCAGTGATAGTTCCATACATGTGAGAGGTTTTTCATCCATTAACTAATTCATCACTAACTAGAATATTTTCTTGTTCTATAATGACACATACCCCTTTTCTAGTTTCACATCCCTTGTTACACCAATAGTAAATACCCCCTATTTAGGGCCACATAAAAAGAATGAACTCACTCAACCCATTTATTCCAAAACCATTCTAAAGCCTCCCAATTTAATCCATTTTAATAAAACTATACTTTTATTGAAAACATTTCCAAAAACCAGTTTCACAAATCTAACTAAGATATATTTCAAAATCAACATTTTTTAATCAAGAAATAGAGATCTTTTCAAAACCATGTTCTATAAAATGAAAAACCATCCCTAATGAGGGTATTTACCATGATTTTCATATATATATATCATAATAAATATGCATAAAAAATTTGATAATAATAATTCATTCTATAATAATAGGAGATGAGAGTGAATCCACCTACCTCAAGAGTTTTTGGTGAAAATAAAAAATGGATGGAAACCCCAGAAAAACCCCTGTTATATCTCCAAAAACTCACGTTAAATCTATTCCCCTAACATAAAAAAACAAAATATAACCATTATTGGAAACAGAAACTTTATATATATCCATATTGAGTAGATATAATAAACTAGGAGAGAGATAGATAAGTATATACATGAAAAACAATAAACTATACCATATATAATGACTTACCAATGGAATTAAGCTTCAACACACCATGAAATGCCTTTGGACTACCTCCTAGTTGATGGGGAAGATTCCTTATCCATTAGGAGGGATAAATAATGAGTTTGGTCCGTTTTGGGTAAAAAATAGGTTTAGAGTTAATTCTGAGCTAGATCCACTATTTAAGGACCTATGTTTTAATCCTTGAATGGTTAGATGCACAGTTTAGAAAACCATGCGTTGAATGTGCACCGGCCTATAACTAGAATAGAATCTTGTTCCAACCATGAAAATTCACTCTACCAAACTTTCCACAGTTTCTCCTATGTGGCTGTATGATTTCAAAAAAATCATTCACCTAAATCATGCACATACATATTGTACCCTATCTCATTATCCCCGGTCTCTGATAAGAGTTCCACAATTTCCAAAAAAAATTCTCAAAACATACCACTATAGAAAAGACCAAAAAATTCCAAAATTCTTCCAAACCCTCCCAAACAATACATGAAAACATCACATACATAGAAAATTATTGAAAGGAATACATATCATTAAATAGAGGGGATACACATCATGTAATGCCCCGACCCCGGTTACCTAGATTCGGTGCATTATTTTAATACATTGGCATGATTAAATGTAGTGAAGTCCCGATGGAACCATCAGTTTAGCAGCCTTGGAAAATAGATTACATACATGAATGTTACATTACACTTTATAACATACAAAACATCATAAATAATCCTTTATGAACGTCATTATTCCCTTAGCTTAACCCTACATATCAATCACAATACACATCTTGGAATCCTGGGAAAAAATAAAACATAGAAAGGGGTGAGCTCAGATTCTTAGTAAGGATAAAAATATAGTAAAAACATTCATAAATATGCATAAACAGTTAAGGTAATGTACAACTGAAACAAAAGCCTTTTAAACTTGAACATCAGCATAATATGTCAAAAATAAAATGAAGTAATTTCATTTACTTATTCACATTGATATTCTACTAGTAGAATAATCCCATGCAATATAACTAACCACTTTCATAATTATGGAATGCATAATGCCAAACTATCATAACCACATAGTCAAAGCCATGTGCCAAGACTAAAAATAAGATTTTTTCAAGGCCTTGTGCCAAGACACTAGTTTGTCTCATGAGACCTACCGATACATCGAGGAGCTATAGCTGGCTCCACCCATCACTTACTAAGTCCAATGCATTACACATATAAAATACTTTAAACATAACATAAACATTCGTATTAAAACTAGCATATGAAATATCAATAATTTATCCGTAAACCATGAATGGTATAAAAATAACACATCCATAGTCAAACATATCACAAAACCTTCAATACTATATGGAATATTTGTATCATAAGAAATAATCTTCAAACAAGTTTAAAATCCATCCAAGGATGTTGACATAGATGAAAATGATTTGTAAAACTCTTTGATAGAAATATCCATTCTTCATGAAATCATTTAAAAGTCACAGAAGTTAGAAAGGAAGACATTTAAAGACATTTTTGAATAAAAGTTTCCTATACCACTTTGAAACATTTCAAAGGAATTAACATTTTAAAAACATTCATGTCCATATAAATAAATCCTTAAAACACATTTTAAAGACATGGACATTAATGAGAAAGATTTTGAAGAATAAATATTTAAAACATTTGAAATGATTTTTATGTAAAAAATTGCCTTAAAATAATCCATTTGAATACTCTTTCATGGAATATAAACATGGATAATAAATATGTCCCATTAGATACTAACGTAAAAACAACCACGGATAATAAAGAGATTGTGAAATTAACCCTTACCAATTTGTAACTTATGAAACATACACCCCATGAAATAGGTATCATAAAATGAATATGTAAATACACATAAATTAAAGTTTATTTCACAAAGAATACAATTATGGGTAGTACATAAACGACACAAAAGGTAATAGTAGCAATATGGCAAGAATCTCACGCTAATAATGAGTGAGATGAAAGCCCCTACCTTGCACTTTCCTTTAGTTGGGTGTACATTTAACCTTTTCGATGAAGACCATAGTAAGTTATTAAATTATAACATAACGATATTAATATTTGTGATATCTTACATTATTCATTTATGACTTTATACTGACCATTTAATAGTAATTTCCATGTTAAATTAACATTTCGGGTAGTAATTGCTTTCTTTATCGTATGTGTTCTAACTTCTTACTCTTAATTGCATCACATAGATCATGATTTAAATAATTCCAGAATATAAAACATGATTTATATATCATATATATTTAGAATATAAATATGTATAATAGACATATAAATGAAATGGAAAACACCGTTTATGGAGACGGTAGTCCGTACATACGCATAAACGTTGTTTCTGTTTTCATAATGTATTGAATGGAACTAAGTGAATAAAATATATATAAGTATATATATATATATATCTCTTCATTAGAATTATTATTTCATATATAACAAACATATTAGTAATATATATTTTTATAATCGTCGATGAATGGTGAATGTGGAAATTAATCTTATAGCGTCGTGGAGATTGTAATCCGTACGTACGCACAACCACCAATATAATTTCCTTAATGGTGTGGAATTGGATGGTATATTAATTTTACAGATACATTATCATGTTATTTTCATTATTTATATACATATAACTCATCATTATATCCGTCCAAATAACATATTGTTGAATATCAAATTACACCACAGCGTTGAGACGACAAGCCGTACGTACGCACGCATGGTGACATTATCATTAATAACAAGGATAGAATAATGAATATAGTTGTGCAATATTTATAATAACATCATAGTATAAATAGGATATTGGAGTTATTATTTTAGAATGGATATAACAAATAATGATGAAGTGGAAGAAGAAAGGAATGAGAAAGTTGGTGGTGAAATCATTAGCTCTTCTTCGGGTTCTTCCTTTTGATTCGATCAAAAGGGCTCTTTTGGTTGGCTTTCTGATCAAAATAATGCCTATAGGTTTAAGTGAGGGACGTCTGAAAGATATTTGGGCCGGGTTTGGCAGATCCAAATGGCTTTTGAGGTGTGATTTTGAGAGAATGGGAAGTGCCCTTTTATAAGAGGGTGAGTGTCACTTTAGGAAAAGATTAAAGTATTAATTTATTATATAATCATATTCGGTTTATAATGGCTAAAAATGAATTTATTTAGATCCTTAGGTGGTTATGGGTCTAACTCCTCTCAAAAAATAGGTTTTAGAAATGTTTAGGTTCCCATTATAACCTTCTCTGTGAAAGAAGTTAATGAGATTCTAAGTGAAATCAAATATAATACATAGATATATTGGTCCCTTTGAAATTATTTACGACGTCAGGATGGTAATTTATCTGTAGTTACTTCCATAAAATATTCCTCAAGTTTATGATGTGTTCAAAATATCTCTCTTGAGAATGTATAAACATAATAATTCAGAAGAACAAAACTAGAGGTTGTACTATTTTTTTTTGAAATATCTACTTTAAGAATTTAAAAGGGAATATTCAATATCATTGAGCTAAAACTAAATGAAATATGAACACTTATGTGGTCAATGTTTGTTGGATAAAGAATAAAATAGACAAAGTTAGGTTGGATCTTGAAGATTTAATGTGACAAAAAATTCATCAGTTGTTTATATCAACTGATTTAATATTTATGAAAAAATTATTATAAAAGGGGTATAATGTAACACCCCAAGATTTCTCAATATATTTTTATTTAAATAATTATTATTTCTCTGATAGCTTTTTTTACACAACAAAACATTTAATGTGGTCGTAATATACCTATTTAATGTGAAAGTTGTTGCTTAATCGTTGTATTGGATGGTATAAAAAAGATAAAATAAATTGTGAAAATTTATATTTTACAAATTTTTAAAATAAAATAAATTAAAATAAATTTTTTATAAATGAAAATAAATGCATTTCAATATAAGATATATGTTTCTTAGAAAAACTATTTTCATCCATGCACTGTTTTTAACTTAACATATAAAATAAATTTCTATTGTTGAAGGATTTGAATGAAAAATATATATTATATATTCAATAATGTGTTTTAATATATATATAATAGTTTTTAATATGAATATAATATGAATAAATCATGTTTTATATTGAAAATGTATTTTTCTAGAGAGATGTGTCATTGCATTTTCAGACCTTATTTTTAAATTGATATTAGACATGTTTAGTCAATATGGTTTCCTTATGACTTTTCCATTTATTCATGTTTTGAAAATCACAAACACCATATCATAAGGAAAATTTCGTTTTCCCTAAAATTTTTCACAGTAAGTAAAATTTACCTTCCCCAAGGAAAATTTATCCTTACCTATTTTTCATTGTTCATATTTTATTCTCTCTAAATATAACTCATTTTATTCATATGTGAAAAATTCAGTTTCACATCTAAATCCTCGGAAATCTATAAATACATAGATATAGAGTATTTTGTTTTCAGTATCTGAATTCAGATTTTGAATTCTTTGTAGTTCATAATATGAATTCTCTAAAATTAAGACTCTGAATTCTATGAAATTCAGACTCTTAATTCTATGAAATTCAAACTCCAAATTCTCTGAAATTCAGAGTTCCAATTATCTGAAATTCAGACTTATAATTCTCTATAATTTAGGATATAAATTCCTTATAATTCAGGTTCCAAAATCCTTAGAATTCAGGTTCCAAATTCCTTATAATTCATACTCCTAATTACAAAGAATTGAGTTACCGAATTCCTTATAATTCCGACTCTGGATTCCTTAAAATTTTGGTTCCAAATTGCATCGAATTCAGACTTCGAAATCCTTTCAATTTAGACTCCAAATTCCTGAGATTTCAGGTTCGGAATTCCATAGAATTCAGATTCTGAAGTCTATAGATTTCTAATTCCAAATTCCTTGAAAAAAAACCAAATATTTTTGTAATATAGAAGTAGAAGGTAAAATTTCCTATACTCGGAGTTTTATTACACTTTGAAAAATGAATTTGGTTGGGAAACCTTATTTTACTTACTCTTGTTATAGATATAATATAACGTCATGCATTCTATTTCAAACCAACCATTTTTTGAGATACACGTGTTTAGGTCCCTCTGAAATTCAAGGAAAAATGTGACCGTTGGAGGATAGAGCTGACTATTGGAAATGTGCCAATAAAAAAGAGCTCATTTGAACAAGCTCATGATATTTACTCTTCTTTAACTCTAGTGATTACGTGCTGAAGTGATTTCTAGAGGGAGAGTCTCATTCTTTCTGCATACTGAACATCTTGTTTCGATTTCTTCGTGCAACTTCAATTGTTGTTGTGTATAATAGAGGGCTTCCAGGGATAGGAAGACAGAGGTTTCGACTACCATAAATTTCGAGGAACTCCTTTATAACAGAGACAAAGGTGTTGACTACCTTGAAGTTCGAGGGCTTACGGAGATAGCAAGACAGACTCCGATATTCCTATTGAGGGCTTACCTTGGAGTGGGTAATACATACTTTCTTGAATGTATAAATCAAGGTACCCTTATCCAGGGTTGTTGGATACCCTATGCTTTGGGTTAAATGATGGAATATTTGTTACTTGTATTGTTTCAAGTTTTTTCCTGCTGTATTTTGTTTAATAAGACATGTATAACAATATTATACTTTCTTGTACATGTGCTCTTTTTAGTAATATTCTATACACTTCAAGGTATAATTATTTTCCTTGTAATATTTTCTTTTATATCATTTATAGAACCATATTTCTGGAATCTGGAAAGTTTGTAGAAGTAAGAGGTCTTCTAAATTTACCTTATTTATCTTTGTTAAACAGCAAAAAGTTTTTACCAACTTTAATGGTTCCCAAGGAATTCTTAACGTATACAATTCACCCCCCCCCCTCCACACCCCTCTTGTATATTGAGCCTCTACATTCATCATTTCAATCCTATAATTGGTATCAGAGGCGGTCTCTGAAATACTTATATTCACATATAAGTTTTCTTGATCAGGTTTTTCATTATTCTATATTTTCCTTGCTTAGGATATTTTTGTCCTTGTTTACAAGCTTTAATTACTAACATGTTTAGGTGGAAAGATATTTTCATTGTGATGGTAGGAATGAATATTGGTTCGATTGATAGTCATAATTCTACTAGACCACATATATTGGATGGGAATGATTATTAATATTGGAGAGATCATATGAAGACTTTTGTCATTAACACTGGAGTGGAAATCTTTGTAATTCTTAGGAGAGATTACAAGATTCCTGATAAATAAGTCAGAACATTTAATGATCATGAAATGTAGGAATATCAACATAACTATAAGGTACACAATAATATGTTGTGTTCCATGACCAGGAATATATATAGCCATATTTCTTATTGGGAAGCAGAAAATTTTATTTGGAAAAAATTGGAGGTCACTCATTTTGGATCTTCCAATGTTATCGAAACTGGATGAGATACTCTTAGAGCTGAATATCATGGTTTTTATATCCTTATGTAGAACCAATTTGTAAGGTACAACAGAGGATTATGATCATTGTTAACAGCTTACAATACATGGGTGAAATGGTTTAATATGATAAGGCACTTGTGGAAAATATTATAGATATCATGCCTACTGAGTGGGAGTCAAAGAGAATAAATATAGATAAAAATAGGAAAGTCTCACAAATTACTCTTAATGAGTTGTTTGGAACTCTTCTTCAACAAGAGACAATAATGAAAAGAGATGCTAATATAAATAAGTAGAAGAATGGGAATGGAATTGTTACTTTTACAACTACCTCAAATCATAAGAAATCCAAGACTCCTAAGAGAGTTACAAGATCTAAATCTAGGAAGGGCACTGTTTCATCCAAATCAAGTGAAAATGAAAATTCTGGGTATGAACTAGCTAATCTTTCTCGATGTATGAACAAGATAGTTAGGAAAAAATACATTCAGTATAAATATTAGTATAAAGAAAGAAAGTATCAAAAAGACTCTAAAGTTACATGTTATGAATGAAAAAGAGCCGAGAATATAAGGCCAGATTTTCCTATTCTTAAGGGAAAAGAAATAAAGGGAAAGAATTATGTGAGGAATAGAAAGTTGTACTAAAATTCTAAATCTAAGAATGTTTTGAATGCTAATGATACCAGGAGTGCTAGTGGTGGTGACTCTTCTGAAGAATCCTTAGATTACGAATCTTCTGGTTAGAATAATCTTCATCTAATAGCCATATTACCTATTGAAAATCATTGTTTAATGGTCAAGGTACAAATTTATGAATGAATAAACATTGTATCACGGACTTCTAATTATAGTGATAGTAAATATTATGAATCCTCAGATAAAGAATATTCTTCTTATGAAGATTATACTTTACCTATATATGAAGTTGTTTCTAGGTTATCTAAGCTCAATGAGAATGAAAATTCTAATGTCAAGAAAAATCTTGATAAGGAATATTCTAGGATATCTATTCTTACTAAGGAAATATCATATCTCTCTAAAGATCTTGATAATAAAACCCTTGATTTCGAATGTATATAAAAAAAAACTTATGGAAGATAATCTAGAGAAGGATAAACTTTCTAAGGATCTATAAAAAGTAATTTCTATGAAAAATGTTTTTGAGACTAACTCTAGTGCTAAAACTAATGTTTTTTAGGATAAAAACATAGCTATCAGACTGAAGTCAGAAATATTTTCCTTGAGGAAGTGTTTTTTAAACATTAACTTGGGAAAGGAAATATTTGATAAGTTGTATTCTAAAATTATATCTCTAAGGAATAATTATGGTTTCGGTAATACTCATTAAAAATTGGTTTTTAGGCACAATTATTTTGTTCCTCAAAGTGCTCCATTCTGCACTAAGTTTCAGTGTGGTGGATATTGGGAAAAAAATGGTAACATAAACAACACTCAATCTTTAGGTTTTCATAAATCTTATTTTCCAAAGAAAATGTGGATTTATAAAAATATCATTTCTAAATATTCCAGATCCAAGAAATTTTGGGTTCTGAAAGTATAACACTCTTGTTTTCCGAACAGTAAAGATAGTACCAATATAAATACTTGGTACATGGATAGTGGATGTTCCTGGAACATGACTGGTAACAAAAGCTTCTTTGAAAAGATTATCAAGATGAATGGAGGAAAAGTAACTTTAAAAGATAATTCTCAGGGGGGGGGGAATTATTGTTATAGGTAACATTGTTCTTCTTGGAAAAACGTTGATTTCAAATGCATTGTTTGATAACGGTCTTAAGCACAACCTTGTTAGCATAAGTCAATTATTTGATGAAGGTTACCTTGTGAATTTTAGGAATGAAAAATGAATTCCAAGGAAAATTTTATTCATTCTTCTCATAGGCAAGAGAATGTATACACACTAAACTTGGAAGACCTTAAGAGCCAATATCTACCTTGTCTTAGTGCAATGAAAGATCATTCTTCATTATTTAATAGAAGGTTAGGACCCTATAACCTTAGGAAACTATGAAAAATCTCTATGAAAATACTAGTTAATGATCTACTAAAGCATAGATTGGATTCTTCAAAAGTCTGTGATCCTTGTCAATATGGAAATCAATATAAATCAAGTTTTAAATAAATCACTTAAGTATCAACTACTGGTGAATTATAGTTAGTGCATATGGATATTTTTGGTCCAACACAAACTGTAAGCATTGGAAGAATATATAATGTGTTTGTTCTAGTTAATGATTACACTAGATTTATGTCAGTTAATTTTCTAGAAAATAAATTTGAAGATTTTTCTTATTTCAAATTTTTTAGATCCCAAGTTAAAAATGAGAAAAACCTTACATTAATAACTATTCAGAGTGATAATGGGGGAGAATTTCAAAATTCAGATTTTGAAACTTTTTGTAGTAGAAAAGGCATTACTCATAAATTCCTTGCACCAAAAACACCTCAACAAAATGGTGTTGTTGATATAAGAAATATAATTATTCAATAGATAACAAGAACTATGTTGAGTGAATATTAGGTAGCCAAGCATTTTTGGGCTGAAGCTGTAAGTACTACTTTCTATAATATAAATCATGTTTTGATTAGACATTTTCGTAATAAAACTATTTATGAGTTATGCAATGGTAGAAAACCTAGACATTCCTACTTCATATTTTTTGGTTTCAAGGTATTAATTCCAAATACTAATGAAAATCTATACATATTCCCACCAAAATCTAATAAAGACATTTTCTTAGGAAACTCTACAACTTCAAAGGATTATAGAGTTTTTAATAAAAATACAAGTATTGTTGTAGAAATAGTAAACGTTAAATTTAATGAAACTTATCCTTTTTTTAAACATCATCAACCTACATCCATAGATGTGTTTTAAAAACCTGATTATCAACCCTCGATAAAAGATCCTTATTATAAAGAAAATGTTCAAGAAAATGTTTCTGTAGCATTTACTCAAGAACAATTCCAACCATACATTGATGAATAGGTTTTACTAAACCCAAATCAGTTTTTTCTAATGAATCATCATAGTGATAGTATCATTGGAGATGTAAATCAATCTATAATGACAAGAAGTTCCTTAACAAATGTAGTAGAACATCTTGTATTCCTTTCCCAATTAGAAAAAAAAATCTCTAGTGAAGGATTAGGTGATAATGAATGTATAAAAGCAATGCAAGGTGCGCTAAATGAATTCAAAAGGAATAAATTCTGGACCATGGTTGAAAGACATAAGGAAACTTCTATTACTGGAGTTAAATGGGTATTCAGAAATAAGTGCCATGAAAATGGAAAAATATTAATAAATAAAGCTTGGTTGGTTGATAAAGGATATAATCAACTGTAAGGAATAGACAATGAAGAAAACTTTGCTCCAGTAGATAGAATTGAATCTATTTTTATTCTACTTTCCTTTGTTGCATTCTTTAATTTCAAAATTTTTCCAATGGATGTTAAATGTTCATTCCGTAATGTTTATGTTCAATAGGATGTTTTTGTTGAACAACCTCCTGGTTTTGAAGATACAAAACATCTTGATAATGTTTCTAAACATAAAAAAACATTATAGGGACTTAAACAAACCCCAAGAGCCTGGTATGATATACATACATGATTTTTTCTTCAAAACAATTATGTTAAGTGAAATCATGATCCAACACTTTTTAAAAAGAAAGATAAGAAAAATGATTTTTTTGTTCAAATTTATATTGATGACATTATATTTGGTTCAACTCATCAATCATTAACTGATTTCTTTGTAGATCTAATGAAATATGAGTTTTAAATGAGTAAGATGGGTGAGTGACATTATTCTTTTGTATTCTAATTTCTCAAAAACCATATGAAAAATATATATCCCAACATAAGTTTATTAAGTATCTTCTTAAAAAACAAATGATATGACAATAATAAGAGTATAAGTGCTCTCATTGGTACCTCAAATTCACTTGATCTTGATGAAGCTGAGAAACCAGTAGATCATCCAACTTTTAGAGGTATGATAGGAAGTCTACATTACTTGACTGTTAGACATCCAGATATAATTTTTTCGGTATACTTATGTGAAATATATCAATCTAGTCATAAGGAATCTCGTTTAAAGGAAGTTAAAATTATTTTTCACTACTCAAAGGGAACCGTGGATCTAGGACTCTATTACACTTCTTGAAATGATTTTTTTTTAAAAAGTTTTTCGGATGCTTACTTTGGTGGATGTAGAAAGGATAGGAAAAGTACATCCTAAACATGTCATTTCTTAAGATATTCATTAGTTTCTTTGTCAGGAAAAAAGCAACACTCAGTAGAACTTTCTACTACTGAAGCAGAATAAATAGTAGCTGGAAGTTGTTTTGATCATGTGTTGTGGGTACAACACACACTCACAGACTATGGTATGAGTTTTACCAAAACACAAATATTGTGTGATAATACTAGGGTCATTGCCTTAAGTAAAAACCCCGCACATCACACTTGTAAAAAAACATAGATATTAAGCATCACGTTCTTAGGGATCACATAGAAAAAGGTGATATCATTCCTCAATTTATCAGAATTCAAGATCAAATTGCCGATATTTTTACAAAATCATTACCATTTGATAAATTTGAATACATAAAATAGAATTTACAATTGATAACCATAAGGCAATCTTCCATTTTAACATCATGGTGAAACATATCTTCTTATATTTAGTAATTTCTTTACATAAGGGGATTAAATTTTCTTGTTAACCAATGTTATAGTTGTTAAAATTTTGGTTGTTAAAATTTTCGCAGTTTAAAATTTTCGTAATCAAATTTTCCCTAATTAAAATTTTCTTAGTCAAAATTTTCGTACTTTGAATTTTTGTTGTTATTTTCCCGTAATCTATTTTTTGATTCTAAAGCTATTCAAAAAGAATTTTTACTCAGTATTAAAAATCTTCTTGGTAATACAAAAGGTATGTTTCCTTTTATATGATTTCATAATCATCTTTTAGTTTTTTGGAATTCTCTTTTTGTTTTTAAAATTTTCAGATTCACTTTTCCTTAAATCCGAATGTTTTTCTAAAAACCCTCAAAAGATCAGAATCTATAAAAATCTTTCTTTTTCTATCATCTGAACCATCATATCTTCTCAAGAATCATTCAAACATTGGATAAATAAGGGAATTTGAACCGTCACTTCAATTTCCAATATAAAGGACACCCAACAGTCACCCCACATCAAGCTCCAAGCCTTCACGTATTGAAGCCCTGCCTCTATTTTTAAAGCCATTCTGGATATTTAATGTTTCTTTAATTCCGAATGTATTTCGAATCCTCTTCTTCGAAAGGAATGTCATCTGTTAAAGAAATATTTGAGTGTAAAATCTACTGAGAAAGGTTAGTTTATCCTACGTTTTATGACAAATATTATTCCATTGTTTCTTAGAATATCAAGCGTAATATTTGGGAGAGTTCTTGTATATCAAAACCAGGCGCACATGATCCAGTGTATCCAGAATTGCAGGTTGAATTATATGAGATAGTTAGTTTTTTCAGTGAAGTAGAAAGAGATAAATTCCCTTTCAAGAGCTATGGAAAGGCATACTCTCTTTCTTATAACATGGCAGAAAATCTGATAGGACTTCCTTATAAAGGATAAGCAGAGTTTTGTTCACACAATCTACCTGATGTAATAGGATCTTTTGACAAGGAAAAGGCTCAAGCTTGTCTTGGTATTTTATAGGTAAAGACTCTAAAAATTATTCATCTCTCTACAAATATTCAGATTCTTCATCTATGGGTTCATGGTTTTCTCATTCCGAGAAAAGGGGACAAGGATACTCTAAATAAAAGAGATATTTTTATTCTGGATTTCGTAGTGAACCTATGAAAGATAAACATGGTTATGAATATCTTGAATATTATTGAGAATATAAGGAATGGAAATTGAAGGTCTTAGATTATCATGTATCCAGCCATTCCATTAAAAATTATTGTTTTTTGTCTTCAGTATTTCAATATTCCTTGCAGTTCTAAGCCATGAAATTATAAGGTGATGCTTTTATGTGATGATACTCTAAGGAGGATGAAGTTTGGCTTTAATATTTAATTCAGAGAATTTCATGATTTGTCAAAAGTAGAAGTTGAAGCCCTTTCAAAAATGATGGAAGTGGATGAGACTCCTAAGAAAGGTGGATGGAAGAGGAAGGTCAAGGAACTAGAAGATAAAGGTTCTCTAGTGGCTGAGGAAACTCAGTCAGCACATCCAAATCCAAAGAATAAAAAAACATATCCTAATGAGGTAGTGGCTAAGTGGAGAAATGATAAGAAGAATAGGACAGAATAAGAGCCTATGTTTGGATTGGAACTTATAGAGGAAAAATCATTGAAGGAAAAGACTGCTAAGAATCTTGAAAAGGAACAAAAAGAGAGGAAGAAAATGAAAATGTTTTTGGAGGTTGATATAGTATAATAACTCCTAGAATATGCTAAAAAAGCATCTGAAAAAATTCAAGTACCGTAATCATTTTTGATAGAACCTTTACCAGAGACTCTGGGAAACAAATTGGTGATTCTGGAATGACATAATGAATAATAAATAGTGTATAAAGAAGAAGTGTAAGAACAAGAAGAACGCAGTGGTGATACTGAGGACTGGATAAAGCAAGTAGAGGATTTCCATGAGAAGGAAAGTCCTTCTGATAAATTATTAGTCTGAACTTCTGAAGCCAATTCATTAAAACATGATACCCTAGGTAAAGATGAGAAGTGTGAGGAAGAAGTGAATATGTTGTATAAAAATGAAAATTGCAATCATGATTTCATTCAGCTAGGGGATGTTGAGTCAGGATCGGAGAAGGAATAAGTTGAGGAAGGTAATATGTTTCAGCTATCAGATAGGGAACATGAATCACCTAATCAAGAAGAATTCATTCCAAAAGATGATAAAGGAAAAAAAGTGATAGTTGATACCCCAAGAATATCTATGGTAAAGAATAAATAATTATGTGCTTCATCAAAAAGGATGGCTGCTGAGATTGATAAAGAATCTTCACCAACCAAAGTCTCAGATTCAGAATCGTCCTCTCTTGGAAATGAATTTGTTGTTCAGTCTTTAAAGAAGTTGGTTAGGACTAATCTAATATTCCCTAGCACAGACTCAAGATGTCATATTCTTCAGCATACGTTAAATAAAAATCCATATTGAGTATTAATTTTGATGGATATATGTGTCAGTCTCGAGGTAGGCTTCAAGATATTTCTCATTGGTTACAAGTCTCATAAAAGATCTTATAAGAAAATTAAAATCTGGTCAAGGAAGACAACCGAAGAGAAGAGAATCTATGATGAATTTTAAGATAGTTTCATAGATTCTTTTGACACTGAAGATTTGAAGATCAAGGATCTCACTAATAGTGTTGGGGAAAAGCTAACTCTTGAATGAACTTCTCGGAAGTAAGAAGTTAAGGATAAAAATGGGAAACTATATTTTGTGGCCATGAATTGGAAGAAAGAATGGGATCTCAGAATTTAGATTGAAGAGAAGATTGGTAACCAAGATGAAGTTTTGGAGGCCCAGATAGAATCTCTTAAACCTCAGGTAGAGAAAATCAAAGCCTTAGAGAAGAAAAAAGAAGATTAGGATCGGTTGCTCAAGCATGCAGAAGATGATCACAAGGAGCTCATGATGTTGAAAACCATAGTGAATAAGTTGATTCCTACAGAGAAGGAAGGATAATCATTTCCAAATATGATCTTTTCTTGTATTTCTCTCCTTGTTCAAATTCTTTCTAACATAACTGATTTTAACTTTCTCTTCATATTTTTTGGTTGTTCAGAACTAAAATTTCAGGTACCATATTTTCCCATTCATTCCCTGTATTTCTTTTGAAAATCACAATGGGGGAGAAAGGAATGTCAAAAAATAATACTTAGTAAGGAGGAAATATCTCTAGGTAAGTGGGAGCTCATCTGAGGGGGAGTTTTTGTCATGAGGATTTTTGTATGCAAGAAAATGGAAAATATCATTCAGGAAATACAGAATACAAACCTTAGTGTTTCCCGAGCCTATGGAGAGTTAGTCATATTCACATTAATCAATATTTAAAGGGAGATAAGTCTTTATTTACAATCCCGTAAAATTTTTAAGTCCTTATATTCTTTTTCGTAAGGATGTATGTGCTTTTCAAAAAGGGGGAGATTGTTGAGTCAATAAGGTTTCCTTATGACTTTTTTTATTCCTTCATGTTTTGAAAATCACAAACACCCTATCTTATGGAAAATTTCATTTCCATTAAAATTTTCTTAATAAGATAAATTTTCCTTCACCAAGGAAACTTTATCCTTAACTGTTTTTCAGTATTCATATTTTAGTCTCTCTAAATATAACTCTTATTATTCTTAAGTGAAAAAAATCAGTTTCCCATCTAAACCCATTGAATTCTATAAATACCTAGTTATAGAGTATTTTGTTTCTAAGATCCGAATTCAGATTCTGGATTCTCTGAAATTCAGAATATGAATTCACTAAAATACAAATTCCAAATTCTCTAAAATTTAGACTTGGAATTCTCTGAAATTGAATCTCTGAATTCTCTGAAATTCATACTTTGAATTTTTTGAAATTCAGATTCCAAAATATCTGAAATTCAGGTTCCATATTCCTTAGAAATCAGGTTTTTAATTCCTTAAAATTCAGGTTCTAAATTATTAAGAATTCAGAATCAAAATTCCTTAGAATTCAGGTTCCGAATTCCTTATAATTCATACTCTGAATTCCATAGAATTCAGGATCTGAATTCCTCAGAAATCAGGTCCCTAATTCTTTATAATCCATACTCTGAATTCATTAGTATTCAAGTTCCAAATTCCTTAGAATTAAGACTCCAAATTCCATTGAATTCATACACCAAATTCCTAGGAGTTCATGTTCCAAATTCCATAGAATTCAGATTCCAAATAATATATAATTCTGATTCTAATTCCTTGAAAATAGAATCTGAATATCCTGGTAATATAGACTCTGAAGGTTTACTTTCTTAGACTCTGAATTTTATTAGGCTCCGAAAAATGAAATTGGTTGAATGACCATATTTTACATAATATTGTTATAGTTATAAAATGATGTTTTGCATTATGTTTCAAAACAACCGTTGTTTGAGTGACTCATGTACAGGTCCCTCCAAAATTCAAGGAAAAATATGACCGTTGGAGGAGGGAGTTAACCATTGGAAATTCACCTATAAATAAGAGCTCATTTTAATGAACTCACGATATTGACTATTCTATAACTCTAGAGATTACATGTTGATGTGATTTCTAGAGATAGAGACGCTCATGCATTGTTCCTAGTAAACATCTTCTTCAAATTGCTTCATGCGACTCCGATTATTGCTATATACAATTGAGGGCTTCTAAGGATAGGAAGATAAAGGTATCGACTACTTTAAATTTCGAGGACTTATTTGATAAGAAATACATAGGTGATGACTTCCTGGATGTTCGATTTCTTGTGGGGATAGAAATAAAGAATACAATATTTCTATCGGGGGCTTACCATATTGTGGATAAGTCAGACTTTCTTGAAAGTATAAATCAAGGGACCTTTATCCAAGGTTGTTGGATACCCTACTCTCTCAGTAAAAAGATTTCATACTTGTTACTTGTATTGTTTCATGTTTTTATCCACTGCATTTTGATTAATAAGGAAAATATAACTATATTATACATTCGTATACATTTACTTTGATTAGTAATATTCTATACGCTTTAAGGTGGAATATTCTTCCTTGTAAACTTTTCTTAAGTTTCATTTCTGGAGCCATATTTCAATAATCTAGGTAGTTTGTAGAACTAATAGGTCTTGTGAATTTACCTTGATTAACTTTGTTAAACAATATAATGTTATTACCAACATTAAATGTTCCAAAAAAAATTTTAAAGTATAAAATCCGCCTTGGTAAATTGAGCATCAACATTCATCATTTTCATCCTACAAGACACTTAATAAAATGTAAAAGTTAAATATTAATTTCACATTTAGAAACATGATAAAAATAATAATTTATAGATATTTTTTGTATAATTAATTTATTATGGTATAAATTTTAGGTTATCATTATGAAGGTTAAAATGGAGTTAATGTTTTATTACTTGGAGATAATGGTAAAAATGTATCCAACACATGAATAAATTTGATTTTTTTTGTTTATTTAATCCCTATGACATATTATAATAGAATTTATAGTGACACGGTACCCCTTTACATGATTATGATATATATAATAATTAAATATTTTGTGTAATTCCAAGGGTTTCTTTTACCTCTCTAATAAAAGGTAACCTAATATCCTCTGTTATTCATAATGATTGAGCCTTTTAGTTATTCCCAAACAAGCCTTAATATCATTATATATTTAACACCCAATTCTAAAAGCTTATTTTATTTTAAAAAATATCATCTATTTAACTCATAATGTGAATGGAAAATCAAGTTTTTCAATGAATATGTATGACTATTAAAATATTACTCTCAAGCTCATGTCTTATTCTACATTTTTAAAATAGTATGTATCCATTGTAAAATAATTACTTCAATATATTAAATATACATAACTTTTATTTATATAGCATCCATTACACACATCATCTCTATCCAATGGGAAAAAAATAACAATTGTGTGCATGTGTGGACTATAACCACTTCCAAGTGATACATTATATATTCATCCATGTTCCACATTTATGTTTCTAGTTATGGATATAATTAATCAAAATAATATTTACTATATTAATTATAGTTTTATAAATTCCAATTATCATTTATATTTCTTCAATTCCATCCAAATAAAAGTATAAACATCATTCATTATTATATATGGTCTACCATCTCTATGAAATTATGTAATTAGTTTTTCAGCACCACTTTTTATGAATAGTCATAAAATTATTTGTAATAAATAAATGTGATATTAATGAAATATTTATACTTTATCATATTTTGTAACCACGATAAATTCATATGTTCAGCATCTTAATAACTGAAACATTTATTAAAAAAACAGCTTTCACCAAGAAATAGTGATTTTAATAAATTATTGTAAATAAATGGGTGATAATATGCCATAAGTAAATGATATATATTGTAATTTATATTATTATGGATATAGAATAGAATTATGATCAATATATATTAATAAATAATGAGGATCTATTGTGTACAATGAAAGATGTGACTTCGAGTATTGTTTCATCATCTCAATATCATTTCATTGTGACATGTTTGATGTTATGATATTTATGTTAATGATGAGTTTATAATACAAATTTTTATTTTACTAACCAGATGCTTTATAATTATTTGTGTTCAATATTTATATTCAAATTATTTCATTACAAGTTTTTTGATTCTAAAAATACCATTATGGTAAGGGTTTCTCATCCCATGTTTATTTATTTGAGACCTATGCCATTATCACCACTTGTTTCTTTTGTGTGGTGAATATACCAACCAAGAATGTTTCTGAATATTATCTTCATAAAAATCATAGGGTGGATGTATTAACCATATTTTATCACTTTAATGAGATTATGATTTGAATATTCCTAATATAGTATGGGTTTAGGTTATAATCTCTTTCTTTTGGATTGTATATGATACATTTTCATTTAAGAGAATTTTCTTGGTCATATACTTTGAAACTCATTTATATAATTCTCCTATTTTTATTGAAATTATTATCAGTATTAGTTCCCTTTAATATGTTGGATAATAATGATGATCGATAAAATATTATTAAAGAAAATATGACTTTATTTCCCCCTCATTCAATGATCTTTTTCAACTATGTACATATTCTTCAAAATTGTTTTATGAATGTTATTTACTATACTTGAATATTTTGAAAATGTTAATTTCACTACCATTGACTCTAATTAATTTTTTTAAGGGGAATATATCTAAACACTTTCTGAATAAATTATTTTGGTATTTTGAAAAAATTGTAAAATGAATCATTTCTTTTTACGAAAATGGTATGAGAGGATTTACCCATAGTAATGACCATTATTTTCTATAAAGCTTCAATTACAATATTACATGTTTATTTTCAATTTCATGAAATTTCAATATAACCTAATAATTTCTTTTTATAATTTTATCTATATAACTGTATATTTTTCTCATGTTTTCAATGAAATGTTTGAATAAAAAATTAATGGTATTTTTCATCAATTTTATCATCCTTTAAGGACTATTATACTTCACTTGGGTAATGATTTTTTAATACCATCCAATTTATTTAGATGGATTATAAAAATGATTAATCTATGATACCTATTTCATTTTTATAGTATAATTACTCTAGAATGACTATTTCTAGAAAAATTTCATCCCACTAGTTCATTATGACACGACAAGATCATTATGAAACAAGTTAATTTTTAATGTGTTATTAATGTTATGATGACATATTTATGAAATTAATTTTTTTAGGGATTATTATATGTTGAAGTAATTAGTGGTTTATGATTATGTAGAACACATATTTATGGTCTTCCTTATTTGATGGGTTAGACTAGATTTATATATATTCAAACTACAATGGGTAATATATTATATATTAGTATATAATTATGGGAAATAGGTTTATGTGTATAATCCACTTTGAAAAACAAGTAGCGAATACTGGTCACCTATGATATAGGAAATATGTGGTGATTCATAATCTATTATGAAATTGTAAATCGGTGTTAATGCTTGATCTACTACTATATTATTGTATCGATTTCTATCTGTGACATATTAAATGGTTTATAATCCTTTGATGATGCCACGCACTTATAAATTTTTGTTTTTATTGTGATTTTAACTCATATTTTATATTTTGTATTATAATTTTAACTCATTTATAATTAATGGTTTTTATAATTCCTCAATAATGGGATATTATAATGTTTTATTTCATAATTAATTATTATGGTATAAGAATTTTCGGGTATGGTTCTATATTCATAATCACATGATATCATACCCATATACTCTAAATATGATTTTATATGATCATGGATTAATATCATCCATAATTATACAAACTAATAATATAATCTCACGAATTATAGTGTTTTAGTTTTCCCCGTGTTATGATGAAGGATAATAAGTATGATGAGACTAGAATGGTACCTTATATAATAAATTATTTAAGATATTTTTAATATTTTCCTTAAATAAGGTGTTTATGCATTAAATGTACGAGTATACTATTCCATTATTGTTTTGGAGAATGGAATGTTTTTAAATGTTATTAATATTCATCTCAATAATATATTTACTATGTATGTCACAATGTGCTACCTACCATTTTACCTATCAAAAAAAACCATCCATGTGACCTGCACAAAAAAAAATATTAAAAGTTTTAAACATATTAAATTAAAATTATAACTATTCATAAATTAAATAATTCTTAAAAACATAACCAAAATATATTTATTTGTTTCGTAAGTTATTATAATATTTTAACATTCATATTACATAAAAATAAAAATTCCAAAACTCATATTATATATCGATGTTTAAAACCCATGATAAATCATAATGTTTAATGTTCTCAAAAGATCAACCTTAAAAAAAATTATGCCCTTCAAAAAATAACCTTAAATGTTAAAAAGAAAAGAAAAATATGGTTAAAAAGGTATAATAATTATTTAAATTTAAATCCTAAAATTAAACCCTAAAAATAAGGATGAAAATGGGATGGATAACTTAAATTACATTAGTCATTAAACAATCATTTGGGACTCAATCTTTTAATTATGTCCTTCTATACCATCATGTTTTCAGCACTATCAAAAAATAGAAATATAATCTCATCATTAAATATACTTCATATATTCCTCAACTTCTACAAAATTATTAGAAAATAGAGTATCCTCCTCAGTATCCTACTTTTCTAAGTTGTAAAAATGAGAAAAATCATGAATTTACATTCTCATAAATAATATTTGAAAGACATTATAAACTTATATATTCTATAGTTGTTGTGGAAATATATATACAATGTCTAAAATCCTTATAGTCACACTAATGTTTCGATGAAGCACAAAGAGAGACTGTTATATTTTTCAAACATATAATATCCATGACTTAGAGAAACTATTAATAAGATATGATATCCTATAATAAACTCTAGAGATATCTGTAAGAACCTGGTTCTTATTCTTGAGGTACAGGTTTCTTATTCTCACCTCTTCCTTTAGTGATTTTGAGAAAATAAGGAAAATGGGGAAATCCCAATTTTTTTGGGTACACGCTATGTACTTTTCCACAAGCCATGTACTTTGGCCGTGTGGGATGAGTACATAGGCCGTCTAGGCCTGTCGGTGATGAAGGGTGTAAAAACAACTGACTACACGTCATGTATGTGGTGTTAACACACCGTGTAATCAGTCAATAGGTGAACAGTAAAGGAGTGGTAGTAGCCACCAGCAGAGCGATAGTACACACCGTGTATTCAGAAATACACGCCGTGTAATCATGTTGATAGATGAATAGTGAGGAGGTGGAAAGTGTCCACTAAAGGAATAGTTAAAAAATTGAAAGTACACACTGTGTACTTGAGGGTACACTCCATGTAGTTGTGTTTTTTTGTTATAAACGGGTAGTCACATCCTGTTTCAATAGAGGAATCTTACAATGCTGGGAAACCATAGGAGAGACGGATGAACCATGGAAGAGTTCCCGACCAAACACCGGGACTCTGATTCCTTTGCCAACGATCACGTTCGGACCGCACAGGTAAGCCCTTCCCTCTTCTTCTTTGTTTATTTCCAATTCTATCACAAGGGGATGTTATCTAGGTTTCAATGGGTGAAAGTTTATCCTAGATCTACATTGTTCACGGATGATTCATGTGGTGTCATTCACATATATCGATCATTGGAGATCGAGGTAGGTGGTTTGGTGTTTAATTCCAACTGTTGAGGGTTTTTGTGTATCATTGTGCTATACGCCAAGGGTTGGGGTGTTGTATGACTGAGGCCTTGAATAATTAAAAACCTGGAATTTCAAAGGTAATTTAGTGAATACGTATAAACTATTGTTTGTGGTCTTTGCCTTTATCCAGGGCCATCCCATGGGTGTCTTTCCCATGTTTAGCTGCTTGGAAAGGATACCCATGGGTATACCGGGATTTTTAACATGTGCTGAGTTTTCATGAGAAAAAAATTATATAAATTTCATTCTAATGTGTGGTGCATGGCTTAGTTAATTTTTAGCCGGGGTTCAGTGTTTTTCTTAGCCTAAGAGAAATGTTTCGTTCAGCCTGGGGGAAACTTTTCTTATGCTTGTGGGCAGTAGCTTCCGTGCCTGAGGGGAATATCTTGTACGCCTGAGGGAAATTTTTGCTTTGCCTAAGGGAAATCACCGGAAAGATTCAATTCTGATTACCTGAGGGTATGGTTTTGCATGTCTGAGGGCTCTGTTTACTTGCATATTCACTATGGTGATTTCTTATGTTGTACCTACCAGGCTAAAGAACAAGCGGGGTATTTTTTTCCCTTCTACTTGTTATATAGCCTATTTTGGTTTTAGCTATGGCACTGATTAAGATATTGTCGGTTGAGGCTATGTCTCGAAAACTTATAATTAAATTATATTGAATTGTTAAATAATAATTAAATGGAACTGGAACTGGTAGGTGTAGCTGCTTTGGATTACTTCCTAGTTTATTGCATTTCATTATTTCACACTAATGTTGCACATTTTCACTGACAATTGGGCATGGGCCTTTGGTGGTTTCCTACAGGGATTTATTTCTCACACCCTATTTGGGTCATGTCTTGGGCCCAAACAGATTATAATGCTACAGGTGTTGATAAGGGAAAGATTCCCTACACCGGTAATTGATTGTTGTAGAGGAGTTGGAGAGCATGGGACCAAGCATAGGCTTGGGATGCTATTGAGTTCCTGCTGCGTTGCTTTTGTTTTTCTATGTTGTACTTGTACCTTGTAATGTATTATTTTCGATTACAGTGTATCCTGTTTTGACTTCTTTCATAGACTTAGGGACATATTGAATCATTATATATATGGCTATTGTCATCTTTTACTTTATATTGTTGTCTATTTCAGCTTAGTGTTGTTTACTGCTTCTTCTTTTGGTATGTTTGTATATTATCTGCTGGGATACACTTTGAAAAATGAGGTAATAGTTTCCCCATTATCAGACTTAGGATCTCGCTGATATTCGATAGCCACTAGAGTTTGGGGAAATGTGTTTGAGGTATTGTGACCAACCGTGTTCGGGGAACCTGTTGAGAGGAACCTGGATCCGGGACGTTTCAATCTCCATCATAAATACACATAATAAATATATATACTATACCTCTTCTTAATATGATCTATTATCAATTTTACATACACTATTATGATCAACACTAGGTTGGGAACAATTTTTTCCACAGTAATATCAATCCTTGATAGTGTAGAATGTAATGATGTCCCTAAAAATTCATTAAAAGATTATATTCAAATATAATAATGAAATTTATTATTCTTTCCAACTATAATAGAGATATATTCAGTACCCACAAGCCCCCAAAATCCAAAATCCATGTACTTAACATGTCTTTTAGAGTTTAATTCTTTACCTCAATATGAAAATGAATGTATGGATGGAATTTTCATTTTAAACACATCTAGGTACTAAAATAATACAACAAAATTCATGGCATCCTCGATGCAAACCTACAATCATGATTAAATATAGTTAATGTTTTCTTGCCATGATGTTTCACCACTTATGATATATATGTCCATGGAAAATATTCTACTATAAACCTTTATATGATATAAATAAACATTATAAACATGGTCAATTTATAAAATACTACCCAAAAATAATCATAACCCATAATATCTCACAATAACTCTATTATAAATCTCGTTCACATTTTTATCCACAGCCACATTGGTAGACCCTAGGATTGTAACAACCATGAAGAGTAAAATTGTTTATCCTTCAATAATTGATAAGTAATACATATAGAAAAAACACCACATTCACCATATTTTTGGGCCCCCTAATATTTTTTCTTTAAATCATGAAACATATTAGCCACTCCATCTTTAAAAATTAACATTAAACTATGAAATTATTAAAAAAAACATCATCCTAATAAACTAGCATATCAAAGAATATATAATGGAACCTGATCTAATACTAATGTCATTAAAATAAAACACATAGTGCATATATAGGAACAATATAATGTTATTATAGCTATACCTATAGATATTGCAACTCTAATTCAATAAAATAAACAACTGAGTATGATGATAATGAAAGTTGATATTTGAAACTTCATTTAACTATTTTATTAATATTCCTATATATATTTTTCAACAGTTCCATAATCATCCACTTCACACTTTGATCTTCAATAATTTATTAATGACCATTCCCACTAATTTTTCCTATAACTAAATTACTTCATCCATGGTTATATGTGATTTAAAAGTTTCAATTTTATATAAATTTAATGAACCACCACCATTAAAATTTTATATCACTCTATTAAAATATATACCACACGCTCGAATAATCAAATTAAACAAAAACCCCCACATAGAAAAAAATGTTTCAATAACCCAAATGAAAGAACAAATTTTATAAATAGAATTCATGGTCTTAATAATTACACTATTGAGGATCTAGAAATTCATACTCATGGAAAATAGTTTCTCATCTCTCCATAAATAATGCATCATAACTATTTTGTGACGTATCACAATAAACTTTATATATGACTTATCCATTATATAATATTTAAATCTATTCATTGGTAAGATAACTGTTTATGTAATTAAAATATACTGAACACTACTATAAAAAATCAACATATAACTTCATTTTTAATGATGATATATTTTTTTACTTTGAGAAAAATTTTATACAATATTTTTATAATAACAATAATATAAAATTATTTGGGAAACACTTTATATTTATTGGTTGACTCTCATGGAATAATTTCCTTGATAATTATTTGTTACGTAATTGATCTATTCTCTAAAATTATATGATCATAAAAAATAAATTATTACTACTCAGATCAAAAATTATATAGCATCCCATGTTTCTCATGTTCATATGGGGTCTCCATGAATGACATCAAATAATTGATATAATCATTTTCTACCTTTAGTATTCTAAAATTTCACAAATTATTATTATTATAAACAATTTTATATACTTCTAGAATTTTCAATTATTCAATTCCTTATAAATATATATATTCTTTGTTTAAATGAATGGAATTATCAAATTCGTGAAATATCCTTTCCTATATTAAAAGACCCACCTTGGTATTTCATCTTAAATTCATATTTGATGATATCGTTATAAAAAATTGATCTTGTAAAACCAATTCTCACCCCTCAACTAGTCAAATATTTCATTAATACATGGTTGATGATAATTATTATACATTATTACCTTATCCAATCAATTATTCTCATTTCATAATCAGAAATAACAATTTATAGTCTTGTTGAACAATATTGTGGAACATGAGGGCTCGAATCTACATTGAATAAATTTCATATTTAAAAAAGTATTGATTTTAATCATAAAATTATAGATCTATTTGGGTTTAATCATATAATAATCCAATACAATATTCATTTCATCGAGATTCAATAATTCAGTGAAATTTAAAACAGATTATAAATGTAATTTGATCACATACTCTATAGATTCATTATGAAAACTCATTCACCTCTTGGATGTTATTACTCATTTCCTTTAAAACACACAAAATAAAAGATTTTAAATAGGACAAAATCAATAATGGTTTGATTCTTCATAGATAACATATTTATTTTTCTCACTAAAAAATATATAGTGCCACCACATGAACAACAAATCTTAAATCCATACCAACAGTTGTCGATGAAAGCATGAACTCAATATAAAAACATGAAATCCAAAAATTTATTACTATGGATCCATTGATAGTGGAATAAAATCCTATATAATTTAGTCCTTCCAAAAAACTAACTCAAATCTGTGAAAGACACTTAGTACTCTAAAATAATCTATAACATTTGTACAAAGATATAATGGTAAATATTGTTTTTAAATTGGAGTTTTAAAATTTCAAAAAGGGTTTGAATGATCAATTAAAGTGATTAAAAAATTTCTAAAAATACAAAACATGTATTAGATTAAAGAAATATTATACCTCACACCCTAATTAGTATATCTAACTTTACTAATTATATGACCTATAATTTCTATCAAAGAGAATCCCTTTCTATGACCTGTATTTTATCATACTCTTTGAGTTTCATATGGTCAAATTGGTTATATATGAAACCATATATACTACTAAAAACCGTGTTCAATTTTTTTTTAATTTGAGAATGATATGGAAAAAAGAAATTAACATCATCTAACAACGGTAGAAAAAATATAACACCTCAAACATATAAAACCCCTAGGTAAATATCATAGCACATTTATAATAAAATATAACTCCCTTTAAAAATATATAATAATCAACTTAAAACTAATTCTAACCAATTTTAATGAAGTGATATTTGTCCAAATTATATAGGTTTAGGTGTTCTTGATGAATTTATACTAATAATTTTTGTAATTAAATACTTTTTAGTTTGAAATTTTTCATATATACATGTTTTTTTATTTTGGGAGATGTTCATGGATTAGGATGTTGAGGAAGAAATAGTAAGTATATGTGATTATTTTGGGAGGTTTCATTGGATGTATAGGGGTTTGGGTGGAACCATTGGGTGGTTTCACCTTTAATATAGTGCTTCGTGTGACATTTTTTATATAGTGAGAGAATTTAGTGAGTGGGTGACTCTAGAGGAACCACTGATTACCCAACTACTCCTAAAAATTTACTCGGAATTCCTATCTCCAAATTTTATTAATGTGTAGGAAATTTTGGTCTTCTATATCCATCAGTTTAACTTATATATGTGTTCCTTTGATTTTATTCCCCCTTATACATTTTAGATCACCCAACATGGCTCTATTGGGTTATATTTATTACACCCTGTCTTTTTAAAAAGAATACTATATTTGATTATGAGTATGGCATGCAACACCGATCCAAAAAAATCATGAAGTATTATTATTCATATTGATCCAAATAAGAGAGCCATAAAATTGGTAGGTATAATAAGTATTAACTACATTAGGAAATATATAAAATTCCAACTAAATAAATATTTATTTTTAAATTCATAGTAGATAATAACTCAATTTTTTTAAATACTTTTTTAATAAAAAAAATTATTATCTTAAAATTTTATTTTTATTTATTTTCATGTGAAAATATTATAATTAATTTATATATCTACTACAAATTTTATTTTATAATAAATTATAAAAAATTTAGAATCATCATATCCAAATTATTATATGGTGAAATTTTGAGAATTTTATAAAATGATTCATTTCTCAATTAATAATGAAAAATAACGATTTTTATTTGAAACTATAATTTATTTTATTTTATTAATGAAATTATATTGTATTTAGAATTATTTTTAAATATTAATGAGTACCTATTGATTAATATAAATAAAATATTAGGCTTTCGGTTTATTTTATATAAAACCCCAACAATTCTAGGAGGTACATTATTGTCGAAATTTTTGTTAAACATCATTTGTTATAGCTAACGTAGTGGTTTTTGGGTGTATGAAATTAACCACCAGTGTTTAGGGGTTTTAGGACATGAAAGAGGTACAAAAGTGGTCAAAAATGTGAAACATATGGTTAACAAGACATGTGTGCCTGGCCGAGGTAATTGTGCTTCTTGGGGTCCCATTCGAACAACGGCTCACACACTATTATCGCACGGTTTTCCAAACCATGTGGGTGCTCCCATGGAATGGTGTTACATTTCCCCACTTATATAGAGGTATCCACATGATTGGCGTATTTTTCTCCAACCGTGTAGTAAAACCACGTGGTCATTAGAAAGAGTGAAATTCCCACTTTTCCCTCATGGAATTATATTTCCCCCTCCCAATTTTCCTCCAATTCTACCCCCTATAGTTAGGGATATGAACCATCACTCCACATCCTCTTCTGTAACACCCCATGCTTTCATGGTACCCTTCTCTATCAATAATGCAATAGCTTGCATTGTACGCTAGTTCGAGATTATAACACATCGCGACCGATCAAAGTAGCTGTTATGAATAGTAATATCCACTTTTTGAAATTATATAAATTTTATATTTCAAAATTGGCTTCATTTTTGGATTTGCAATATCGAAGATAGCCTATGTTGAAATTTTGGTATTTTTCTTAGAAATTCTAATTTTCGATGATTAGTTGAAAAATACTTAAAAACAAATTTTTTAATAAAAATAATTTGTAGGGAAAAATTATACCATTGAGAGGCTTTAAAGTATAATTATAATATATCTTTACCATTTTATCCAATTTTGGTCATTATAATTAATTTCACATTGAAATTGTGTAACGCCCCGACCCCAGCTACCCAGAGTCGGTGCATTACTTCGTAACATTGGCATGATCACAAGAAAGATCAAATCTCGAAAGACCGATTGGTTTAGTAGCCTTGGAAACACTAGATATATTCATAAGTTTTACATTACATCATAAAATTAAAAACTAATACAACAACATAATATTTCCACAATCAACACTACAATCCCCTCATAATATCCCTGCAGGTCATTCATAACTTACATCTTCACTTCCTGGGAAAAATAAAACATAGAAAAGGGGTGAGCTCAAATGCCCAGTAAGGATAACAATATAGCGGAAACTTTCATCAATAAGAATAAACATTTAAGGCAATGTATAACTAAAACAAAAGCCTTTTAAACATGAACTTTCAACATAGTATGGCATAAATAAAATGAAATAATTCCATTTACTTATTCACATGGATATTCCACTAATCGAATAATCACATGCAAAAATCAATAACCACTTTCATAATGTTGGAATGCATAATGCCAGACTATCATAACCACATAGCCAAGGCCTCGTGCCAAGACTACAAATAAGATTTTGTCAAGGCCTTGTGCCAAGACACTAGTTTGTCTCATGAGACCTACCGATGCATCGAGGAGCTATAGCGGGCTCCACCCGTCACTTATTAAGTCCAATGCATTCCCATATGAAAAGGTTTAAACATAACATAAACATTCGTATTAAAACTAGCATACGAAATGTCAATACTTTCACAATAAACTATGAATGGTATAAAAATAGCACATCCACAGTCAAACATATCACAAAACCTTCAATACAATATAGAAGTTTTGTATCATAATAAATCAACTTCAAATAATCTTAAAATCCATCAAAGGATGTTGACATAGATGAAATCAAAATTGTTTTTAAAGAAATATCTCCTTTCATTTTGAAACCATTTAAGATCCATATAAAATAAAACAATTTCTTTGAAAATATTCTTATAAGCTTGTAAGGAAATCTTTGAAGATTTTATAACGGCGGAAAATAACCGCACCCGCCGTATAAGTTAAAAAAAACATTCTTACCTCAATTCTGTCGAAAAGGTTAAAAAGGACCTTGTTTTGAAAACGACAGAAAGATTCCTTTATAAACCTCTTATGAAAAGTCAAACAAGGGTATAAATGACTTTAACCCATATTCTTGTAAATAGTAAAAATGTTTTGAAATACATTTCGAAGAAACATGGATGTGGATGATAAAGAGATCCCAGTAGATTATTACGTATAATACAACCTCGGATAATGAAGAGATAGTGAAATAACCCTTACCTTGTACTTTTCCTTGGTTGTGGTAGGTTAACCTCCTGTATAATGGTGAAATAATTGTTATTAAATTATACAAGAATCATATACATTAATATGATATCATATATGATCTTTTAATATTGATTTGATAATAATATCTTAGTATTATCGTTGTTTCGGGTGTTAACTTACTTGTTTTCTTTCATATGTTTTGTTACGTAAGACATGTTTGTAAAGGATAGGTTGTATATTATTCATATCCAGAATGATATCAAGTCCTTAAACATCATTTTTAAATCATAAAATGATAATTACGCTTTAATGGTTACGATGGAGAATGAATCTCATCGCGTTCGTGGAGACGGTAGTCCGTACGTACGCACGAGCGACAATATCATTCTTTTGATATTAAAATAATATATAAATGGATGGTATATCATATATACAGAATCATTAACATGTTATATTTATTATTTACATGAGTTACACATCATTATTATACCCATCCAAATAATATTATATTGAATAACAATTACACCACGACGTGGAGACGGTAAGCCGTACGTACGCACGTATGGTGACATGTTATTCAAAGGGTGGATAGAATACTGAATATGGTTGTACCATACTTATAATAACATCACAGTATATGTGAGATACTGGAGTTATTATTTCAGAATGGTAAGAACAAAGGAAGAAGAAGTGGAAGAAGAAATGAACTTAGAAAAGGGTGGTGAAATCATTACCTCTTCTTCGGGTTCTTCCTTTTGATTTGATCAAAAGGGCTCCTTAGGTTGGCTTTCTGATCAAACTAAGGCCTCTAGGTTGTATTGAGGGATGTTGGGAGAGTATTTGGGCAGAGTTTTGCCGAACCAAAAGGCTTTGAAGGTGTGAAGAAATGAGAAGGAGGAGTGCCCTTTTATAAGAGGGGTGAGGGGAACCTTTGGAAAAGCTAGAAATATTAATTTATAATAAATTCATATTCGGTTTCTAAAGGCTCCAAAGTTGACTATTCAAAGGATGAGGTGGGGATAGGTCGAAAACAACTCATCCAATAGAATTTAGACAGGTTTGGGTACTTATATTAACCTTATCTTTAAGTATTAACTCTAAGTTAATTAGTTTCACTTTTACAATGTCTCTTTGTATTTTATATATTATGGTTAATAAACTTACTATATACATCCAAGCGACCCCCAAGTGGTACATTAATGATGAACCTATCATTATATAAGTCTCTTGGCCGAACCTTAGATTTTTAGGAATTTAATATCAATTAATAATATAATATTTGTTTTAAGAACTCTTTTATGTCAATTTTGACACTATTCATTAGTTGATTTTTGTGAAACTCATAACAGATTTATTACTTCGAACAAAGTCAATTAAATAAATCCTAATATATCATATTATCCTAGAAAATTAGTTTAATTCATTAAAAGTTTCATATTATATTTATTTGGGTATTTATAATATCACTTATTTTAATTTTTCACTATTATAGTAATTACTGCATCATCATTGTGTCATAAATAAAATAAATTATTTAATGTCTAAAAATTATAAGTAAAATATAATTATGTAGGAAATCTTTTTAGCTTTCTAATTAATATTTATAATCGAAAATCCAACATGTATAACCCTATGTAAAAATTGTTCTTCTAAAAGATGTAAGCTTATGCCATTTTTATTTTTATTTTAACTTTATTAATATAAAGTGTCCCTACCACATACAAGTGGCTCCAAGGGGTCCCCAAATTGACCCAAGGATGCCCATGGTCGGGTATGTGTCCACCAATAAGGTTAGGACACGTTTTATGGTAATTTTGTATTATTATAATATTATTTTTTTAACCCTTATTTACCGGATTTACCCTTTAACCATGGTAAATAAAATATTTACCACAGTAACTATTCAAAATGTCTAAAAATAAAAGTTACCTATTTACACAATTTGAACATCCTGATTCCAAATATGGAATCCATTTTCCTAAATTCAAAACACAGAAGTGGCAGAAATTAATTTAAAATTAATTCACGCTGTTAAAACAAAAAGCGTGTTTTTAAGAGATAATAACTATCAAAAGATTGACACTTGTTTATGTTCGGTTTAATTGTAAAATTATGTCCAATGACCAAAATTATATTAAATGGTAAAAATATATTCTAAATATACTTTAAAACCACTCAAATTCATAATTTATCACTAGTAATTAATTTGATTAAAAAAGTTGTTTTTAATTAAAATTTAGTAATTTTCACTATTCATCAAAATATGAAAGTTATCCGAAATGTACCAAAATTTCACCCTAGGCTAAATTCGATATTCCGAATCCAAAAATGAAGTCCATTTTCAAATATAAAATATATATAATTTCAAAAAGTAGGTATTACTATTCATAACGGCTAGTTTGATTAGTTATGGTGTGTTAGAACTCGGTGTTGCGTACAACACACGCTATCACATTATTCAAAGAGAAGCGTACCATAGAAGCTTGGGGTGTTACATTCTTTCCTCCTTCAAATAATTGCGTCCTCGCAATTTCTAGGGTATTACTGCATAAAAAGACTCGGGTGGTTCTTCATCATAAGTTCCTCGGGTTCCCACGTTGCCTCTTCCATCTTATGATTCCTCCACAAAACTTTTACCAGACGCGTCGTCCGGTTTCTCAGCACTTGTTCTCTCGTATCAAGAATCTTGATGGGCTCTTCGCAATAGGAAAGATCGGGTTCCAGTTCTAATTCCTCATAGGTGAGTACATGCGTTGGGTCAGGCATGTATTTCCTCAACAGAGATACGTGGAACACATCGTGAACTTTGGAGAGACTTGGCGGCATTGCCAATCGGTAAGCTACAGCCCCAATTCGTTCTAGAATTTTGAAAGGTCCGATGTACCTGGGACTCAATTTACCTTTCTTACCAAAACGTATGACTCCCTTCCACGGAGATACCTTCAGGAAAACATGATCACCGACTTGAAATTCCAAATCCTTCCTTCGATTATCGGCATAGCTCTTCTGCCTACTTTGAGCTGCTTTGATGTGATTTTGGATTACCTTCACCTTTTCCACCGTTTCCTCCACCAGTTCTGGGCCTACAAGTTTTCTTTCACCAACGTCATCCCAACAGGTTGGTGTACGACATCTCTTTCCGTATAACGCTTCATATGGTGCCATTTGTATACTCTAATGGAAGCTATTGTTATAGGAAAATTCTACCAGAGGTAAATATTGATCCCACATACCCTGAAAATCAAGTGAGCAAGATCTCAACATGTCTTCTAAGGTCTGAATAGTCCGTTCTGATTGTCCGTCTGTCTGAGGGTCGTAAGCAGTGCTCAAATGAAGTTCAGTATCCAGGGATTTCTGAAGACTTTTCCAAAATCTTGAAGTAAAACGGGGATCACGATCAGAAACAATCGATAGGGGAACTCCATGAAGTCTCACAACTTCATTAATGTATAGTCTTGCTAGACGTTCCAGGGGTAGATCTTCTCTTATAGCAAGAAAATGTGCTGACTTGGTAAGACGATCAACAATAACCCATATTGCATCGTTCCTTCTAGGAGTCTTTGGTAGCCCCATGACAAAGTCCATCGTAATATTGTCCCATTTCCACTCCGGTATGGGAAGAGGTTGCATGACTCCTCCAGGCTGTTGCCTTCCAGCTTTCACTTGTTGACAAACCATACATCTTGACACAAAATCAGCAATCTCCCTCTTCATGTTGTCCCACCAAAAATTTTCTTTCAAATCTCTATACATTTTGGTGCTCCCAGGGTGTATAGAGAAATTGGAACTATGAGAATCATCCAGCAATTCCCTTTTTAGATCAGGTATATTGGGAACACAAAGTCTCTTCCCGAATTTCAAAATTCCATCTTCATACACAAAGTCTCTCAATCTCCCATCATTCACAGCTTTAATCTTCTTCTGAAATTCTTCATCATCGGTCTGAGAACTCTTAATCCTTTCTAGTAAAGATGGTTTGGCAACCATTTGAAAAAGCATTGATGTTTCACCTTCCCTGGTTATTCCCATGTCCATCTTCACTAGATCCATGAAAATTGGATCCCTTTCAATTCTCATCATGTTCAGAACTCCATGGTCTTTTCTGCTCAAAGCATCTGCCACCTTGTTTGCCTTCCCCGGGTGGTAGTGTATCGTACAATCATAATCCTTGAGTAATTCAAGCCATCTCCTTTGCCTCATGTTGAGTTCTTTTTGTGAGAAAATATACTTCAAACTCTTGTGATCAGTATAAATCTCACATTTTTCACCATAGAGGTAGTGCCTCCATATCTTCAAAGCAAAGATCACAGCTGCTAACTCAAGATCATGAGTAGGATAGTTTTGTTCATGAATTTTCAACTGTCGTGATGCATAGGCAATAACTCTATCATTCTGCATAAGGACACAACCAAGTCCTTTCTTTGACGCATCACTATAAATAACGAACCCATCATTCCCCGATGGTAGAGTCAATATAGGAGCATTGACTAATCTTCTCTTCAGTTCTTCGAAACATTCTTCACACTCTTTTGTCCAAACAAATTTAACCCCTTTACGTGTGAGCTTCGTTAATGGGTTAGCCAATCGGGCAAAATTCTGGACGAAACGTCGATAATAACCTGCCAAACCAATAAAACTATGTACCTCAGTTATATTCGTAGGTGCTGGCCATTCTTGGATTGCCTTGGTCTTAGAAGGATCAACAGAGATTCCATCTTTAGAGACAATATGGCCAAGAAAAGAAATCTCCTGAAGCCAGAATTCACACTTGCTAAACTTTCCATATAATTCATGCCTCCTCAGAGTCTTCAAGATAATGCGCAAGTGATTTTCATGATCTTTGTAGGTTTTGGAGTATACCAAGATATCATCAATAAATACCACCACAAATTCATCGAGATACTCCTTGAAAACTCTATTCATCAGATCCATGAATACAGAGGGTGCATTAGTCAATCCAAATGGCATTACAGTAAACTCGTAATGCCCGTACCTGGTTCGAAATGCTGTCTTCGGAATGTCTTCCTTCTTTACACACAACTGATGGTATCCAGATCGAAGGTCAATCTTTGAAAAGTATTGAGCTCCATGCAGTTGGTCAAATAAATCATCAATACGAGGTAGGGGATACTTGTTCTTTATCGTTATAGCATTTATCTCCCTGTAATCGATACATAACCTCATAGATCCATCTTTCTTTTTAACAAAAAGAACAGGGGCTCCCCATGGAGAAACACTAGGGCGAATAAATCCCTTATTACTCAATTCCTCTAGTTGTTTCTTTAGTTCGACTAGCTCTACAGTGGCCATTCTATAAGGGGTCTTCGATATAGGCCTTGATCCAGGAATCAAATCAATGGAAAACTCAACTTCTCGTTCTGGAGGATGTCCAGGTAAATCTTCTGGAAATACGTCTACAAATTCTTTCACAACAGGTACATCCTCTATTTGAACATTCCTTTCCTCACCGACAGTTATTTCATTCTCTTCCTCCCCAATAATTGAATTAAGTTGAGCTACTGGGGGTGGATCTAAATAAGAATTAGGTGGTGACGATTCTTCTCTAAAAATAAGGTGTTCCTTATCATTATCATCAAGAATCGTAACCTCTTTCTTCTTACAATAAATCTTCGCATCATAGTCCGAAAGCCAGTCCATACCGAGGATTATATCAAACTCAATCATAGGTATGACGATGAGATCAGCAGATAAAGAAAATTTATGTGCTCTAATGGGAACTGATTCACAAAACTTCGTTGCAACGATACTTCCCTTAGGAGTTTTAACTGACAACTCCCTTATTAAATCGAATTGGAAATATCTAATTTTCTTAGCAAACTGGGAAGATATGAAACAATGCGATGATCCAGAATCAAATAATGCATTTGCTAAACTTGAGGAAACCATTAAATTACCTGCCACCACGTCTTTCGGAGCTTCTACCTCAGCAGTAGTGATAGCATAAGCCTTGCCTTGATCCCTTGGCCTTTTCTGAGGTAAGTCCTCCTGACGCTTAGGACATGCATTTGCATAATTCCCCATCTCCCTGCAATTGTAGCACTGAACGTTGGTAGCTTCCTTCTTCCCCTTGCAATCATGAGCTTGGTGGCCTTTTTCACCACACTTGTAACAGACTCCCATTCCCTTCAGGCAAGCACCGGGGTGTTTCTTCCCGCGCTTACCACAAGATGGATATTCAACCTTTCCCTTCTTCCCCTTATTTCCATTCCCAGATTGATCAGCAGGTCTCTTCTTCTCTTACTTTGCTTTAAAGTCATAAGACTTAGAGAATTCCTTTTCGGTCTTGATAGCACATGAGGCAATGTCTTCGTACGATGAAAAGGATTGTGAGACTAATGCTCGACGGAGAAATGGTTTTAACCCATCAAAGAAACGATCAATCTTACTTCTTGGGTTGCGAATATAATCACCAGCGTACCTCGCTAACCTTGTAAAGTTAGCCTCATACTTTGTGACATTATCATCCTCCTTTTGTCTCAGACTCAGAAATTGCCTTTCCATATCTGCTCGATGGTCGCGAGGAAAGTATTTTTCTAAAAACAGATCTTTGAACTCCCTCCATTCCATGTTTGATACTTCATAATCTTCCTTCATGTTTTGAATCAATGACCACCATTGATCAGCATCTCCAGTGAGGCGGTAAACTGCCATGGTAACTTTTTCCCTTTCACTACTCCCCAAAGCCTGAAATATTTTCCCTAGGGAAAATATCCATTGCTCAGCTACTAAGGGATTTGTACTCCCATTGAACGTTGGTGGTTGTTGTCTCATGAATCTATCTAACATTGATCCTCCACGCTGCGGATCAGGGTGCTCCATACGGGTAAGGTTATTATTCATAACCTGAGTAAGTTGTCCCAGTATGGTGATTAGTTGATCAGCACCAGTTGCATCACTAGCCCCACTATAATTATCTTGAGCAGGAGGGCAATCCCTACATGGAGTGCGCGCATTGATACGGTTTCCATTTCTTCCACTAGGTGCCATTTCTAAACAATGGCATAAACTAGATCAGTTTATGAATCAAAATACATAATCCCATACTTATAAAACACTTAACATAAATTGAACTATTTATGGATATAATCCATAATCATAAAAATGTTTTTCTTTGAGGAAGTATATACTCATAAACCCTTCATAATGATTTGTAAAGATAATGAGAGTTATCCTAAGCATATCCCCCGGGAGTGTCGTAACCAAGAGTGCAGCAAGGCCCGTTGTCGTGCACCAGTTCCCGTTCGAGTCTAGCTCAAAGCGGTGTTTTCGGGTTTTACCCCTAGGTACATCTGTGCCAGAGCCGCCTCTACCTGCTCGTATCCAGACAGGGATGTATTGCTCGGAAAACTCACAAAATCTCTACAATACCAAAATTCTAGGAAGTTCTTCTATACTAATCCTCAAAGTTCATCTTAGGTCTACGTGCTCTAATCAGAGTTTATCTAAATCTAGCTTCCAAGGTTTGTACTAAACTTCCTCTGATACCAACTGTAACGCCCCGACCCCAGCTACCCAGAGTCGGTGCATTACTTCGTAACATTGGCATGATCACAAGAAAGATCAAATCTCGAAAGACCGATTGTTTTAGTAGCCTTGGAAACACTAGATATATTCATAAGTTTTACATTACATCATAAAATGAAAAACTAATACAACAACATAATATTTCCACAATCAACACTACAATCCCCTCATAATATCCCTGCAGGTCATTCATAACTTACATCTTCACTTTCTGGGAAAAATAAAACATAGAAAAGGGGTGAGCTCAAATGCCCAGTAAGGATAACAATATAGCGGAAACTTTCATCAATAAGAATAAACATTTGAGGCAATGTATAACTAAAACAAAAGCCTTTTAAACATGAACTTTCAACATAGTATGGCATAAATAAAATGAAATAATGCCATTTACTTATTCACATGGATATTCCACTAATCGAATAATCACACGCAAAAATCAATAACCACTTTCATAATGTTGGAATGCATAATGTCAGACTATCATAACCACATAGCCAAGGCCTCGTGCCAAGACTACAAATAAGATTTTGTCAAGGACTTGTGCCAAGACACTAGTTTGTCTCATGAGACCTACCGATGCATCGAGGAGCTATAGCGGGCTCCACCCGTCACTTATTAAGTCCAATGCATTCCCATATGAAAAGGTTTAAACATAACATAAACATTCGTATTAAAACTAGCATACGAAATGGCAATACTTTCACAATAAACTATGAATGGTATAAAAATAGCACATCCACAGTCAAACATATCACAAAACCTTCAATACAATATAGAAGTTTTGTATCATAATAAATCAACTTCAAATAATCTTAAAATCCATCAAAGGATGTTGACATAGATGAAATCAAAATTCTTTTTAAAGAAATATCTCCTTTCATTTTGAAACCATTTAAGATCCATATAAAATAAAACAATTTCTTTGAAAATATTCTTATAAGCTTGTAAGGAAATCTTTGAAGATTTTATAACGGCGGAAAATAACTGCACCCGCCGTATAAGTTAAAAAAAACATTCTTACCTCAATTCTGTCGAAAAGGTTAAAAAGGACCTTGTTTTGAAAACGACAGAAAGATTCCTTTATAAACCTCTTATGAAAAGTCAAACAAGGGTATAAATGACTTTAACCCATATTCTTGTAAATAGTAAAAATGTTTTGAAATACATTTCGAAGAAACATGGATGTGGATGATAAAGAGATCCCAGTAGATTATTACGTATAATACAACCTCGGATAATGAAGAGATAGTGAAATAACCCTTACCTTGTACTTTTCCTTGGTTGTGGTAGGTTAACCTCCTGTATAATGGTGAAATAATTGTTATTAAATTATACAAGAATCATATACATTAATATGATATCATATATGATCTTTTAATATTGATTTGATAATAATATCTTAGTATTATCGTTGTTTCGGGTGTTAACTTACTTGTTTTCTTTCATATGTTTTGTTACGTAAGACATGTTTGTAAAGGATAGGTTGTATATTATTCATATCCAGAATGATATCAAGTCCTTAAACATCATTTTTAAATCATAAAATGATAATTACGCTTTAATGGTTACAATGGAGAATGAATCTCATCGCGTTCGTGGAGACGGTAGTCCGTACGTACGCACGAGCGACAATATCATTCTTTTGATATTAAAATAATATATAAATGGATGGTATATCATATATACAGAATCATTAACATGTTATATTTATTATTTACATGAGTTACACATCATTATTATACCCATCCAAATAATATTATATTGAATAACAATTACACCACGACGTGGAGACGGTAAGCCGTACGTACGCACGTATGGTGACATGTTATTCAAAGGGTGGATAGAATACTGAATATGGTTGTACCATACTTATAATAACATCACAGTATATGTGAGATACTGGAGTTATTATTTCAGAATGGTAAGAACAAAGGAAGAAGAAGTGGAAGAAGAAATGAACTTAGAAAAGGGTGGTGAAATCATTACCTCTTCTTCGGGTTCTTCCTTTTGATTTGATCAAAAGGGCTCCTTAGGTTGGCTTTATGATCAAACTAAGGCCTCTAGGTTGTATTGAGGGATGTTGGGAGAGTATTTGGGCAGAGTTTGGCCGAACCAAAAGGCTTTGAAGGTGTGAAGAAATGAGAAGGAGGAGTGCCCTTTTATAAGAGGGGTGAGGGGCACCTTTGGAAAAGCTATAAATATTAATTTATAATAAATTCATATTCGGTTTCTAAAGGCTCCAAAGTTGACTATTCAAAGGATGAGGTGGGGATAGGTCGAAAACAACTCATCAAATAGAATTTAGACAGGTTTGGGTACTTATATTAACCTTATCTTTAAGTATTAACTCTAAGTTAATTAGTTTCACTTTTACAATGTCTCTTTGTATTTTATATATTATGGTTAATAAACTTACTATATACATCCAAGCGACCCCCAAGTGGTACATTAATGATGAACCTATCATGATATAAGTCTCTTGGCCGAACCTTAGATTTTTAGGAATTTAATATCAATTAATAATATAATATTTGTTTTAAGAACTCTTTTATGTAAATTTTGACACTATTCATTAGTTGATTTTTGTGAAACTCATAACAGATTTATTACTTCGAACAAAGTCAATTAAATCAATACTAATATATCATATTATCCTAGAAAATTAGTTTAATTCATTAAAAGTTTCATATTATATTTATTTGGGTATTTATAATATCACTTATTTTAATTTTTCACTATTATAGTAATTACTGCATCATCATTGTGTCATAAATAAAATAAATTATTTAATGTCTAAAAATTATAAGTAAAATATCATTATGTAGGAAATCTTATTAGCTTTCTAATGAATATTTATAATCGAAAATCCAACATGTATAACCCTATGTAAAAATTGTTCTTCTAAAAGATGTAAGCTTATGCCATTTTTATTTTTATTTTAACTTTATTAATATAAAGTGTCCCTACCACATACAAGTGGCTCCAAGGGGTCCCCAAATTGACCCAAGGATGCCCATGGTCGGGTATGTGTCCACCAATAAGGTTAGGACACGTTTTAGGGTAATTTTGTATTATTATAATATTATTTTTTTAACCCTTATTTACCGGATTTACCCTTTAACCATGGTAAATAAAATATTTACCACAGTAACTATTCAAAATGTCTAAAAATAAAAGTTACCTATTTACACAATTTGAACATCCTGATTCCAAATATGGAATCCATTTTCCTAAATTCAAAACACAGAAGTGGCAGAAATTAATTTAAAATTAATTCCCGCTGTTAAAACAAAAAGCGTGTTTTTAAGAGATAATAACTATCAAAAGATTGACACTTGTTTATGTTCGGTTTAATTGTAAAATTATGTCCAATGACCAAAATTATATTAAATGGTAAAAATATATTCTAAATATACTTTAAAACCACTCAAATTCATAATTTATCACTAGTAATTAATTTGATTAAAAAAGTTGTTTTTAATTAAAATTTAGTAATTTTCACTATTCATCAAAATATGAAAGTTATCCGAAATGTACCAAAATTTCACCCTAGGCTAAATTCGATATTCCGAATCCAAAAATGAAGTCCATTTTCAAATATAAAATATATATAATTTCAAAAAGTAGGTATTACTATTCATAACGGCTAGTTTGATTAGTTATGGTGTGTTAGAACTCGGTGTTGCGTACAACACACGCTATCACATTATTCAAAGAGAAGCGTACCATAGAAGCTTGGGGTGTTACAAATTGGACATAAAAAATTGATCATCTTTTGATATATATTGTTTCTTAAAAACATGCTATTTGTTGTGACAGTGGGAATTAATTATTAAATTAATTAATTCAACTTATATGTTTTAAATTTTTTAAAATAGACATCATTTTTGAATTAGCAATATCATATATGTCTTAGAGTGAATTTTTGTTATTTTTCTGAAAAACTTCAATTTTTGATGAATAGTGAAACCACTAAGTGGTAGTTAAAAAACAAATTTTTCGTTTAAATGAAACTTTACAACTTATGTGAATTTAATTTCAAAAATCCGACATACATGGTTTTCATTATTAAGTAAAATCTGGTTCAATGGGATGAAAATAATTTTTGGTGAATAATAACTTTTATGTTTTATTAATCGTGATTAAAGACAATTGGTGTAATTTAAGGTAAATATAATGTTATAATAATATGAAATTACCTTTACAGTTGTCCTACCTTTATTTTATGAGTCATGGCCAACCAAGACAATCCATGGGTCAACTTGGGGACCCCATGGAGCAACTTGGGTAAGAAAATGACATTAATAACTTTTTATTTAAAGTAAAAATAAAATTGTCACTAACATGTTTTGTTTAACTAAAACAATTATTACATGGGGATATAAAAGTTTAATTTTTTACTATAAATATTCATTGAAAATATAAAACGATTTTCCACATCATGATATTTTTATTATAATTTTTAGACATTAAATAAATTAATTTTTTAATGACATCATGATGATGCAACGATTACCTCATTAATTAACAATTTAAATAAATGAAAATATAATGTAAACTCTAAGACATACACTTTTCAAAAACCTATTGGATGAAAAGAGTTCGAACCCTTATCACCTTATCCTAGAAATATATAATTTTGGGACCTTTAAAATCCGAAACTCATTATATAATAAAGTATAATTTATTGACTTTCCAAAAGTGCCCCTCCTCTCCTCTTATAAAAGGCCCCCAACTCTACCACCTTATTCACACCTTCAAATCCATTTGTCTCGGCCTAAATCTTCCCAAATACACACTGAACTTCCCTCTCCTAATCAAATAAGCCTCAATTTGGGCAGAAGTCTTCCCAAGGAAACGATGATTGTTCAATATTATTTTTACACCGCTCATGGTGGCCATTAAGATGTAACTATATTTATATATGATATATATTATATTTATGTTTCCCTTATTCTTCTGTATTTTTCATTTATGGCATACCTTTATGAGTTCCATTATGGGTAAACACGATTATTTCATTTTAGGAAGTGTGGACTACCGCCCCCTCAAAGTGATTTGAATCGTTAATGCCATATGTGGGACGTGTAAAGGATGGAGTAAATGATATTATATATGATATAATAATGGAATTATAATATACCTTTATATAATTATGATTTCATTCCATTAAATATGAAATAAAAATTAAACTAGCGTTCATGTGTACGTATGGCTTACCGTCTCCATGAACAGTGCATTTCATTTCTTACCTCTAAATGTTATGTAATATTATAAATGCATTTATATATTGGATATATATGTTATATATGATATCTACATACTGAATATAATTCTTTATATAGTGGATATTTTACCACATGAACAACTTGTAATTATAAGAAGTTTATTTTTGACTGAAGTACCATAGATCGACAAAACGACCGTTATTAACATAAATAATTACATAATGTTCATAACATGGTAATAAGTGATATAAAAGGAATAATGAACTAGAAAAAGGTTCTAAAGAAATTAGAAAATAACTCTAGTTTATTATTAAGAGATTAAAGAATGATCGATTCAAGTCGGACACGAGGTAAGGGACATCATCTAAATCTTCTTTCATTGAGGAATATTTTGTTTTAATACACAACATTCTTTTATATGATGTATAAACCCCTTTAAATTTTACGTTTATTCAAAATTAATCTTTTTAATAAAAATCGTTTTACTAAACGACAAAAGGGAATGTTTTTTTTCATACGTATGCGGCGACTACGACTTCTCTGCCGCCGTGACCAATATTTGAGTTTCGGCTTCCTCTACAAGACATAACTTTTTTAAAATGAAAAATAAATACCAAGTTTAACTTTTCCTTTATTTTGGTATTGAAAATGGTTTTATTATATCAATGTGTGGTATTTATATCATGTGATTGAAATGTGGAAATTTTATGTTTCCTTTATGCATGTTTTATGTGATACGATTATGTTATGGTTTATGATATGTTTAAACTTGTTCATATGAGGAATGCATTGGACTTAATAAGTGACAGGTGGAGCCCGCTATAGATCCTCGATACATCGGTAGGTCTCAGGAGACAAACTAGTGTCTTGGCACAAGGCCTTGACGAAAACTTATTTGTAGTCTTGTCACAAGGCCTTGACTACGTGGTTATGATAGTCCGGCATTATGCATTCCATCCATATAAAAGTGGTTATTAATATTGCATTTGATTATTCGACTAGTAGAATATCCATGTGAATAGTTAAATGAAATTATTTCATTTTATTGTTTCCATATTATTTTGAAGTTCATGTTTAAAATGCTTTTGATTTAGTTATACATTTCCTTAAATGATAATGTTTATTTATGAAAGTTTCCGCTGTATTGTTATCCTTACCGAGCATCTGATCTCACCCCTTTCTATGTTTTATTTTACAAGGATGTGAAGAAATATTTTATTACTGACCTACAGGGATAGTCTGAAGGGGATAGGAGTGAGGAATATAGAGGCTATGTTTTTGTTATTTTTTACTTTATGATGAAATGTAACATTTCTGAATGTATCTAGTGTTTCCAGGGCTACTAAACTAATCGGTCTTTAAAGACTTGATCTTTTGTGATCACGCCAATTTCACGTAATAATGCACTAAATCAGGGTAACTGGGGTCAGGGTGTTACAGTTGGTATGAAAGGAAGTTTAGTATTATCCTTAGAAACTAGATTTTGGTAATCTCTGATTAGATCACATATCCCTAAGATTGTCTTTGAGGATTAGTATAGAAGAACTTCCTAGAATTTTGGTATTAAAGAGATTTTGTGAATTTTCCAAGAAATACATCCCTGTTTGGATACGAGCAGGTAGAGGCGTCTCTGGCACAGATGTACCTAGGGGAAAAATCCGAAAACACCGCTTTGAGCTAGACTCGAACGGGAACTGGTTCATGACAACGGGCCTTGCTGCACTCTTAGTTACGACACCCCCGTGGGATATTCTTAGGATAATTCACGATTTAATTACAAACCATTATGAAGGGTTTATGAGTATAGACTTCCTCAAAGAAAACATATTTTATGGATTATATTCATAAATATTTCAATTTCTGTTAAGTTTTTTACAAGTATAGAATTATGTATTTTGATTCATAAAATAATCTAGTTTATGACATTTTATAGAAAATGGCACCCAGTAGAAGGAATGCGAAATCAAATAATACGTATGATCCAAAGAGTAAAAAGGATCATATATTTCATTGTATTAAGCCGGTATTTAGAAGCGAAATATTCTCCCATGTGTTCTCAACATATAAAGAAATAGTATCATGTGTTAATAAGATAAGTAAAGAGTTCTCCGAGTCCTATGGATTTGAAGGTATTCAAGAGAAGAAATGTATGGAAGAGAGAAAGATGGATAAAGGGATGAGGGAAATAAGAATTTTCAAATATGTTATAACTGTGGGAAGAAACACCTTCGAACTTTCCTGAAGGGAATACGAGTTTGTTATAAGAGTGGAGAAAAAGGACACCTAGTGCATGACTGCAAGGGTAAGAAAAAGTTTTCAAATGTACAATGCTTCATCAGCAAGGAGTGGGGACACTATGTAAACCAATGTCCAAATCATCAGATTATGCCCCAAATGATGTTATTGGATAATAATCATGTTATGATACTACCACAAATAAGGGGGAATGATTAGAGTTCTTATATTGTTATTAAAGAATTATGTCATTTGAGTGTTCTATCAATGATGTACTGGTTATAAGAATAATGTGATATATATAAGGATTGTACTGTAGTACATGTTGTTCTCATTAAGGTTTTAATATGATGAAGTTAATCATATATTTAGTATATGACAAGAAGATAAACTTTACTTTGTTTGGAAAATCTGATGTTCAATTGATTTTGGAATTTAGAGACCTTTTAGAGAAAGTCTGGATAGAGGTATTTTGGATAACTATAAAGGTTGGAATGGATTATATTTTACATTGGATACTATTGTTAAGGTTATTTTTGGATATTTATTAAAAGGACAACAAGCATATTGTGTGACAACTCGTTACGACGAACAAAGCTCTGAGAATCAAACCCATAACCATAGTGCGATTGGGATTTATCGCCTACCACTAGACTACGTGAATCCCTAGAGTGTATAATGTAGTTTTTTTAGTTCTGGGAGAGGAATTATAAATTTATTTTTTTAACCCTATACAGTTAATATTAATATAATATTTTTGAGTTCTGTTGTCTTTTTGACTGAAAGATGAGTTTGTGGTATAAATTAGTTGAAGGGTGAAATTATACTTGTTAAGTATATATATATATATGTATATATATCTTATTATATTAAGAAATTAATTCTTAAACATTAGGGAAGGGATATTAAAACAAAAATGTGTTATCTTAATACCTTATGTTTTGTTGAACTCGTGATATTTTTATCATAGATTGAACGCTTTGAGGCCCTCAATTTTACACTTGTTTGTGATTGATGACCTCAATCACTCCCTAGAAATATTTATGTTTTTTTTACCAATTATTTGTCTATAATTTCCACCAATGTTCTGCAAATCGAGATCATAATTTGGTGGTGACATTCTCATTTCCCTTTCCCTCTTATTAAGTCTAAATTTTAATAACCTTATTTTCGATATGGGTTTTCCAAGAAAGTATTTACTATTTTCAACCATTTATTTTAGAATAACAAATTCATATTGTGAGGATTCAATTTATTGAAGGAGGGTAGAATGTAACACCCCCGGCTTCCACGGTACCCTTCTTTTTTAATAATGCAATAGCTTGCATTGTACACAAGTTTGAGATTCTAAAACATCGTGACCAATCAAAGTAGTGGTTATGAATAGTAATATACACTTTTTGAAATTATATAAATTTTATATTTCAAAATGGACTTCATTTTTGGATTTGGAATATTTAAATTAGCCTATGTTGAAATTTCAGTATTTTTTTGAGAACTTCCAATTTTCGATGAATAGTAGAAAAATACTAAAAACAACTTTTTTATTCAAAATATTTTTTTGAGATAAATTATACCATTTAGGGGTTTTAAAGTACAATTAGATTATACTGTTACCATTTTATCCAATAGTGGTCGTTAGAATTAATTTCACTTTGAAATTGGACATAAACAATTGTGAATCTTTTGATATATATTGTTTCTTAAAAACAATCTATTTTTTGTAACAACGGGAATTAATTATTAAATTAATTAATTCAACATATATGTATTGAATTTGGTAAAATAGAAATCATTTTTTAATTATGAATATCAAATATATCTTAGGGTGAATTTTTGGTATTTTTCTGAAAAACTTCAATTTTTATGAATAGTGAAACCACTAAGTGGTTGTTAAAAAACTAATTTTTCGTTTTAAAGAAACATTACCACTTATGTGAATTGAATTTCCAAACCCGGCATACATGTTTGTCATTAGTAAGTAAAATGAGGTTCAATGGGATGAAAATAAGTTTTGGTGAATAGTAACTTTTTAGTTTTATTAATCGCAATTAAAGGTAATTAGTGTAATTTAAGGTAAATATAATGTTATAATAATATTAAATTACCTTTACACTTGTACTAACCTTATTGGATGAGTCATGGACGAACAATACAATCCATGGGTCAACTTGGGGACCCCATGGAGTGACTTGGGTAAGAAAATGACATTAATAACTTTTTATTTAAAGTAAAAATAAAATTTTCACAAACATGTGTTGTTTTACTAAAACAATTATTACATGGCATTATTAAAGTTAAATTTTTGACAATAAATATTCATTGGAAATCTAAAAATATTTCCTACATCATCATATTTTTTTATAATTTTTAGACATTAAATAAATTAAATTTTTTATGACACCATGATGATGCAGAGATTACCTCATTAATTAACAATTTAAATAAAATGAAAAGATAATGTAAACTCTAAGACTTAAACCTGCCAAAAACATATTGGATGAAACAATTTCGAACCCTATTAACCTTATCCTCAAAATATATAACTGTGGGACCTTTAAAATATGAAACTTGTAAAATAATAAAGTAACATTTCTTGACTTTCAAAGAGTGCCCCTCATCTCCTCTTATAAAAGGCCCCCAACTCTACCACCTTATTCACACCATCAAAGCCATTTCGCTCAGCCAAACTCCTCCAAAATACTCTCTCAACTTCCCTCTCTTACTCCTATAAGCCTCACTTTGGGAAGAAGTCTTCCCAAGGATGCCTTTGGCTCAAATCAAAAAGAGTTACCTGATTTAAAGGTAATGTCTTCCCTTATGTTCTTCGGTTTTATTTTGCTTCTCCAACCCCTTAAACTATTTTTATTCCTTTATTTTGTAAAGACACCAGTATATTCAATATAATTGGATGTTTTTATGAGACTTATTTGATTTACACTTACACACACCTTCGTCTAATTGTTAATGAACATACTGTGTCTCTGGGTGGCAAATTACTGCCTCACGAAACGATGATTGTTCAATATTCTTTTAACACTTCTCATGGTGGCCATAAAGATTTAACTATATTTATATATGATATATATTATTTTTATTTTTCTCTTATGCTTCTGTATTTTTCATTTATGTCATACCTTTATGATTTCCATTATGGGTAAACTTGATAATTTCATTTTAGAAAGTGCGGACTACCGCCCCCTCAAAGTTATTTGAATTGTTAATGTCAGATGTGGGACGTATAAAGTTTGGAGTAAATGATATTATATAGGATATTATAATGGAATTATAATATACCATTATATAATTAGGATTTCATTCCATTAAATATGAAATAGAAATGAAAGTAGCGTTCATGTGTACGTACTGCTTACCATCTCCATGAACGGTGCATTTCATCTCTTAACTATAAAAGTTATGTAATATTATAAATGAATTTATGTAATGGATATATAAGATAAATATGATATCTAAATACTGAATATAATTCTAGATATAATGGATATTTTACAACATGAGCAACTTGTAATTATAATAAGTTAATTTTTGACTCAAGTACCAAAGATCGACAAAACGACCATTATTAACTTAAATAATTACACAATGTTCATAACATGGTAATAAGTGATATAAAAGGAATAATGAACTTGAAAAAGGTTCTTAAGAAATTATAAATTAACTCTAGTTTATTATTCAGGATATTAAATAACGATCGAGTCATGTCGGACACGAGGTAAGGGACTTCGTCTCAATCTTCTTTCATTAAGGCATATTTTGATTTAATACACAACTTTCTTTTATAAGGTGTATAAACCCCTTTAAATTTTACGTTTATTCAAAAGGAATATTTTTTATATGAAACGTTTTACTAAATGACAAAAGGGAATGTTTTTTTGTCTTACTTATGCGGTGACTACAACTTCTCCACTTCCATGACCATTATTTGAGTTTCGGCTTCCTCTACAAGCCATAAATTTTTTAAATGAAAAATAAATACCATGTTTTACATTTTTTTTATTTTGGTATTGAAAATGGTTTTATTATAACAATGTGTTGTATTGATTTCAGGTTATTGAAATTTGGAAATGTTATATTTCCTTTATGCATGTTTTATGTGATACAGTAATGTTACGGGTTATGATATGTTTAAACATGTTCATATGAGGAATTCATTTGACTTAATAAGTAACGGGTGGATCCCTCAATAGCTCCTTGATGCATTATTTGGTCTCATGAGACAAACTATTGTCTTGGCACAAGGCCATTAAAAAATCATATTTGTAGTATTTGCAGAAGGCCTTGACTATGTGGTTATGATAGTCTGGCATTATGCATTCCATCATTATGAAAGTTGTTATTGATATTTCATGTGATTATTCGACTAGTAGAATATCCATGTGAATAAGTAAATGGAATTATTTCATTTTATTATTTCCATATTATACTGAGGTTCAAGTTTAAAGGTAATTTGTTTTAGTTATACATTGCCTTAAATGATTATGTTTATTTATGAAAGTTTCTTCTATATTGTAATCCTTACTGAGCATCTGATCTCACCCCTTTCTATGTTTTATTTTCCCATGATGTGAAGAACTATTTTATGACTGACCTACATGGATAGTCTTAAGGGGATAGGTGTGTGGACTATGGAGACTATGTTATTGTGATTTTTCACTTTATGATGTAATGTAACATTTATGAATGTATCTAGTGTTTCCAAGGATACTAAAATAATCGGTCTTTTGAGACTTGATCTATTGAGATCATGCAAATGTTACGTAATAATTCACTAACTCTAGGTAAATGGGGTCGGGGTGTTACATCTTACATCAGTGATTCTCCTTCTATTATAAAGCACTTGGTATGTTATTTTGTGAGAATTGATGTACCACATAAGTCTAACACTTATCTTCTTCATATTTTATAGAATAAGGCTTTTTTAATTGATCCTCTCCTCTCAAAACCCTTAAACCCCCATTTTTTTAGAATATTCAATGTTGGGTTTTAAATGGGGTTTAAGTTTTAATCATGGGATGTGTTTGGGATATTTATCATCTTTTAACATGAGATAGGTGGTATTAATGGGTTTTCCCATAGTCATGATTTTTCAAATATGAATGTAGTTGGGATAATTCATACCTTCGTTTGTTTTAATTTTTTTGTCCTGGAAGGTCATTTGGCCCTCAGATTGATGCGTGAAACACTTCACAGACCCCATTATGTTTGTTGATGATGTGAGACAAAACCTACGATTACCGAAGGAGAATACCAACCCTTTGAATATGGGATATAAATGAGTAACTGTTAAGATAAGATAAATATGAGACTGAATAGGTTTAAATATTTAATTTTTTTATTTTAATTCACTGGTGGTTTAAAATCAAGAATATGATTTTTTTAAGTGGGAAATGTTTCAATTGCTGGTTTTGGAATCAAGGTGATTTAGAAATTGGTATTCTTTTTAGATCACAAGTAATGATTTTAAATGAGGGAACATTTCACATTATAGATAAGATACATTAATTAATTTTTTTAAAATGATCTATATGGTGTATTTTGGATCTTTTACCACATTATGTAATGACCCAAAGTTTCATTAATGGAAAATCCCTCTTGATCCAGTTAAATGTTTCTTTATGAAAAAAAAAATGTTTTTATAAGATGTCAACTTCTTTAGTTTTATGTTAAGATTTGTGACCGTTACTTTTATAGCCGTTGAACAGTGATCATCTGAGTATTATAAATATAAGGCTTTAACGAAACCATTTCTACTCAGACAAAGGAAGCGATGGCCTCATCCAGTAGAATTGCCCCTTACGAAGCCCATTTGTCGGAGCTCGGAAAATAGGTGGCGTCTTTGGGCTTTGCCCTTGACCAAGCCCAAGCTGAGCTTCATCAAGTCAAGCTCGAACGTGATCGTCTACGGGAAAAATGGAAGTTGATAGAGATTACCACTCGAGCGATGTTATCCGAGCAACCCCAAGAGTCTGTCACCATCGCACACCTTACCCTTAGGTCTTATGCGGCTATTTTAAGGGGTTATGTAACAAATAAGTAGCACCATGTTCATGTAAATTATTTTTTTATATGATAATGAATATAATTTCTAGTCATTTTTGAGACATTGTAATTAGTTTCTAAAGTACAAACGGTGTTTTTAGTTATTATTTAATTAAGAATTATATTTTATTAAATTAAAGGATTTTTGAATTAAATAATATTTTAATAAAATATTATTATTAATATTAAATTAATTTTTTATTAAGTATAAATGATCTTATAATTATATGAATGCAATTAAAATTTTTATTAAGGTTTGAAAGCCATTTCTGTCAAAACCCGTGATTTTTTTTATAAATGTCGGTTTTATTTTAAAAGTGAAAATTCACATATTTAGAAAATTATTTAGATAAAATAAATATTATTTTTGGAATCAGGACGTCGAAATTATCCAACGGTGAATTTTTCATAATTTTCTGAGACAGTCAAATTTTTGGGTAAAAATTAAATACCATTTAAATATATAATGTGTTTTATGAAATCATAATGACCCAATGGTGATGAAATAAAATACCATAATCCTTATGTTCGGCCAATATGTGTTTTATCATTAAAATAATGAGTTTTTGTGTTTGTTTGACTCACTTTTCAAAGCATTAATGGAGCCCTCAAGACTTATTCAACACTTTGCCTTTTTAAATTAATTTCCATGGGAGTGTGACTCACCTCCACATAAGAAACCCTAATTTTTTAATAAGTTCGGACCTTGGCCTTGTAAAATATTGTTTTCCTTTTTCCTTTTCCAGAAACCATGGGAAAATACCATGGGATGGTTTGTGGTTTGGATTATTTTAATATAAGGGGTCCCAAACCTAAATAATAAAGAATTCTCTCACCTTTCCTATATAAACCCACCCAAGCTCCCACTTCCTCCTCACTCAAAGCCCTTGAAGTTCGTCCAACCTCTGCCCTACTCTCTCTAGAATCCTCTCAAGGTGCCCCAAGCTCCCAATAAGCCTCTCACAAGCCTCTCTCTAGCCATTGGAAGCACACTTCCAAGTAAGGGTTTTTCTTCCTTTCTCATTTTTGTCAATTTTATTTAAGTTGTATTGCCCTTTTAATTTCATTTATGAATGTTGGGGTATGGTTTCTCACCTCTACCATACTTCCCTCTTATTGTTTGAATGATGGGAGACCCCTTTCTCTCTCATTAAATGCCTCCCATGTACACCCGTTACTATGCCGAAATTCCAAAAGGAACCTTTTTCTCCTCTTTTATATTCAAGCAATACTTTTGTATCATGAATCTAAATTCCTTTTCAATTGTTGGGACATGTATCTATATGACCTTCTTACTGTCCATTACATGTAAATATGATGAGGAACCCCTTTCTCTCTCATCAGACTTTTTTAATGAATTCTTATGTCACGCCGTTATGCTGCCGAAATCGCACCGATTTTCTAAGCCAATGTCTTTGTGTAGTGAATACCATACCCATTTCTCCATCAAGGGTATTCACCTTTATGCACATTTACATATTGATTATAAAGTTTCATGTATGAATTCCACATTCCTTTATCGTGGAAGAAATTATTATGTTTTATGAATCCATGTTTTATGATCCATGTGGCACACTTATGCATGAAATGAAATGTTTAAGAAGGGTGCGCCCTTTATAGCGCTCCAATGCATTGGGTAAAGTATAGTATCATGATACGTCATGTGCAATGAGTGTTTACTCAAGATAATTCAAGTGCAACGAGGGTTTACTCGTGCTTCAAGTGCAATGAGGGTTTACTCATGCTCCATGTGAAATGAGCCTTGGCTCATGCTAATTCAATGTTACGTGTTGTTGCCACATTTCCATGTTATGATTATCATGCTTTATCATGCCTTTATGTTCATGTTTCTCTTATGCTCTATTGATATTCCTATTGCCTAACATGTATTTCACTCCTCATGTTATTCATTGTGTACTCCCTTACTGGGCTTTATAGCTCACCCTTTTCTTATGCATGTCCTCAGGTTATCCCATGCAATGCTAAGTACGAAGGAATGTAGTGGTCATGTAAAGGAAGTTTTCAATAAGGATGTTGTATTTCAAGTTTAAAGTTTTTATGTAATGATCCTAAGCCCCAAAGACACTAAACCTCTCGATCTTCTTTGTTGTATCAAGTGAAGTTTTATGTAATAAAGCATGTTAAAGTTGTAATAAAAAGCAGGGTTGTCATAGTTGGTATCAGAGGATAGGTTTAGTTATTTTTGGGATTAGGAAACCCTAGTAAAGCCTTAGAGACAAGACTAAGCATAATAAAAACATCCCTAAGTTTTGGTAAATATTAAGTAAGTGGTTTATCGAACAAATACATCCCTGTCTGGATACGAGCAGGTAGAGGCGGCTCTGGCACAGATGTATCCTAGGGGTAAAACCCGAAAACACCGCTTTGAGCTAGACTCGAACGGGAACTGGTGCACGACAACGGGCCTTGCTGCACTCTTGGTTAGGACACTCCTGGGGGATATGTTTTGATAAATTCACAATCTTAGTATGAACCCTTATTAAGGGAAAAAAATGCCCCTAAGAATATATGTTAGAAGGAAGATCATGAAAATCCCGGATTGAATCCTATAGACTCATGAGTTAAAGAGATTAAAGTTTATTTATAAGTCATCAACTTTTGTCTTTGGATTACCCTTTATGTGTTACCCCTAACTTTCATTTTATTCAGCCAATGGCCGGTAATAGGAGAACTCGGGCTAACAACCGTTGTGAAGATCAGTGTGATGATTGTACTTATGAGATGCCCAATCAAATGGGAGCGGGAATCGCGAACTTTGTCACGCTTCTCTCTCAGCTAACTCAAGTTTTTAATAGAAACACTGGTCAAGAGGAACGTTCAACCCCCCCTAAGAAAGAAAAAGTCTATATTGAAAGCTTCATGAGACAACGGCCTCCTACTTTTAGTGGATCATCCGATCCCACAATTGCTGAACAATGGATCAACTCCATTGAAAAGATATTCTCCATCCTCCAATGCTCTGAAAAAGAGAAGGTTCTCCTGGTGGCTAATCGTATGGAGGGTGAAGCTGATCAATGGTGGACATTGATCAAAAATACGAAGCCTGAGGAGGAGATCGAGGCTTTGGAATGGAAGGTATTCCGGAAGATGTTTTTCGATAAATATTTTCCGCGCACCCTCCGTCTTAAGATGGAAAGGGACTTCCTTTCCCTCAAACAGAAAGATGAGGAATCTGTGGGAGCGTACGAGGCAAACTTCACAAGGCTTGCACGATACGCTTCCGGCTTTGTCGTTACCCCCTAATGCAAGGTTGACCGCTTTTTGGTGGGCTGAAGCCTAGCTTGCGGAAAGCATTAGCGATCCGTGACTTCGACAGCTATGAGGAAATTGTCCGATGTTCCCTCAAGGTTGAAATGGAGATCGGAGAATCACAGGGGTATCATGGGGACAAGAAGTGGAAGGTGGAATTCAATGCTGGTGGTCCGATGGATAAATCCAACGGCGCTAAGAAATTCCAGCACCCCACTTGCCAAAAGTGTGGAAAGAAGCACCCTGGAAATTGCCTAAGGGGAAAAGAAAATGCTTCAAGTGTGGAAGAGAAGGGCACCTAGCTGTTAACTGTCAGCAAGAAGGACCCGCGGCTGCGACGGAGGGGAGGAACGCTCCGTTCGAACCTCAACGCATTTTTCAATGCTTCAAATGCAAAGAAGCGGGTCATTTTGCGAATCAGTTCCCTAATCCAAGGGTTATCGGAGTCAAACAACAACCTCCAAGACAGCAAGGAAGAGCTTTTGCCATCACTTCTACCGAAGTGAACCCCGACAACGAAGTGGTGACAGGTACGCTAGTTATTCATTCAAGAATAGCGAACGTACTTTTTGATTCAGGTTCTACGCATTCTTTTATATCTCAATAGTTTAGTAGAACAATCCCTGCACCACCACAAATCATGGAAGTAAAGATGTCGGTGAGTACGGAAAATGGGGAAATCATTGCATCCCATGAGTATAAGTCCTCCCCTGTTATAATCTGTGGATTGAATTTCCCGGAAAATCTCGTCACACTCCCTTTGGTGGAATTTGATGCAATTCTTGGCATGGATTGGCTTTCCTTATATAGAGCCAACATAAATTGTTGGGAGAGGGAAATCACACGCCATATGGAGAATCGACCCCCGATTCTTTACAAGTGTCAGGAGGAAGATGAATCTCCTTTAGCTCCATCATCTCAAGCATGGATATTACTGCCTTATGAGCACGCATATCTGGCTCAGATGATTGAGTCCAAGGAAGAAACCACCCTTGAAGAAATGCCTATTGTGAGGGAATTCACTGAAGTATTTCTCGAGGAACTTCATGGTCTTCCTCCAAGAAGAGATGTTGAGTTCTCAATTGAACTTATACCTGGGGCGCTACCAATATCCAAGACTCCATATAGAATGGATGTGGTTGAGCATGAAGAACTGAAGAAACAACTACAGGAGAATTTGGATAAAGGGTTTATACGCCCAAGTGCATCACCATGGGGTGCACCAGTCCTCTTCGTCAAGAAGAAGGATGGGTCAATGCGGCTTTGCATCGATTATCGTGAACTTAACAAAATCACGATAAAGAACAAGTATCCTCTCCCAAGAATCGATGACTTGATTGATCAGCTGCGTGGAGCACAATACTTCTCCAAGGTCGACTTGCGGTCGGGATATTATCAAGTAAGGGTGAAGAAGGAAGATATCCCCAAGACTGCTTTTCGTACAAGGTACGGGCACTATGAATTCATAGTAATTCCTTTTGGACTCACCAATGCTCCAGCAATATTCATGGACTTGATGAATAGAGTCTTTAGAGATTACCTAGATAAATTTGTGGTAGTCTTTATAGATGATATTCTAATATACTCCAAAACCAAGGAGGACCATGAGGAGCATTTAAGAACTGTACTAGAGACTTTGCGCAAGGAGAAGCTCTATGCCAAGTACAGCAAGTGTGAGTTCTGGTTGAAGGAGGTCTCATTCTTGGGCCATATCATCACAAGCAATGGGATATCTGTGGACCCTTCCAAAACAGATGCAATTGAGGGATGGCCGAGGCCAACATCGGTAACTGATATCCGTAGCTTCTTGGGGTTAGCTTGATATTATCGATGATTTGTGAGAAACTTCTCACGATTGTCCAACCCTCTTACCAAGCTAACTCGAAAGGGAGTGAAGTTTGCTTGGAGTGATGAATGCGAAGAAAGCTTCAAGGAGTTGAAAAGGAGGCTTATCACTGCACATGTGCTCACTTTACCCACAAGTGGGGAGCTTTTTGTGGTATTCAGTGATGATTCGAAGAAGGGCTTAGGATGTGTGCTGATGCAGAATGATAAAGTGATATCCTATGCCTCAAGACAGTTGAAAATCCATGAGCGAAACTATCCAACGCTTGATTTGGAGTTGGCGGCGGTGATCTTTGCCTTGAAAATCTGGCGGCATTATCTCTATGGAGAGAAATGTGAGATATATACTGACCACAAGAGTCTTAAATATATATTTACACAGAAAGAGCTTAATATGCGCCAGAGAAGATGGATAGAGCTCATAAAGGATTATGACTGTTCAATACATTACCACCCTAGGAAGGCGAACAAGGTGGCGGATGCCCTAAGTAGAAAGGATCGAGCAATTCTATCAATGATGAGAATTGAGAAGGATCCAATCTTCTTAGACTTGATGAAGATGGACGTGGGAATCATAAAGAAGGGAACATCATCAATCCTTTCACAAATGATTGCTCAACCATATCTTTTGGAAAGGTTAAAGGATGCTCAAAAGGATGATGCGAGAATCCAAGAAAAAGTGGAAGCTATCAAAAAGGGAAAATCCTCAGAGTTTAATGTTAATGAAGAAGGAATTGTGCGGTTTGGGAAAAGACTATGTGTCCCATCAAGTTCGGAGCTGAAGAAGGAACTTTTGGATGATGCACATAGTTCAAATTTTTCTATTCACCCAGGGAGCACAAAGATGTATCGAGATCTCCGAGAAAACTTTTGGTGGGATAATATGAAGAAGGAGATCACCGAATATACATCAAAGTGCCTGGTGTGTCAGCAAGTGAAGGCAGAGAGGCAGAAGTCTAAGGGGATGATGCAACCATTGCCCATACCAGAATGGAAATGGGAGAACATCACCATGGACTTCATCACTGGACTTCCAAGGACATCCAAAAGCAATAATGCAATCTGGGTTATTGTGGATCGTCTTACAAAGACTGCACACTTCATTGCTATTCGAGAGGATTTCTCTTTGGATCAACTGGCACGGATATATATCAGGGAAGTGGTACGGTTGCATGGAGTACCACTATCTATTGTGTCTGACCGAGATCCAAGATTTACCTCTAAGTTTTGGAAGAGACTTCAACATGCTCTGAATACTGAACTGAACTTCAGTACGGCCTATCATCCTCAAACTGACGGCCAATCCGAGCGGACTATCCAAACACTTGAGGATATGTTGAGAGCGTGCTCAATGGACTTTAAAGGAGGATGGGATCAACATCTTCCTCTAGTTGAGTTCTCTTATAATAATAGTTTCCACTCGAGCATCCAAATGGCACCATATGAAGCCCTATATGGGAAAAGGTGCAGAACACCGACATGTTGGGATGAGGTCGGTGAACTTAAGCTGCTTCGACCAGAAATGGTCGAAGAAATGGTGGAGAAGGTGAAAACCATTCAGCAGCATATCAAGGCAGCCCAAAGTCGACAGAAGAGTTATGCAGATAATCGTCGAAGAGACCTTGAGTTTAAAGTCGGAGACATGGTGTTTTTACACATATCTCCGTGGAAGAAGGTCATGAGGTTTGGAAAGAAAGGGAAGTTAAGTCCAAGGTACATCGGTCCCTTCGAGATTCTTGATCGTGTTGGGGCTGTGGCCTATCGACTAGCACTTCCACCTACTATGGACAAGGAGCATGATGTCTTCCATGTATCCCTCTTAAGGAAGTACATACCAGACCCTTCACATGTACTCTCTTCTGAGGTGGTACAATTAGAAGACGATCTTTCTTATGAGGAGCAACCAGTGAAGATCTTATATCGTAGAGAAAAAGTTCTACAAAATAAGACAATGCCCCTCGTCAAGGTGTTGTGGAGAAACCACAAGTTTGAAGAAGCAACTTGGGAGTCGGAGGATATGATGAAGCTATGTTACCCACATTTGTTTTAGTGTGGGAAAACGAAAATTTCGAGGGCGAAATTTCTTAAGGGGGGAATGTTGTAACGACCCAAAGTTTCATTAATGGAAAATCCCTCTTGATCCAGTTAAATGATTCTTTATGAAAAAAAAAATGTTTTTATAAGATGTCAACTTCTTTAGTTTTATGTTAAGATTTGTGACCGTTACTTTTATAGCCGTTGAACAGTGATCATCTGAATATTATAAATATAAGGCTTTAACGAAACCATTTCTACTCAGACAAAGGAAGCGATGGCCTCATCCAGTAGAATTTCCCCTTAAGAAGCACATTTGTCGGAGCTCAGAAAAGAGGTGGCATCTTTGGGCTTTTCCCTTGACCAAGCCCAAGCTGAGCTTCATCAAGTCAAGCTCGAACGTGATCGTCTACGGGAAAAATGGAAGTTGATAGAGATTACCACTCGAGCGATGTTATCCGAGCAACCCCAAGAGTCTGTCACCATCGCACACCTTACCCTTAGGTCTTATGCGGCTATTTTAAGGGGTTATGTAACAAATAAGTAGCACCATGTTCATGTAAATTATTTTTTTATATGATAATGAATATAATTTCTAGTCATTTTTGAGACATTGTAATTAGTTTTTAAAGTACAAACGGTTTTTTTAGTTATTATTTAATTAAGAATTATATTTTATTAAATTAAAAGATTTTTGAATTAAATAATATTTTAATAAAATATTATTATTAATATAAAATTAATTTTTTATTAAGTATAATTGATCTTATAATTTTATGAATGCAATTAAAAGTTTTATTAAGGTTTGAAAGCCATTTCTGTCAAAACCCGTGATTTTTTTTATAAATGTCGGTTTTATTTTAAAAGTAAAAATTCACATATTTAGAAAATTATTTAGATAAAATAAATATTATTTTTGGAATCAGGACGTCGAAATTATCCAACGGTGAATTTTTCATAATTTTCTGAGACAGTCAAATTTTTGGGTAAAAATTAAATACCATTTAAATATATAATGTGTTTTATGACATCATAATGACCCAATGGTGATGTAATAAAATACCATAATCCTTATGATCGGCCAATATGTGTTTTATCATTAAAATAATGAGGTTTTGGGTTTGTTTGAATCACTTTTCAAAGCATTAATGGAGCCCTCAAGACATATTCAACACTTTGCCTTTTTAAATTAATTTCCATGGGAGTGTGACTCACCTCCACATAAGCAACCCTAATTTTTTAATAAGTTCGGACCTCGGCCTTGTAAAATATTTTTTTCCTCTTTCCTTTTCCAGAAACCATGGGCAAATACCATGGGATGGTTTGTGGTTTGGATTATTTTAATATAAGGGGTCCCAAACCTAAATAATAAAGAATTCTCTCACCTTTCCTATATAAACCCACCCAAGCTCCCACTTCCTCCTCACTCAAAGCCCTTGAAGTTCGTCCAACCTCGGCCCTACTCTCTCTAGAATCCTCTCAAGGTGCCCCAAGCTCCCAAGAAGCCTCTCACAAGCCTCTCTCTAGGCATTAGAAGCACACTTCCAAGTAAGGGTTTTTCTTCCTTTCTCATTTTTGTCAATTTTCTTTAAGTTGTATTGCCCTTTTAATTTCATTTATGAATGTTGGGGTATGGTTTCTCACCTCTACCATACTGCCCTATTATTTTTTTAATGATGGGAGACCCCTTTCTCTCTCATTAAATGCCTCCCATGTACACCCATTACTATGCCGAAATTCCGAAAGGAACCTTTTTCTCCTCTTTTATATTCAAGCAATACTTTTGTATCCTGAATCTAAATTCCTTTTCAATTGTTGGGACATGTATCTATATGACCTTCTTACTGTCCATTACATGTAAATATGATGAGGAACCCCTTTCTCTCTCATCAGACTTTTTTTATGAATTCTTATGTCACGCCGTTACGCTGCCGAAATCGCACCGATTTTCTAAGCCAATGTCTTTGTGTAGTGAATACCATACCCATTTCTCCATCAAGGGTATTCACCTTTATGCACATTTACATATTGATTATAAAGTTTCATGTATGAATTCCACATTCCTCTATCGTGGAAGAAATTATTATGTTTTATGAATCCATGTTTTATGATCCATGTGGCACACTTATGCATGAAATGAAATGTTTAAGAAGGGTGCGCCCTTTATAGCGCTCCAATGCATTGGGTAAAGTATAGTATCATGATACGTCATGTGCAATGAGTGTTTACTCATGCTAATTCAAGTGCAACGAGGGTTTAATCGTGCTTCAAGTGCAATGAGGGTTTACTCATGCTCCATGTGCAATGAGCCTTGGCTCATGCTAATTCAATGTTAAGTGTTGTTGCCACATTTCCATGTTATGATTATCATGCTTTATCATGCCTTTATGTTCATGTTTCTCTTATGCTCTATTGATATGCCTATTGCCTAACATGTATTTCACTCCTCATGTTATTCATTGTGTACTCCCTTACTGGGCTTTATAGCTCACCCTTTTCTTATGCATGTCCTCAGGTTATCCCATTCAATGCTAAGTACGAAGGAATGTAGTGGTCATGTAAAGGAAGTTTTCAATTAGGATGTTGTATTTCAAGTTTAAAGTTTTTATGTAATGATCCTAAGCCCCAAAGACACTAAACCTCTCGATCTTCTTTGTTGTATCAAGTGAAGTTTTATGTAATAAAGCATGTTTAAGTTGTAATAAAAAGCAAGGTTGTCATACATTATATATTTATTGAATGAAAATGATGTTTAATGTTAGTGATGCATGAAAATGGAGATTTTAAATCAATGGGACTTTAATTATGGGTTTTCTTAAGGGATTTAAAATGATTATTTGAAATGGGATTGTATCCCCTTCTTGTGAAATGACTTAATGATGGTTTTGAATGGTTTAAAATTAATGCTTTGGGGTATGAATTTGTTTTTCATAGGGGGTAACTAATGAATTAAAGGGAGGGTTTGAAATGTTTTTCGGTGATGTCTTGGAAATTCTTTTTATTCCAATATTTTTTTAAGGTACTTTAAGACCATGGTAAATGAAATGATTTATGGGATAATGATTTGGAACCCTGGATGATTACATTAGCTTGGTATCATGGTCATGAAATGAACTAAATGATGAATGTTATTTGTCGATGATATAGAATAAGGAAATGTTTGGGGTAATTTAATATGTGTAATGGGTTATTTTTTTATTGATAAATATGTTGGAGGGTTGTGTTTTAAATATTAAATGTGTTCAATGGTTATGTTTTTTGGTATGGTATATTTTTTAAAATGGATAGATAAGAATGTGTACATTTTATTATGGTAGTTTTTTGGTACTAGACTTGAGGATATACGCCCATGGTTCGGGTTGGGTAGAGGATCGAAACCCCACCCAAGTAACACTTGGTATAGGGAGAGGACTAAGTCTCTATGCCCCTAATGATTGCACATGATGAGATGTCCAATGGAATGATTCTCCATGATTAGTGTTAAGTAATGTTTTTTTGGGATTTCGAACAGAGGTTCTATGCTTCCTAAACAAATAGAAATGGCCCAATTACTGGAGTGAGGCTCCAAGGGCATGTTGAAAAATTATAGATAGTGGGTTCCTCTTGTGATTAACTTATAAAAACTATAATTCTATGGATTTTGCTTAAAGTTTCACTAAATATTGTTAGTTAGTTTTTTGACCCTAAATAACTTGAATGATGAAATTGTTAATTTGTATTGTTTAAAATTTGAAACATATTTCTTGATAAAATTTTTTAGATGGTTAACTTCTTAAAAATGATACATGATCCTTTATTTCTCGGTTTATTTCTTTACTTTTTTTTTCCATACAAACTATTTTAAAGAATATTCATTACTTAAGACACCATTTGTGGTGGTCTACTAAGTTTTACTCACACCATGCTTAGGCCTCCGTGAAACATGGGTACTCAAGAAGATGATTCTTTTTTTTCTAACATAGGTTTAGGACAGGGACCTGGTGTTTTTTTGTGAATGGTTTGATGGGCTATATCATTGGTAGTTTAGACAGGTTTTTGGACGAGTTTTATGTCTGGGATATTTTAGTAGTACAAATTTTGTGCTTTTCATTTGTATAACTACCTAGAATGTAGTGTACTCATTAATTAATGTTATACAATTTGTACTCGGTTACATGTTTGTTCTTATCATATAATGTCCTTTTATTTATTTCTATTAGTTATTTTATATGTTTATGTTACATCTATTTTGGATTCACTATGATAAGAAGGTATAGTCTCCCCATATTCCTCTATAGACTCGCACTACAATTCATCAACCTCTAGCATACAAGGAGGAGCACCTGAGGTCAACTGGTTACCTTGATCACGGAAACTGTTATGGTGGATTTTGGGTTATAGACATTATAAATTAGTATCAGAGGTTGTCATATTTTGTCTTACTGTTTGGGTATAGTAGATAGGATTCAAGAGTCTTGTTAAGAAATGTTAATGAGCTTGTTCCTTTGGGACTACATCCCCATGTATGGGGAAAAACACAAGTTCCCAGGGGTGGTAAATGATGTTCTATTTTGTGATTTTATAGTTGGTTAATATTTACACCTCATGTGGCATGCTTGGATGTCATGTTATTGATTTATGTGGTATTATCTATTGGACCTATATAGATAATTGAAGTGTATGAGTTCATATATCAAGCAAGAAACATAGGATAAATAGTTTATCTATATGAAACATGTGATTGACTTTTTAATGGCATGAAGTTATACCAAATGGT